>OU343224.1:44254522-44294115 GCA_910596185.1 Chrysanthemum makinoi | reverse complement strand
TTGGAAAGGCGCGGTACGATTCATAGAAAACATTGGACCGACCGATGCGACCCAAATATCCTCACCTTTCACCGCAACATCGTAGGACCTAACATGGACTGAATTTGGATCAATTCCTTTTTGGTTTAGCTACGAATTCGCGTAACCCTAATGGTTTAGCTACGAATTCATGAACATATCATCAAGGACATTTCATATAGACTAGATTTAGTCTACATAACATCAATAACATCATTTCATATCGGTTCATACATGGTTTTGCATTTATTCATTAAACGTTTATTTTTCCTATTAAATAAACGCTATCGCGTAAACATTATTTTGAAACATTGATCCGACACTTCCAAAAATATTCCTAATATATTTTTATACTCATTTTAAGACTATAAAAATTATATTATTAATTTACCCGATGTTTTAAATTTATTTTGTATATAAATTGTTATATTTATATAATTACGACGGTTTTCGTAAATTCAACTCGATAAATATTTATTCACTCAATTCTTGTGAGAAATGTATTTTTATAATTTTTATGACCTCAATATATTTTATCTTGACCCGTTAAAATTTATTTTTAGCTAACGCTACCCTAAATACTCAAATGTGTATACAAGTTACCACATGTCTTCAATTAACTTTACATTATACTTCATTATACATTATAAAAAAAAAAAAAAAGTATCAAGCTAATCCAAAAACCCCCTTGTCGACACAAGGGGGGATGACTCACTTAAGATACTAAATATCTACACTAGTATATTGTTTTATACTCTAATAACTACTCATACTACTCATTTATCTCAAGTAAAAGATCAAACACTCTCTCATTCTCTCCTCTTGCAAAACCGGCAACCACAAAGGACCAAGAGAAGATCATCCAAAAATTTTAAAGACAAGATTTATTCACTCTAGTATCACTCTTGATTAAGGTTTTACAATAAAAACCTTGGGTGATTAGGAAAAATCCTTTGTTCTCATAACCTCATCAAGTTAACTAGTAAGCATCCATATTCATCATCATATTTCATATTCATTGTTATGTCCATTTCATTAAGCTTGAGAAAACATGCAAGTCATATGATGTTTATACCACTTTTTCATTGATTTTAAGAGTTATATATATATATTTGTCATCTTATAATTACTCCTTGTTATAAATCACTCTTGGTGATGTCTAGGAACCCATGACACCCTAAGAAGGTGTATGGTAGGATTAAAATAGCTTCGGAGTTGTTTTGAATGGGTTAGAATAGGTTTGGCGCGCGAAAAACTCATTTCGACAAGTTTGCAAAAGGGTCTGTCCATATTTTTAAAATCTGGAAAATTCGACAGAAAGTATAAATTTTTGGCCTCGATATTTAGAAAATACACTTTAAAACGAAAACGTGGCCGCTTGAACGGATTAAAACGGAGCTATAACGAAGAAGTTATTAATTTTTCAAGTTGGCTTTAAAACTATAATTTTTCTGGAAATTTCAGCATGTTATGTTTATTTTGTACGAGTCAAAAATGAAACTTAGGCGTTATAAATTATGTCGACTTATAAAAAATATATTAGTATACTTAGATACAAAGCTAAGGACCTATAAAATGTAGAAAACGGATTTGTAACGATTAAATTATACACGTTTACAAAAAGTTGTCGTAACTTTAATATATAAGAAAAACTATTAAATTTCTAATACACAAGTTTTACGGCAAATAAGTGACCATGTTGAAGGTTGTTTTTAACATTGATGTAGAAATTTTTATAAAGTAATGTCTTCTAGTAAAAATAAGTTCGCCAAGTATATTTTCCAAAATGTCCGACCGTTTGACTAGCGGAGTTGTAATGAATTAAATATGGTTACTCAAACTTTGCCGAAAACCATCCTTAAACTATATTTTGGGCCACAAGTACCATACTTAACCTTTATTTTTCTTTATGTTCGAGATCTCTAGGATGAAAACTTAAATGCTAAAACTTTGAGATAATCATACAAGCTTCCCAAAACCGTTGAGTTCGTTTCCTAACACTCGACGTGCACCATTTTACGACTAGCTTTTCAATGCTACTTAGTCACTTTCATGAAATTGTCAAATGACATTATTTTACGACGAAAAGTTATAATTTCATATTAAATCACTAAATGATTATCGTCGGATATCATTTCAACGTAAATACATGTAAAGAATTTTAAAATGGTCAAGACGTTATAAGATTATTTTTCGACGATAAGTATTATTTTCACAAATTTCACAAGTGGTATAGATATCATCCGAATTGCATGCATAACATTACATCATAACTTATCATAGAGCATATCATTCATAATAGGTCACGGTCAGTATTGCCATTATATCATCATAATCATTGCAACAGTGAGTTTTCATAGCCCGATTTATTCAAGTTTTTACTTTATTTCAAACCTACGGGGGAGAATACATTGCACATCATTATTTTTTTTATGCGAGCCCAAGTATATTCAAATTCATTTACATTGCTTAAGTTACCTCATGCCAATTGAATGTCCCCACTATATAACATGAACCGTTAATTTCATAGAAGCGAGGTTGAGTGGATAGATCTATCGAGGGTGACTCCTCCATCCGGTTTGGTGGATTCCAACTGGTTAAACGGATGCATTTCATTTAATATCATTATTTGAGTTGTTTGGCAAACACTCTGTTGGGGCGAACATCATGATCAGTCTAGTTTCGGTGTCATGGGCTTATAGCAATTGTATCATTTTTGTGACATCATTGTCATACAAACTTATACTTGTGGTAGTCGTATTATGCATATACATAAACTATATGAACTCACTCAACCTTTGTGTTGACACTTTTAGCAATGTATTTTCAGGTAACTAAGGCATTCACTTCATGGCATGCATGTGGAAATAACATAGAGTCGCCGCGGACGACGCGTCTCACATGGGATTTATACATTTTAAAACATTGTTTGACTTGTACCTAAACTTATTTTCCACACATGTTGATTTTTATTTGGGACCTATACTTTGTAAACTCTGATTATTTTATTAAATCAAACGGTGTATTTTCCAAACGACACTTTAGGTCGTTCAATATAACTGTGATTGTGATGCTATGACAGTCAATCCCCAGGAATTCCATTCCGCTCCAAAACAGGTAATTTGGGGGTGTGACACAAACACCAAAACCTCTTTTCTAAATATTTTTCAAAAACAAAATACAAAATTATAAAATCAGATAAAACAACAAAAATATTCTTCTATCTATATTTCTTTTAACGTGGCAAGTACAAATATTTCGTCAACATTCAAATCTTTCAAAATTCAGTATTTTTTTCGATCAAGTGTTGAGGGGGAAAAAGCAAATATTTTTCAGTTTCATAAAATCTTGTACTTGCATGTTACTTTATCCCGGTTGTTTCTATAAATGGTGGTCACTTTTCTGGTTTACTGACACCCCTCGGACTAAAATTTATAAAACTTCATTATTTCTTAAGTCGAGGGGGAGTGTCGTCAAAATTCTTTCCAAATATCCTTCGTTTGGTAACCAAAATGGAAGTTATGGACATTGAATATAAATGGAAAAGGTGGAGGGGCTAAAATTGTCAAAAGCTCAAAGTTATTTTTAATAAAACTTCCACCTAATTCATTAACTCTTCACATTTAATACCACACCTACCAAATCCTACGCCTAACAATCAATCTCCTAATCCGTTTGTTTGATCATCATTTTGTAAGTGATTTCATAATCTAAACGTGTTTACAAACAATGGTTTTGATTCATTTATTAAACCAACGGTTAGATTTGTTTCTATGGATGATTTTGTGTTCTACGCATAAGCGTATGAACACTTAATCAAGTTTATGTGTTTGTGGTGAAAATGATTGTGTCAAAACGTTTCTATAACTTCACTGAAACCATTTTTATCATTTAACATCACCCATATACACGAATTGATTGATTTTGAAAACTAGGGTTTATGCGTGAAATTGGGTATTTTCATATGTTAACGTTTCTGGTTGAATGGTTGCTTGTAAGATGTTGTATTCATGATGAATTAATCATATCTAAGCTTTGAATCAACCCAGAAACATTAATTGGTTGATAATTAAGAATTAGGGTTCATGTTCTTGAAGTTTGGGTATTTTTTATTCATGTTGAGTTTGATGTTAAAACTTCGATAAAACAACTTAATAGGCATCCTAGACTTCCCAGAATCATTTTGGTGCATTTCCTATGGCTAATTATCTTAGGCGTAATTCTTGAACCTTAGGGTTTAGGTGTTACGCATAAGTGTTTTACGTGTAACTGTTTGAATGAAAAATTCATGATGTGATCTGACAATAATTGAATGTATGTGTTAATATTAGTGCTATGATGAATTTATTTCAGGTTTTCTACGCTTAAAAATTCAGAATCAAGGTTACTTGCAATCTACGCATAAGGATCACCTTACGCGTAGAATGTTATGCGTAAGAGAAATCTTACGCGCAACGGTTACGCTGTAAGGTTCTACATAAGGGACTACGCGTATCTCGTGAAGGATATGCGTGAAATAAGAACCTCTACGCATAAGGTTGACTCTTAGTAAGCCTTACGCGTAAGGTTCCATATACGCCACGCCGTAAGCTCTACGATAAGGCCCTCTTTTCCTACGCGTAATATTTCTTACGCATAAGTCAAGAACCTACGCATAAGCTTACGTTTACGTGTATACCACTCCTGTTTACGCATAAGCTTGCCATTTCTACGCCTAAGCCTAGTTTTAACCTTAATTATGAATTGTTATGCGTGCAAACTTGTAAATAGATAAATCATAACGCCACGAAACCAATAATGTCACTAATAAGCATAAACGTTTAATATGTTGTGAAAAATAAGAGAAAACATGGACTTTAAAACTTAAAGTTAATCAACTCACGAAACTTATCACGACGTCATTGGACTATTGGACAAACAAGTGACATTGGACTCTTAACAATCATCGACATATCACATTCAATAATTAGACAATAAAACCATCTGGTGACTAACATAATGTCTTTCGATATGTTGGTTCTTTTGCCTAAATATCTTCGATCACGACATGGACGCCAAATGCAATGTGGAAGCACCAAACGTTCTCACCATTGAAGATATCTTCCCTAATGGCTATCCGATGAAGATTGGAAAGAACAACCTTCTTGTTGATTTTGATACTCACCGCCGAGTCTTCTTGTTTAATTGCTGTGGACATTTTGAAGAATCATCCTTATCGCAACATGCTCACCAACCTCGCTACAAAGGTGCGAAGATCTACAAATCACCGCCCGCATACAATGCGAAAGTTCAAAGGACAAAATGTTGTGACGGTGATGCTCAATGACAAACATGTGTCACCATCACACCCAGATTTAAGGGTCGTTCTCCTTATTCTGTCATCGAGCCAACCGAATACACCGCCACACCAACTAAAGAGGTCGTTTTGCAATTCATGACCGACATTGGTTATAACGAAGCTTCGTGAGTAATCACAAAGCATTCATACGTGGATCTTAAGAATATTCCTCAGCCATGGAGAACCCTCTACATCATCATCACCAAATCCATTTCTGGACGTGATAGTGGTTATGAGCATCCCAAGCTCGTTGAACTACAGATCTTTTGGGCTTTGGTCAACATGAAACCAGTGGTCACCAACCTTTCTGATTTATGTAAATCGGTCAAACAAATTGGTCAACCGTGGTCAATGGTTGTCAATGACGGTTAATGGTGGTCAAACTTATCGAAAACCTTCATATCTTGCCGAAAATACTTAAAACTAGCCATAAAATTGTTTGAACAACTTATGGTCATTGTTTATATCTATTACAAGATGTTTTTCAAGAAAAATATTGCCGAAAATACATAAACTTGTCGAAAATACCTAAAACTTGTAGAAAATACCTAAAATTTGCCGAAAATACTAAAAACTTGTCGGAAATGCCAATCCGATTAATCACCGAGTAATCCCGCCTAGACCGATTACAAGCTACAGGGAGGTCGACCGCCCGACTACCGATTCGCGATTTTTGCAACATTGCATGAAACACATTGAATTTGAAGCTCTGATATGGGATGACATGATGTCATTCGTCAAAAAGCTTGGCTCCAAAATCCCATACATCAGATATACAAAACTGTTGATCCAAAGAGCTCTAGGGTATAATCTTGATATCCCCTTGAGAACCAATGACCCCAACAATCACTCCATGTTGTATGAACCTACACTCACAAATGATTTAAGGAATCTACAACAAAGAAACAGATGCTATGTTGCCGATCACCTTCTAACGATGTCAAACAACTCTATTCATACAAAAGGTATTTGGTAGCGGTTGATGAAGGCAAAGTAGGCTTTCTTGATGAAAAATCTTCTTGTACACCCACTAGAAAAACCAGAGAGGCAAAGGAAGTGTTACAAGCACTGAGAGTCAAAGAAAGTTCCCTAAGAGGAAACCTGCACTCAAAAGGAAAATTCCCTCAAGGAAGTCGTTCCTATTCCTATTCCCAAGTCCGAACCGCAACAAAAGCTACTGGATGAAAGTTCGAGGAAATCGAATCGCACGAAGAGGTCACCTACTCAAACCGCAATTGATGACACTCCAAAGAGCTAAGCCTCCCATCCAACAGCTAATAAAGGAAAAGGGAAAACTCCTGTGCTCGAGCATGATAAGGAAAGCTCTGAAGAAGAACCATTTGATGAGGAAAGAGAATATCAAAAGAAGTTGAAGAACCTCATACTCAAACATCTTGCCGATAAATTTGTAAAGGATCAAACTCGTGGCCCCAGAGGGTCAGGTGGTGGTGCACTATCTACACCAGTTCCTGATGCGGTTAATCAACCCGATAAGGGAACTGATACCACCACCCACGATCCACAACAACAACAACGATTGGAAGATACCATCACCTATGAATTTGAGGAACCTGAAAAGGAGAAGTCGAGAAAGAAAAGGCGATGAAGAAGCCAAGATTGAGGCAGAACAATTGGCCAAGTCCGAAAAGATGACGGTTGAATATGATGACTTTCTTCTTGATAGTCCAAGAAGCTCAAAAGAAGAAACTTCGAACCAAAGAAAGGATCTTGAGTCTCCTCATATCTCATCATCATCAGATTCATCCTCTCATTCATCTCCACCACCATCCAAAAGAACAACCAGATCCACATCTAAATCAGTGAAGAAACCAACTGACTCTTGGATATCCCGGGCTAAAACCAAGATTGTCAAAGCCGTCAAGCAAGTACGGAAGAAGGATGTAACCAACAAAAAGCTGAATCAACTTGCTGACAAAATCAACTTTCTTCAAAAAGGGATAAACGAGTTGTTGAAAGAAAGGGAACAAATCCAGAAGTTTATCAAAGGAGATTTCCAAAAGGAATTGGAGAAGACGGCAAGAGAATATACTCAAAAGTTTCTTCTAGACACCGTTCCTGGAGTGACAAGAGAAATGTTCAACAGACAACTCTATCCGAATCTGATGCATTTGGCCAAGCAAACTATAAGATCAACACCCATGACCGTAACAATCAACCCAACTGATCCTATAATGTTCTCCAATGCTGAATTGGTTTCTAGGCTGGTAACTCAAATGTCTAAACGATCTGCAACATTTACTTCCTATGAAGGTAAATTGTTTGATGCATTGCTGGAATACCAACTCAAATTAGCATGCAGAGAAGAAGCTCAAAGGCCTAAACGTCCAAGAGACGATGATGATAAGGATAAAGATAAAGATAACGAGCCTAAACGTCCAAAGAAGTCTGGAGAACCCTCCTCTGTGCCACCACCACCCCTAAGGAATCCAACAACAAGACGATCCCTCCACCCTCTTTCGCCGACAAACCTCGGGACTCGAAGTTACCACCTCGCATGAGAAAACTGGTGATCACTTCGAGTACACTGGTGGTAACGATGAAGAGATATCTGAGTCCCAACAACAACCCACCTTTCTCGCCTCAACAAAGAAACCAACATCCTCATCTAGGCCAAAGAAGAAGAAGTCACCTAAGGCTGATGTCGTCTCATGGCTAGACGAAGATGACACCGAATTTGAATGGTTCTCTACACTTGTTGATGCTACTCCCGCCTTACGATGATCAAGATATGGTAGAAGGTCGAACATTGGAGCATGCTAAGTTACTTCAAGAGAAGTTCCGGGTGAAGAAGATGACGAAATCAGAGTTGAGACGAATCAAGAATGAATCCTTTCAACTACTAAAAGACAGCTCGAAAGTGCTATTGAAGTTGAATATCACCTTGAAAACATAGCACGAGCCATGTCCACCAACATTGATTGGCTCAACCTCAAGCAAACATTGACTTCACCGGAAGAGACAACGCTCCATACTACACCGATCGGTCTAGACCTCTACCAACGATTGGCCAACCATATCAACCTAAGATTCCATTCCGCTACTTCTTTAACAAATACTTGGAATTTCTTCTACACGGTAGCGATGGTTCAAAGAAATATGCTACATCACGACACTTTCGCTCCTGCAGCCATATACTCTAACCGATAGCCATCGAAGAAAAGGCTACTCACATGTTTTCTAACCGTGTGGATCAATATGACATTGATGCAATGTATGGGATTCACCATTGGCCGGAACGACAAATCTACTATAAGAGCTGCCGTGTTCGAAAGTCTCAACATGAAGTGCACAAAGGATAAAGGGATCGTTGCTGTTAAGCATGTAACTCTTTCGTCTAAATGGGATTACACCTTACTCAAGAATATCAGGGATGGCTTGGCTTATAGGTTGAAGGCGATACATGAAGGCATTAGTTCTCCAAAGCGATGGAATTCTCAGGATAGACGGGATGTGAAGAGGATCATCACTCAAATCGATGAAAGGTTGTATAGAAGGGACCGCCGTAACTCGAGAGCTTCGTAGGTGGTCGCCCCAGATTACTCTCACAAAGCTATCAACTGCTCGCATTCCTGGAAAGATTGATGGACTACCTGGTACCCCTTAAATTGTTTCATTTTCATATTGATTTGGATGTGTGATTATTTAATGACAATGGTTTGTGCACACATAATAGTGTACAACCCGTACTTGTAAGAAAAGGACCCTGTGGTACGCTTCAGTGCCACAATCCTTATAAAAGGAGCGAAAGCTTCTTACTTTTGAGTAAAGCTTATCAAACCTTTCAATTTTAAAAGGTTTTGCTCAAAAGAACAAGTACTTCCCCTTATGTTCTTCAAAACCTCAACCGTTAACATCACCAGTTGAGGGGGAGTATTTCTGAAAAACTTTGTTCACAAATTGTTCTTCGTATAATCTTCCCACAAAACTCAAAATGGTCATATTTATTCTCAACATTTCTTCAAAAATAACATATTTATATGCCATTTTTTAGGGGGAGAAAAATTATGTGATAAGAAATATGTTGTGTTTTGCTATTGAATCCTCGTGTGAAAAGACTTCAACCCATGAATTGACGAGATCTGAACAGTCATACATTGAAAAGATTTGTCTTCCAAGACTTATCTAAGTAAATTGTACCCATTCGAGAAGCTCTTGATAGACATGAAATTTGACGGGTTTTCGGGGTTATCCACATCTTCAAGGTAGCTATTAGAGCTAGTTGTCACCTAAAAGCTGACAATGTATCTCTTTAACTATGCAACGTAATCGTGTCTCGCAAGGAATTTTCTATCTTGAGTCAATCAATTCAAAAGTGCGCTTCTTTCCTCAATCGTGCGATTCTGTCAAAATTCTTAAGCACATGTGGAGGGGGAGTATTTTTGAAAATCCAAAACTCTTGAAGTGTTCAAACATGGTTTTCATTTACAAATACTTCTATAGATTTTCATGAAATGGTTTTATGGCAATGGAGTTATAAGGAGATTAAGGTTAGGAATAACCGTCCTATGATCCGCCAAAGCCGGAGGGATCTACCCAAGGACACTACCAATAGTTAGAATTAGAAGTCCTTAGGTATGATTATAAAAAGGAGAAAATGAGAATCGGAGAAAGAAGGAGTTGAAGAATTAAAAAGAAAAATCAAAGAAAAGGGTGAAAAGAAATAGCCCTCCAGATTATTCAACTTAGGCGATTAATCGGGTTCAATTCATATGCTACTGGTTGTCACATGATGACACAGGTATTGAAGATCAAAGTCGTCAAGGACCCAAAGGACGCATGCACTAAACCTTCTTAGCCACTCAAGTTTCTCTCAACAGAAGCTTGTTTCATTCTCACAGGGAACCCTACGTAAACTATCGGCTTTCTCTTAGAGATTATTGAAGAAGGAGACCCTCTCCCTAGTCTCCGCCAGAAAACCAAAGCTCACTATTGAGTCTAGAGCCACGAGATTCATCAAAAGATCTCTTAGGTACACTTGACATTTTATCGCTTGATGTTCAACAATAAGAACGCTAGTGATACTTTATTGTGTCCTTCACGTATCTTAGCAACTGTCGAGAACATTTATGAGAGGTTCACACATGTGATCCTAAGTGATTGAATGGAAACTCCTGCCAGGGTCAACATCAAACACCGACAAAGATGTCACTTCGGTAAATCCCCGTGGATTACGCTTAGTGTGTCTCAAACGGTCTACAATCATGAGGTGATGCTTCGGTGTACCTCAGCGACTCATCTGAACTATAGATGTACTTCGGTACATCGTGTTATCTCACTTGTGGGACTCCAGCCAGAACGGCCTTTGTAAGAATTAGAGTTGTGTTTTCACACTATGTTGTTAACACTCTCAAAGTTCAAACTTGTAAGTGCCCGAATCCGCTTATTACTAACCTTTCTTATGTTTTCTTCTTATGGAAGCTCTGGAGCGGACTGATCGTGCTGATTCTTCACATGCTCATACCAACAACATCACTAATGGAAGTTCAATCAAAAGGCAACACAAATCGTAATGATTCTTCGTCAAGTCAAAGAATCTACAAAGTTTAAAGACTAAGAGAACTTCATCAAGATCAAATCCAACGCCAAAGAGCGTGTGAGCATGTGAAGAAAGACGTGGAGACACTAAAGCAACGAAGGCTGCACTGATGCGCATAAACAACAACATACTATCACTAACATCACAAAGAACAAAGATCAAAGAACAAAGAACAAAGAAAATGATGACGTCAAACCAGAACTGCTCAAAGGAAACAATTTCTCTACTCTGGGGAGATTGTTCGAATCAAGACACTTCTTCTCACAAGAAAGAAGAATGTCAGAAGACGCCAAAGCTACTATTACATCAGCACCTACAACGCTTATCACTCTTTCATTCATCACCAACACTTATTGGGAGATTGTTGGAATCACTCCTAAACATTAATTCAAGTGTTAGTGATTCAAATGTAATAGTTAGCTTAATATGGCCTTTATGTTTGTTATTAAGCTAAGGCTTATGTAGAAGGCCCATAAGCCTTGGCCCAAGCCCATAAGAAGGGAAGGAGTCTAGAAGTGTTGCCCTAGCTCCTTGCCCTATAAATACTCTTGTAAACCTTCTATTGAAGGTCGGTTGTTCAATTTATCTTTCATACTCTACGCATAACTCTTCTTATTGTCCATACGTGTGTGTTTGGTATTGTTCAACCGATCTCTTCTTCTCCATTTCTTATATTGATGCTTGTGTTACTAAAATGGGAACCTAACACTATTACTTCAGATACACCTATAGTCATTAGAACCACTGCTACCATTGTTACAACCACTGTCACACGACCACCCAAGTCTAAAGAAGTTGAGAAGGAGGCTGCTGGTACCCTGCTTCACTTAAGCAAAACTTCGTCAAACCCTGCACCTACTATTGCACATGTACCCATTATTCGAAAACCAACTGGACCTAAACCCTTGGGTAAGAGTTTAAAAATTGGTAAGCCTGTGAAGACTAAGGTGGTTCTACCAGATATTGGAAAGGGGAAAGGTATTGCTGAGCCTGTTTTGAAGTTCAAGAATAGGCAAGAGCAAATTTTACATGATGAAGAGCTATCTAAGAAATTGCAAGATGATGAATTTGCTGCTGAAGAGAAGAGAAAAAAAGAGGAAGAGGAAGCTACTTTAGCTACTATGATATTGATTAAGGAATGGAACAATGAACAACCTTTTCTTCAAGCTTCTGAACAGATAAGAACTGAATACACTACTCTTGAATGGGCACTATTAGATGCTGCTACAAGGTCCAAGGTTTTAGCTGAGAAGGCATGAAAGATAAGTCAGGAGAAAAAGCAAGCTAAAAGGAAGAAACCTCCAACTAAGACTAAAATGAGAAATCAAATGATGAAGGTTATCAGACATATGGACCAAAGATATTGGTGTAAATTTGTGAAAGTGTACATATGAGCAGGTTGTGGAGATTTGTCAAGCTTGTAAAAGAAGAAATGAAGACTTCATCCCTAGGAATTCTGAGAAATAAGCTAAATGGATACAGAATATACAAAAGAGAAAAGCTGCTGCTCAGGAGGAATCTAGTTCAAAAAGACAGAAAGTGGATGAAGAAATGGAGAAAGAAGAAAGAGTAAAACAATATCTTTTGGAGTGTGATAAACCTGAGCCTATTAATCCTACTCCAATAAGAGCTATTCATCCTATTGAATATTGGCAGATCATCACGACTAATGATAGAGAGATGATTGAAATTACAAGAGCTGATGGATGGAAGAGCACTTTCTTCAATTTTGGATGTTGTTGTTTAGTTTGAAAATGGTTGATCTGGAACAATTATGGAAGGTAATGGAGTTTAGATATGGTAATTTTGGGCCAACTAGAGTGTTAGCAAAATTTGTGTGGACTTCTATAAAGAACTTGTGCCAGCCTAATCCAGATGATGAATTTTAGGAAGACCGTGAGGTGGTTGAGTGGATGTTGTATCAACCATGCAGAGTTCATGCTGTGCAAACTACAAAAGAGAAGTTTTTCATATTTATTGATAAGGATTATCCATTATCAAAGAATGTTTCCAGAAAAATGTTGGAAGCCAAACTTGCTCCACAGGGGACAAAGCCCACAAATCCTATGATTGATCAACTGTTCCAGAAGATTGAAAAGATTGCATATCTACAAGGTCCTTTGGCAATCAAGGCTAAACCTCAAGGAAGACTGAAGAGGAAGGCTGATATGTCTAAAGTCATGGATTACACATCCGAAGTCGAAACTCTGAAGAGGAGGTTGAAGAAAACAAGAAAAGACTGATGGTTCTAACAAAATTGTCTTCACTGAAGGAGCCAGAGGTTAGTTGTACATCACCTCTTACATGTCATCATCAAATTATCTCTTATACTTTTGATTTTACTGAAAGTGGAGGATGTTGGAAATTTGAGAGAACCAATGGTGAGAGTTATGGTTTTGTTAAGTTTTCTCAAATGCTTTACTTCTTGGAAAGAGATGATTTGATAACCATCTGGAAGTTATACAAGAACAGATTTGGAGATGTGGCACTAGATGATTATCATGAGAGGATTGTGTATTATAATTTGAAGATTATATTTGAACCCACTTATGATGAACCTGAATGGAATGGACTCTTCAATGGCAGTGTTACAAGTTGGTATTTGTATCAGTCTTGTGGAGTTCATGTATTATCTGTTTCTGGAAATGTTATTCATATGTGTGTAGAAAGTGATTATCCTAAATTGAATAATCATCCGTAAGTCATTACTCGATGTTACTACGTGGATTAAAGTTGCGAAATCCTTTGATTATCAAGCTTACAAAGTTCGAGGAAGTTTGAGAAGTTATTACGTACCGGTAAGTGTTTGGATACATCCTCCAAGTGATGATTGTATGAGCTTTAAGAGAAACTTGATAATTTTGTTGGTAAATATCAAGTTTAGGGGAGGATTGTTGGGTTTTAGGTTCCTGTGAAAGGAATTATTCTAAGTATGGAACCACTGCTAGAGCAAAAGAAACCACGGCTAGAAGAGTTGAATCCACTGCTATGTTAAACCACGGCTAGTAGTCTATGTAACCACTGCTAATGTATTGTAAGCACTGCTAGTTAGATATGTCGGTTTAATATTTTGTATTAGATAAATATGGAAAAGATATTTATCTTGTAGGTTACGTATTGTATATTGTAAAGGACTCCTTAGCCTATAAAAGGAGGTCCTAGGTTAGAGTTAGATATACGTGTGTTAGATATATCTAAATTCGATACACTTCAAGGTTGTAAAACCCTAATACTATTCAGAGTATTCGTATTAATAATATTGAGGTGTTTAGTGATCATTATTGTTCTTCTTCTTAAGATTAAACATTATATTCCGCGTAGTGTTTAATAGAATATTGTTTAAGTCAGTTTCTATATTAGATCATTTGCTCAACTGGGATCAACAAAAGTTAACGGGTATTTTTAAAATAGAATGTGGTCAAAAAATGTCATGTTAGCCGAAGCCCGTAATCACTAAGGTTTAGCAATATTAGAACATTTATTAGGGAAAAAGAAATTACTATATACTATAAAAAATCATGTAAAGTTTAATACATTTAAACACTTATCTCAAATGAAAATATAGGCATAGTTCAGACCCATTATGAAATGTGGGTTTTATTTCTCTTAAACGATATCCATTCCTAAAACCATACCATATCTACTATGCCTTGCAGCTACTGTTTACTTTGTATGGCAAGAAAGAAAAAATAGAATTTTCAAGGATAAGGAAAGAGATAAAATTATGCCAACAAAGATTATATGTGATGAAGTCAGAGCAAAATTAATGTCATTAAAGACCAAGAAAACAACCTAAGTCAGTAATGCAGAAAAGGTACGGGAGGTCCAATTTGAATGAAAGGCTTAGTTTTATATGGAGTGTTTGGAATAATGATTTATAGCTAGATGGCTAATATCTTAGTAGTATATGCTTACAAGCTAAGGAAAACCTGTATCTATCTATGTATTTCTTAGAGTAACAGTTGAGGTACTTGTGTTTCCTTATGTTTGGGCAGATCATAACCAACCATGAGGTATGTTGGGATTTATTGATTTGATGATACAAAACATAAAGAACGAAACAAGAAGGACTTAAAACGAAAAGAAAGAAAACTACAAAAAAAGATTCTAGAAGATATACTTACAGGAATATTTAGTTTCCTTATTGTATTATGATTTCTTTGTAAATCCTAATCCTCTAGTAGATAAAGAGGACATGGGGCGTATAGTTTAGGGGTGCACATTAAAGATGTAGTCGACTAGGTTGGTTGGTTTAGCCCTAAGGCCAAGGTGTTCTTGATTCTTTTTAAAGTAGGTAACACGTTCTACCAATTATCAAAGTAGAATTAGGGCTTGTATGGTATATGATGATGAAGAGAAAAACCTTGTTCAATAAAAATGATGTTTTACTTATTCCGTTGTGCATGTTCTTGTCTTTGTTATTGTTATTCCTAGTGCTCAAAACGATCTAAGGAGTTCTAACAAACATCAAAATTGGTATCAGAGCCAAGGGGCTCTCGATCTAGGATTCGCAAGGTTTTTCGAAGAAGAAGAAGAAAATTCAAAGTTTGGTTTTCAAAATTCGTAACTTTCTGCAGTGCAGTTTTGCAACGACGATAGCTCCTTCGTTAACGGTCGGATCGGGGCTGTAGTTTTGGTTGAAGATTCTCTATATATCAAGGTAACGTTTCACCTGTTGGATCTTCAATTGGATCTCTAAATCGTTAGATAATTATTGTCGAATTCTGCTACAGAAAAAGGGTAATTTATTCGAATTTTATGGTTCTTAGGGATTCGGATTTTAAAAGATTTTTTTTGCTATCGATTAAATTTGTTAATACAAATAAGCCGTAAAAACGTTTATTTATATTTTACGATCTTCTAATGTTTTGTCGATAACAAATATAAAATCATTTTAATGAAACAAATAAAATACGTAAATGGTTTGAGCCAATAGTTTACTAACACACTTATATTTTCATATAAAACACTAAACATGTAATATTGTTTACATCTTATAGAAATGCATATGTATAACAACTAGTGTTTACCTAATATGGAAATGTATATATATACTTGGTATATATTGTAATGAGTAATGTAATGGGTAAAAATCTAAGTACTTAACCCATTGACTAGATACATTGAATATTGTTGGGTAAAACCCAAAGTCCATGACCCATACCCATAGAGCTTGATCCATAACCCATGACCCATTGCATGACATCATGCATGAAGTCATGTTGGATATTATCCATGATCCATGACCCAAGACCATGACCCAATGTCTAGATACATTGCATCTTGTTGGGTATCCATAACCCATAACCCACAACCCGGTTTGCAACCCAAAATCCGGACTTAAGCTGACCCAGCTGCCAGATCCCTTGGATTGCACTAGCCGGCTCCCTCTAAGGAGGGATCAGTGGTAACCGTGGAACAGTAGGGGATTTTGCCAACAAATAGTGAGCCATTTCTCACTTGCAACTCACCCCTTTTACACATACTCTCTCTTAGTATTGTAATATCTTTAACCTCAGATCCAAAGGATCTTTCTATGTAGTTTTGTGTTTGTGTGATTCTCTAGGTTCCTCCTAAAGGCGAGATCACCACCTCTTGAAGTCGAGCAAGCTCAAGTCCATGAGTTGCCAAGCTTCGTCATCATCAAGACTACTGAAGTTATCTTGTTGATCGTTCTTTCCTCCCTCCTTAGAAGTGTTGTGTTGAAGGCATTAGTGAAAGGTGCCAAAAGGGTCAAGTCAAAGGCATTAGTGAAAGGTGCCAAAGGGTCAAGTCAAAGGCATTAGTGAAAGGTGCCGAAAGGTCGTGTCGAAGGCACTAGTGAAAGGTGCCAAGGGTGTACAATCGATATGGTACATCAATGTACAAGATAGATAGTTTGGGTTAAAGGATATTGATATCCTTATGATATTGTAATAAGGAGTGTCTCCTTTGGGTTAGTTTTGTTGTGTTGGGTAGTAGTTCCTCCTTTGTAATGAAACTCGGTATCTAGCCTTGTACTGGATAAAGTGTAGCCGACTTTGTGATAGGTTTGGTTCTACCTTGTGGAAGAACCCGGTGTCTAGCCTTGTACTGGATAAAGAGTAGGCGACGTTGTAAAGGCTTCTCTGCCACATTAAGGAGCTTGTGTTGTGTAGTGCTTACGAACTCTCGAGTGGGGAAGTCGCGGAGTGGAGTAGGGCAAGCAAGTTGATCATTTAAGATGATCGAAACATTACTACAACTATGATCACAGTTAGCGTTTTGGCTTGTGGTACACATTGAAGGTTCTGATTCGCCTGGTATAGCAGGTTCTGTTGTAGAAGCACAAATGAATCGTTCATTAGGGTTTACTTATGGTTGTTGCTTATGACTAAATGAGACTTCCATTGTTCATATTATTGGTTCTTTGGCTGCTGGAATATTATTCATGAGTTAGGAACATGGTGTTGCTATTTCATTAGTTAATGATGCTACGTTGTAAGTTACTACTGCTTTGTACCTTACTATTGCTACCTCTATAATACTGCTATACTTGAACATTAGTGTTGCTCGATATGCATAAATGCTGCTCATTCCATGTTTATGTTGCTTATATGAGTTAGTGCTGCTATTTATGAGTTGGTGAAAGTTTCTACTGCTACCTTTACAGTTAGTACTGCTCCATACGTTTATGTTGCTCCCAGTTAGAGCTCGTTACTACTGTGGGTTAGTGCTGCCCGTTATGACTTACTACTACCTTTATCAAGTTATTGTTGCTCTTGATCATTAGTACTGCTACATTTAAATATTAGTGCTGCCAATTTATGATTAATGTTGTTGCTTATTTCAAGATTGTACTGATGATCCCTAAAAGTTGAATTGAATATTCATTGTGGATTAGTTTAGTAATTGGTTTTGATCTTGGTTAATTTGCATTAGAGAGATAAAGTTGGTATTTGATTGTAGTATGCGAATGTCTTGGAGAATTAAGTGACTGAAGATTATGCATGGTACTGGTGATATGACCATTGTGATTACTGTGGAACGAGTATGTCTACTTCTAAGTTCTCATGATGCACTGGTTTCTAGTTTTGTTGAATACGGACAATACATGTTTTAGTTCTCATGGAGATGTCAGACAATGCATATAGAAGTTTGCGTTTGGATTTTTGGTTTTTAAACATTTAAAAAGGCTTGTTTTTGGAATATTTGCTAAAATTGGTTATGAAGAAAATTGCTTATCACTTATTTGACGATGGAGTGGAATTATTCAGTTTTATGTTCTTATCATATCTTAAAGTCGGTGTTACACTTTAAAGATAACTTGTTTGAGCTTCAAGGATGTTGACAAAGACTTGATGAATCTAGCAATGTGTTATTAAACGGATGGTGCTAAATGCGCACATTTGCTATTACTTAAAGGAGTTACATTGTAGTGCTCAGTGTCTCACTAAAGATGAGGATTTTTTCAAGAGGTTGCGATCTACTTATATTTTTGGTTTCATATAAGTTTGGAGTCACGTGGATAGTACAAGATATAAGACACAAGTTTGGGTTATTCTACTTCTACATCAAGTTCGTTATACTTAGTTTTCTTTATTAGTGATCATTACAAGGAGCTTACAGATTTGAAGAATCATGAAGATGATTAACACTTGGATTTCAGGGGAAGTATATTTTAGTGTTTAATCATTTGACATGCACCATTTGAGGGGAAGTTGTAAAGTTAAAAGTTGTAGTTCCCAATTGGATAATAACAAAAGGGGGAAGAAGCTATAGAGATAAGATTATTTGCAACATACTTATGGTGGCATGGCATGGAAATTATAAAGGAAATCAAGACTTAAGGGGAAGCTTGTTTCATTCATGGTGAGATCCCTGATCTCAATTTCTCTACTTCGTCTAGGGAAGTTCATACAAGAACGTGTTTGTTTTGTCATCATCAAATAGGGGAAGATTGTTAGGATTTATTGATTTGATGATACAAAAAATGAAGAATGGAACAAGAAAGACTTAAAACAAGAAGAAGTAAAACTAAAAAAAAAAGATGGATGATTTGGAAGATTCTAGAAGATATACTTAAAAGAATATTTAGTTTCCTTGTTGTATTAGGATTCCTTTGTAAACCTTAATCCTCTAGTATATAAAGAGGACATGGGGCGTATAGTTTAGGGGTGCACATTAAAGATGAAGTCGACTAGGTTGGTTGGTTTAGCCCTAAGGTCAAGGTGTTCTTGATCTTTGTTAAAGTAGGTAACACGTTCTACCAATGATCAAGGTTGAATTAGGGCTTGTATGGTGTATGATGATGATGAGAAAAACCTTGTTCAATAACAATGATGTTTTACTTATTCCGTTGTGCATGTTCTTGCCTTTGTTATTGTTATTCCTAGTGCTCAAAATGATCTAAGGAGTTCTAACAAACTCCACAAGGTAGTTTCCTGCTATAGAGGTTCTATGTATCAGTCCTATGTGAATAAGGTATTTCCTAGAGTAAACCTATAAATGCTATGCAAATGATGAGGTTCAAGAAATCTGCAATCAAAATGGATTAGGTTTAACCTAATGCTCTATTCTTTTTTTCTTTTAAGATAGAGTTGCTAAGTTCATTTACAACAGATGGCCTAGTACCTTGAAATCCTTGATGTTTTGATTTAATTCTCAGTTTTGTGTTCACTCATTAGGCCTTTGTTAGGTAATATTGAATGTCCACAGTTTTGAAATAGAATTAAGGTTGATAGGACTTCATAATGTAGGTATCCTGTGTGTGTAAGGTAAAATGAACTAGTAGGGTAGAGTGTTAATATAAATAAACCGTAAAAACGTTTGTTTATATTTAGCGATCTCGTTAAGATTTGTTGATAACAAATATAAAGTTATCATAAGTATAATTTTAAGAAGACGTGTTATTTTCTAAAATATATACATTTGATTATTTACATATATGTTGTAATAAAAAAGTGTTGTAATAAAACATGTAATAGGTTGGGTAAAAACCATGACCCATGACCCATACCCATGGAGCTTGATCCATAACCCATAACCCATTGCATGAAATCATGTTGGATATTATCCATAATCCATTACCCAAAGTCCATGACCCATGACACATTGACTAGGTACAATGTATCTTGTTGGGTATCCATAATCCAAAGTTCATGATCCATGGTCCATAACCCAGTTTGGTATCCAAATTCCGGACTTAACTGACCCAGAGGCCGGATCCCTCGGATTACACTGGCCAGATCCCTTAGGTAAGGGATCTACCGGATTCCGGTGAACTGTACACAGAATGTCTATAAATAGTAAGTCATTTCTCCATTGTTTCTCACCCCTCTTCTTACAACTCTCTCATACATTATCTCACTCTTCTAACCTCAGATCACTTGATCATTCTTGTAGTTCCTCTCTCTTTTTTGTGATTCTCTTTTAGATCCTTCACGAAGGCTAGATCACGATACTCATATAAGTCATCCAAGAAAAGGGTCTTTGATTGATTGGTCCATTCACAAGTATCTTTGATGCAGGTTTTACTGACCAGGTTTTAATATTTATAATTGTCTCATTATACCTAAGGTCTACCCTAATGCACTAACGGGCAGTATACCTGATCGTGTGTAGTGTAAAATTCGGTAAAACCGAGGTCGTCCCAAAAGCTATGTGAGCGGATTCTAATTAAGTCTAGGTGTCACAGATTTAATTGGTTTTCAGATTGAAATGATTAATTAACTACTAGAGCAAGAAATGCAAGAAAGCAAATAAAGGCAAGGGTTGTGATCAATAGAGGAGAAGCGTGCTAACCTAGTTACTCATCCTATCAAGTTTAGTTTACGTTTAATTACTTCCAATTGTTTCAAGAGGGGTTTTAAGTCACTAGGACAACATTTGGTCAGTTCGTCCTAACCTATCATCAAAAGTTTTCACCGGAGATCAAGCTACTACCCTTGAAATTCTAGTTGTTTTTAGTCCCCTAAGCCAAGTCATTAAGTTCCGCTACATGCAAGATTCATAACAATGAGTACCCGGGCGCTAGCATCTTAAACACTCATCCCTAACTTCTTAAGTTCATCCAAACGGTAGGTGATCAGTTGGTCAAATCGCACAAGCGAAGAAGGGTCGTCAGCTGGTCAATTCTTACCCTTCCTACTCAATCTACCTACTTAGGGTCAGTTGGTCATATCTCCTAAGCAACTAAACACTACCGCCATTCAAAACTACCGAAACAATGGTAGCTACCAACAAACTATGCATGCATACACTAGAAACAATTATACGGAAGCAATTTAAACATAAACAAAACAATTAAGGAATCATAACTAGGCTAGCACCAAAGGTGCTTAGCCGCTCATATTAACTGAAACAATCGATTCAATGTTTAACATAATGAAATACATGAATTGAAAGTAAAAGAAATAATAAATTGCTAATGCTTATCGTTAGGAGTGATTTCTCCTTGAGTGGCTCCGTATGCTCCTCGAGATCTGCCTTCAGCCTCCTACCCATGTTCTCTGCTTTTTTGTGTGGAGTGAATGATTAGAAATGTATAATTTTGGGCGGTATTTATAGGCCATATCTGGTTACGGCGTAACTTAAGTTGAGGGTTACGCCGTAACACCAGTATCTTCGTATTTTCCTCTTGAAAAGCTGGTTACGGCGTAACATCTGGAAATAGTTACGTCGTATCTTCAATAAATCATGGTTACGCCGTATTTGTGGAAAGAGTCACGGCGTAGCTTGCAGCGGCGTGGAACATCATTTGACCTAATTAGTTACGGCGTAATCCTAAGATGGAGTTACGACGTAACCTTCAGTTTAGTTAGTCTTCTGAGCTACGCTTCTGTTACGGCGTAATATGTGAGAAGAGTTACGCCGTAGTTACTTCAAAATGGGCATACTATCATATATCTTCAATAACTCTCCAAATCCGCATCTCATTAGCTCCGATGCTCGTAATTTACCTGAAAGTGAAATATAGAGGAAAACAAGCGTAAGTCCATATAAATGATATAAAATACGAGTATTATCGGGGAAAATTGACACTTAATATTCGTGATCAATTGATGTTATCAAATATCCCCCACTTGAACTCTACTTGCCCTCAAGTAGACCTTATTAGATAGATTCCTAAAAAGATATATCTCCCATTACCGAAAATATAAGTTTACAAATCCCTTATGCTAGAATAAAACAAAGCCGAACACCTCACTAAATGGGAACAAAACACTCAAATCTCTCAACTATTCTAAATGTCAATTTCGGGGTGATCACTCAACGCACAGTCATAGCATGTAATATATCATAAGCTTGGCGGTTACACTAATCTCCACCACTAGAGTTAAGGACTAAACAATTCTTGAAGGCAATATGGGTAGACACGACAAAGGTTAAGGGTGAGTCGTCATTACTAACATGTCACGGCGGAGTGAAAAAAATCAATGATACATGACCAAATCCATGGCCAAGACACCAAAGATTGCTCGCTGCATCACCTAGACACGCTTCATGACTAAAGGGTAGGATAAGACATGGGATAAAATTGGTGTAAAATAAAATCAAGCAAATAGTTTAAATCTGGAACCAAGTCATCACCACTTACTGTTCATCCAAAGTTCAAGTTTCAAAGCTAAGAAACCGGATCATGATATACCAGGTAGATGTGCCATTAGAGGACGTTATGATGGGCACATTACCTTTTCTTCAACTGTTGGCACAATTACCAACTCCATTTTTCAAATGTGACCGAGGTGGCCTCCTCGATACTAAATCTATAATGAGCTCATAAACATAGTGCTTATAACTTCATACTTTACAATCAACAAATAACTATAACTATATTTTTTTCTTTTTTTTGAATCACTTTTTTTTTTACACATAACAACTAAATATAACATCCCCCCCCCACTTGAGATGAATAATACGAGAATTTGGGGGGTCTTCAATGATCTTTAAGAATATGTCCTCGACGAAAGCGTGATTCCTGAACCTTTCCACTTGAACCTTGAACTTAGGCAAAGAATGACTTCCCAATTACAAATAAAGACTACAGGGTAGGCTAAGGTGTATAGGTGTAACGAAACAATATGTTGGGTGAACAAAATGAAAGGAATGGCTCAGATGGGTGTATCTAGGGGTATCTTGCACTAAAGGTGAATGCACGAGAAGTTGAAGTGACTAACCGATAGACACACAAGGATAGGCTTTTTCGGTAATAATTCTATAATATTGCCTTCTTAAACTGAAAATTCTAAATACATCGAGCTAACTCAACATACCTCGTCTATGATCTCGAAATGATATAAAGGCCAAGTTCTAAAGTTTACAAGCTACCGGTACACTCATAATTTGGTGGATTTGGGATAAATATTTGGAAACGGATAATGCTAATCTCACCATATAGTATCAAGGGTTATAATGTGCTCGGCTAAGGTCTAATCTAGTTAGGTTAAGAAAAACATGTCAAAATTTTAAAATGGCATAATTTTTCAAAAGAAACTAGAAAAACGATGGCAAGATAAGGTTCAAGAGATAATTCTACTCTCGTCCCCCCACTTGAAATGTACAAAGTCCCTTTTGTACCAAACGTTAAATAAAGGTGAAGATAAAAGTAGAATTAGAGCGAGAACTTCCCCAAATTTGCTCCAAAAGAAATAAGGCCCACGAAAAGAATCGTGCCTTCGCATAAGCATCCACGAGCAAAATTCATTCCCTGAAATCACACTACCAACAAGCATAATTCTAAAAAAGAAAATGAAAAATGAAAAACGAATAGAAATCTAACTCACTTTCGTAGGAATCATGGTTGCATTTAGCATATGCAACAAGCCTTTTAAACCACTTGGTGTCACAAGTGGACGAGTGTAGTCTCGTGAGGGCTTACAGGGAACATATCCAAAAGTTCATTTAAAACTAATACAAGGTTATTGTGTTTAAAAAGAAAGAATTATTATAGAGGATAGTTACGTCAGAACTCCTATAAGGATGTTAGGATCTTAATATTATTGTGTTTGATGATTCGGGTGGTCTTGGATGATGGAAATACAAGTTAGCCATTTAGAGAGAGAAAGTAAAGAGATGGGTGTTCTTGGTAGAGACTTGGTTTACAAATGAAAGGTTAGATTATGAAAGAAGCACCACCCCTCCAAGGATGGAAGGGGTATTTATAGTTACAAATACTACGCCCTCCCCGACGGATCAGTGGATCAGTACAGTGGGTAAAGACCCGTCCTTCCTCCACGGTGTTACACTAAACTAAACTACGCTACAAACTAACTAATAAAAACTAAATAACGTAACAAACGACATGTCTACGAGCTAACTTGTGCTAGACCATAATTGATGTGACCGACACTTTAACATGGAATTTTCTAATTCCTAACAATCTCCCCCTAAGGGAGGTCACCCCATGTTTTACATTTTGAATCCTAGCATTCTATTCTTGACTTTGTTCTTGAGCTCGTAGACTTCAATTCTTCAATTCCACAATCTTTGTGCTTTAGTAGCGATTCTTCAAAGTCCGCATTGATTTGTACTTTTAGTGGAGGCCTTTAATTGATCCACATCTTTGATGATCTTCGAGATTTCTTTGAGATCATTAGCCACAGTAAATCTCTGGATCACCCTTTGTTTTGTTGCCATCATGTGAAGTTGTGACTTTTGGACCGACATGCTTACATTTTTTAATCATGACATCTTTCCATCAGAGTAGTGGAAGCTTTACTGGCTCATGATATTTGCAGCAGCGTATCAGAAGCATAGTATAAAAATATCAGAGCCAGGTTTTGTAGATATGCACAAGTCATGATTTCTTCAATTAAGTGTGGATGCTCTGAGCATGCGGTTTTGGATTGACTTCTCACTGATCACCGCAACCGCCCAAATGTACCGCAAGCAACAGCTAGTAATAAAACACACGAAAGTGTCTTTGATCACTTTCGCTGAATTGAGGTACACGACCCACGGTTCCCCGTTGATCAGTACAAGTACTGCCTGTGATCAGGTAGGATTCCTAAGAATCTCCTTGATAGGGTTTCGCAGCTGTTCTGGCTGTTCTCAAACCGGAACGTCTCAAAGATGAAAACACATAGTGAGTGAACCAGCGAATTGAGATTCACTGATTGATGAAAAAATGATTTGAAAACAATCGTGTATTGCTTAAAGAAAGAGTTTTGCAATACGACGAAGGTTTTATGAGAAAGATCAATTTTCATTCAAAAATACTTTTTGTATTTGAAAAAGAATACACAGTGCTAGAGAAGATTAGAGATTTGCACATCGAACGGTTTTTCCAAAAGTATTTTTTCAATCAGAGATACTTTTTGAGTTTGAAATATGAATACACATTCGACGTGCTAGAGAAAAGAAGGTTTGCACATCGAACGTTTTTCCAAAAGTATTCGTCAATTCCAATCCTGGACCAAGGTTGATTCAAGAATGAATCGCCCCATTGTTTATATCCAGTTGTCACAAGCTTAATCTTATGTAAGATCTCACATGTCACCCACCAAGAGCTTGTTTGATGTTGGCTCTAGAAGGATTTCCATCTTCATCGTGAATATTTACATATCACTTCGGATGATCCGCAATACCACAAGGATAATGCGTAGGACTCTCAATATATACTTACTTTCCACATTGTATGAAACAGCAAGTCTTCATTAATTTTGTGTCCTAATGAGATATTGTGGATGATCTCTTGGCTCTAGACTCGATAGTGCACATTTGGTTCCTATGCCGGAGACTAGGGAGAGGGTCTCCTTCTTCAATATCAACAATCTCTAAGAGAAAGTCGATAGATTATGTAGGTTCCCTGTGAGAATGAAACAAGCCCTTTTAAGAGGAACTTGAGTGGTTTAGGAAGTTTAGTGCAAGCCACTAGGTCCATGACGCCTTGTCTTCAATACCTGTTACCTTAGTAACAACCAAGAGCATATGTATTGAACCCGTTTCATTCCTAAGGTTGAATTATTGGAGGGCTATTTCTTTTCACCCTTTTTCACATTCATTTCTTTTTCATTCTTCAACCCCTTCAGTGCTTACCGAGACTTCATTACTAGAACCTTGTTGGGTTTATTCCAGTACTAGCTCGGTCTCAGTCGGCACTCTTCCCATATTCACATTTTTCTCCTTTTTTTTCCACCATACCTAAGGACTCCACACTATCTAGTGGATTGTCCTCGGTAGATCCCTCCGCTCAAGGGATAGTGGGAGCGAATACCTAACCTAACCATCCTTATAACACCATGCATAAAGTAAATTGGTCAGTCTTTTGGTATAGTTCTTTCCTTCTCGAAACCAATTGAAAAATCATTTGGAAAATCAATCAAGGTACTTGTGATATAATATCAAAGAATTTTGTACCTTAATTGTTTTGATCTTTTATAAATGCTCCCCCTCAACATGTGCATATGATTTTATAAATTTTTTAGCACATGGAGGCAAGAGTTCTTTTGAAATAAATTCTTGATCACAATTTCTATGAAAAAAGCCATTTGATATTCTTTGGTAAATTCTCCCCCTCAATATGTGCATAGGATATTTGAAATAATTTTATCACATAGAGGAAAGAGTTCTTTTGAAGCACATCTACGATCACACAAGCCATTAAGAAACCATTCGCTCCCCCTCAATATGTGCATCAATAAACGAAAGAGTTTAGCACATATTAAAGAGAACTTGCACTTTGAATCAAAACGATCATCATTTATCAGATTTCATATTAAATCACAAATTCTCCCCCGATCAAAAATATCAAACCCTTTAAGATTTTGGATCCCAAGTGATTTAATAAGGTTTGGAAAACATGGGAGAATATGTGGACATGTTTAAATACTCTTTTGGTTTTTGGTTAAATGCTCCTTCACTATCATGTGCATTATGTATCTCAAAATCGTTTGGCACATGAAGGAAGGAGTGCTTTAGAAACAATCACCCTTTAAAACCGATTAGAGATTTAAATCACGATCTCTCCCCCGATCAAAAATTTCAAAGCAATTGAGACTTTGGATCCCGATTGATTTAAATCATTTAAAAAATTTTGGGGAAAGACGTGACAAGATTTAATTTTGAAAAATGATGGATAAGGAACAGTTTCTCGACATTAAAGATTTTTAGTGTCAGGTATGATAGTTTTTAAGAGATCTTTAAGTCAAATAAAACAATTTCACAATCAAACAAGAACAGAAAAAATTTCATTTTGAAGGATCTTTGAGTTTTAAAGAAAATCATACCATGACATAACATTAAATCTTTAGATCACCACTTTGTTTTGTACAAACCGGACTTTTATGAAGAAATATCATTTGAAAATATTTTATTATAAATCACTCTCCCCCTCAATCGATGACCGTAGTCGATGATTGAGTGACTTAAGTTTTGATAAAATGAAGTCTGGTGATTTTCAAAATTTAGTCCAATTTATTTTCAAAACAATATTTTTCCATTTTCAAAACAATTTTATCAAATATTTTGAAAACTGGTATTATTCACTATTTATCCGGCACAAAGATACGTTAGGTGGTTGAGAAGCTTCTGTTGTTGCTGTATGGCTGGAAGAAAACCGTCGCTAATGCAATGAGACTTCTAACATTGCATTTGTCATGCCAACTCTTCATAGAGGTCCACTAAGCTCCGCTTCTTCATTTGATGATGAAGAAAACCATCTCGGCCGATGCAAGTGAGACCTCTTACGTTGCATTTCATTCCAACTCTCCATAGAAGTCAAATTAAGCTCCGTTTCTTCATTTGTCAACCCAAGATATAGCTGCCCTTTCCTTTCGGCATCCAATCATAAATTGTGGGATCCGGATTGGGAACATTCTTATAATCCATGATATCTGCATACGTTAGTAGACATACAAACAGATATATGGTGGCCGACAACACCCAAACAAAGAATCGACTAATAAAAGTCAATTCAAATTGTCAATCAGTTCATATAAGGCATGGGATTTTATGTGTTCATCAAATTCTAATCATCTAATCCTAACAATCATATCCTAAATTCCTAGTCCTTCGACATAGGCAAATATCATATTTAATTAAGCACGTAGGATAATTAAGAAAGCCCGTTAGATGATGTAAATTTGAAGAACATTCTCCCCCTCAATCAATGACTTATTTTCTGAAAAGATTAAAAGCGCTGAAGTCATTGATTGAGTTTTCAATTTTACTTAAAACTCAATCATTGATTTTAAAGCAACTCAATTACCACCATTTTTTAAAACAACAAATATTTTTCTGAAGAATTTTTAGACGGAAAAACATTTGTGTAGGAACAGCAGCCCTTCGACATACTTTCCTCAAATTATTTCAGGATAAGTGCACGATATTTTGAAAATTTGTTTAGTGCAATTTCCTTTCTTTAAAGAGCTGGTTGTTATCTCAAATAATAGCAAACCATGGTTTAAGCACGGGTTACGTCAAGTAACGCAAGCCATAGTTTTGAAGAGCGGTTACACCAATTAACCGTAAGCCATTTGATTTGTGACATGTTTTGAAAAGAAATATTTACACCTTCACCAAGTTCATCTATGGTCCCGTGCCATTATTGAATGACATTTCTAAGACCGTAGATGTTATCGATACCGAAAGACATGTCTTGAGAAAACATATTTTTGGTCTTTTTCAAATTTTCTAATTTTTATGGGTTTTTGTTGGTTTTAAATTTTTCTATTTTCTTTTGTCGGTTTTATATTTTTGTATTTTCTTTTTCATAAATATTTACACAGATAGTTTAGATGATATAGTATAAGAAGATGATGAAACGAAATACCGAGATAAGGATATCGAGCAGCCCGTTGTAGAAGATAGAAGTCATCATCTCTTAAACATTCACCACCAAAGCTTTCGAGGATCCTGAATTGAGAGAAATTGAACTATCGAAGTGAGACATTGGCAGCTTCCCCAAACCGAAAATCCTTTAGCCGAAAGTATTCAAAGCTCTATTTCAAGCTTGCCTTATCCAGGTGCACAGAGAAGCACACCATTATCATAAATCGCGCTCCTTTTAAGAATGATAATCGAGATTCTTCGTTCGGGGTTATATCATCAACAAGAACAAAGAACGTATCATCCCACTCATAAATAATCTTCTCAAATTTCATAACCATCAAGTCCTGCTTATCTATTCCAAAAGTTGTCAAGAGACCACTTCCCCAAGTAGATGAATTGATGCAATCGGTCTCTTAGACTAGAGCTCGCAACCCGAATACACATACCAAGACAAAGAAACTTGTTAGGATTTAGAAAATCCAACATTAAAGAGTCGGTCACCTCAAGTATATGTAATCATTAGAAAGCTCGTAGAGTCGAGATTGTTTAATGTTAAGTTGTATTTAGTTAAGTAACACCGTGGAGGACTAACGGTCTTTACCCACGTGATGCCTGATCCACAGTCCGTAGGTGGCGATTTATGTAAGGACTATAAATACTCTCTACCTCCTAAGGTAGAGAGTTGGAGCTCATAATAATACTTTCATTTTCTCTCACTAAGTTTCCAAACCTCTAACTCTTTCTCTCTCTAAAACCTTTAGTATACGCCTATCTTGGTTATGGTTTAGTGTGTTTATGAAATCCAATATGTTACAAATGGTATCAAGAGCCATGGTTTGATCATCTCTCTTACATATCCTTGGATTTCTAGTGGTTTTAGGTGGTTTTTGAGTTTGAAAAAGTTTAGTGGTTTTTGCATCATTTGGATCGTTTCTAGTGTTAAAGTTTGAATTTTGGGTGTACTTTTGTGTTTAGAATCATTGTATGTGCTTGGGTTTTGATTTGGTAAGCTTGAATCACTGTGGTTGAGCTTGTTTTGGATTGAAAAGTGTGTTTTTGAAGTTTTTCTTGCTAGCGACTTGGTTCTCGTTGTGATTTTCATCGTAGTGACTTGCTTCAGTAAAAGTTAGCGAGTTACAGTGTTAGTTGTTAGCGACTTGCCTATTGAGACAAGCCGACAAATAGTACAAGTTAGTGGATTCTCCACTACGGCTAGCGACTTGGTGAGGTTAGCGACTTTGATGCAGGTTTTACTGACCAGGTCTTAATATTTATAGTGTCTCGCTATACCTATGGTCTACCCTAATGCACTAACGGGCAGTGTACCCGGTCGTGTGTAGTGTAGTAAATGGTAAATCCGAGGTCGTCCCAAGAGCTATGTGTGTCGGATAATTACTAAGTCTAATTGTGACAGAATATAAATGATTTGATAAGGTTTTAATTAATTAAACTACTAATGCAGAATATAAAAGCAACTAAATGGTAGAAAGGTAATCAATAGAGGAATAGTGGTGCTAACCTAGTTAATCCTCCTAACTAGTAATGTTTACGTTTACCTACTTCCAATTACTTCTGTGGGGTCAAATTCGAGAGGACAAAGATTTGGTCAATTCGCCCTAACCTATCAAGAAAGATGCCACCACAGAGAAATCAGCGCACCGTCATAAGTCCTGTTGTTCCCGGTCCCCTAAGCCGAGTCATTAAGTACCGCTACATGCTAGATTCTAAATAGTGAGTGCCCGCCCGTTAGGAACTTAGACACTACACCCCCAATTCTTAAGTTCATCCAAACGATAGGTGATCAGCTGGTCAAATCGCACAAGTAGAAAGGGTCTTCAGTTGGTCATATCTTACCCTTCCCGTCTTAGTCCGCTCACCTAGTGTCAGTTGGTCATATCTCCTAGGCAATTGGCCTCTACCGCCATTCAAAACTACCAACCCAAGGGTGACTACCAAAGAATTATGCATGCATACACTTAGAAATAATTGTACGGAAGTAAAGGTAAACGCAAACAAAACAATTAAGGAATCATAGCTAGGCTAGCACCAAAGGGTGCTTAGCCGCTCATATTAATCATGCACATCAATTCAATATTCAAAGGTACGAAAAACATGAATTGAAAGTAAAAGAAATAATAAACGCTAAAGCTTATCGTAATGGTGTGACTTCTCCCTTGGAAACAGCTCCGTATGCTTCCCTAGACCTTTCTTGAGTATTTTCCCATGTTCTCAGAGGATTGTGTGTGGAATGGGATGATTAGAAATGCTGGAATTCGTGGGGTATTTATAGGCAGTGTCCGGGTTACGGCAGAACCAATAGATGAGTTACGCCGTAACCTTCTATTCCGTCGTAAAAGCACTAGATTCGCTAGTTACGGCGAACCTTATAAGTGGGTACCGTAGTATTCAATAAACCCGTTACGCCGTAGTGATGCAAAGAGTTACGGCGGTAAGTATCGGCATGGAACCTCTTTTGACCTAATGGAGTTACGTCGTAATCTTTGGAAAGAGTTACGCCGTAACCTCTTGATGAGTTGGACTTCAGGGTCACGCAATAGTTACAGCGTAATGTGAGAGACAAGTTACGCCGTAACCTCTTCAAAATAAGCATACTGTGATAAATCCTTAGTAACGCTTCCATTTCCGGTCTCTTTAGCTCCAATGCTCGCAATTTACCTGAAAGTATAAAACAATGGAAAACAAGCATAAATCCATATAAATGATATAAATAACGAGCATTAACGAGGGAAATTGACACTTAATATTCATGACTATTTGATGTTATCAAATATCCCCCACTTGAACTCTACTTGCCCTCAAGTAGACCTTATTAGATAGATTCCTAAAAAGATATCTTCCAAAACCTGGAAAATATGAATTTACAAATCCCTTATGCTAGAATAAAACAAAGCCGAACACCTCATGAAAGGGGAACAAACACTCAAATCTCTCAACTATTCTAAGTGTCAATTTCGGGTGATCACCAATCCACGTACCATAGCATGTATTCTATCATAAGCTTGGCGGTTACACAAATCTCCACCATTAGAGTTAAGGGCTAAACAATTTTTGAAGGCAATATGGGTAGACATGACAAAGGTTAAGGGTAACTCGTCATTACTATAATGTCACGGCGAAGTGGACAAAATCAATGATACATGACAAAATCCATGGCCAAGACACCAAAGATTGCTCGCTGCATCACCTAGACATGCTTCATGACTAAAAGGGTAGGATAAGACATGGGATATATAATTGGTGTAAAATGAAAACAAGGTAGTCTATATCTATAACTAAGTCATCACCACTTACCGTCCGCCCAAAGTTCAAGCTTAGAGGACGTCGTCATGGGCACACTACCATTTCTTCTTCAGTTGGTATTACTCCAACTCCAATCTTCAAATGTGACCGAGGTGGCCTCCTCGATACTAAACAATAAAGCTCATACTATAGTGCTAATAACATTGCACTTTACAAAATCATAAGTGAATCAACTATGTATTTTTTTTTTCGAACATACATGATAACATAACATCCCCCAACTTGAGATGAACAATGGGAATTCGGGGGGTCTTCAATGATCTTCATAATTGTTGTCTATGAAAGCGTGATTTCCAAACCTTTCCACTCGAACCTTGAACTAAGGCAAATGATGACTTTCCAATTACAAATAAAGACTACAGGGTAGGCTAAGGTGTAAGGGTGTAATGAAACAATATATTGGGGTGACAAAATGAAAGGAATGGCTTAGAAGGGTGTATCTAGGGGTATCTTGCACTAAAGGGAGTGCAAGAATGGTTTCACATGGGGTCGAAAAAGTCGAGGTGACTAATCGATAGACTCACAATGGTAGGCTGTTTGGGTGATAATCCTATAATACTGCCTTCTAAAACCGAAAAGTCCAAATACATCGAGCTAACTCAACATACCTCGTCTATGGTCTCGAAATGATGCAAAGGCCAAGTTCTAAAGTTTACAAGCTACCGGCACACTCATAATTTGGTGGATTTGGGGTAAAATATAGGAAACGGGTAAGGCTAATCTCACCATGTAATATCAAGGGTTGTATGTGCTCGGCTAAGTTCTAATCTAGTTAGGTTTGGAAAAACATGTCAAAATATAAAAATGGCATAATTTTTCAAAATAAACTAGAAAAATGAGGGCGAAATAAAGTTCAAGATATAATTCTACTCCCGTCCCCCCACTTGAATTGTACAAAGTCCCTTTTTGTACTAGGCATTAAAATAAAGGTGAAGAGAAAGGTAGAATTAGAGCGAGAACTTCCCTGAAATTTGCTCCAAATAGAAGAACTTGCATCCATCTACACAATCATGTTGTCGTCAGAGATGGAAAAGTTATGGGGCAACCACTTCAAGGAAGACGATACGAACAAGGGATGGTTGAAGCGGGCAATGGGAATACTGAAAAGTTGGTGGAGGATATGTGGCAAATCAGAATAGGGGAAGGAATGGAAATCAAGGACAAGCAAAGCCAATTAAGTGCTACAACTGTGGTGGTGAGGGACATATTGCTAGGAACTGCACATCTCCAAAATGTCCACAGAATGCAGAATCGTCGAGACAAGATGTTGCTTGTGCAAGCTCGGATAATGGATCACTTTGAATGAAGAGGAGTTGTTGTTCCTTGTTGAGGGAAATGCCCGAACCTATGATGCTGATGTTGATGAACAGTCAATTCAGGAGATAGGTCATAATCATCAAAATGCATTTCAAGTAGTGATGTGATGCATTTGACTCCGATGTCGATGATGAACCTACTGCCCAAACAATCTTCATGGCTAGCATCTCACCTATGGTCTCTCCAAAGGTCTCTCCACCACAACATGCTGGTCCATCCAAAGACAAAATCATTTCAGAGGTATTAAAACTATATGATGATGTTGATGGGTAAAAGATGCATAATAAAGTACAAAATCTTGAAACTTATGAATCAGATATTGATGATGAGGGTAATAGCAATATTGTCCCATATGATCAATATGTGAAGCAAAGTGAAAGTGAGGTTGTACCAAGTAATGCATCTTCCGCAGTCAATGATGACTATATTTTTTATGAATACACTGCATGTGCCCCGATGATTCTGTACCTCTGAACTAAATGCCTATAAAGAACAAGTTGCTATTTATGAACAACGTGCTAAGTTTGAGTTAACCAATCGTGAGCAGGAAATGGATGACCAAATGCGTACAATTATTAGAAAAAGTAATTTTAGAGAAGAAGTATTAAAACAAGAGTTAAACTCCTTACAAGAAAAGCTTTCTAAAACTGCTAAGCAAAAACAAGAACTTCAAGAAAATGTTAAAATGCTTAAGCAAGAATTCAATGCTAAGGAATCAAAACTTTTGAATGATTTTTCCAATCTAAAAACTTTGAAAAACAAGCTTGAAAATAAGTTGTACGTACAAGGGAATACCATTCAGACTACTCACTTGATCACTAAGCATAGAGTTTTAAGCGATAAGCATAGCATTCCCCTTGTTGTGGAACCTAATCCTGAGGTTGTTTAAAAGGCTAGAGCTGCCCATAATGTAATCTATGATGGTAATGAGATTCTTAAACCTAGACCGAAACCTAGTTGCGTTGAGTGCACTGAGGAAGATAGAAAATTAGATGATGCATCTAGGGAGAAAATGAATAAGAAGCTAGAAGATCCTAAATGTAAAGAGAATAACATAACGATCAAACCCCATGATTACAAAAGGAAAATTGGATTTCCTTGAACAAGTTTAAGCCTCAAACGTTGTTAACGTCCGAACAAGTGTTCTCGGAAAAGGATTTAGATAAGCAAAAAGGCAGAGAATCTTGTTGTAACAAACCCTCCCTTAGGAAAATGCTTTCTAAAGCGAATGTGTATCCTCCGAATACACCAATGCATTTAGTTCCTAGAACTATTGCCACTAAAAGCAAGACCTTAATCAGTCAATATGTTATTTTCAACTATTTGTTGATTTTGAGAAAACTTGAACAAAAGGATCACACCCACTGGGATAACCAAGGGGAAAGGGTTTTGAGCAAACTAAAGAATGCTATTTAACTGAGGTCATGCCTTTCTTTAAACAATTAAAAGGTCAATTTGAAAGTCTTAAAATGGGGATGGATTCTGATATTAAAGAAATGGAAAAGGAATTTGATGCAATGATAGTTGAGGTCAGTGACTATGAGCGAGAATTAAAATATAATGAGATTGAGAGGAAGAACTTGCATACCTTGAATGAGAATCTTATTTCTGAATGTAATACTCAAGATGTGTTTTTTACACGCTACGAATTGTTCCATTAATGCTTCTCAATTTCATGAATTATCTGTTGCTCTGAAAGTCTCCATGATCGTGTCATTGAGCTTGAAAAACTAACTCTAAACTACATGATAAAGTTGAACAGGATGATCATGATAATTTGGTGAAACAGTTTTCTAAATTGGAAGTTGAGCATCTTGCTTTGCAATTAAAATATCAACATCTAAAGAAAATGTTAAAACCTCAAATATCAAGACATCCTTGGATGCTCCTGAATTTGATGCAGCTTTTGAAATTAGCAAACGTGATGAACAGATTCGAGCTCATTGTAACACGATCGGAAAGTTGAAAGCCCAAATCTCTCAATTAAAGGGTGAAAAAAACAATGTGATTGGCTCCCAAATGCCTCCTCCTTTAGATTCTCAGTTATCTCAAACTTTTCATCTTCAAAACTTGGTTAATGCTTTACAAAAGGAAAACGAGAGTTTTTTAGAAGAAAATGAAAAAGTTAAACGACACTTCAAAGAGTTATATGATTCAATGAAAGTCACTCGTGACAAAAACAACGAAAAAATAACGTCTTTACAAAAGAAAATTGAGAATCTGAGGAGTCAGGAAAAGGGAAATTGCCACTTGTTTTCAATGAGAATGTTGCATCAAAGTCATCCTCGATCAAAATATATCTTTGTGGATCAAGTAAATACATTCCTCCTCATCTTAGGAATAATGAACATGTGTTTCTTAACTATTGTGCTCACCTTAACGATAGTCTAGAATGTCTCTGTGAGATTGTGGAAGAGGATTTCATTAATAAACCTCTTGATAGAGAAATTAGGTTTGCTTGCATTCAGGAAAAACGATCTCAAGAGTCGCTAGAATGTTTAATTGCAACATGTCCTAAATCCTTAGGTGCTAAAGGTAAAGCTGTGATGCCTTGTTCTATGCCTAGTGCCAAGCATACAAACCATTCTATGCCCAGGTTTAAGAAAGTGAACACTAATGTGCCTTCAAGTAGTTCAGATCCCTGCACGCCTAGTTCAGGAATGCAAAAAGTAGATCAACCAACTAATGTTCCCATAATTCCATCTACAGGAGTAATCAGCGACAGTAAAGCAAGCGGGTCAAAGCCTCCATGCAATACCAAGCAAGATAGGACCTCCCAAGCTAAGAATGTGCATTGGAAGAGAGTAGAAGATCACCCTAGGAATATTAAGTTTGAGTTGAATAAAACGAATAGTGTTGATTCTAGTATTAGCTATAAGCGTACTGTAATTAATTCGAATTCTGCTACTATTTGCAAAACCATGTAATGATGACTGCTTGATTTCTATTACTAATCATGAATGTGGTGTAAATGTTTTGTCTAATCTTTGTCAAATGCCCTGATAAAACTGTTAATGTTAAAATTCAAGCTAAGAAGGCTAAAAGGCAAAGGTGTAAGAAAGTTAGAAAACGTTGGAAACCACAGAAGGAAATTTAGTAATATAGGTTATCAATGGATACCTTTTGGCCATAAGATTAATGAGCGTTGCCCTAAAGTTGCTAAATCAATGCCCACTAGAAAATGGATGCCTACTAGTAGAACTATTCCCTTAAGAAGTGAACATACTTTGAATAGGTCAAATAAAGACACCAGCACTGCATCTATTCCCAATGATTCCATTGTTTCTATCTCCGATGTGGGTGTTCCAATCACATTTACTAACCAAGTGGAACCCATTCTTGCATGGGGATCCCAATTATCCAGTTATCCATTCTTGTCTGTGTTCAACTATAGATCGTTCAAATCGTTCTATGGTACTGGACTCAGTCGTTCCAAGCATATATGGAGACCGGTCGCGCTCATGAACTTCGTGAGTAAATTCATCGGGGACATTAGATTCGGGAACGATCATTTCGGTGCAATTATGGGTTATGGAGATTATGTTGTTGGTGATAGTGTTATCTCCATGGTATATTATGTGGAAGGTCTTGGTCATAACCTATTCTCTGTTGGTCAACGTGATTCGATCTAGAAGTGGCCTTCAGAAAACATACTTGTTTCATTAGAGAACTTGATGGTAAAGAACTTTTAAGAGGAACACGTGGTTCAAATCTATACACCATCTCTATCGAAGATATGATGAAGTCTTCTCCAATTTACTTGTTGTCAAAGGCCTCGAAAACAAAGTCATGGTTATGGCATCGTCGTCTCAATCACTTGAACTTCGGCACCATCAATGATCTCTCCGGAAAGGACTTAGTTGTAGGTTTACCTAGACTAAAGTATGAAAAGGATCATCTTTGTTCAGCATGCCAATTGGGAAAAAGCAAGAAGTATGCCCACAAACTTAAACCTACAAACTCAGCCATGAAGTTCTTCATACAATTCATATGGATTTATGTGGACCCATGAGAGTGCTGAATATCTTTGGGAAGAAATATGTGTTAGTTGTGGTTGATGATTACTCTCGATTCACCGGGTTAAGTTTTAAGGACAAAGGATGAAACTCCGGATATCATCATCAAACTTATCAAACAAATTTGCAGTTCGACTTAACAAAACTGTCGAATCATCCGAACGACAATGGAACTGAGTTTGTTAATAAAGAACTTATTGAGTTTTATGAAAGTGTTGGAATCAGTCATCAAAGAAGTGTTCCACGATCTCCTCAACAGAACGGTGTAGTTGAAAGACGAAATCGAACTCTTGTGGAAGCCGCAAGAACAATGCTGATTTACTCAAAGGTTCCAATGTTTCTCTAGGCTGAAGTCATTGCCACTGCATGCTACACTCAAAATCGATCCTAATTCACACGCTCATGGAAAACTCCATATGAACTTGTCCACAATAGAAAACCTGATCTCTCCTACCTTCGTGTGTTTGGTGCATTGTGTTATCCAACGAATGACGGTCAAGATTTAGGTAAATTAAGAGCAAAGGCGGACATTGGAGTTTTTGTAGGTTATGCACCAAACAAGAAGGGATACCGAATCTACAACAAAAGAACCCGAAATATCATGGAAACAATTCACGTTACGTTCGATGAGCAGACCGGTCAAATGGCTCCTGGACAATCCAGTTCACGGACCCGATCTCAACTTTCATCAAGTAGTCCTATTGGTTCTACTCTTGTTCAACCCTCACCGAGAACTCATTATGTACCTCCATGAAGATGATTTGAAAAAGAAATTGTTTGATCCAATGTTTGATGAACACTATGAGCCAAATGCTAATGAAATGTCAATTCCATCATCAGAGGCTGCTCCTATCCCTGTCAATGAAGTCAACCCTTCGTTTCAATATCATTAAGTCAAGAAGTGCCTGCTGCTGATCACTCTGTCTCATCAACAAATCATCAATCATCGAGTGTACATCATGGAAATGTTTTCGCACCCATGATGAAGTTAATCCCTTTGCTATTCCCGAAGATGCTCCATTTGAAAACATATTTGCTCCTGAATCATCATCAGAACCATCTTCATCGAGACATCGACTCGCTACTTCGCAGCCTCAACAACAACCACATGAACACCTTAGAAAATGGACACATGATCATCCATTGGACAACATCATTGGTAATCCCTCTCGTCCAGATATCCACGTAAACAACTTGCAAATGATGCCTTATGGTGCTTCTTCAACTCCGTACTCTCTAAGGTCGAACCAAAAGATGTTAAAACCGCCATGAATGAAGATATTTGGTTCAATGCCATGCAAGAGGAAATTCATGAGTTTGATCGACTAGATGTATGGGAATTAGTACTCGCTCCAGATTGTGCTATGATCATTGCTCTAAAGTGGATCTTCAAAGTGAAACTTGATGAGCATGGTGATGTTTTAAAGAACAAGGCTCGATTAGTTGCAAAAGGATACCGTCAAGAGGAGGGTATTGACTTTGAAGAATCTTTTGCTCCTGCTGCTCGTGACGAGGCAATCGAATATTTTTGGCTAATGTCGCAAGTAAGAACATGGTAGTCTATCAGATGGATGTAAAGACGGCTTTTCTTAACGGAGATCTGAAAGAAGTCGTTTACGCCGCCTTCACCCGGTTTTGTGAATCCAGAGCATCCTACTCACGTCTATCGTTTGAAGAAAGCCCTTTACGGTTTGAAGCAAGCTCCAAGGGCATGGTATGATACACTGTCAAAGTTTCTTCTATCAACGGATTCAAAGAAGGAGCAGTTGATCCAACATTGTTCACCGTGAAAGTCGCAAACATTTAATTCATGTTCAAATATATGTTGATGATATTATTTTTGTCCTCGACCTAATGTCATTTTCAAATGAAATGGTTTCAAATTTCAAATGAAATGTGATCGCCAAATGAAATCGTAAATTTCAAATGTCAATGATGGAAAATGTCATTTTTCTTGGGATTACAATTTCACAAAGTCCTCGAGGCATTTTTATAAATCAATCTAAATATGCAAATGATTTAAAGAAAATGGATTTGATTCTAGTGACCCTGTTGACACTCCCATGATAGAACGTACTAAAATGGATGAGGACCACTCAGGGATCATGGTAGACCAAACGAAATATCGAGTATGATGGATCCCTGATGTACCTCACACCCAGCCACCTAGCCAGAGACATATTTGTTCGCCGTTTGCATGTGTGCTAGATATCAGGCTAAGCCTACCAAAAAGCACCTTGAAGCGGTTAAACGGGTCTTTGGTATCTCCAAGGAACCATCAATATGGGACTTTGGT
>OU343224.1:44078420-44254422 GCA_910596185.1 Chrysanthemum makinoi | reverse complement strand
CCGTAACAATCAACCCAACCGATCCTATAGTGTTCTCCGATGCTGAATTGGTTACTAGGTCGGTAACTCAAATGTCTAACGATTCGCAACATTTACTTCCTATGAAGGTAAATTGTTTGATGCATTGCTGGAATACCAACTCAAATTAGCATGCAGAAGCTCAAAGGTCTAAACGCCCAAGAGACGATGATGATAAGGATAAAGATAAAGATACTAAACGTTCAAAGAAGTTCCGAGAACCCTCCTCATACACCACCACCCTAAGGACTCCAACAACAAGACGATCTCCACCCCTTCTCGCTGACAAACCTCGGACTCTGAGTTACCACCGAATAGAAAACCGGTGATCACTTCGAGTACATTGGTGGTAACGATGAAGAGATATCTGAGTCCCAACAACAACCCACCTTTCTCGCCTCAACAAAGAAACCAAAGATCCCTCATCTAGGCCAGAAGAAGAAGAAGTCACCTATATGATGTCGCCTCATGGCTAGACGAAGATATAATCGAAGTTTGAATGGTTCTCTCACACTTGTTGATACCCGCCTTTACTAATGATCAAGATATGGTAGAAGGTCGAACATTGGAGCATGCTAAGTTACTTCAAGAGAAGTTCCCGTGAAGAAGATACGAAATCGAAGTTGAGTCGAATCAAGAATGAAGCCTTTCAACTACTAAAGACAAAAGTGCTATTGAAGTTGAATATCACCTTGAAAACATAGCACGAGCCATGTCCACCAACATTGATTGGCACAACTCGGCAAACATTGACTTCACCTAAGATACAACGCCCATACTTACACCATCGTCTAGACCTCTACCAACGATTGGCCAACCAGATCAACCTAAGATTCCATTCCGCTACTTCTTTAACAAATACTTGGAATTTCTTCTACACGGTAGCGATGGTTCAAAGAAATATGCTACATCATCGACACTTCCGTCCGGCACGATACATCCAACCGCAGATAGCCATCAAAGGCTACTTCACATGTTTCTAACCAGGATGACATTGATCCAATGTATGGCATTCACCATTGGCGGAACGCCATGAATCTACTATAAGAGCGCTGTGTTCAGTCTCAACATGAAGTGCAGTGATAAAGGGATCGCTGTTGTTAGCATGTAACTTTCGTCTAAATGGGATTACACCTTCCTCAAGAATATCGGATGGCTTGGCTTATAGGGTCAAGCGATACATTAGGCATTAGTTCTCCAAAGCTGATGGAATTCTCGGATAGACGGATGTGAAGAGGTCACTCAAACGATGAAAGGTTGTATAGAAGGGACGCCTCAACTCGAGAGCTTCAGAGGTGGTCGCCCAGATTACTCTCACAGGCTATCAACGCCTCGTTCGCATTCCTGGAAAGATTGATGGACTACCGGTACCCCCTTAAATTGTTTCATTTTCATATTGATTTGGATGTGTGATTATTTAATGACAATGGTTTGTGCACACATAATAGTGTACAACCCGTACTTGTAAGGGAAGGACCCCTGGATTTCTGCACAATCCTTATAAAAGAAGCGAAATCTTCTTACTTTTGAGTAAAGCTTATCAAACCTTTCAATTTTAAAAGGTTTTGCTCAAAAGAACAGGTACTTCCCCTTATGTTCTTCAAAACCTCAACCGTTAACATCACCACAGAGGGGAGTATTTGAAAAACTTTCTCACAAATTGTTAAATTTTATAATCTTCCCACAAAACTCAAAATGGTCATATTTATTCTCAACATTTCTTCAAAATAACATATTTATATGCCATTTTTTAAGGGGAGAAAAATTATGTGATAAGAAATATGTTGTGTTTTGCTATTGAATCCTCGTGTGAAAAGACTTCAACCCATGAATTGACTAGATCTCAACAGTCATACATTGAAAAGATTTGTCCCAAGACTTATCTAAGTAACAATTGTCATTCGAAGCTCTTGATAGACATGAACTTTGACGGGTTTTCGGGGTTCTCCACATCTTCAAGGTAGCTATTAGAGCTAGTTGTCACCTAAAAGCTGACAATGTATCTCTTTAACTATGCAACGTAATCGTGTCTAGGCAAGAATTTTCTATCTTGAGTTGATCAATTCAAAAGTGCGCTTCTTTCCTCACTGTGCAGATTCCTGTCAAAATTCTTAAGCATATGTGGAGGGGGAGTATTTCTGAAAATCCAAAACTCTTGAAGTGTTCAAACATGGTTTCATTTACAAACACTTCTAGAGATTTTCATGAAATGGTTTTATGGCAATGGAGTTATAAGGAGATTAAGGTTAGGAATAATCAGTCTCTATGATCCGCCAGAGTTGGAGGGATCTACCCAAGGACACTACCAATAGTTAGAATTAGAAGTCCTTAGGTATGATTATAAAAGGAGAAAATGAGAATGGGAGAAAGAAGGAGTTGAAGAATTAAAAAGAAAAATCAAAGAAAAGGGTGAAAAAGAAATTCCAGATTATTCAACTTAGGCAGACACGGTTCAATTCATATGCTACCGGTTGTCACATGATGACAATGTATTGAAGATCAAAGTCGTCATGGACCCAAAGGACGATACTAAACCTTCTTAGCCACTCAAGTTTCTCTCAACAAGCTTGTTTCATTCTCACAAAACTCACGTAAACTATCGGCTTTCTCTTAGAGATTGTGGTATTGAAGAAGAAGACCCTCCCTAGTCTCCGCCAGAAAACCAAAGCTCACTATTGAGTCTAGAGCCACAAGATTCATCAAAAGATCTCTTAGGTACACTTGACATTTTATCGCTTGTCGTTCAACAATAAGAACTAAGTGATACTTTTATCGTGTCCTTCACAGATCTTAGCAATCCGAACATTTATGAGAGGTTCACACATGTGATCCTCACTGATTGAATGGAAACTCGCCAAGGTCAACATCAACAACCACGGCAAAGAAGTCACTTCGGTAACTCCCGTGGATTACGCTTAGTGTGTCTCAAACGGTCTCAGCAAATGAGGTGATGCTTGATTGTACCTCTGCGATCATCTCGAACTATAGATGTACTTCGTACATCGTTGTTATCTCACTGTGGGACTCAGTTCGAACGGCCTTTGTAAGAATTAGAGTTGTGTTTTCACACTATGCCGCACACTCGTTCAAACTTGTAAGTGCCGAATCCGCTTATTACTAACCTTTCTTGTGTTCTTCACGGAAGCTCGGAGCTGGATCTGATCGCGCATTCTTCACATGCTCATACCAACAACATCACTAATGAAAGTTCTCTCAAAAGGCAACACAAAGTCGTAATGATTCTTCGCCAAGTCAAAGAATCTACAAAGTTTAAAGACTAAGAGAACTTCATCGATCAAATCCAACGCCAAAGGCGCGTGAGCATGTTGAAGAAAGACGGAGACATCAAGCAACGGCTGCACCGGAGCACAACAACAACATACAATCACTACCATCACAAAGAACAAAGATCAAAGAACAAAGAAAATGATGACGCCAAACCGTAACTCGCCAAAGGAAACAATTTCTCTACTCGGGAGATTGTTCGAATCCAAGACACTTCTTCTCACAAGAAAGAAGAATGTCGAAGACGCAAAGCTACTATTACATCAGCACCTACAACGTTTATCACTCTTTCATTCATCACCAACACTTAGGGTGAGATTGTTGGAATCACTCCTAAACATTAATTCAAGTGTTCGTGATTCAAATGTAATAGTTAGCTTAATATGGCCTTTATGTTTGTTATTAAGCTAAGGCTTATGTAGAAGGCCCATAAAGCCTGGCCCAAGCCCATAAAAAGGGAAGGAGTCTAGAAGTGTTGCCCTAGCTCCTTGCCCTATAAATACTCTTTGTAAACCTTCTATTGAAGGTGTTCAATTTATCTTTCATACTCACGATAACTCTTCTTATTGTCCATACGTGTGTGTTTGGTATTGTTCAACCGATTCCTCTTCTCCATTTCTTATATTGATGCTTGTGTTACTAAAATGGGAACCTAACACTATTACTTCAGATACACCTATAGTCATTAGAACCACTACCATTGTTACAAACCACTGCCACACCACTCACCCAAGTCTAAAGAAGTTGAGAAGGAGGTCACACCCTTCACTTAAGCAAAACTTTGTCAAACCCCGACCTACTATTGCACTGTATCCATTATTCGAAAACTAACTGACCTAAACCCTTGGGTGTTTAAAATTGGTAAGCTGTGAAGACTAAGGTGGTTCTACCAGATATTGGAAAGGGGAAAGGTATTGTTGAGCCTGTTTTGAAGTTCAAGAATAGGCAAGAGCAAATTTTACATGATGAAGAGCTATCTAAGAAATTGCAAGATGATGAATTTGCTGCTGAAGAGAAGAGAAAACAAGAGGAAGAGGAAGCTACTTTAGCTACTATGATATTGATTAAGGAATGGAACAATGAACAACCTTTTTTTCAAGCCTCTGAACAGATAAGAACTGAATACACTACTCTTGAATGGGCACCTATTAGATGCTCTACAAGGTCCAAGGTTTTAGCAGAAGGCAAGAAAGATAAGTCGGGAGAAAAGCAAGCTAAAAAGGAAGAAAACCCAACTAAGACTAAAATGAGAAATCAAATGATGAAGGTTATCGGCATATGGACCAAAGATATTGGTGTAAATTTGTAGAAAATACGGAAAGGGAGATTTGTCAAGCTTGTAAAAGAAGAAATGAAGACTTCATCCCTAGGAATTCTGAGAAATAAGCTAAATGGATACAGAATATACAAAAGAGAAAAGCTGCACGTCAGAGGAATCTAGTTCAAAAGACAAAGTGGATGAAGAAATGAGAAAGAAGAAAGAGTAAAACAATATCTTTGGAGTGTGATAAACCGAGCCTATTAATCCTACTCCAATAAGAGCTATCCCTATTGAAGATTAGCGATCATCATCACTAATGATAGAGAGATGATTGAAATTACAAGAGTTGATGGATGGAAGAGCACTTTCTTCAATTTTGGATGTTGTTGTTTAGTTTGAAAATGGTTAATCTGGAACAATTATGGAAGGTAATGGAGTTTAGATATGGTAAGTTTCCAACGGAGTGTTAGCAAAATTTGTGTGGACTTCTATAAAGAACTTGTTACCTAATCCAGATGATGAATTTTGGGAAGACCGTGAGGTGGTTGAGTGGATGTTGTATCAACCTTGCAGAGTTCATGCTGCAAACCAAAAAAGAGAAGTTTTCATATTTATTGATAAGGAATATCCATTATCAAAGAATGTTTCAGAAAATGTTGGAAGCCAAACTTGATCCATGTGGAAAAGCCCACAAATCCTATGATTGATCAACTGCTCGAAGATTGAAAAGATTGCTGATCTACAAGGTCCTTTGGCAATCAAGGCTAAACCTCAAGGAAGACTGAAGAGGAAGGTCGATAGGTCTAAAGTCGGATTACACATCCGAGTCGAACCAAGAGGAGGTTGAAGAAAACAAGAAAAGACCTGATGGTTCTAAAAAAATTGTCTCATCAAGGAGCCAGAGGTTAGTTGTACATCACCTCTTACATGTCATCATCAAATTATCTCTTATACTTTTGATTTTACCAAAGTGGAGGATGTTGGAAGTTTGAGAGAACCAATGGTGAGAGTTATGGTTTTGTTAAGTTTTCTCAAATGCTTTACTTCTTGGAAAGAGATGATTTGATAACCATCTGGAAGTTATACAAGAACAGATTTGGAGATGTGGCACTAGATGATTATCATGAGAGGATTGTGTATTATAATTTGAAGATTATATTTGAACCCACTCATGATGAACCTGAATGGAATGGACTCTTCAATGGCAGTGTTACAAGTTGGTATTTGTATCAGTCTTGTGGAGTTCATGTATTATCTGCTTCGGAAATGTTATTCATATGTGTGTAGAAAGTGATTATCCTAAATTGAATAATCATCCAAGCTCATATCGAGCACCTCTCGGGATTAAAGTTGCAAATCCTTTGATTATCAAGCTTACAAGGTTCGAGGAAGTTTGAGAAGTTATTACCGTAAGTGTTTGGATACATCCTCCAAGTGATGATTGTATGATCTTTAAGAGAAACTTGATAATTTTTTTGGTAAATATCAAGTTTAGGGGAGGATTGTTGGGTTTTAGGTTCACTTTAAGGAATTATTCTAAGTATGGAACCACTCTGCTAGAGCAAAAGAAACCACGCTAAGAGTTGAATCCATCGCTATGTTAAACCACGGCTAGTAGTCTCATGTAACCACTGCTAATGTATTGTAAGCACTGCTAGTTAGATATGTCGGTTTAATATTTTGTATTAGATAAATATGGAAAAGATATTTATCTTGTAGGTTACGTATTGTATATTGTAAAGGACTCCTTAGCCTATAAAAGGAGGTCCTAGGTTAGAGTTAGATATATGGTGTGTTAGATATATCTAAATTCGATACACTTCAAGGTTGTAAAACCCTAATACTATTCAAAGTATTCGTATTAATAATATTGAGGTGTTTAGTGATCATTATTGTTCTTCTTCTTAAGATTAAACACTATATTTCGCGTAGTGTTTAATATAATATTGTTTAAGTCATTTCTATATTAGATCGCTTTGCTCAACTGATCAACAAAAGTTAACGGTATTTTAAAATAGAATGTGGTCAAAAAATGTCATGTTAGCCGAAGCCCGTAATCACTAAGGTTTAGCAATATTAGAACATTTATTAGGGAAAAAGAAATTACTACATACTATAAAAAATCATGTAAATTTTAATACATTTAAACACTTATCTCAAATGAATATATAGGCATAGTTCAGACCCATTATGAAATGTGGGTTTTATTTCTCTTAAACGATATCCATTCCTAAAACCATACCATATCTACTATGCCTTGTAAATATCTTACTTTGTATGGCAAGAAAGAAAAAATAGAATTTTCAAGGATGAGGAAAGAGATAAAATTATGCCAACAAAGATTATATGTGATGAAGTCAGAGCAAAATTAATGTCATTAAAGACCAAGAAAACAACCTAAGTCAGTAATGCAGAAAAGGTACGGGAGGTCCTATTTGAATGAAAGGCTTAGTTTTATATGGAGTGTTTGGAATAATGATTTATAGCTAGATGGCTAATATCTTAGTAGTATATGCTTACAAGTCAAGGAAAACCTCAGTATCTATCTATGTATTTTAGAGTAATGCTGAGGTAATTGTTTCCTTATGTTTAAGTGATCATAACCAACCATGAGGTATGTTGGGATTTATTGATTCGATGATACAAAACATGAAGAACGAAACAAGAAGGACTTAAAACTAAAAGAAAGAAAAACTACAAAAAAGATTCTAGAAGATATACTTACAGGAATATTTAGTTTCCTTATTTTATTATGATTTCTTTGTAGCCCCTAATCCTCTATTATATAAAGAGGACATGGGCGTTATAGTTTAGGGTGCACATTAAAGATGTAATCGACTAGGTTGGTTGGTTTAGCCCAAAGGCCAAGGTGTTCTTGATTCTTTTTAAAGTAGGTAACACGCCTACCAATTATCAAAGTAGAATTAGGCTTTTTATGGTATATGATGATGAAGAGAAAAACCTTGTTCAATAAAAATGATGTTTTACTTATTCCGTTGTGCATGTTCTTGTCTTTGTTATTGTTATTCCTAGTGCTCAAAACGATCTAAGGAGTTCTAACAAACATCAAAATTGGTATCGAGCCGGGGCTCTCATCTAGGATTCGCAAGGTTTTTCAAGAAGAAGAAGAAGAAAATTCAAAAGTTTGGTTTTCAAAATTGCGAACTTTCAGCGGCAGCTTTGTAACTACTTTATAGCTCCTTCAAGAACGCCGTCGGATCGGGCTGTAGTTTTGGTTGAAGATTCTCTATATATCAAGGTAACGTTTCACCTGTTGGATCTTCAATTGATCTCTAAATCGCTAGATAATTATTGTCGAATTCGCTACGTAAAAGGGTAATTTATTCAATTTTATGGTTCTTAGGATTGGATTTTAAAAGATTTCTTTTGCTATCGATTAAATTTGTTAATACAATAAGTCAGAAAACGCTTTATTTATATTTTACGATCTTCTAATGTTTTGTCGATAACAAATATAAAATTATTTTAATGAAACAAATAAAAATAATGAAATGGTTTGAGCCAATAGTTTACTAACACACTTATATTTTCATATAAAACACTAAACATGTAATATTGTTTACATCTTATAGAAATGCATATGTATAACAACTAGTGTTTACCTAATATGGAAATGTATATATATACTTGGTATATATTGTAATGAGTAATGTAATGGGTAAAAATCTAAGTACTTAACCCATTGACTAGATACATTGAATATTGTTGGGTAAAACCCAAAGTCCATGACCCATACCCATAGAGCTTGATCCATAACCCATGACCCATTGCATGACATCATGCATGAAGTCATGTTGGATATTATCCATGATCCATGACCCAAGACCCATGACCCAATGTCTAGATACATTGCATCTTGTTGGGTATCCATAACCCATAACCCACAACCCGGTTTGCAACCCAAAATCCGGACTTAAGCTGACCCAGCTGCTAGATCCCTTGGATTACACTAGCCGGCTCCCTCTGAGGAGGGATCCGTGGGAACCGTGGAACAGTAGGGGATTTTGCCAACAAATAGTGAGTCATTTCTCACTTGCAACTCACCCCTTTTACACATACTCTCTCTTAGTATTGTAATATCTTTAACCTCATATCCAAAGGATCTTTCTATGTAGTTTTGTGTTTGTGTGATTCTCTAGGTTCCTCCTAAAGTTAGATCACCACCTCTTGAAGTCGCAGCAAGCTCAAGTCCATGAGTTGTTGCTTCGTCATCATCAAGACCATCAGTTATCTTGTTGATTGTTCTTTCCTCCCTCCTTAGAAGTGTTGTGTTGAAGGCATTAGTGAAAGGTGCCAAAAGGGTCAAGTCAAAGGCATTAGTGAAAGGTGCCAAAGGGTCAAGTCAAAGGCATTAGTGAAAGGTGCCGAAGGTGGTCGAAGGCACTAGTGAAAGGTGCCAAGGGTGTACAATCGATATGGTACATCAATGTACAAGATAGATAGTTTGGGTTAAAGGATATTGATATCCTTATGATATTGTAATAAGGAGTGTGTCTCCTTTGGGTTAGTTTTGTTGTGTTGGGTGGTAGTTCCTCCTTTGTAATGAAACTCTATCTAGCCTTGATCGGATAAAGTGTAATAACTTTGTGATAGGTTTGGTTCTACCTTGTGGAAGAACCCAGTGTCTAGCCTTGTACGGATAAAGAGTAGGCGACGTTGTAAAGGCTTCTCTGCCACATTAAGGAGCTTGTGTTGTGTAGTGCTTACGAACTCTCGAAAGTCGCGAGGGAGTAGGAGCAAGCAAGTTGATCATTTAAGATGATCGAAACATTACTACAACTATGATCACAGTTAGCGTTTTGGCTTGTGGTACACATTGAAGGTTCCGATTCAACCGCATATAGCAGTTACTAGAAGCACAAATGAATCGTTCATTAGGGTTTACTTATGGTTGTTGCTTATGACTAAATGAGACTTCCATTGTTCATATTATTGGTTCTTTGGCTGCTGGAATATTATTCATGAGTTAGGAACATGGTGTTGCTATTTCATTAGTTAATGATGCTACGTTGTAAGTTACTACTGCTTTGTACCTTACTATTGCACTCTATATATCTATACTATACTTGAACATTAGTGTTGCTCGATATGCATAAATGTCGCCATTCCATGTTTATGTTGCTTATATGAGTTAGTGCTGCTATTTATGAGTTGGTGAAAGTTTCTACTGCTACCTTTACAGTTAGTACTGCTCCATACGTTTATGTTGCTCCCAGTTAGAGCTCGTTACTACTGTGGGTTAGTGCTGCCCGTTATGACTTACTACTACCTTTATCAAGTTATTGTTGCTCTTGATCATTAGTACTGCTACATTTAAATATTAGTGCTGCCAATTTATGATTAATGTTGTTGCTTATTTCAAGATTGTACTGATGATCCCTAAAAGTTGAATTGAATATTCATTGTGGATTAGTTTATGTTGGATCGATATACTTTAATCAAACTATATTAACTAGCTTGTTAAGGTTTAATAACCTCGGATAAATCCTAAGTTATTAACAAAGAAACACTGAGCAATCTTTATTAAGTACGCGGAATTTACTTAACAAAGCTAAGAAGAATAACCTTTTATTATAAACTCTAAATCTGCTTATTATGCAAATACTCTAATACAACTCTAAGATAATCGAACTTTTCTCTAAAACACTAATTCAGAAACTCTAAAATTCTTTTTCAAATCGCCTCTAATGCCAATCTAGGAGTCCCTTTATAGGCTCAAGGATATCCTAGTCGGTTTACAATTGATAACCTTGTACAACAAGTAATCTAAACATAGAATACAATTCTTTCCATAAACTAATATAACAGTTTCTTTGTTCTTGCAGATTTGACTTAATATTGCGATTACTTTGACTTTGTCTTTAACAGACTTTGAGTCTTTGACTTCTTCCAAGATTTGTGCTTCATTTTACTTTCATATCTTCAGTACTTTGATATCCCAATAATCCTCCCCTAACTTGAATTCTACTTGTTTGACTTCAAGTTCCTTTGTGAATATATCTTTAACAACTTCATCTTTTAAAAAGATTTTTCTTAGTCTTTAAGCTTTTATCTCAGAACATCTGTCTTGTCAAAGTATCTCTTTGAATTGTTCTCTTTACTGAAGATCCAAAGAAGCTCCATCTTTTCAAAGAACACGCTAAACATATGACAATTTGTACATTTAATTCACTTTAAGTTGCATACTATTCTCATCACTTTCAAGTGAATCATTGAAAAATTAATGGATTTAGATCTCTTTACCAAAGCCATTATCTCTGGAGTAGCCAAATGTTTTTGTGTGTAAGACCATGGTACATTGATAACCATATGATTTTAGCAAACCACCGCTATCAACGTGATTTGTTTTGTCTTTACCAAAAGTTGTACCCTTCTAGACTAGTTAGTTCTTCTATCTAATGGTGAACTAATTACCAATAATGGTTTTCCACAGCCTTTACCACAAGCCATTTTCTTGTGGGCTAGCCAACTCTTTCACATTACTGATATGGTGAGTTAAATACCATCCAACTTACTAGCAAGTTGTCAACTAAAAACGGATTTGATATATCTTTACCGAGCGCTTGCTCATGGATTAGTCAATCCTTTTGTAACCATGGTGGATTGATAACCTATTGATGTTATCATCACAAAACCCATTTATTCAACCTTTAGTTCAAAATATTTATTACTTAGCAAAAAGGTTTCTTCTAAAATTTATTTAACTGTTTAGTTCAAAGAACAAGTACTTTGATGAAAGTATCGTTCGACGTCAAAGACTTTGAATAAAAGTACCGATATATCAAAAGTATTTATTCAAATAAAATTCATACCGTTATTGATCATTCTCAACAATGGTAGTCCAGCTTTATAAACAAGTTGATAACCATGCAAGGCCATTATCCTCTTCTACATCCATGCTCTAGCATTCTTCTCATGAGCTCAACTGTGAGAGGGTATCTTCTTTCTACAAACATGTGTATCATTGTTCCATTTTTCCACCTCCAAACATGAACTCAGATTTTAAAGAATCTCCAAAAACTATTTCCGGCTTTCTTGATTCTTCCTTCGGATATCATCGGTTTCTCTTCGCTTCCCATATAGTTATGAGATCACCATGTAAAACCAAACCAATACCTTCCAATGGATTATTTTCAAAGTAAGCCTTCACAACATGATATAAGTAGAATAGGTCTACTCTATCTATAATATGCAGTAAATCCCATAGCCTTTTGAAAACTTTGAAGCTTTCATCTTCTTTATGAAAATCATGTAATCTCCATGCTTGGATTTCACAACTTTAAAAACACTGATCTTTGATCTGTTCATCTTCATGTCATCATCTTCCTTTGTATAATCAAAATCTACCACTCCGAGATAATTCTTCAATTCATCTCTAGTCTCAGATCTTAATTCAACCTTTTCTTTCTTTGAAAACCTGAACATCTCAGAATCCTTTAGTTTTTCTTTTCTCTTTAAGCTCTTCTTCCTTTCGTATTCACCCAATGAGCTTCTTCTAAAGTCTTTAATATCAACACTCTTCTTATAAGCTCGTTTAAGATCATAGAGTCTTTTCATATAAACATAGTTTAACTTCTGCAAACCCTTATATCCTCGACCTTTTAAATAAGCCATCATAGCATTCCCGTCCTTAGCTAAATTAGGTCTTTGGCATATATCTACTGTGTAGGGGATCAGAAGGTTCGGTAAGCCAAAGATCTAATTCATCTTGCATCTTTTGAGCCGCTTCTATTCGTGAGCTTCTTGAGCTTCTGTCTTTCTATCTTTAGCATCTAACTTTCTTGAACTTTTCTATCGTAGCCTCATTCCTAGCAACTTCAATTGCTCTAAGTTCTACCAAAGTGAGTTTCTTTTTCTTTGTTTCAACCATAATACCTTTCCCTTTATCTTTTGATCAATTATGTGTTGAGATGTTCTTGGTTGTTCTTTTCTTGTACATCTCTAATAGTAACTCCTCCTCTTGGTTGTGACAAATCTAATATTGTAGCAATTAATTCATCATCACTTGCAATGAATAGGTTTGAATGTAGCCTCCTCTTCTTCTATAACACCAGAAGGACCAAGATCTTCTTCAAAATTCAATACCCTTGGTGTTATCACTTCTTGCCTAGATGTATCATGAAAAAAATTACTTTGATGTTCGCATCCTTGATCATCGCGACTTGAACTTGCACTTTTCCTAATCAAATAATCTTTTCTCGCAAAGACTTACAGTTCTTTCTTTTGCAACATCTTCTTTCAAATTTTCCTTTCTAAAATCCCCCCAAGTTAAGATGATTTAGGAACCTTCTTTTCGCTTTAATTCCTTTCAAGTTGTTTACGATGTTTGTTTTCCTCTTTAACCCATAAGTTGAAACCTCAATATATGGTTTAATTAAATTCCTCAACCAGATATACTTACGCTTCAATTTCCTAAGCGCTTTAGCTTGAAACTCAAATCTTGTTCAACCTAATAAGCTCCCTTGTCAAAGCATAATTATCCAAAGTCAAACCTTCACGAGGTATAGTATGATCGTCACCTTGAAGATGTGAAAGTTCCTCCAAAACAGAATGTAACGCTGTGGAGATGTAGTAGGTGTTCTTTGAATCTCCGCTTGAACCTCGTGGCTTGGAGAAACAAGAACCAGAAAGATGCAGCATCTTCAATAGAAGCAGATTTTGGTGATGCGCACTTTTAGGCAAAGACTTTGTGAAGTGATCTTGGAGAAAAAGAACTTTGAGAGGAAGACTTTGTAAGCAAGCACGAATCGACCTTCACTTTCTTCATCTCTCCAGCCTTCAAGACGACAGCCTGAACAACTTCCATCATTGTAGTAGTTAATGGAATATCTCAACCACAATACCAAGATTCTTCCCAAGCAAGACTTTCCAAGCAGACTTTCAGAAAACAGTGATTTCTGCCATTCCTTCATATAAACTAAGTATAAACAAGCATCCTTCCCTCAAGCAATACACAGACTATACTAACACCCTATAGTCCTCCCCTCAAACATAGCTTAGTAGTTAATCATTCCAATGCTCACGACCAAGTGATTGAATCGTGACACATCAAAACCTTTTTGTGAGTAAATCGCTACATTGTCATCCGTAGAACCTTAACAACATTGATGAGCCTATGCTCATAACAATCTCTCGATAAAGTGATGCCTAATCAATATGCTTTGTCTTGGAATGATACATTCTTCACAATACAAATGGTACTCTCATTATCAATATTGATAGGAGTATTTTTGAAATTGAATCCATAGTCCAAGAGTTGATTTTGCATCCACAAAACTTGACCACAACAACTTCGGCAAGCCTACATATTCACCTTCAAGATGATGTTGCCGAATTGTTCGCTTTTTACTGCTGAGACTAGCCTTCTTCCACGATATTGGCATCCACCAGTTGTGGATCTTCTATCATAATTATCACCGCATAGTCACTATCCAAAAAGCTTCCAAGTGAAAAGGTGACTCTTTAGGATACCATAACCCCAACTTAGGTTGTTGTTTCAAATAACAGTAAAATCTTTTTATCTTGATTCATGTGAGAGATCTTTGGTGAGACTTGATATCTAGCACATAGACAAACCGCAAACATGATATCAGGCCGGATGCGTAAGATACATAAGAGAGCCAATCATTGATCTATAAAGCTTGACTTCAATAGGGTGTCCATCTTCATCTTTGCCCAAGGAATTGATAGATTTAATAGGTGTAGTAATGACCTTCATATCATCAAAATTGAATTTCTTATGTATGTAAGAACATACTTTTCTTGACTGATAAAATACCTTCTTTTGACTGCTTAACCAAGGCCTAAAAAAGAAAGCCTCCCATTGAACTCATTTGAAATTTTTTCGATCACTGCTCAAACTCCTTAACCATGGATTTTGGGCCCCAAAGATGATATAATCAACATAAACTTGAACTAACATGATATCTTTCTTGTCTCTCTTGATAAACAAAGTCTTGTCAATAGCTCCCTTCTATATCCATGTTGCAATAAGAATGTGGAAAGTCTCTCATACCAAGCTCTAGGTGCCTGATGAAGGCCATAAAGAGCCTTAACAACCTTGTAGACTTTGTTTGAATGTTTAGGATCTTCAAAACCAGGAGGTTGTTTGACATAAACTTCCTCTGTAATCTTGCTATATAAAAAGGCACTTTTGACATCCATCCGGTAAACTTGAAAGCCCATATAAGAAGCAAAGGCAAGAAATATTCTAATAGCTTCTATTCTTGCCACAGGAGCAAATACCTCATCATAATCTACCCCTTCCTCCGCCTATAACCTCGAGCAACTAACCTTGCCTAGTTTTTGATAACATTGCCTCTTTCATCTCTTTTAACTCTAAAAACCCACTTGGTTCCAATAACTCTCTTCCCATCTGAAGATCACATAAACCAAACTTCTTTGAAGTTTAAATTGAAGAAGTTCTTCCTGCATAGCTTCAACCCAAATTTCTTTAGTCAAAGCTTGAGCAATATTCTTAGGTGCTTCTTGAGAGATAAAACAAGTAAATAGACAGGTTTGATGGTCCTTATGATTCAACTTGTTTTGTTTATACACAAAGCTAAGTAAAGCATTGTGAGGTGTAGAAAAAGTCTTAGCTCTGGTAGTCATTACACTAGAAGTAGAAGGACCAATGATTTGATCAGAAGGATGATCCTTATGAGTTCTAAAGTTTGGAGACCTGTGGAACTGTAATTATCCTCTTAATTAGTAACATCGCGACCTTCATTGGAATTTGGGAAAATACCTTCATCTTCAAATTCATCATCAAGATTCTAATCCGTGCATGGTATGATCATCTAGATCGCCTAAAGTAATCGTCATCGAGAAAAAGACTTTGTACAAAAGTATTGTCCAAAGTAATCGTGAGAGTATCAGTGTAATCTTGTTCTTCTTCTTTGCCTCTTCATAAGCTCTCCTTTGTTCATCACTGTAAGAATGTGCTAAAACATCTTGAAGAAGCATCTGATTAAGTTCCTCTTGAATAGATTGATCCTCGGCAGATAAAGAAGATTCTAGAGCGCAGATTTGGCGGTGAGGCAACAAGATTTCTTTGTTTGAACTAACAGATCTCGACGAACAAGATCGGTCTAATGTGAACTCCATGAACCACATATTGTAAATCTTCTCCATCTGTGATTTGGTTGATTTTCTTCTAACGTACATAGTTCATAGATGGAGTTAAAACCTCAAGATCAAACATCCAATCGGGACCTTTACCTTTCTCATTGTCTTGATCTTCTAAAACTCAACATGAAGACAATCTTGAACCTTCTTAGTAACTTTGTTGTATACTCTAAAGCCCTTATTGTTAGTGCAATAACCCAATAAATATCCTTCTTCTGACTTGCCATCAAACTTCCCCAGATTATCAATAGTGTTTAAGATAGTAAGAGGGCATCCAAAAGGTTTCATAAAACGAATGTTGGGTTTAGTGCCCATCGCCAATTCATATGTCTTCATCTGTGGTTTAGTGACTGAGACTCAAGTTATACATAACAAGATTTACAAATTTCCGCCTGAATCAATAGGTGAGAATCGCTAATATTGTTCTTGCCGCTTCAATCAAAGTCCTATTCTTCCTTTCTCAACACCATTCTCTGTTGTGTTCTTGCAATACTAAACTACCTTTTTATGCCTTTGTTTGCACAAAATTCATCCATAAGTTTGTTCTTGAATTCACTCCCATTGTCACATCTAATACCTCTAACCTTGAGTCTCAATTGGTTTTCAAGAGCAATAATCATAGCATCAAAAGTATCATCTTTAAAACCCAAAAAGAAAACCCAACTGAATCTACTACAATCATCAGCAACAACCAAACAAGACTTTTTCTTATTTAAACTTTCCACGAGACAGTCCAAATAAATCCATATGTAACAGCTCCAATGGTTCTCTAATAGGTCTCTCCTCAATCTTCTTGAAGGAAGCTTTGTGTTGTTTACCCTTCTTGCATGCCAAGCATGATTGTTCATTCTTGTAAGTCTTTGAAGGTAAACCTCTAACTAAATTGCCTTTCACTAGTTTGTTGATGTTCTTGAAATTAACATGGCCCAATCTTCTATGCCATTGATGTGCCTCTCTCGATGTTGCTTTAGCCACCAAACATGTGGCTCGCCATAAGAATGTAGAGTCGCATGTCTAAACTATACATCATTTGTCCTTGGTATTCTAAGTACTACCAAGTCATCAACAAGTTTAAAGTCGAGGAAAGGATGAGACATCGTGCTGAATAACAAGGATGCTTTTATCACAAATTTGATAGACTGACAACAAGTTGAACTTAAGTTCTTCATACATATCTGACATTCTCAAAATCGATCGCCAGCTTTTAATTGTTCCTTTTCAAGTAATCCTTCCTCCATTGGGATCATTCCCAAATGCAACTTTTCCTCCACTAATCTTTCCTAAAATCGACAGATCTCTTTGTCTCCTGTCATACTTCCAGAGCAACCACTATCCACAATAAGATGATCTTTAAGCTCCTCTTCCGGGTTGCCCTACACATAAAGAAAAGAGTTAGAACTTTAGGAACCCAAGCCATTACTGACTTGTGTTCCCTTGTGGAGTTACAAACTCAAATTCTTTGAGTATGTAATTACCACTATCTTTCAAATGATGATCCAAAATTATCTTTTGATCTTTAGCATGTGGATTTTCAAAACTTTCTGGTTTTTCAACACAAATCTCTTTTCTGTCATCACAAAAACATCCGATTCACTATTAGTTGAAAGTATTGTCATTCCTCTCACAGATTTCCCTTTAACCCATTCTTTTAACACTTGGTTCCTCTGATCTAAATCTCCTAAGTGAATTGGAATACCTTCTAGGTTGATAGTGAGATTGCCTAGAATTTCTATACCAAGTATTGTGATCAAGACCTTGTTTTGTCCGAGCAAGACTTTGAAAGTATCTGGGTCAGAGTTGTGAGACTTTGGAAAGTACCGTGAGAGATCAAGGTTTTGAAAAAGGTTTTCGCCGGTGTGGGTATTTATGATCCGTGAGAAATTTTGTGATTGACCCTATTTGAATTATTCCAAACCGGTTTGTACTCTAGGTTTCTCGGGTCAAAGTCTGTTCTTTGGAAATTTTCTAAGGTATTTTGAGTGATGTTCACAATCCTTAATTAGATTACTAGGATCAAACACACAAACACAGCTTCGACCCATACTCCAAAGTGACATCTTTTATGTCTATGCCCAAAATTATTTTGCCTTCTTGGTGAGTGATTAAACCTTTTGACCAAAATTATCCAAAAAGGTTTAGCGATCGTTTGAAAAGGTTTTGAAGGTATGCTTGTGGAGCAAGACTTTGATTTTAAAGGTACCGCTTGATTTTGAACACCGCTTTCAACAGATTTTGGGTTTTCGCACCTAGATTTAGCAACTAGCTTTTTCCTAAACTCTAGACTGTCTACTCCAAACGAAACATCGGCCTAAGGGTTGATGAATGCTGGATGTGGAACAAGATGATAATCATTAGCTTTCTTATATACAGGAGGTGAGTCACTTATTGAACCATCATTACTAGATGTATCTACATAATTAATGAGTTCTTCATCACTAGTGGTTATATCCTCATACTCACCTTCATCCCGACATTTAGATTGGTTTCTTTCTATCTTACTAAAATCCATACCAAAACCTAATCCAGTTTTAAGATAGGTTTTGCTTGAACATAAGAAACATGTGATAGACCACCACCCCAAAGAAACTTAGCTAACAAATCATCTCTTTCCTTAGTTAATTTCTCAATTTCAGCAATTTTACGTTTAATTTCCATTCACTAAGCTTTAACTGTAATCCGTTGTGCATATTTTTCAGCCCAAGCTACTTCATTAGTTTCATATGCTAAAATTTTGGCTTCCATAGATTCTAAGGTTATTTGATAACCTGCTACCTCGGACCTAGCCTTAACACAATTATCTCTCTCAATCACATAACTGCTAAGCAATTTATGATAAAAATCATAGCAATTTGAGCATACCTCGGAGATAGGAGATTGATTTGGTGAAGTAGCCACCAATGCTAGTTGAACAGATCGCCTTCACTTTCCTTGCTCCAAATCCTCCAAAGCCATCATCAGATTCCAAACAAAGATGTTCAAGTTCTTCAAGAAAAACAGGTTCAATCCAATGCTTCTATGAATCTTCAATTTCTTCTTCCAATCGCTATCATGCAATAAGTTAACGTTCATCATCAAACTCCTCCTCTACCAACTTCTCTCGATAACTTCTCTTGAGCAACCAAAGCCTTTGTTTCTGTAATGGGAATTTCCTTAAGCTCAAGTTTTGGCTTTTCGATGTCCTCCGCTTGTTGATACTTAGCAAACCCAGACTTCTTGCAAAGTGACAGCTTTTGACAATTGAAGCATTCAATTTTAGATTTGTCAAAAGTTATGCTCCGTTTGGTTTGAAATCAATGCTTTTGCCTGTCTTCTTCATGTACTTTTTGATTCTTGCTGAGATCATAGCAACTTGCCACCTGATATCAATTTCTTCAAGTGCATCTTCTTCAATCTGTGCTAGATCTTCATAAAGTGATGTAAGCTAGCTTGTTGTGCATAGAAGGAGCACATAACTTCATCTGAGGCCATAGTGGTAGTTGGTGGGGCCTGTTGAACATATGAGGGGGTGTATAGACAAGCAGACTTTGAGAAACAAGATTGGAGGAGAAGCAGTACTTTGGAAATACCGGCCTTCTTTTCGTGATGATAAAAAGCACATCTGGAGACTTAGAACTTGTTTGACCACTCATCTCATGCTCATACACCTTAAGTTAATGATATAGATCATTGATGAGTGCTTATTCACTCATCATTTTTACCCATCTAAGCCCACAAAACGCTTAAAACACGGAATATAACCAAATATACTGCAGATATCCTTGGACTGTTTTTATGTATTTCGTGTACAAAGGATCAAACATGGCAAAACGGACATAAATGAGCTTGGAATGACAACGTGCTTATGACTGAGCCGAAAGTGGATTTTCTCGTGATTCCGAGCCGGGACACATATTTAGAGTGAGAGTGGGGAAACAAAACCAAGCTTCCAACCCTTAGACCAAATTACCATTTTTTCCCTTAAACCCGAACCTAAATTACCAATTCACTCATTTTCATTAAAAACAATTATTTTTATTTAAAACAATTATTTTTATTAAAAACAATTTTTTTTATTTATTAAAAACCATTTTTTATTTTACAACTACTTATTTTATTTTTATGACTAAACTTAAATACTTTTTTTTCATTAGCTAAACTTAAACCTCCTACACTAACCTTTCACTTGAACCCCCTTAAAACCTGTTTTACCCATTCCACCATTTTTACCCATTGACTGCCCAAGTCAAAACTCAAACCCAGAAGAAAACCAAAACATCCCTTTGGCGCCAAATCTCATCTCTCTTCCTGTCCCTCTCACCCCAGATACATCCAAGCAAAGATCACATGCTTCCCTTGCCATGTTGGCAATCCACACTCAAGAAGCCAATCAATGGCTGTGAATGAAAGAAGTAGGCACCAAGTCTCTATCCAATGGCTGTGATGAAGCACAAACAAGCACAAGCTTCACATTTACTCATTTCTCTCTCATCTAAGAAGACAAACAGAAGCACAACAAGAGAGAGACAGAAGACCAGTTTCAATTTTTCTATAAATAGGCAGTAGAAGTTAGAGTAAAAGACTTGTCTAGAATTTTGATATTCTAGTTCCAGTTTAATTTTAATGTCATTTACATTTCTTGTAATTTTAATTTTCATTGCAATTTAAATCCAGTTTTTTTTATTCCATTGCACTTTTAGTTTTCTTAATGTTCTTGAATCTGTCATTTGAGCTTTCACAGTGTTTGAAGAGGTTGTTTAAACTCATTTTGAGTTTAAGTGTTTAATACAAATCAGTTTTTAAAAAGTTTTTACACCATTTACAGTTTTAAAAATCTTGTTCGGCCTCTAAAGGGTCATTTGGGTCAAGATGGTTTATGGGTCAAAAGAGTGCTTTTACCCATTCAAATTTTCAAAGTCAAGTTCCCTTTAGTCTCAAACAGCTTTATGAGTAGTAGAGCCTATTCCGTGTACAAGTCAAAAGGTGGAAACAAGTTTTCTAAAAGTTTTAGCATGTAAAAAAATCTTCCCCAAACAAATAGTAGCCTTATGCAGGCTCATTTGAGCCCTCAAATCTGTCCCATTTCAGTTAATTTTAAGTTTACAATCTCTACACTATGAGCTCTTACTGTTTTAGGATCTTAGAGGCCTCTAAGTAGCTTATTTATAAGCTTTTAGACCCCCTCTTTAGGCTGTTACAGCAACAGCAATTCAGAGCAGCCCTACCGTCCCACTTGTCCATGTTTTTGATTGATTTTACGTTAGTTAGAGTTAGTTTTAAGGTTTGATTTAAGTTCTCATAGTAGTTAGGAATACAAGAATTAAGAATTTCAGCTTATTGTTGTTTTTAGAGCTTCTTATCATGCTTCTTTTTAGCCTCCAATAAGCCCAAGTGGGGGTCATTTTGCCACTGTTACATCACAATAGCAGACCTGGTACTTATTCCTTTTAGTTTTTAGAGCTTAGCTGCTATTTATCTTTGCCTGTTTTAGATTATTAGTAGTTTTTAGATAGGATAGATTAAGGTCCATTAGGTTTTAGCTTATTAGAAGTGTTTTTTTTAGCTTATTGCATCCTTGAATTGGCCCTTAAGTCCTTTTTTTTTGTCCAGCAGCCCCTCTGGCAGCCCCTAATGAGCTTAATATAAGCTCAAAAATTAGCTCAAATTTGTTTTTTTTAGTTGTTAGATATGTTAATAATGTTGCTTTATCAGTCTTATGCTTAGCTTATAGCTTAAGTAGCCTATTTTAGCTTCCAAAAGCCCCCCCCCCCCCCCCCCCCCCCCCCCCCCCCCCCCCCCCATATGGACTGTTTGGGACTGCAACCTGTCCAGCAGCAAATTTGTGTCCTTTTTTGCTTATTTCAACCTGTTTATTGTTTATTTAGTTTACTCTTTATGTTTGTAGAACCTTAGATTAGGTTTTCATTAAATTTAGTTTATCCCAAGCTTTTGTGTAGCTTTAGTAGCCCTTTAGTAGCCATAATACCAAACTGTCCAATCTCTTTTTTTCCAAGTCCGATTTTTTTTATGATGCATCTGCTGTTTAATCAGCCTTTACAAGTAGTTAGTTTTAGTTAAAAGTAATTAGTTGAAGTTAAAGTCTTTAAAGAAAATAAAAATAAATAAAAGAAAAGTGACAGCCGTGGGACTAGAACCCTGGTTCATCCTTCCTAAGCAACGAATCACAAAGACCACATAACCATCTGTGCTACCCTTTTTTTCGTGTTTATTTTGTATCCTTTAATTGCTTTAAATATATTTTAGGTTATTAGCTTATTCCATTTTTTTAGCTTATTAGTAGCTTTTCCCTTTAGTTTTTTCTGTCCACTTATTTTTATTAAATCCTAATTAGTTCAAGATAGTTTTCATAAAAAATTGGAAATTTTATAAATAGTTTTAATATTTTTTATCATTTAATTTCTAGTTTTTTAGTTTTTAATTCGTATTAAATAAAATAAAAGTCGAAAAAATACCCGGCTTTTTCCTAAAATTATTTTTTGTCATGTAGAATGTAGGAAAATTAGTTTTGCACTCGTAGGACTTAAATTTCATAATTTTCACCTTTTGAAGCTCGGGATTAGCCCGGGTTTTCGCGTTTTTTTTAGTTTTATTGCCTTAGGAATTAATTTAGCATCGCTTTAGTGTTTCTTAGGTTTAGTAGTTAATTTGTTATTTACTTTGTTTCCCTTGCCTTAATTACTTTCCCGTTCATTAATTTGTAGAAAACGTAACCAAAACAAAAATTCCCGTACCATTCGAGCACTTTAATAACAAACCTCAAACGTCACCGTCAATTCACACCTCGTTGGGAAACGACCCGGGTACCACTTGCCCGGTATCACTTATCGAGTATTCGTGGGTTTTGCTTATCGATCTTTTTCCAAAACGGTTGATTTGCGATTCTCTCGCGAGTATTTATATTTGATATTTCTTATATATACTATTTGTGATCATCAAATTTTGGCGCCGCTGCCGGGGAGGTTGTGTTGCGACAATATCGTTACGGTTTGACGATTAGTGACTTGAAGAACCTTCCTCGTGAAGTTATTCGCTTTCCAAAAACCTTAAAACCCAAAAATATTTTCTTTTTCAAAATTTCTTTTTCTTTTATGTTTTTCATTTATAAAAACCCAAAAATATTCTTCTCATTCCTCTTATTCGTTGATTCTATTTCTCTTACCCTCTTTTGTCGTTTAATTCTATTCTTCGTTATCCTCTCGACCGTATAATTCTATTTCTTTTACCCTCTCATGTTTAATTCTTATGGCTTACTCTTGGGCGCCATTGTTTCATTTGTAAAACTCCAATGGAAGATGGTGTGTATCGATGTCACAAGTGTACGTGTGAGCGGTGTGGAAGGCCTAGTTCAGCTTAATTTTGCTATTCGTATAATTATCCATCAAAAGATATTTTCAAAGTATTTTCGACCAACCGCCACAACCCGAGATGTGTTTTAATGTTGACGAGCCCGTTCGAGTGTCAGAGTTACCTCAAGCACCCACCGAGGGTTACGAGGACGATTTCTTTGAACTTAGAACCCGTAATCTAATTGAACAAATTCAAGCCAATGAAAAAATGTCGAGAATTAGAATTGATTACGATGAACCCGTTCAAGAACCGGAGACCAAAACGGAAGTGGTAGAAATTGCTAGCTCTGAGAGCACACCACTTGTCCCACCACCGGAATCTTCAAGACGTTTTTCAGAAGATTTCCTTAGGGCCGGAATGAACATGATTGAAAACTACTTTAATGAACTTCGTCAAGGTTTAAATTCGGCAATTACCAAATGTGAATCTTCGTTTCCTACTCCCGAGCCCTCGATCCCTATTCCCGAGCCCGAGATATCTTCTTTCGATCAAGATTATTGCTACGGTTGTGGAGACGTGTTACCGAAAGGTTTTCGTTGTTTCAAATGTATGTGCGAGTGGTGTGGAAATTATCTTACTAATGGATTTTGTTCGATTTGTGCCGAGAATTCATTCGCTTATGATTCTAATCCAAATTCCTTCAATTATCCTCAAAACGATTTCAACTACCCTCCACAGAATTCATACGAACCACAACCGTACTATCAAGATTTCAATGATCCTTCATTTCATAATTTCTCCCCTCAAATTCCTTATTGTGCAAATTGCGGGGGTCCTCATTATGATTACCAATGTCAATCATGGAATCAAAATTACTATGGACCTGATCCTTGTTATAACACTTCCAGTTTTGAAAATTTCCAACCCCACAATTTCCGTGGTTGAACAATATCCCGTCATTAATCAACATCCTCGTGAGAAAAGTATGCTAGAAGAACTTGCCAAAGACCAAACGTCTCGCAACGAAAAATCTATGCTAGAATTACTTGAAGAAGAGGAACGAGCCGCTAAGATTCAAAAATGTCTTGAAGAAATACGAATCGAAGAACGAGCACTTGCAAGACGTGCCTGATGGCTCGCGACTTACCTTGACGATGAAGATGATGAGGATTCTATTCAAATGAAGGAATATTATGAAAGTTTGTCGGCCGAAACCACACCTGAAGAGCCCGTTAACTCTCTCGAGTATGGGATGAGCATCTTAGCACTATTCCGGAAACGGAATCGTCTTGTGCTGAGAACCTTGTCCCAACCCCAAGTGAGTGCGAAGGTGTCTCCGATATGATGTGTGATGAGCCTCTTGATGATGATTCTTCTCCTCCTACCCCAAATGATTCTGTTGAGATGATCTCCGAGTCTGAAAATGATTATACGTCGTTTGATGATTCTTTCTCGTATGGAGACATCGATTATGTCGAGGAGCTACCTTCTGAGCTAGTTAGCTTAGAAGAAGTGAGAGATTCTGATGATCTGGAAATAGAGGACAAGATACTTCGTGAAAAATTGTTCAATGTAAATCTCCTCATTTCCAAGATCGAATAATTTTGTGCTAAACCAGCTTCAGCTCCTATCCCCGTAGAGGATAGTGACTCTATCTTGGAAAAGCCCGAAACTCTTGAGGCTTTGTCCAATGATTCTCTTCCGGAATATGAAGTATTCCGCTTGGATGACGATCATACTGAAACGAAGAGTAGTGGCAATCCCACTTTTCATCTTTATCTTCCTGAGTATGAGACGTTCACATTTGTATTGCTTCCTTCTTCCGAAAGGAGTAGACCTTTTCATGAGGAGTTCGCCGGTGAACTCGCTCACATCGATCCTCTTCCTCCGGGAATTGAGGACGAGCTTTTTGAGCAAAATGCTCCACATCCTCCTTTATCCATGAGTGACTCATCTACCCTTGAGGATTTTACCATGGTTGATACTTGTGTTTCATTCCTCTCCGAGGACAAAGTGTTCAAACCCGGTATCTTACCTTTCAAGGGAGTTCACTCTCGGATATTTCTTAAGTCCAACACGGATGTTGTGACTTCTAGAGTGGTGGATAAGATTGTTGGACATTCACTTAATGTTCCTCAATCTAATCTTTTGCCCACCCAACCCACCCGTTGTCAAATATTTGACACTCTTCTTTCTTATCCCATTTCTTCTCCATATCTTATCTCCTACGGGAGTGAAGATACCATCTTTGATCCCGGCATTTCTCATTCTTCTAATCCGGTTATATCTCATCGGAGTGGAACTTTCAGCACATTCAATGTTTATCCAAACCATTTGAATGAAAGTCCGATGGAGATCTTCTCTTCCACTTGCTCCCCATGAACCAATGACTGGGTCGAGTCAAGCTAGCGACTCAGTTAACAAAAACAGTAGCATTACATGGGTGTCCACCCATGTTTCTGACTTCTTTCTATTTTCTAACACTAAGTGTGGGGAATTCCCCACTGTTGTTTGCTTGTTGTGTGTTTGCTCTCGTTTCAGCCAGATTCCGTAGATCGTGATGATTGATACCGTCAATCCACCACCCAATATCCGATCTTTTTACTAACGATTATCTAGGGATATCTTTATTAATCCATTTTGTGAAAAAAGATTTCGCTTCCACACTTGGCTAGTAGTATTACCTTTTTCCGTTCTATAGTTTCGCTTTGTCGTCGGTACTTTGAATATTGAGGGCAATATTCAATTCTAAGTGTGGGGGGGAATTCTAAGCGAATGTGATCACATTGTACCTTCTAGTACCCTAGCACCCCCGTTTGGACCAAAAATTTTAAAAATTTTATCGCTTTAAGTCAAGTATTTACATTTAAAAGAAGTGCTTTGCACAAAAATAAAGCATTGATGCTTCGGTATTAATGATAGTTTAGTCTTGATTCGGCTAGAACAAGGGAATCCCGACTCTGCTAGAGTGTTGATCTAGCTGCTCTCTTAACATTTAGGCTAAGGTTTTACGCGTTGTGCAAATGAAAATGCTAAGCGCGGAGTAGTTGGTTCTCTTTAGAGCTTATATAAGTAATCTATGGCTTTTTCCCAAGAACTCTTAAATGGACTTAAATACGTGCTCATTGTCAAACTTTTGAACATTCAAATAGTCTTGTTACAATAAAAAGTTTTAAGCAAAATTGATTTAGAGTCCGAGTTCAACTTTTTTTATTTAAATTTACGAGAAAGCATACTTTCTTTAAATCTGAATAATGTTGCAAAATGAAAGTACCGTAAAGTGCTCGAATGCTGCAAAAGTTGCAAAGTTTAAAGTTAAAGTCAAAAGTGAAAAAAAAAATGTTAAAAAAAAAGTGAAGAAAAAAAAATGAATAAAAAAATTTGAAAAATGAAAAAATATGAGTTGCGTGAATAAAAGCACTATGTTGCTTATGAATAAATGTGCGAAACTTGCTTTTTCTTAAATTTAAATCGAAAGTTGAACTCGTATTCGTCAAAGTTGTCTAAAAGTTTGACGGTAATTTGGAAATCCTTGATTTCAAAGACCCCGAAAGCTCCGATACTATTCTCAAGGGTGAAAACCTAGCCTCCTTAAAAGGACAAGCTGAGAAGAAAGTCGCAACATGGAGTGATCTCACCATGGAATCTCGAATTTCTAAATTATCGTCGGTTGTAATCCATTTAGGTTTAGTTTTAACTAAACGGTAGCTTCAAATCTTTGGAGTCAATTCCCGCTAATTCTGGTACTATTCTCTGTGAGGTGTCAAAAGCCCGGTCACTTAAAACTTATGTTTTGGGACGTGCCGAGAAGAAAGCCGCTACATGGAAGAGGCCCTTTCGATCCTTAGACTTTCATCATTTCCGGTAGGTTAGTACTTTGGTTAAGTGGATAACAACCATAACAAATGTCGATTTCAATGGTCAAACTTTTGAAAATGAGCACACACACTTAAATTTTATGAATTGCGGGAGTAAAAAGTTAAGTCTCGACTTACATAGATTATTTGTATAAGTAGTGTTAGCATTTTACAAAAACGTTTGCACAATAAGTTTAAGCTTGGTTTGAGAGTATCAAAAAGAGGATGACGATTACAATTCCCCGGAGACACCCATTTTGTGTGAATCCTGTTCCGTGATGCCATGTTTTGACAATCAAGCATGTTATTTATTTACATTCAAATTTAAATTTCTCGTAGTGAATAAAAAGTCGAAACGGGGTATTCTTGGTATTCGTGATCCTTTCATTACTTCATATGATCGGATTGCTAGGGACTAGCAATTGATAGTGTGGGGATTTGATGAGTGCTTATTCACTCATCATTTTTACCCATCTAAGCCCACAAAAACGTCTAAAAACACGGAAATATAACCAAATATACGGCAGATATCCTTGGACTGTGTTTTTATGTATTTCAGGTACAAAGGATCGAAAACAGGGCAAAAACGGACATAAATGAGCTTGGAATGACAAACGTGCTTTGCGGACGGAGCCGAAAGTGGATTTTCTGCATTTTCCGAGCCCGGGACACATATTTAGAGTGAGAGTGGGGAAAACAAAACCGAAGCCTAACCCTTAGACCAAATTACCATTTTTTCCCTTAAACCCGAACCTAAATTACCAATTCACTCATTTTCATTAAAAACAATTATTTTTATTTAAAACAATTATTTTTATTAAAAACAATTTTTTTTATTTATTAAAAACCATTTTTTATTTTACAACTACTTATTTTATTTTTATGACTAAACTTAAATACTTTTTTTTTATTAGCTAAACTTAAACCTCCTACACTACCCTTTCACTTGAACCCCCTTAAAACCTGTTTTACCCATTCCACCATTTTTACCCATTGACTGCCCAAGTCAAAACTCAAACCCAGAAGAAAACCAAAACATCCCTTTGGCGCCAAATCTCATCTCTCTTCCTGTCCCTCTCACCCCAGATACATCCAAGCAAAGATCACATGCTTCCCTTGCCATGTTGGCAATCCACACTCAAGAAGCCAATCAATGGCTGTGAATGAAAGAAGTAGGCACCAAGTCTCTATCCAATGGCTGAGATGAAGCACAAACAAGCACAAGCTTCACATTTACTCATTTCTCTCTCACTGAAGTAGCACAACAGAAGCAGACAACAAGAGAGAGACAGAAGACTAGTTTCAATTTTTCTATAAATAGGCAGTAGAAGTTAGAGTAAAAGACTTGTCTAGAATTTTGATATTCTAGTTCCAGTTTAATTTTAATGTCATTTACATTTCTTGTAATTTTAATTTTCATTGCAATTTAAATCCAGTTTTTTTTATTCCATTGCACTTTTAGTTTTTCTTAATGTTCTTGAATCTGTCATTTGAGCTTTCACAGTGTTTGAAGAGGTTGTTTAAACTCATTTTGAGTTTAAGTGTTTAATACAAATCAGTTTTTAAAAAGTTTTTACACCATTTACAGTTTTAAAAATCTTGTTCGGCCTCTAAAGGGCTGTTTGGGTCAGTATGGTTTATGGGTCAAAAGAGTGCTTTTACCCATTCAAATTTTCAAAGTCAAGTTCCCTTTAGTCTTAAAACAGTTTATGAGTAGTAGAGCCTATTTCGTGTACAAGTCAAGAGGTGGAAACAAGTTTTCTAAAAGTTTTTAGCATGTAAAAAATCTATCCCCAAACAGGAGAGCCCCATGTGCTCATTTGAGCCCTCAAATCTGTCCCATTTCAGTTAATTTTTAGTTTACAATCTCTACACTATGAGCTTTTACTGTTTTAGGATCTTAGAGGCCTCTAAGTAGCTTATTTATAAGCTTTTAGACCCCCTCTTTAGGCTGTTACAGAACAAAGAATTCAAAATTTATTTCCTATTGTCCCACTTGTCCATGTTTTTTATTGATTTTACGTTAGTTAGAGTTAGTTTTAAGGTTTGATTTAAGTTCTCATAGTAGTTAGGAATACAAGAATTAAGAATTTCAGCTTATTGTTGTTTTTAGAGCTTCTTATCATGCTTCTTTTTAGCCTCCAATAAGCCCAAGTGGGGCTGTTTTGCCCACTGTTACATCACAATAGCAGACCTGGTACTTATTCCTTTTAGTTTTTAGAGCTTAGCTGCTATTTATCTTTGCCTGTTTTAGATTATTAGTAGTTTTTAGATAGGATAGATTAAGGTCCATTAGGTTTTAGCTTATTAGAAGTGTTTTTTTTAGCTTATTGCATCCTTGAATTGGCCCTTAAGTCCTTTTTTTTTGTCCAGCAGCCCCTCTGGCAGCCCCTAATGAGCTTAATATAAGCTCAAAAATTAGCTCAAATTTGTTTTTTTTAGTTGTTAGATATGTTAATAATGTTGCTTTATCAGTCTTATGCTTAGCTTATAGCTTAAGTAGCCTATTTTAGCTTCCAAAAGCCCCCCATATGGACTGTTGGGATACAACTGTCAGAGAAATTTGTGTCCTTTTTTGCTTATTTCAACCTGTTTATTGTTTATTTAGTTTACTCTTTATGTTTGTAGAACCTTAGATTAGGTTTTCATTAAATTTAGTTTATTCCCAAGCTTTTTGTAGCTTTTAGTAGCCCTTTAGTAGCCATAATACCAAACTGTCCAATCTCTTTTTTTTTTCAAGTCTGATTTTTTTTTATGATGCATCTGCTGTTTAATCTGCCTTACAAGTAGTTAGTTTTAGTTAAAAGTAATTAGTTGAAGTTAAAGTCTTTAAAGAAAATAAAAAATAAATAAAAAGAAAAAGTGACAGCCGTGGGACTAGAACCCTGGTCTGTTACTTCCTCTAAGCAACGAATCACAGCACCACATAACCATCTGTGCTACCCTTTGTTTCGTGTTTATTTTGTATCCTTTAATTGCTTTAAATATATTTTAGGTTATTAGCTTATTCCATTTGTTTAGCTTATTAGTAGCTTTTCCCCTTTAGCTTTTTCTGTCCACTTATTTTTATTAAATCCTAATTAGTTCAAGATAGTTTTCAGAAAAAATTGGAAATTTTATAAGTAGTTTTAATATTTTTTATCATTTAATTTCTAGTTTTTTAGTTTTTAATTCGTATTAAATAAAATAAAAGTCGAAAAAATACCCGGCTTTTTCCTAAAATTATTTTTTGTCATGTAGAATGTAGGAAAATTAGTTTTGCACTCGTAGGACTTAAATTTCATAATTTTCACCTTTTGAAGCTCGGGATTAGCCCGGGTTTTCGTTTTTTTTTAGTTTTATTGCCTTAGGAATTAATTTAGCATCGCTTTAGTGTTTCTTAGGTTTAGTAGTTAATTTGTTATTTACTTTGTTTCCCTTGCCTTAATTACTTTCCCGTTCATTAATTTGTAGAAAACGTAACCAAAACAAAAATTCCCGTACCATTCGAGCACTTTAATAACAAACCTCAAACGTCACCGTCAATTCACACCTCGTTGGGAAACGACCTGGGTACCACTTGCCCGGTATCACTTATCGAGTATTCGTGGGTTTTGCTTATCGATCTTTTTCCAAAACGGTTGATTTGCGATTCTCTCGCGAGTATTTATATTTGATATTTCTTATATATACTATTTGTGATCATCAATCATCAAAGTCCATGACATCCAAACCTTGTTGTCCTCTGATCATTGTAGCAATCACATGCCATGAAGATGGCAAACTCCTTAGAAACTTCAAATTTGCATCTTCAATCGATACTTCGCCTTGTATAGCTCCAACATGTTCAGAGATTCTGAAACCTATCATATGCAAAGAGATCAAGACTCTCACCAACTGTGAAAGTTTCAAACTGTTGCTTTAGCAAATTGCGGCATCTTTTAGAGGCTTCATTCCCTCCAAATCTGGTCTTGAGAGCATCCCAGAGCTGCTTAGCAACTTTAGCATCATGAAATTTGAGAAGATGACCATCTGGAATGGCAGATAAGAGAATATTGAGCGCCTTCTCTTGATTCCTTAAGGTTGCTGCTGGTAATACCGGGTTTAGGTGCCTTTGGTTGTCCAGGAATATCAATGGGTCTGCTACAACTTCATTCCCATTGACAATAACATTCCAAAGAGCATGGTCTGAATGGCAATGTATTCTGCCTCATCTTCATGCACCGAGATCATATTCTCCCTTCTTGATTATTGGAATTCTAGAGGGAGGTGATTGAGGGTGGTGGAAGCAGCCAGTCGACATCTTGAATATTGTTGAAGTAGGGTTTCTTCCTAGTCAGAGTTTCCACACAAGCTCGGATACCACTTGTTGGATCGATATACTTTAATCAAACTATCTTAACTAGCTTGTTAAGGTTTAATAACCTCGGATAAATCCTAAGTTATTAACAAAGAAACACCGAGCAATCTTTATTAAGTACGCGGAATTTACTTAACAAAGCTAAGAAGAATAACCTTTTATTATAAACTCTAAATCGGCTTATTATGCAGATACTCTAATACAACTCTAAGATAATCGAACTTTTCTCTAAAACACTAATTCGTAAACTCTAAAATTCTTTTTCTGAAATCGTACCTCTAATGCCAATCTAGGAGTCCTTTTATAGGCTCAAGGATATCCTAGTCGGTTTACAATTGATAACCTTGTACGACAAGTAATCTAAACATAGAATACAATTCTTTCCATAAACTAATATAACAGTTCTTTTGTTCTTGCAGACTTGACTTCATATTGCAATACTTTGACTTTGTCTTTAACAGTACTTTGAGTCTTTGACTTCTTCCAGTACTTTGCAGCTTACAGTACTTTCATATCTTCAGTACTTTGATATCCCAACAGTTTAGTAATTGGTTTTGATCTTGGTTAATTTGCATTAGAGAGATAAAGTTGGTATTTGATTGTAGTATGCGAATGTCTTGGAGAATTAAGTGACTGAAGATTATGCATGGTACTGGTGATATGACCATTGTGATTACTGTGGAACGAGTATGTCTACTTCTAAGTTCTCATGATGCACTGGTTTCTAGTTTTGTTGAATACGGACAATACATGTTTTAGTTCTCATGGAGATGTCAGACAATGCATATAGAAGTTTGCGTTTGGATTTTTGGTTTTTAAACATTTAAAAAGGCTCGTTTTTGGAATATTTGCTAAAATTGGTTATGAAGAAAATTGCTTATCACTTATTTGATGATGGAGTGGAATTATTCGGTTTTGTGTTCTTATCATATCTTAAAGTCGGTGTTACACTTTAAAGATAACTTGTTTGAGCTTCAAGGATGTTGACAAAGACTTGATGAATCTAGCAATGTGTTATTAAACGGATGGTGCTAAATGCGCACATTTGCTATTACTTAAAGGAGTTACATTGTAGTGCTCAGTGTCTTATTAAAGATGAGGATTTTTTCAAGAGGTTGCGATCTACTTATATTTTTGGTTTCATATAAGTTTGGAGTCACGTGGATAGTACAAGATATAAGACACAAGTTTGGGTTATTCTACTTCTACATCAAGTTCGTTATACTTAGTTTTCTTTATTAGTGATCATTACAAGGAGCTTACAGATTTGAAGAATCATGAAGATGATTAACACTTGGATTTCAGGGGAAGTATATTTTAGTGTTTAATCATTTGACATGCACCATTTGAGGGGAAGTTGTAAAGTTAAAAGTTGTAGTTCCCAATTGGATAATAACAAAAAGGGGAAGAAGCTATAGAGATAAGATTATTTGCAACATACTTATGGTGGCATGGCATGGAAATTATAAAGGAAATCAGGACTTAAGAGGAAGCTTGTTTCATTCATGGTGAGATCCCTGATCTCAATTTCTCTACTTCGTCTAGGGAAGTTCATACAAGAACGTGTTTGTTTTGTCATCATCAAATAGGGGAAGATTGTTTGGATTTATTGATTTGATGATACAAAAAATGAATAATGGAACAAGAAAGACTTAAAACAAGAAGAAGTAAAACTAAAAAAAAAAGATGGAGGATTTGGAAGATTCTAGAAGATATACTTAAAAGAATATTTAGTTTCCTTGTTGTATTAGGATTCCTTTGTAAACCTTAATCCTCTAGTATATAAAGAGGACATGGGGCGTATAGTTTAGGGGTGCACATTAAAGATGAAGTAGACTAGGTTGGTTGGTTTAGCCCTAAGGTCAAGGTGTTCTTGATCTTTGTTAAAGTAGGTAACACGTTCTACCAATGATCAAGGTTGAATTAGGGCTTGTATGGTGTATGATGATGACGAGAAAAACCTAGTTCAATAACAATGATGTTTTACTTATTCCGTTGTGCATGTTCTTGTCTTTGTTATTGTTATTCCTAGTGCTCAAAACGATCTAAGGAGTTCTAACAAACTCCACAAGGTAGTTTCCTGCTATAGAGGTTCTATGTATCAGTCCTATGTGAATAAGGTATTTCCTAGAGTAAACCTATAAATGCTATGCAAATGATGAGGTTCAAGAAATCTGCAATCAAAATGGATTAGGTTTAACCTAATGCTCTATTCTTTTTTTCTTTTAAGATAGAGTTGCTAAGTTCATTTACAACAGATGGCCTAGTACCTTGAAATCCTTGAGGTTTTGATTTAATTGTCAGTTTTGTGTTCACTCATTAGGCCTTTGTTAGGTAATATTGAATGTCCACAGTTTTGAAATAGAATTAAGGTTGATAGGACTTCATAATGTAGGTATCCTGTGTGTGAAGGGTAAAATGAACTAGTAGGGTAGAGTGTTAATATAAATAAACCGTAAAAACGTTTGTTTATATTTAGCGATCTCGTTAAGATTTGTTGATAACAAATATAAAGTTATCATAAGTATAATTTTAAGAAGACATGTTATTTTCTAAAATATATACATTTGATTATTTACATATATGTTGTAATAAAAAAGTGTTGTAATAAAACATGTAATAGGTTGGGTAAAAACCATGACCCATACCCATGGAGCTTGATCCATAACCCATAACCCATTGCATGAAATCATGTTGGATATTATCCATAATCCATTACCCAAAGTCCATGACCCATGACACATTGACTAGGTACAATGTATCTTGTTGGGTATCCATAATCCAACGTTCATGATCCATGGTCCATAACCCAGTTTGGTATCCATATTCCGGACTTAACTGACCCAGAGGCCGGATCCCTCGGATTACACTGGCCAGATCCCTTAGGTAAGGGATCTACCGGATTCCGGTGAACTGTACACAGAATGTCTATAAATAGTAAGTCATTTCTCCATTGTTTCTCACCCCTCTTCTTACAACTCTCTCATACATTATCTCACTCTTCTAACCTCAGATCACTTGATCATTCTTGTAGTTCCTCTCTCTTTGTTGTGATTCTCTTTTAGGTCCTTCACGAAGGCTAGATCACGATACTCATATAAGTCATCCAAGCAAAGGGTCTTTGATTGATTGGTCCATTCACAAGTATCTTTGATGCAGGTTTTACTGACCAGGTTTTAATATTTATAATTGTCTCATTATACCTAAGGTCTACCCTAATGCACTAACGGGCAGTATACCTGATCGTGTGTAGTGTAAAATTCGGTAAAACCGAGGTCGTCCCAAGAGCTATGTGAGCGGATTCTAATTAAGTCTAGGTGCCACAGATTTAATTGGTTTTCAGATTGAAATGAATAATTAACTACTAGAGCAAGAAATGCAAGAAAGCAAATAAAGGCAAGGGTTGTCATCAATAGAGGAGAAGCGTGCTAACCTAGTTACTCATCCTATCAAGTTTAGTTTACGTTTAATTACTTCCAATTGTTTCAAGAGGGGTTTTAAGTCACTAGGATAGCATTTGGTCAGTTCGTCCTAACCTATCATCAAAGGTTTTCACCGGAGATCAAGCTACTACCCTTGAAATTCTAGTTGTTTTTAGTCCCCTAAGCCAAGTCATTAAGTTCCGCTACATGCAAGATTCATAACAATGAGTACCCGGGCGCTAGCATCTTAAACACTCATCCCTAACTTCTTAAGTTCATCCAAACGGTAGGTGATCATTGGTCAAATCGCACAGCGAAGAAGGGTCGTACCGGTCAATTTTACCCTTCCCACTCAGTCTACCTACTTAGGGTCAGTTGGTCATATCTCCTAAGCAACTAAACACTACCGCCATTCAAAACTACCGAAACAATGGTAGCTACCAACAAACTATGCATGCATACACTAGAAACAATTATACGGAATCAATTTAAACATAAACAAAACAATTAAGGAATCATAACTAGGCTAGCACCAGAGGTGCTTAGCCGCTCATATTAACTGAAACAATCGATTCAATGTTTAACATAATGAAATACATGAATTGAAAGTAAAAGAAATAATAAATTGCTAATGCTTATCGTTAGGGAGTGATTTCTCCTTGGAGCGGGCTCCAGTATGCTCCTCGATCCGCCTTCACCTCCTACCCATGTTCTCTGCTTTTTGAGTGGAGTGAATGATTAGAAATGTATAATTTTGGCGGTATTTATAGGCCGGATCCGGGTTACGCGTAACTTAAGTTGAGGGTTACGCCGAACACCGTATCTCTTCGTATTTTGCTCGAAAGTCGGTTACGGCGAACATCTGGAAAGAGTTACGTCGTATCTTCAATAAATCATGGTTACGCGGTATTTGTGGAAAGAGTCACGGCGTAGCTGACGGCGTGGAACATCATTTGACCTAATTAGTTACGGCGTAATCCTAAGATGGAGTTACGACGTAACCTTCTGTTTAGTTAGTCTTTTGAGCTACGCTTCTGTTACGGCGTAATATGTGAGAAGAGTTACGCCGTAGTTACTTCAAAATGGGCATACTATCATATATCTTCAATAACTCTCCAAATCCGCATCTCATTAGCTCCGATGCTCGTAATTTACCTGAAAGTGAAATATAGAGGAAAACAAGCGTAAGTCCATATAAATGATATAAAATACGAGTATTATCGGGGAAAATTGACACTTAATATTCAGGATCAATTGATGTTATCAAATATCCCCCCACTTGAACTCTACTTGCCCTCAAGTAGACCTTATTAGATAGATTCCTAAAAAGATATCTCCCATTACCTGGAAAATATAAGTTTACAAATCCCTTATGCTAGAATAAAACAAAGCCGAACACCTCACGAAATGGGAACAAAACACTCAAATCTTTCAACTATTCTAAATGTCAATTTCGGGGTGATCACTCAACGCACATACCATAGCATGTAATATATCATAAGCTTGGAGGTTACACAAATCTCCACCACTAGAGTTAAGGACTAAACAATTCTTGAAGGCAATATGGGTAGACACGACAAAGGTTAAGGGTGAGTCGTCATTACTAACATGTCACGGCGGAGTGAAAAAAATCAATGATACATGACCAAATCCATGGCCAAGACACCAAAGATTGCTCGCTGCATCACCTAGACACGCTTCATGACTAAAGGGTAGGATAAGGCATGGGATAAAATTGGTGTAAAATAAAATCAAGCAAATAGTTTAAATCTGGAACCAAGTCATCACCACTTACTGTTCATCCAAAGTTCAAGTTTCAAAGCTAAGAAACCGGATCATGATATACCAGGTAGATGTGCCATTAGAGGACGTTATGACGGGCACATTACCTTTTCTTCAACTGTTGGCGCAATTACCAACTCCATTTTTCAAATGTGACCAAGGTGGCCTCCTCGATACTAAATCTATAATGAGCTCATAAACATAGTGCTTATAACTTCGTACTTTACAATCAATAACTATAACTATATTTTTTTTTTTTTGAATCACTTTTTTTTTTACACATAACAACTAAATATAACATCCCCCCCCCACTTGAGATGAATAATACGAGAATTTGGGGGGTCTTCAATGATCTTTAAGAATATGTCCTCGACGAAAGCGTGATTCCTGAACCTTTCCACTTGAACCTTGAACTTAGGCAAAGAATGACTTCCCAATTACAAATAAAGACTACAGGGTAGGCTAAGGTGTATAGGTGTAACGAAACAATAGGTTGGGTGAACAAAATGAAAGGAATGGCTCATATGGGTGTATCTAGGGGTATCTTTCACTAAAGGTGAATGCACGAGAAGTTGAAGTGACTAACCGATAGACACACAAGGATAGGCTTTTTCGGTAATAATTCTATAATATTGCCTTCTTAAACTGAAAATTCTAAATACATCGAGCTAACTCAACATACCTCGTCTATGATCTCGAAATGATATAAAGGCCAAGTTCTAAAGTTTACAAGCTACCAGCACACTCATAATTTGGTGGATTTGGGATAAATATTTGGAAACGGATAAGGCTAATCTCACCATATAGTATCAAGGGTTATAATGTGCTCGGCTAAGGTCTAATCTAGTTAGGTTAAGAAAAACATGTCAAAATTTTAAAAATGGCATAATTTTTCAAAAGAAACTAGAAAAACGATGGCAAGATAAGGTTCAAGAGATAATTCTACTCTCGTCCCCCCACTTGAAATGTACAAAGTCCCTTTTGTACCAAACGTTAAATAAAGGTGAAGATAAAAGTAGAATTAGAGCGAGAACTTCCCTGAAATTTGCTCCAAAAAGAAATAAGGCCCACGAAAAGAATCGTGCCTTCGCATAAGCATCCACGAGCAAAATTCATTCCCTGAAATCACACTACCAACAATCATAATTCTAAAAAAGAAAATGAAAAATGAAAAACGAATAGAAATCTAACTCACTTTCGTAGGAATCATGGTTGCATTTAGCATATGCAACAAGCCTTTTAAACCACTTGGTGTCCCAAGTGGACGAGTGTAGTCTCGTGAGGGCTTACAGGGAACATATCCAAAAAGTTCATTTAAAAACTAATACAAGGTTATTGTGTTTGAAAAGAAAGAATTATTACAGAGGATAGTTACGTCGTAACTCCTATAAGGATGTTAGGATCTTAATATTATTGTGTTTGATGATTCGGGTGGTCTTGGATGATGGAAATACAAGTTAGCCATTTAGAGAGAGAAAGTAAAGAGATGGGTGTTCTTGGTAGAGACTTGGTTTACAAATGAAAGGTTAGATTATGAAAGAAGCACCACCCCTTCCAAGGATGGAAGGGATATTTATAGTTACAAATACTACGTCCTCCTGACGGACTGTGGATCAGGCATACAGTGGGTAAAGACCCGTCCTTCCTCCACGGTGTTACACTAAACTAAACTACGCTACAAACTAACTAATAAAAACTAAATAACGTAACAAACGACATGTCTACGAGCTAACTTGTGCTAGACCATAATTGATGTGACCGACACTTTAAAATGGAATTTTCTAATTCCTAACAATCTCCCCCTAAGGGAGATCACCCCATGTTTTACATTTCAAATCCTAGCATTCTATTCTTGACTTTGTTCTTGAGCTCGTAGACTTCAATTCTTCAATTCCACAATCTTTGTGCTTTAGTAGCGATTCTTCAAAGTCCGCATTGATTTGTACTTTTAGTGGAGGCCTTTAACTGATCCACATCTTTGATGATCTTCGAGATTTCTTTGAGATCATTAGCCACAGTAAATCTCTGGATCACCCTTTGTTTTGTTGCCATCATGTGAAGCTGTGACTTTTGGACCGACATGCTCACATTTTTGAATCATGACATCTTTCCATCAGAGTAGTGGAAGCTTTACTGGCTCATGATATTTGCAGGCGATCAAGCATAGTATAAAAATATCGAGCCAGTTTTGTAGATATGCACAAGTCATGATTTCTTCAATTAAGTGTGGATGCTGTGAGCATGCGGCTTTGATTGACTTCTCAATTCGATCACTACAACCGTCAAATGTACCGCAAGCAAAGTTAGTAATAAAGCACACGAAAGTGTCTTTGATCACTTTCGTTGAATTGAGGTACACGACCCACGGTTCCCCGTTGATCAGTACAAGTACTGCCTGTGATCAGGTAGGATTCCTAATAATCTCCTTGATAGGGTTTCGCAAATGCTCTGCCGTTCTCAAACCAGAACATCTCAAAGAAGAAAACACGGAGTGAGTGAACCAGCGAATTGAGATTCACTGATTGTTGAAAAATTGATTTGAAAACAATCGTGTATTGCTTAAAGAAAGAGTTTTGCAATACGACGAAGGTTTTATGAGAAAGATCAATTTTCATTCAAAAATACTTTTTGTATTTGAAAAAGAATACACAGTGCTAGAGAAGATTAGAGATTTGCACATCGAACGGTTTTTCCAAAAGTATTTTTTCAATCAGAGATACTTTTTGAGTTTGAAATATGAATACACATTCGACGTGCTAGAGAAAAGAAGCTTTGCACATCGAACGTTTTTTCCAAAAGTATTCGTCAATTCCAATCCTGGACCAAGGTTGATTCAAGAATGAATCGCCCCATTGTTTCTATCCAGTTGTCACAAGCTTAATCTTATGTAAGATCTCACATGTCACCCACCAAGAGCTTGTTTGATGTTGGCTCTAGAAGGATTTCCATCTTCATCGTGAATATTTAACATATCACTCGGATGATCTGGCAATACCACAAGGATAATGCGTAGGACTCTCAATATATACTTACTTTCCACATTGTATGAAACAGCAAGTCTTCATTAATTTTGTGTCCTAATGAGATATTGTGGATGATCTCTTGGCTCTAGACTCGATAGTGCACATTTGGTTCCTATGCCGGAGACTAGGGAGAGGGTCTCCTTCTTCAATATCAACAATCTCTAAGAGAAAGTCGATAGATTATGTAGGTTCCCCGTGAGAATGAAGCAAGCCCTTTTAAGAGGAACTTGAGTAGCTTGGGAAGTTTAGTGCAGTGCGTCACTGGGTCCATGACGTCTTGTCTTCAATACCAGTGTTACCTTAGTAACAACCAGTAGCATATGTATTAAACCCGTTTCTGTCCCTAAGGTTGAATTATTAGAGGGCTATTTCTTTTCACCTTTTTCACATTCATTTCTTTTTCATTCTTCAACCCCTTCAGTGCTTACCGAGACTTCATTACTAGAACCTTGTTGGTTTTATTCCAGTACTAGCTCTGTCTCAGTCGGCACTCTTCCCATATTCACATTTTTCTCCTTTTTTTTCATCATACCTAAGGACTCCACACTATCTAGTGGATTGTCCCTGGGTAGATCCCTTCGGCTCTGGCGGGATCGTGGGAGCGAATACCTAACCTAACCATCCTTATAACACCATGCATAAAGTAAATTGGTCGGTCTTTTGGTATAGTTCTTTCCTTCTCGAAACCAATTGAAAAATCATTTGGAAAATCAATCAAGGTACTTGTGATATAATATCAAAGCATTTTGTACCTTAATTGTTTTGATCTTTTAGAAATGCTCCCCCTCAACATGTGCATATGATTTTATAAATTGTTTAGCACATGGAGGCAAGAGTTCTTTTGAAATAAATTCTTGATCACAATTTCTATGAAAAAAGCCATTTGATATTCTTTGGTAAATTCTCCCCCTTAATATGTGCATAGGATATTTGAAATAATTTTATCACATAGAGGAAAGAGTTCTTTTGAAGCACATCTACGATCACACAAGCCATTAAGAAACCATTCGCTCCCCCTCAATATGTGCATCGATAAACGAAAGAGTTTAGCACATATTAAAGAGAACTTGCACTTTGAATCAAAACGATCATCATTTATCAGATTTCATATTAAATCACAAATTCTCCCCCGATCAAAAATATCAAACCCTTTAAGATTTTGGATCCCAAGTGATTTAATAAGGTTTGGAAAACATGGGAGAATATGTGGACATGTTTAAATACTCTTTTGGCATTTGGTTAAATGCTCCTTCACTATCATGTGCATTATGTATCTCAAAATCGTTTGGCATATGAAGGAAGGAGTGCTTTAGAAACAATCACCCTTTAAAACCGATTAGAGATTTAAATCACGATCTCTCCCCCGATAAAAAATTTCAAACCAATTGAGACTTTGGATCCCGATTGATTTAAATCATTTAGAAAATTTTGGGGAAAGACGTGGCAAGATTTAATTTTGAAAAATGATGGATAAGGAACAGTTTCTCGATATTAAAGATTTTTAGTGTCAGGTATGATAGTTTTTAAGAGATCTTTAAGTCAAATAAAACAATTTCACAATCAAACAAGAACAGAAAAAATTTCATTTTGAAAGATCTTTGAGTTTTAAAGAAAATCATACCATGACATAACATTAAATCTTTAGATCACCACTTTGTTTTGTACAAACCGGACTTTTATGAAGAAATATCATTTGAAAATATTTTATTATAAATCACTCTCCCCCTCAATCGATGACCGTAGTCGATGATTGAGTGACTTAAGTTTTGATAAAATGAAGTCTGGTGATTTTCAAATTTTAGTCCAATTTATTTTCAAAACAATATTTTTCCATTTTCAAAACAATTTTATCAAATATTTTGAAAATTGGTATTATTCACTATTTATCCTGCACAAAGATACGTTAGGTGGTTGAGAAGCTTCTGTTGTTGTTGTAGGGTTGGAAGAAAAACCGTCTGCTAATGCAATGAGACTTCTAACATTGCATTTGTCATGCCAACTCTTCATAGAGGTCCAATTAAGCTCCGTTTCTTCATTTGATGATGAAGAAAACCATCTGCTGATGCAGTGAGACCTCTTACGTTGCATTTCATTCCAACTCTCCATAGAAGTTAAATTAAGCCCGCTTTCATTTGTCAACCCAAGATATAGCTGCCCTTTCCTTTCGGCATCCAATCATAAATTGTGGGATCCGGATTGGGAACATTCTTATAATCCATGATATCTGCATACGTTAGTAGACATACAAACAGATATATGGTGGTCGACAACACCCAAACAAAGAATCGACTAATAAAAGTCAATTCAAATTGTCAATCAGTTCATATAAGGCATGGGATTTTATGTGTTCATCAAATTCTAATCATCTAATCCTAACAATCATATCCTAAATTCCTAGTCCTTCGACATAGGCAAATATCATATTTAATTAAGCACGTAGGATAATTAAGAAAGCCCGTTAGATGATGTAAATTTGAAGAACATTCTCCCCCTCAATCAATGACTTATTTTCTGAAAAGATTAAAAGCGCTGAAGTCATTGATTTAGTTTTCAATTTTTACGAAAACTCTGAATCTGATTGATTTTCAAGCAACTCATTTACCACCATTTTTTAAAACAACAAATATTTTTCTGAAGAATTATTAGACGGAAAAACATTTGTGTAAGAACAGCAGTCCTTCGACATACTTTCCTCAAATTGTTTTAGGATAAGTGCACGATATTTTTGAAAATTTGTTTAGTGCAGCAATTTCCCTTCTTTAAAGAGCGGGTTGTTATCTGAAATAATAGCAAACCATGGTTTAAGCACGGGTTACAGTCTGAAGTAACTGCAAGCCATAGTTTTGAAGAGCGGGTTACAGTCTGAATTAACTGTAAGCCATTTGATTTGTGACATGTTTTGAAAAGAAATATTTACACCTTCTGCTCGAAGTTCATCTATGGTCCCGTGCCATTATTGAATGACATTTCTAAGACCGTAGATGTTATCGATACCAGAAGACATGTCTTGAGAAAACATATTTTTTGTCTTTTTCAAATTTTCTAATTTTTATGGGTTTTTGTTGGTTTTATATTTTTCTATTTTGTTTTGCTGGTTTTATATTTTTGTATTTTCTTATTCATAAATATTTACACAGATAGTTTAGATGATATAGTATAAGAAGATGATGATAAGAGTACCGAGATAAGGATATCGAGCAGCCCCGTTGTAGAAGATAGAAGTCATCATCTCTTAAACATTCACCACCAAAGCTTTCGAGGATCCTGAATTGAGAGAAATTGAACTATCAGAAAGTGAGACATTGGCAGCTTCCCCCAAACCGAAAATCCTTTAGCTGAGCAGATTCAAAGCTCTATTTCAAGCTTGCCTTAGCCAGGTGCACAGAGAAGCACACCATTATCATAAATCCCGCTGCTCCTTTTAAGAACGATAATCGAGATTCTTCGTTCGGGGTTATATCATCAACAAGAACAGCAACGTATCATCCCACTCATAAATAATCTTCTCAAATTTCATAACCACTGAAGTCTGAAGCGATCTATTCCAAAAAGTTGTCAAGAGACCACTTCCCCCAAGTAGATGAATTGATGCAGTCAGTCTCTTAGACTAGAGCTCGCGAACCCGAATACACATACCCGAAGACAAAGAAACTTGTTAGGATTTAGAAAATCCAGTCATTAAAGAGTCGGTCACCTCAAGTATATGTAATCATTAGAAAGCTCGTAGTCGTAGATTGTTTAATGTTAAGTTGTATTTAGTTAAGTAACACCGTGGAGGACGGACGGGTCTTTACCCACTGTATGCCTGATCCACAGCCCGTAGGTGGCGATTTATGTAAGGACTATAAATACTCTCTACCTCCTAAGGTAGAGAGTTGGAGCTCATAATAATACTTTCATTTTCTCTCACTAAGTTTCCAAACCTCTAACTCTTTCTCTCTCTAAAACCTTTAGTATACGCCTATCTTGGTTATGGTTTAGTGTGTTTATGAAATCCAATATGTTACAAATGGTATCAAGAGCCATGGTTTGATCATCTCTCTTACATATCCTTGGATTTCTAGTGGTTTTAGGTGGTTTTTGAGTTTGAAAAAGTTTAGTGGTTTTTGCATCATTTGGATCATTTCTAGTGTTAAAGTTTGAATTTTGGGTGTACTTTTGTGTTTAAAATCATTGTATGTGCTTGGGTTTTGATTTGGTAAGCTTGAATCACTGTGGTTGAGCTTGTTTTGGATTGAAAAGTGTGTTTTTGAAGTTTTTCTTGCTAGCGACTTGGTTCTCGTTGTGATTTTCATCGTAGCGACTTGCTTCAGTAAAATTTAGCGAGTTACAGTGTTAGTTGTTAGCGACTTGCCTATTGAGACAAGCCGACAAATAGTACAAGTTAGTGGATTCTCCACTACGGCTAGCGACTTGGTGAGGTTAGCGACTTTGATGCAGGTTTTACTGACCAGGTCTTAATATTTATAGTGTCTCGCTATACCTATGGTCTACCCTAATGCACTAACGGGCAGTGTACCCGGTCGTGTGTAGTGTAGTAAATGGTAAATCCGAGGTCGTCCCATGAGCTATGTGTGTCGGATAATTACTAAGTCTAATTGTCACAGAATATAAATGTTTTGATAAGGTTTTAATTAATTAAACTACTAATGCAGAATATAAAAGCAACTAAATGGTAGAAAGATAATCAATAGAGGAATAGTGGTGCTAACCTAGTTAATCCTCCTAACTAGTAATGTTTACGCCTACTTACTTCAATTACTTCAGTGGGGTCAAATTCGAGATGACAGGATTTGGTCAATTCGCCCTAACCTATCAGCAAAGATGCCACCACAAGAGAAATCAGCGACCGTCATAAGTCCTGTTGTTCCTGGTCCCCTAAGCCGAGTCATTAAGTACCGCTACATGCTAGATTCTAAATAGTGAGTGCCCGGCCGTTAGGAACTTAGACACTACACCCCCCATTCTTAAGTTCATCCAAACGATAGGTGATCAGTTGGTCAAATCGCACAAGTAGAAAGGGTCGTCAGTTGGTCATATCTTACCCTTCCCGTCTCAGTCCGCTCACCTAGTGTCAGTTGGTCATATCTCCTAGGCAATTGGCCTCTACCGCCATTCAAAACTACCGAATCAGGGGTGACTACCAAAGAACTATGCATGCATACACTTAGAAATAATTGTACGGAAGTAAAGGTAAACGCAAACAAAACAATTAAGGAATCATAACTAGGCTAGCACCAAAGGGTGCTTAGCCGCTCATATTAATCATGCACATCAATTCAATATTCAAAGGTACGAAAAACATGAATTGAAAGTAAAAGAAATAATAAACGCTAAAGCTTATCGTAATGGTGTGACTTCTCCCTTGGAAACAGCTCCGTATGCTTCCCTAGACCTTTCTTGAGTATTTTCCCACGTTCTCAGAGGATTGTGTGTGGAATGGGATGATTAGAAATGCTGGAATTCGTGGGGTATTTATAGGCCAGGTCTGGGTTACGGAGTAACCAATAGATGAGTTACGCCGTAACCTTCTATTCCGTCGTAAAAGCACTAGATCTGCTAGTTACGGCGTAACCTTATAAGTGGGTACGCCATAGTATTCAATAAACCTGGTTACGTCGTAAGTGATGCAGTAGTTACGGCGTAAGTATCAGCGGCATGGAACCTCTTTTGACCTAATGGAGTTACGTCGTAATCTTTGGAAAGAGTTACGCCGTAACCTCTTGATGAGTTGGACTTCAGGGTCACGCAATAGTTACGGCGTAATGTGAGAGACGAGTTACGCCGTAACCTCTTCAAAATAAGCATACCGTGATAAATCCTTAGTAACGCTTTCCATTTCGGGTCTCTTTAGCTCCATTGCTCGCAATTTACCTGAAAGTGTAAAACAATGGAAAACAAGCGTAAATCCATATAAATGATATAAATAACGAGCATTAACAGGGGAAATTGACACTTAATATTCAGGACTATTTGATGTTATCAAATATCCCCCCACTTGAGCTCTACTTGCCCTCAAGTAGACCTTATTAGATAGATTCCTAAAAAGATATCTTCCAAAACCTGGAAAATATGAATTTACAAATCCCTTATGCTAGAATAAAACAAAGCCGAACACCTCGCGAAAGGGGAACAAACACTCAAATCTCTCAACTATTCTAAGTGTCAATTTCGGGGTGATCACTCAATCGCACAGTCATAGCATGTATTCTATCATAAGCTTGGCAGTTACACAAATCTCCACCACTGGAGTTAAGGGCTAAACAATTCTTGAAGGCAATATGGGTAGACACGACAAAGGTTAAGGGGTAACTCGTCATTACTAACATGTCACGGCGAAGTGGACAAAATCAATGATACATGACCAAATCCATGGCCAAGACACCAAAGATTGCTCACTGAATCACCTAGACATGCTTCATGACTAAAGGGTAGGATAAGACATGGGATATATAATTGGTGTAAAATGAAAAACAAGCAGGTAGTCTATATCTATAACTAAGTCATCACCACTTACCGTCCGCCCAAAGTTCAAGCTTAGAAGTCTAGAGACCGGATCATGAAATGCAAGGTAGATGTGTCATTAGAGGACGTCGTCATGGGCACACTACCATTTCTTCTTCAGTTGGTATTACTCCAACTCCAATCTTCAAATGTGACCGAGGTGGCCTCCTCGATACTAAACAATAAAGCTCATACTATAGTGCTAATAACATTGCACTTAACAAAATCATAACTGAATCAACTATGTATTTTTTTTTTTCGAACATACATGATAACATAACATCCCCCCACTTGAGATGAACAATGGGAATTCGGGGGGTCTTCAATGATCTTCATAATTGTTGTCTATGAAAGCGTGATTTCCAAACCTTTCCACTCGAACCTTGAACTTAGGCAAATGATGACTTCCAATTACAAATAAAGACTACTGGGTAGGCTAAGGTGTAAGGGTGTAACGAAACAATATATTGGGGTGACAAATGAAAGGAATGGCTCAGAAGGGTGTATCTAGGGGTATCTTGCACTAAAGGGAGTGCAACAAAAGGGTTTCACATGGGGGTCGAAAAGTCGAGGTGACTAATCGATAGACTCACAATGGTAGGCTGTTTGGGTGATAATCCTATAATACTGCCTTCAAAAACTGAAAAGTCCAAATACATCGAGCTAACTCAACATACCTCGTCTATGGTCTCGAAATGATGCAAAGGCCAAGTTCTAAAGTTTACAAGCTACCGGCACACTCATAATTTGGTGGATTTGGGGTAAAATATAGGAAACGGGTAAGGCTAATCTCACCATGTAATATCAAGGGTTGTATGTGCTCGGCTAAGGTATAATCTAGTTAGGTTTGGAAAAACATGTCAAAATATAAAAAATGGCATAATTTTTCAAAATAAACTAGAAAAATGAGGGCGAAATAAAGTTCAAGATATAATTCTACTCCCGTCCCCCCACTTGAATTGTACAAAGTCCCTTTTGTACTAGGCATTAAAATAAAGGTGAAGAGAAAGGTAGAATTAGAGCGAGAACTTCCCTGAAATTTGCTCCAAAAAAGAAGAACTGCATCCAATCTACACAATCATGCTGTCGTCAGAGATGGAAAAGTTATGGGGCAACCACTTAAAGGAAGACGATACGAACAAGGGATGGTTGGAGCAGGCAATGGGAATACTGAAGCTGGTGGAGGATATGTGGCAAATAAGAATAGGGGAAGGAATGGAAATCAAGGACAAGCAAAGCCAATTAAGTGCTACAACTATGGTGGTGAGGGACATATTGCTAGGAACTGCACATCTCCGAAACGTCCACAGAATGCAGAATACTTCAGAGACAAGATGCTGCTTGTGCAAGCTCAGGATAATGGATCAGCTTTGAATGAAGAGGAGTTGTTGTTCCTTGCTGAGGAAATGCCCAACCTATGATGTGATGTTGATGAACAGCCAATCAGGAGATAAGTCATAATCATCAAAATCCATTTCAAGTAGCCGACTGTGATGCATTTGACTCTGATGTCGATGATGAACCTACTGCCCAAACAATCTTCATGGCTAGCATCTCACCTATGGTCTCCCCAAAGGTCTCTCCACCACAACATGCTGGTCCATCCAAAGACAAAATCATTTGAGAGGTATTAATACTATATGATGATGTTGATGGGCAAAAGATGCATAATAAAGTACAAAATCTTGAAACTTATGAATCAGATATTGATGATGAGGGTAATAGCAATATTGTCCCATATGATCAATATGTGAAGCAAAGTGAAAGTGAGGTTGTATCAAGTAATGCATCTTCCGCAGTCAATGATGACTATATTTTTTATGAATACACTGCATGTGCCCCTGATGATTCTGTTACCTCTGAACTAAATGCCTATAAAGAACAAGTTGCTATTTATGAACAACGTGCTAAGTTTGAGTTAACCACTCATGAGCAGGAAATGGATGACCAAATGCGTACAATTATTAGAAAAAGTAATTTTAGAGAAGAAGTATTAAAACAAGAGTTAAACTCCTTACAAGAAAAACTTTCTAAAACTGCTAAGCAAAAACAGGAACTTCAAGAAAGTGTTAAAATGCTTAAGCAAGAATTCAATGCTAAGGAATCAAAACTTTTGAATGATTTTTCCAATCTAAAAACTTTGAAAAACAAGCTTGAAAATAAGTTGTACGTACAAGGGAATACCATTCAGACTGCTCACTTGATCACTAATGCATAGAGTTTTAAGCGATAAGCATATCATTCCCCTTGTTGTGGAACCTAATCCTGAGGTTGTTGAAAAGGCTAGAGCTGCCCATAATGTAATCTATGATGGTAATGAGATTCTTAAACCTAGACAGAAACCTAGTTGCGTTGAGTGCACTGAGGAAGATAGAAAATTAGATGATGCATCTAGGGAGAAAATGAATAAGAAGCTAGAAGATTCTGAATGTAAAGAGAATAACATAACGATTAAACCCCATGATTACAAAAAGGAAAATTTGATTTCCTTGAACAAGTTTAAGCCTCAAACGTTGTTAACACCCGAACAAGTGTTCTGGAAAAAGGATTTAGATAAGCAAAAGGCAGAGAATCTTGTTGTAACAAACCCATCCCTTAGGAAAATGCTTTCAGCGACTGTGTATCCTTCGAATACACCAATGCATTTAGTTCCTAGAACTATTGCCACTAAAAGCAAGACCTTAATCAGTCAATATGTTATTTTTCAACTGTTTGTTGATTTTAAGTAAACTTGAAAGAAAAGGATCAAACCCACTGGGATAACTGAAGGGGAAAGGGGTTTTGAGCAAACTAAAGAATGCTATTTAACTGAGGTTATTCCTTTCTTTAAACAACTAAAAGATCAATTTGAGAGTCTTAAAAAGGGGATGGATTCTGATATTAAATAAATGGAAAAGGAATTTGATGCAATGATAGTTGAGGTCAATGACTATGAGCGAGAATTAAAATATAATGAGATTGAGAGGAAGAACTTGCATACCTTGAATGAGAATCTTATTTCTGAATGTATTACTCAAGATGTGTTTTACACTGCTACGAATTGTTCTATTAATGCTTCTCAATTTCATGAATTATCTGTTGCTCTGAAAGTCTCCCATGATCGTGTCATTGAGCTTGAAAAACTAACTCTAAACTACATGATAAAGTTGAACAGATGATCATAATAACTGGTGAAACAGTTTTCTAAATTGAAGTTGAGCATCTTGCTTTGCAATTAAAATATCAACATCTGAAAGAAAATTTTAAAACATCAAATATCAAGACATCCTTGGATGCTCCTGAATTTGATGCAGTTTTTGAAATTAGCAAACGTGATGAACAGATTCGAGCTCATTGTAAAACGATCAGAAAGTTGAAAGCCCAAATCTCTCAATTAAAGGGTGAAAAGAACAATGTGACTAGCTCCCAAATGCCTTCTCCTTTAGATTCTCAGTACTCTCAAACTTTTCATCTTCAAAACTTGGTTAATGCTTTACAAAAGGAAAACGAGAGTTTTCTAGAAGAAAATGAAAAGGTTAAACGACAATTTAAAGAGTTATATGATTCAATGAAAGTCACTCGTGACAAAAACAACGAAAAAATAACGTCTTTAAAAAAGGAAATTGAGAATCTGAGGAGTCAGGAAAAAGGGAAATTGCCACTTGTTTTTAATGAGAATGTTGCATCAAAGTCATCCTAAGACTGCAAATATACTGTGACTGTTAAATACATTCCTCCTCATCTTAGGAATAATGAACATGTGTTTCTTAACTATTGTGCTCACCTTAACGATAGTCTAGAATGTCTCTGTGAGATTGTGGAAGAGGATTTCATTAATAAACATCTTGATAGAGAAATTAGGTTTGCTTGCATTCAGGCCAAACGATCTCAAGAGCTGCTAGAATGTTTAATTGCAACATGTCCTAAATCCTTAGGTGCTAAAGGTAAAGCTGTGATGCCGTGTTCTATGCCTAATGCCAAGCATACAAACCATTCTATGCCCAGTTTTAAGAAAGTGAACACTAATGTGCCTTCAAGTAGTTCAGATCCCTGCACGTCTAGTTCAGGAATGCAAAAAGTAGATCAACCAACTAATGTTCCCATAATTCCCTCTACAGAGTAATCAGTGACATTAAAGCAAGCAGGTCAATGCCTCCAGGCAATACCAAGCAAGATAGGACCTCGCAAGCTAAGAATGTGCATTGGAAAAGAGTAGAAGATCACCCTAGGAATATTAAGTTTGAGTTTAATAAAACGAATTGTGTTGATTCTAGTATTAGCTATAAGCGTACTGTAATTAATTCAAATTATGCTAATATTTGCAAACCATGTAATGATGACTGCTTGATTTCTGTTACTAATCATGAATGTGGTGTGAATGTTTTGTCTAATGCTGTCAAATGCCCTGATAAAACTGTTAATGTTAATGCTCAAGCCAAGAAGGCTAAAAGGCAAAGGCGAAAGAAAGTTAGAAAACAGTGGAAACCCACAGGAAGGAAATTTAGTAATATAGGTTATCAATGGATACCACTCGTAAGATTAATGAGCCTTGCCCTAAAGTTGCTAAATCAATGCCAACTAGAAAATGGATGCCTACTAGTAGAACTATTCCCTTAAGAAGCGAACATACTTTGAATAGGCCAAATACGGACACTAGCACTACATCTATTTGTAATGAGTCCATTGTTTCTATCTCTGATGTGGGTGTTCCAATCACTGTTACTAACCAAGTGGAACCCATTCTTGCATGGGGATCCCAATTATCCAGTTATCCATTCTTGTCTGTGTTCAACTGCAGATCGTTCAAATCGCTCGTGGTATCTGGACTCAGGCGTCCAAGCATATGACTAGAAACCGGTCGCGGCTCATGAACTTCGTGAGTAAATTCATTGGGACTGTTAGATTCGGGAACGATCATTTCGGTGCAATTATGGGTTATGGAGATTATGTTGTCGGTGATAGTGTTACTCCAGGGTGTATTACGTAGAAGGTCTTGGTCATAACTTATTCTCTGTCGGTCAATTCTGTGATTCTGATCTAGAAGTGGCCTTCAGAAAACATACTTGTTTCGTTAGAGAACTGGATGGTAAAGAACTTTTTAAGAGGAACACGTGGTTCAAATCTATACACCATCTCTATCGAAGATATGATGAAGTCTTCTCCAATTTGCTTGTTGTCAAAGGCTTCGAAAACAAAGACATGGTTATGGCATCGTCGTCTCAATCACTTGAACTTCGGCACCATCAATGATCTCTCCAGAAAAGGACTTAGTTGTAGGTTTACCTAGACTAAAGTATGAAAAGGATCATCTTTGTTCAGCATGCCAATTGGGAAAAAGCAAGAAGTATGCCCACAAACCCAAACCTACAAACTCAGTTACAGAAGTTCTTTATACAATTCACATGGATTTATGTGGACCCATGAGAGCACAGAATATCTTTGGGAAGAAACATGTGTTAGTTATGGTTGATGATTACTCTCGATTCACCTGGGTTAAGTTTTTAAGGACAAAGGATGAAACTCCAGATATCATCATCAAACTTATCAAACAGCTGCAGGTTCGACTAAACAAAACTGTCAGAATCATCCGAACAGACAATGGAACTGAGTTTGTTAATAAACAACTCAATGAGTTTTATGAAAGTGTTGGAATCAGTCATCAAAGAAGTGTTCCACGAACTCCTCAACAGAACGGTGTAGTTGAAAGACGAAATTGAACTCTTGTGGAAGCCGCAAGAACAATGCTGATTTACTCAAAGGATCCAATGTTTCTCTAGGCTGAAGTCATTGCCACTGCATGCTACACTCAAAATCGATCCCTAATTCACACTGCTCATAGAAAAACTCCATATGAACTTGTCCACAATAGAAAACCTAATCTCTCCTACCTTCGTGTGTTTGGTGCTTTGTGCTATCCAACGAATGACGGTCAAGATTTAGGTAAATTAAGAGCAAAGGCAGATATTGGAGTTTTTGTTGGTTATGCACCAAACAAGAAGGGTTACCGAATCTACAACAAAGAACCCGAAATATCATGGAAACAATTCACGTTACGTTCGATGAGCTGACCGGTCAAATGGCTCCGTGACAATTCAGCTGGACCCGCATCTCAACATTCATCAAGTAGTCCTATCAGTTCTACTCTGGTTTCAATTCCCTCACCAATAACTCATTATGTACCTCCTTCAGAAGATGATTTAAAGAAATTGTTTGATCCAATGTTTGATGAACACTATGAGCCAAATGCTAATGAAATGTCAATTCCATCATCGGAGGCTGCTCCTATCCCCTGCAATGAAGTCAACCCTTCGCTTCAATATCATTAAGCCAAGAAGCTGCCGATCACTCTGTCTCATCAACAAATCATCAATCATCGAGTGTACATCATGGAAATGTTTCGGGCACCCTTAATGGAGAGAATCCCTTTGCTACTCCCAAAGATGCTCCATTCGAAAACATATTTGCTCCTGAATCATCATCAGAACCATCTTCATCAGGAGACATCCACTCTGCTACGTCAGTTCCTCAACAACAACCACATGAATACCTTAGAAAATGGACACATGATCATCCATTGGACAACATCATTGAAAACCCTTCTCGTCCAGTATCCACACGTAAACAACTTGCAACCGATGCCTTATGGTGCTTCTTCAACTCCGTACTCTCAAAGGTCGAACCAAAAGATGTTAAAACTACCATGAATGAAAACAGCTGGTTCAATGCCATGCAAGAAGAAATTCATGAGTTTGATCGACTAGATGTATGGGAATAAGAACTCGCCCAGATTGTGCTATGACCATTGCTCTAAAGTGGATCTTCAAAGTGAAACTTGATGAGCATGGTGATGTTTTAAAGAATAAGGCTCGATTAGTTGCAAAAGGATACCGCCAAGAGGAGGGTATTGACTTTGAAGAATCATTTGCTCATGTTGCTCGACGAGGCAATCGAATATTTTTGGCTAATGCTGCAAGTAAGAACATGGTATTCTATCAGATGGATGTAAAGACGGATTTTCTTAACGGAGATCTAAAAGAAGTCGCTTACGCAGCCAACCCGGCTTTGTGAATCCAGAGCATCCTACTCACGCCTATCGCTTGAAGAAATCTGTTTACGGTTTGAAGCAAGCTCCAAGGGCATGGTATGATACGCTATCAAAGTTTCTTCTATCCACTGGATTCAGCAAAGGAGCAGTTGATCCAACATTGTTCACCAGAAAGTCAGGCAAACATTTAATTCATGTTCAAATATATGTTGATGATATTATTTTTGCCTCGACCGAATGTCATTTTCAAATGAAATGGGTTCCAAATTTCAAATGAAATGTGATCGCTTTTCAAATGAAATGGGTTCCAAATTTCAAATGTCAATGATGGGACAAATGTCATTTTTCTTGGGATTACAAATTTCACAAAGTCCCGGAGGCATTTTTATAAATCAATCTAAATATGCAAATGAGATTTTAAAGAAATTTGGATTTGATTCTAGTGACCCTGTTGACACTCCCATGATAGAACGTACTAAACTAGATGAGGACCACTCATGGATCATGGTAGACCAAACGAAATATCGTAGCATGATCGGATCCCTGATGTACCTCACTGCCAGTAGACCAGACATTCTGTTCGCCGTTTGTATGTGTGCTAGATATCAGGCTAAGCCTACCAAAAAGTACCTTGAAGCGGTTAAACGGGTCTTTCGGTATCTCCAAGGAACCATCAATATGGGACTTTGGTACCCGGCGACACCGGTATGTCACTAACCCTATGCAGATGCCGATCATGCAGGATGTCAAGATACACGCCGAAGCACGCCCGAGGTGCTCGCCGGGTGATAAGCTTGTGAGATGGTCTTCAAAGAAGCAAATGAGTACTTCTATTTCCTCTACAGAGGTCGAATACATAGCCATGTCATCTTGTTGTGCTCAAATCCTATGGATGAGATCCCAATTATCCGACTATGGCTTTGAATTCAACAAAATCCCTCTGTACTTGATAATAAAAGTGCTATTGCTCTCTCATGCAACAATGTTCAACACTCAAGAGCTAAACACATCGACATTCGACATCATTTCATCAGGGAGCAAGTAGAAAACGGTGTGGTGGAACTATATTTTGTGAGGATCAATACCGTTAGCGTACATCTTCACCAAAGCTCTTCCTAGAGAACGTTTTGAGTTTATCCTCCCACCACTTGGTCTAAAGAGTCTTCAACCGGAAACACTTAAACGCCTTCAAGAGGAAGAAGAGGAGTAAAGGTCTTTCTTCATCCATATCTTTGTATATATTTATTCAAAAACCAAAATACAAAATTATAAAACCAACAAAAAGCAAAGAGAAAAATATAAAACTTTCAAAAACCCATAAAAATTAGAAAATCTTGAAAAATTCCAAAAAAATTGTTATTTTGTCATGTTTTTTCTTATTCGATATCATCTACGGATTTTGTGTTGACATTCAAAGAATGTCACGGGTCTTTAGATGTTCTTCGAATGTACATAGTTTTGTTTTTTTTTTTAAATAAAAAATAAATAAAAATAAAAAATTTGGGAGAAAGTGAAACTATGGTTTATTGTCATTTCAGGCAATAACCCGTTTTTCAAAGAAAGAACAGAGCCATGCTTTATCTTGCTTTTCAAATCTCATGCTCTGATTCTATAAACAATTACTTACTATCTAATGAAAACTAATTGCTTTGTAAAATAACTCGGACTCTATTTTTTTGAAAATCATCCTGACTTAACTTTTGTCAAAATATTTATCTCTCAATCAACAACTTATCTCACTGATTGAGAGGGAGAATGATTTCAATTAAATCAAAAGGTTGTTCGACAAACAATTGTTTTCAAAAGATAATCATGCATGTTTAACCAATGGAGTGTAAAGTTTCAAAATCCGATCCTTATCAGTTAAAATGTTTTCATAATCAAGTCACATTTCTCCTCAAAAGCTTTCAAAATTAATTTAAATCTACAAATATCACATCTCAAATGATTTGAAAATTGTGATCGGGGGAGATATTGTGATTTAAATTGGATTTAAACTGATAATTTTATAAATGGTTTAATAAGTGTTTAGCAAGCTTTCCTCCCCACATGTGCCAAACGATTTCAAATTTTCCATGCACATGTTGAGGGGGAGCATCTATTTTAAACCACAAAGAATTGAAACGTGATTAATTTGTATCTAAGTGCAGGTTCCTTCTAATATGTTCAAAACTCTTTCAAACCTCGAGGCACATATTGAGGGGGAGAAAATTTATGAAAACCTCATCCTTCCTCAATATGCTTTATCTACTTGATTTAATCAGGGAAGTGATGATGATATCTTTTAGAAAATGGTAATCAAAGAAGTTAATTCTTTCTCTTGCCTCCGTGTGCTAAAACAATTTCTATACATGAAGCACATGTTGAGGGGGAGCTCTTTTTCTAAAAATATCAAAAAAATCCAGGTACAAAATGCTTTGATAATATATCACAAGTATCTGGATTGATTTTCAAATGGTTTTCGATTGGTTCCAATGGCAGATGAACAATACCAAATAGACCGACCAAATTTACTTTATGTATGGTGATATAAGGATGATAAGGTTAGGTATTTGTTCCCATGATCCGCCAGAACCGGAGGGATCTACCCAGGGACAATCCACTAGTTAGTGAAGAAGTCCTTAGGTTTGATGAAAAAAGGAGAAAAGTGAGATATGGGAAGAGTGCGGACTGAGACTGAGCTAGTACTAGAATAAACCCAACAAGGTTCTGGTTATGAAGTCTCGGTAAGCACTAAAGGGGTTGAAGAATGAAAAAGAAATGAAATGAGAAAAGGGTGAAAATAAATAGCCCTCCATTAATTCAACCTTAGGGTAGTAACGGGTTCAATTCATATGCTACTGGTGGTTACCAAGGTAACATCGGTATTGAAGACAAGACGTCATGGACCCAGTGACGCACTGCACCACAACTTCCCAAGCTACTCAAGTTCCTCTTAAAAGGACTTGTTTCGTTCTCATGGGGAACCGACATTATCTATCGACTTTCTCGTAGAGTTTGTTGATATTGAAGAAGGAGACCCTCTCCCTAGTCTCCGGCATAGGAACCAAATGTGCACTATTGAGTCTAGAGCCACGAGATCATCAAATAAATCTCCATAGGACACTGTCATTGAAGACTCTCTGTTTCACACAATGTGGAAAGAGAGATTATACCTTATGAGTCCTACGCATTATCCTTGTGGTATTGCCAGAACATCTGAGTGATATGCAAACATATTCACAATGAGGATGGAAAGCCTTCTGGAGCCAACATCAAACAAGCTCCTGGTGGGTGGCATGTGAGATCTATCCAATAGATCAACCATGTAACAACTGAACAGAAACAATGGAGCGATTCATAAGTATGATTCAATCCTGGTTCAGGTTATGGATTGAAGGATACCTTTGAAAAACCAGTCGTTGTACTTAAAAACTCTTTTCTCTAGCACATCGACTGTGTACTAATATTTCAAAATAAAAGGTGTTTATGATTGATAATTGATTTTCATTAAAACCTTCGTTGTATTGCAAAAACAATTTCTATTGAGTGATACACGATTGTTTTTCAAATCTCTTTTCATCAATCAGTGAATCTCAATTCGCTGGTTCACTCACTCCGTGTTGTCTTCTTTGAAATGTTCCGGTTTGAGATCAGCTAGAGCAAAACCTCACAATGAAATTCTTCGAATTATACCCGATCACAGGGAGTACTTGTACTGATTAACGGGGAACCGTGGGCCATGTACCTCAATTCAACGAAAGTGATCAAAGACACTTTCGTGCGCTTTATTGCTAACTGTGTATGCAGTACGCCCGATGCTTGCAGCTGATCAGAATGAAGCAGTCAATCCATAGCCGCATGCTCACACAACACATTCATTTCTAAAGAAATCATGATTAGTGCATCAATGACTCTGATATTTTCACTCCATGCTTCGCTACGCCCGCCAATATCATGAATCAACAAAAGCTTCCGCTACTCTGATAAGAAGAAATCATGATCCATAATGTGAGCATGTCGGTCCAAAAGTCACAACATCACATAATACCAACACCACAAAGGATGAGTCGAGATTTATGATTGCCGATGATCTCAAAGTCGGCTCAAAACTCATCATCACGCGGATCGATAAAGACCTCCACTTGGATTAACCAAACATGCAATAATGAAGAATCAATGACTACGAGCTTCAGAGCAAAGAACTTTAACAAGAATCCAAGAACAATTTTAATGTAATATCTGTTTGTATTCAATGTATTTTGAGGTGACCTCCCTTAGGGGGAGATTGTTAGGATTTAGAAAATCCACTCATTAAAGAGTCGGTCACCTCAAGTATATGTAATCGCTAGAAAGCTCGTAGTCGTAGATTGTTTAATGTTAAGTTGTATTTAGTTAAGTAACACCGTGGAGGACGGACGGGTCTTTACCCACTGTATGCATGATCCACAGCCCGTAGGTGGCGATTTATGTAAGGACTATAAATACTCTCTACCTCCTAAGGTAGAGAGTTGGAGCTCATAATAATACTTTCATTTTCGCTCACTAAGTTCCCAAACCTCTAACTCTTTCTCACTCTAAAACCTTTAGTATACGCCTATTTTGGTTATGGTTTAGTGTGTTTATGAAATCCAATATGTTACAAAACTTATACCATCGAAGTAGCAGATTAAGTCCAATAGCCAAAGAATAAACCCGATGTATACTTTTCTCTCCCCCTGAAGAAAGTGTATGAAGCTCACGAACCCGAAGTACCCGAATGCCCAAAGAGAGAATAACCTATAACATTGAAGAAACAGGCCGAATCACTGATTATATTTGCGGATGACCATCTCTGCGGATGTCAACTCCGGAATAAGTGATTATATCTCTGAATCACTGATTAAGCACTCAAGTGAAACAGCTGAGCGTCCCCAATGTACACAATCTCTCTCCCCTGATGATTGCGATAGCATCATCACACACTTGTGTACCTATTTTATCATCAGAAACTAACTCTTCTATCTCTTCCCCTACATAGTTGGAATAAGAACACTAAACGCCATGAGTCAAACATTGAGTGTCTCTGCGGTAATGACATTCGTCTTCCCGAGATATCTTCAATCACTTAGAAGTATTAATTTCATCAAGTTTACTCGCGTTTAGATGCTTGTCTCCTTCCCCCTTGCTGGCTTTGATACTTCAGAATCAGCAACTCATTGTACGCCCGTATAATCGAAATCATTTGAGAAGAACATTAAAAATCTTGCGAGAATCGACTTGCTGAAGAACAGAATGAGCAAGTCTAATTGGGGATTAATATTGGCTTCACTCTCCCCCAATTAGTGCTCTCCCCTAAACCGACAATCTTTATGATGAATGCTTGAATTAAGAAGAAGTCTTTAGATTGTTAAATGCAACTCGTCTTTAGTCTTCTAACATGTACCATAAAATGTAGAACCGATCAGACTCGACCTTCTTCAATATTGTACAGTTGGGAATAGAAAGTCAATATCTTCAACTCACCAAATGCATTCCCGTTAACATACAAATAGCAAATCCCCTTAACTCAAATCGCTCCTAATCAAACGAGAACAGAAATATGTTTATTAAGGAAATCAACCCCATAACTGGAAGCACTTTGTCATTAATCGAATCAGCCCGTGTGAAGATGTTAACCAACGACTCTTACTAGAAAACTCCATGTGAAGATGACCCGATAAGAAGAAGCTCGGTTCTTACATGAGTTTGGAGCCGTTTGACCATTTATTCTCAGAAATCAATCAATCATGCAGTAAATTCACACTTCTTCTCCTCCATCGTCATTATAGTTGAGCAAGTGGAATAAGAAAAACAATCAACGGTAGTCCAGTTCACTTGATGTTTGAAAGCGCATGGAAAAAGCATGAAGCATGTTGATGAGAATAGTCATTAGTGAGAAGATTTCTCTTTTTCAGAAGATAAAGTGCACTGAAGCGTACACTTTTCTTTTCTTTAGAGTACGAGGCTTGAACTGAAGTATTCAAACGTCATAAGAAGATTTCTCTTCTTCGAAGATAAAGCGCACCAAACGCATACACTTTTCTTTTCTTTAGAGTACGAGGCATGAACTGTTGTGTTCATACGTCATAATGTCTCTCTTTTCATCATCTCTTGGCAAAACATGTAATCATCACCATTATCATTCAGTAGGCTCTTTGTTGTGATAGCTAATGGAGAAAACCCAATATGATGAATTTGACCCTGAAGTAAACTAACCCGAAAAACCAACCATCAAGTAATAGACGTACATCACCTCTTGAAAATCCACAATTGAATGTGACACTGAGCACTACACCGTAACTCCTTAAAGTGATAGTTATTTTGTGGTGATAAGAGCCCAATTCCCCCAAGTAGAAAAAAGAAAAGGTAAAATACACCCAACAATAACTAGATTTCCAAGTCTTCGTTTTTTATAATAAGTTCGAACAAGGATCATGAAGAATCTTCATCCAACCATCCCCGATACCTTCAGATACTAAGTACACTTGCCCGTGATATTTCACTTCAACCTCAAATAAATAATACTGAATTAACCCCGTTGTCACATCTTCTGGTTAAAAGCTCAACTCTAGCCTCCTTTGACGTTTTAAGTGAACTCTGATAATGGTTTCATCCCGACCATGGTTAAAAGCACATAACCCCGTAAAACCTTGTAATAGCCAAACTGCCATGAAGACAACCCAAACACACACCCAATTCATGAAGTACACCCTTTTATCCCTTCTTCGAAGTAGAAATTGTAGCACCAGCATCAGATAATATCCCGAGATACGCTTTCCTTTCTCCAGGATGGTTCCATCATCACGGGATTTTACAATTCTATGGTTTAAACCGAGAAATAGTTTCTTTCGCAGGATTTTACAAAACCAAGAATAAACCGTAAGATACATCCGAAAATGCACTTTACAATTACCAGGATGTTTCCATTGTCACGGGATTTTACAAGTCTATGATTTAAACCGAGAAATAGATTCTTTCGCGGGATTTTACAAAATCAAGACAAAAACCATAAACAATGTCAGCTTGAATGTATTATGACAACTTTGGTTTCAGTGAATATCTGTTTTAGGGGAACATGCAGCGGTTCTTCAACGGTTCATAACCCAACATCAACAAAAACACTTTGGTAAACACATCATTCACGCATTCTGTCGGCAAATGTTGTGACCTCCTGGTGAAGTAAACCCGATATACCAAACTTGATCAGGAAGTAAAATTCCCCAGATTTGTTACTTAAACTTGTACTAATCCTTGTGAAGAAGAAACGGTGTACCCAATGTACAAATCCTCTTGTCATATCCTCAACTGCGTAAGACACCGAAGTGATAGTTACGTTGTGGGTTAAGCGAGAAAGAATCACAACCGTAACTAAATAGCCAAGTCTTTATCACACTCAATAAATGCCCAAACAAGTCATCTTCGCGGAAGGGTAGAAAGAAAGAAGACGAAATAAGTAGACGCGCCCGGAAAACCTCACTTAAATTCCAAATAAGAAATACCGTACAACCATCCCGTAGTCAACATTTTCCAATAAACACTTCAAGCCGCGACATAATAATCTCCGTGAAAAAGCATAAACCAAAGTGGCAAACCAATCATGTGAAAGGTCCAAAGTTGGTTACTTGTACAAATCAATGCCCAGCCTATGAAAGTGAATCCAATTAACCAAGTCCAACGTCCAAATAAAACTGTTTGAACCGTCACTTCAATGCCAATTCAATGATATTGGTCAGGAACCTCAAACTCATTCAATAACTCAAGCCGAGAACAAATATCCCTTGTGAAAAAATAATCATTATCAAAATTACCGTTCTTTCTCGAGAATTATCAGTACTTACGTATCGAGTTTATCACAAAGACGGATATCTAAGTCCCAACTCAAAATTATCACAACGTAATTCTTAACTTTATTACCCAAGTTCACGGCTTAACCTTTCCAAGTACAAATCCATTAAATTCATTTAGCAAAATGCACGTATTGAAGATCATTTCACAACCTTAATCATATTACATACATATCTGGTCCAAGCACAATCTTTCAAACGTAAGGCCCAACAAATGACTGTTCATGAGCCCACGATCCATATTACTGCAAACCCTAAACTTTCAAACTATAAACCACATCACAACACTTCATTTTACCCTAATGTTACTCATACAAACATTAATTACTTAAAAGGTCCGCCCCCTTCTCTCTCAATCAAATGCCTCTCTGCTCCTTTCAAACGCAGCCACCAAAAATCTCACTATAAAAAAATACTCCTCATCATTTGACCATCATAACTCTACCATTCGACTTCATCAAAATGATTTATATCATTTCCAGTTTTGATTAATCCGAACACCTATCTCATTTCTCTTATGCAACGGCTTCAAGGTCTTGTTAATTCAAGGTCTCAGGTAGGTTTAATAATTAGTTTTTTTGTTTTAAGTTCGAGTCGAGAACGAATGAAAGAAAAGAGATAACATGGTTGTTATAAACTTTTCTTTATCTTCGGATAGTAACACAATATGGGGTCAATAATGATGTGTGATTCATTTGAAATAATCTATAAAAGATTACAAAAAATTGAATCCGAATCTGAGATTAGATTGATGTTAATTTCGTTTATGATTGAGTCTTGATTGTTTGAGAGATGGGGAGAGATTGTCTGGGTTCTTGAAGTGAGTCTAGATGTAGGTTAAGTTAGGTTCGGATTGGGTTAAGCTTTCTCATGGACTGATGATGTATGGATACTGAGGTCGTGGGTTTGTTTTTGATGTAGTGGTCGTGGTCAGTCAATGTAGGATTCATCTTCATCTCTTTCTATCAAGTCGCTAAATGCAGTCAAGTCGCTACCATTTTTTTTAACATTTCAGAACACAAGTCGCTATTTTCAAACACAGTAAGTCGCTACTTCATTATCTTGACAAATCGCTACATTATTTTTAGAGTATGTCAACAAGTCGCTACATGGTATTGTCAAGTAGCTACGACTTGTAAAGACAAGTCGCTACATTATCCGTAATCTTAACTCGCTTCCAAAGTAAACCACAAGTCGCTACTAAGAAAAAGACCAGTTTAGACAAAAAGCTCAATAGCAGTTTGTAGCAAGTCGCTAAGAAGAACCAGTTAATGACAGATTTTTTGACCAAGTTGCAAACTCCATAAAAAGACTTGACAGGACATACATATTACCCATTTTGACCCAAATCAACCAACAAGTAGTAATAATCAAAACAAAGTTAAAGACTTGTTGACAATATAGTTTTGCCATGTACAATATGCAAAAACTGCTTATACAAACTGTTTTTAAAACACCATGTGCAACAGTAACTAAGCAAGTATTCATCAAACTGAAAAACAAAACTGATAACACGTAAATAGGACAGTATCAACAGCAGCAAAATTGACGACAAAACTGACAAAGCAAGCCCTTAAAACCAGATTTATATGACTAAAAAATATAACCAATAGACCATATCACACATCAAAGCTGCATAACTAAACACCATACAAACCGTACCTAAAGTCGAGCAAACCGCATTTAAAACCAAATGAATCATCAAAAAACAATACAACCAAGGCTCTGATGCCAATTGTTAGGATCTTAATATTATTGTGTTTGATGATTCGGGTGGTCTTGGATGATGGAAATACAAGTTAGCCATTTAGAGAGAGAAAGTAAAGAGATGGGTGTTCTTGGTAGAGACTTGGTTTACAAATGAAAGGTTAGATTATGAAAGAAGCACCACCCCTCCAAGGATGGAAGGGGTATTTATAGTTACAAATACTACGTCCTCCTGACGGACTGTGGATCAGGCATACAGTGGGTAAAGACCCGTCCTTCCTCCACGGTGTTACACTAAACTAAACTACGCTACAAACTAACTAATAAACAACTAAATAATGTAACAAACGACATGTCTACGAGCTAACTTGTGCTAGACCATAATTGGGGTGACCGACACTTTAACATGGAATTTTCTAATTCCTAACAAAGGATTTACGTCGTAATTAATGCAAAACCTGGCAGACACTACAGGAGTGTAGCTACGGCGTAACCATTGCATAGGATTATGTCGTAATTGGTAATGCTCTGGGAAGAACTACTGCAAAAGACGTGTTACGGCGTAACCATAAGAATGAGTTACGCCGTAACTGTGGACAGATCAGGACCCTGCTCAGATGTCAGCAAAGAACTTTCTCTGTTTTCCTGCAAAAATGGTTAAAAACACAAAACCCAACATAATTGGAAATAAAAAAAATGAAAGGGATAATTCGGGTTGTCTCCAGAAAGAGCACTTTTCTTTATTTACTAGTCATTAAGTTAGACTCAAAGCCTCGGGGTTTTATGGCGGCCTTCGGACTTGGCCAACTTCCTCCATATCCTTCATCAAATTATGTATGACCCAAGAAACATTTGTAGTGGTGCGGAGATATTACTTAGTCTCGATCTTCCGAATTTTACAAAACTTTTCGTCTTGCCCCAAATGGTATCTTGTAAATTCATACTTTTCAGCTACAATTGGTGGCGGCTTTTTATACGGAATGCCAAGAAGTTTGCACCTTTTTTGCTCATATGCATCATCATCGAGGTCGGTTAACCCAACTTCACCTTGTGGCTCAAGGTGGTCGATGATTCCCTTTACGTCATAATCATCGGACTCGGTATCAACTAATTCATCAATATGCCCATGTTTACATTCTTCTCTTGTGTTTTTGTTATCATCTTTTGTTAAGTCACCCGTATTTTGAGGAGTCTCTTCATATGGGCTATCTTCGTTCATGCAATCCTTCCAAATTTTATTCTTAGTGGAAGCATCCACTTTTCCAAAATTGATTTTAATCCAATCGTCAAATCTTAATTTGTCTAACCACTATATCTCGGTTCTTTTATCATCATTGGTTGAGGCCCAGAAAAATCTGTTATCTCCTACTCTAACCATACTACTTCCCCCATTACAGTTGTCATCATACGGGTTGTAGGAAGCCCAAAAACCCCCATCAATGGTTTTTATTTTCTCACACCAATTCTTTTGAGCAAAGGTGTTGTCATTATCAATAGTTCCATGATCTGAGATTGAAATTTTCGTTGCTTCATTATCAGAGGCTTTATGGCTAACACTGCGGCTAATATTAGTCCAGATTCTTCTTTTAGCATCATTGTCAACTTCCTCATAAACAATCCGTAGCCAAGCTTCGAATGTTATGCTTTTATCATTAGTTAAGGACCACATGTACTTATTGTTTTTTACTCTTTCCTTGTCATGGCCACCGTCACAGATGTCCAAATAGGGGTTACATGAAGCCCAAAGATCATACCATCTGTCATTGTCAACAGGAATAGCTATGCACCAAAGGTATTTCAATTTAGGAAAGTACTTGTAATCAACTTTCTGAATTTCTCAACTTTCTGAATTTCGGGCCAATCGTCTTTAGACTCAAATTCTAGCACTGGATTGTTGTTGTCCTTTATCCTTGAGAAGTGGTTGCGACGTAATATTCCATTGTTGTATTTTTCAACTTTATTTTCCTGCATATTTCGATTATTAGAAGTACAGTGCTTGTGTGTGACGGTGGTGGGAGCAATTTTATTTTTTCCTTTTCTGATAACAGAAACAGTTTCGATAGGGTGACATTTTCCAACATCATCCATATTTAGGGTAAGTTTTCTATCATTGATTTTTAATGTTATGATTTTATTGAAAATGTTAATCTTTGCTCGTGCGGTGGCCAGAAATGGTCTACCCAAAATTAAAAGAATGACTAGATCTTCTTCCATGTCTAAAATGACAAAGTCGACAGGAAGAGTAAAGTTATTAATCTTAATGAACACATTCTCAACTGCCCCTCTAGGTATGCTAACTGTTCTATCTGTCATTTCAATAGTCATGCAAAGGGGTTTAACAGGACCAAGATTTAATCTTTTGCACATGGAGAATGGCATGATACTTATGCTAGCTCCTAAGTCAGCTAAGGCATTAATATTATGAAAATTATTAATAGAGCAAGGGATAATGAAACTTCCTGGGTTTTTTCCTTTAGAGGGATCTGATTGAGGACAACTGTTGAACATCTGGCGTTTAACTTCACTTCATTTTCCATAACAGCTTCACGTTCAGTCTCAGTATGTTGTTCTTCTTTCTGAAAGCTCATATTGTCATCTTTTCTAATTTCTTGTTCGGAGAAACTAGCAACTTTCTCTTCATTGTACATGAAAGGAGTGTAAAGAGGTTTTCCGTTATTGGAAAATATGGCTTTACAGACATTATCATCACTTGAGCTATCTTTATAAATTTCATTTGCCCTTATCCCAAATTTCTTTTCGGTGTTTTCTAAACCCTCATGACGAGCAAGGAGGGTGGCTCTTGTTTCTTGAAATTTCTGGAACAACGTGTCCCTGTTGGCCTGTCACTTGGTATCTTCCTCCAAATATTTATTTATTGATTCTTCGAGTGAAGGTTTTCCTTCCTAGTAGGGATTCCGATCATAACCATGATGGAAGGGTTTTCCTTTTCCGTACTTAACATTTTCGATTTGGGGACTTATATTCTCCCTAAGGCAGTCTCTAGCTAAATGTCCTCCTCCACATGCGTCGCATCCTACTCGAATAGCATGCACATTCTTCTGAAGCTTCTTCATATCTCTGCCAAGGTTTTCTAACTTGCTTGCGATGGCGGCAATGCCTTCAGAATTTCTTTACAGGCTTCTTTGGCTTCCTCCATCATGCCATTTTTAAGAGTGATCAGCTAGTTTTTGAATGGCTTCAATGGCAAGAGTAGGTGTCATCCCTGGAATTGGTCCTTGATAATCCAGCATTTGTCTAGTGACAATGTTGATCCCTTTATAGAAAATATTGACCTTTTACTGGTTGTTTAGGTCATGAGATCATTGTATCTTTCGCAGGCTTAATACAACGTCTCATTGTCATCTTGTTTAAAATTATGGATTTATGTGAGTTGTCTTGATACTTTAGAAGGTGGATAATATCTTTGAATGAAGTATCTTTTAAGGAGGGCCCAGTAAGCGTGATGGGAAAAACTCTGAGCATAACTGCATCCTTCGAGACTCCTGGCGTATTAAACAGGCTAGTAATATATTGGGCTAATAACCTATTAAAGCACTATACTTGTCAAGAATGTCAGTTTTGCGTAGCGAACTAAAAAAATAACTCTTTTATACATTAATGTTGACATTTTTGTCTTTTTTTAAGTATTATGACCATTTTACCCTTCGAAAAATATTTAAAAAAAAAGAAATTCGAAAAAAAAATTTAGAAAATTTTTTTAATATAAAAAATAAAAATAAAAAATCGCATGTCACAAAAAAAATTCTAAAAAAATTATTTCATAAAAAAATTTCAAATAAAAAAAGAATTTCGAAAAAAAATCAGAAAAAAAAAATTGGAACAAAAATTTCGAAAAAAAAGTATTTTGAAAAACAAAATTCAAAAAAAATATTTTGGAAAAAAAAATTCGAAAAAAAAGTATTTCGAAAAAAATTCAGAAAGGGTAAAATGGTCATAATATGGTCATAATACTTATAGAAAGACAAAAATGTCAACATTAATGTCTAGCTGAGTACAAAACAAACGGTTTTTTTTAATATAGTTTGTGAAAAAGGTCTTCACGGATTGTTATATAAAGAGAATATATTTATATATGTGTATATATTATTCGAACAGAGCGGGCGGGCGAGAATCCACTCCACACCCCCATTAAAATCTTCGTTTAAGTTCCAAACCCAAGCCCTGAACTTACCCAAAATACTCAAAATCCTATTTTCACTCCAAACAACAGCTAACAATTAAATCCAGAAACCCTTAAATCAGTTGCAATGGCGGTTTATTTTCCAGCCATTTCAATATGTTCGTCATACACTAGTAGTACCTATTATCCCCTATAGTTGAGATCAATATAGATCTCATATTTACCATAGATCCAATAAACCAATCTTAGCCATTCATTTTTAATTAAAGTTAATAAAAAACCATTTTTCACATTTTTTTAAAAACAACATATCTTGCAAACGGTAAATCTTCAAACTATAAAAAATACACTGTCGCGACGAGAATCAAATTATCTTTCTATTAATATACACTTTTCTATATTTTCGACAAATTTTTTTCAAAAATTCCGCCCAGAAAAATCATATATGATTTTTAAAAATCGAATCATATATGATTTTCAAAAATCATTTATGATTGTAAAAATCGAATCATATATGATTTTCAAAAATCATTCTGGGCCGAAATTTTGAAAAACAAATCATTAAAAATATATAGTAGTGCATATCTATAGAAAGATAATTTAATTCTAGTCGCGATGGTATGATTTTTGTCGCGTAACAATTAACGGTTTGCGAGATATTTATTTTTTTAAAAAAAAGGTGAAAGTTTATTTTTAAAAAAATGAATGGCTATTATTGGTTCATTGGATCTATGGTAAATTTGAGATATGTATTGAACTTTTGCCTTAACTATAAGGGCTAATAATCTATTAAAGCACTAAACTCATCAACTCGTCAAGAATGTCAGTTCTGCGTAGCGAACTAAAAAAACAACTTTTTTACACATTAATGTTGACATTTTTGTCTTTCTTTAAGTATTATGACCATTTTACCCTTCGAAAAATATTTTAAAAAAAAGAAATTCGATAAAAAAATTTAGAAATTTTTTTTAATCTAAAAAATAAAAATAAAAAGTCGCATGTTACAAAAGAAATTCTAAAAAAATTATTTCAGAAATGAATTTAAAATAAAAAAAATTTTCAAAAAAAATCAGAAAAAAAAAATTGGAACAAAAATTTCGAAAAATAAGTATTTTGAAAAACAAAATTCAAAAAAAAATATTTTGGAAAAAAAATAAAAAAAAAAAAGTATTTCGAAAAAAATTCAGAAAGAGTAAAATGGTCATAATACTTAAAGAAAGACAAAAATGTCAACATTAATGTCTAAAAGAGTTATTTTTTTAGTTCGCGACCCAGAACTGCCATTTTTTACAAGTATAGTGGTTTAAAAGGTTATCAGCCCTAATATATTCCACATTTTAATGTGTTCTTGAGCATCCTCTGTAATATTTCTAGAAAAAGGATTTGCTCTTAATTCCCTTATGAATTGTGGTCTTATCTCGAAATCAATATCCTCCCCAATAATTGGCCTTACGAGACCCGGCCCTTGTTCTTCTCTTGTCAATGCCAAATATGCCTCAAGAGTGAGGTCATCAATGTTAACAATTTCCATAGTACCTGAAACTAGAAAACAGATCGTGGCAGATTGAGAAAACAAAAATGAAAGACTTAATGAAAATCCTAATATAACTCCCCGGTAGCGGCTTCAAAAACTTGATGTAGGTTTTACTGACCAGGTTTTAATATTTATAATTGTCTCGTTATACCTATGCTCTACCCTAATGCACTAACGGGCAGTGTACCCGATCGTGTGTAGTGTAGAATTCGGTAAAACCGAGGTCGTCCCAAGAACTATGTGAGCGGATTCTAATTAAGTGTAGGTGTCACAAATTTTAATTGGTTTTCAGATTGAAATGATTAATTAACTACTAAAGCAAGAAATGCAAGAAAGCAAATAAAGGCGATGGTTGAGATCAATAGAGGAGAAGTGTGCTAACCTAGTTACTCATCCTATCAAGTTTAGTTTACGTTTAATTACTTCCAATTGTTTCAAGTGGGGTTTTAAGTCGCTAGGACAACATTTGGTCAATTCTTCCTAACCTATCAGCAAAGGTTTCCACCGGAGATCAAGCTACTACCCTTGAAATTCTAGTTGTTTTTAGTCCCCTAAGCCAAGTCATTAAGTTCCGCTACATGCAAGATTCATAACAATGAGTGCCCGGGTGCTAGCATCTTAAACACTCGTCCATAACTTCTTAAGTTCATCCAAACGGTAGGTGTTCAGTTGGTCAAATCGCACAAGCGAAGAAGGGTCGTCAGTTGGTCAATTCTTACCCTTCCCACTCAGTCTACCTATTTATGGTCAGTTGGTCATATCTCCTAAGCAACTAGACACTACCGCCATTCAAAACTACCGAAACAATGGTAGCTACCAACAAACTATGCATGCATACACTAGAAACAATTATACGGAAGCAATGTAAACATAAACAAAACAATTAAGGAATCATAAATAGGCTAGCACCAGAGGTGCTTAGCCGCTCATATTAACTGAAACAATCGATTCAATGTTTAACATAATGAAATACATGAATTGAAAGTAAAAGAAATAATAAATTGCTAATGCTTATCGTTTGGGAGTGATTTCTCCCTTAGAGATGGCTCTGTATGCCCCTCGAGATCTGCCTTCATCCTCCTACCCACGTTCTCTGCTTTTGTGTGTGGAGTGAATGAATAGAAATGCAGAATTTTGGGCGGTATTTATAGGCCAGATCTGGTTACGGGGTAACTTAAGTTGAGAGTTATGCCGTAACATCAAGATCTTCGTATTTTGCTCGAAAGCCGTTACGGCGTAACATCTGGAAAGAGTTACGCCATATCTTCAAAAAATCATGGTTACGCCGTATTTGTGGAAAGAGTTACGGCGTAGCTTGCAGCGGCGTGGAACATCATTTGACCTAATTAGTTACGGCGTAATCCTAAGATGGAGTTACGACGTAACCTTTTGTTTAGTTGGTCTTCTGAGCTGCGCTTCTGTTACGGCGTAATGTGAGAGAAGAGTTACACTGTAATTACTTCAAAATGGGCATACTATCATATATCTTCAATAAACTCTCCAAATCTGCGTCTCATTAGCTCTAATGCTCGTAATTTACCTAAAAGTGAAATATAGAGGAAAACAAGCGTAAATCCATATAAATGATATAAAATACGAGCATTATCGGGGGAAATTGAAGCTTAATATTCAAGACTATTTGATGTTATCAATCTTGTATTTTTAATTTCACATATTTGTTGTGTAATAGTTGTGTAAAGTTTTGGTTCTACCTCGTGGAAGAACTCGGTATTTAGCTTTGTACCGGAATAAGTATAAGCGACGTTGTGAGGCTTCTCCACCGATTTTAACGAGCTTGTTGACATAGTGCTTGATTAGTTTAAGAAAATATACCAAATATACGATATACGCGAGAATCGACAAATCAACCTTTTAGGAAAAGGGTTAACGTGCCAAAACTCACGAATGTGATACGATATAAGTGATACCGAGTAAGTGATTACCCGGGTCGTGTCCCAACGTGTGAGCCAAGAGACCAAGGGTCGAATCTGGTGCTTGGCACTTTTTTTTGCAATTATTTTTTTTTTCAAATTTTCTTTTACAACTTATAAATGGTATTCAAATAAGCAATTTCTTCTAAAGTTTTGGTTTGTGAAAAGCAATGAATAAGCAGATAAAACTGCTTAATCACCACAGTTTGGACAGAACCAATCTAACACCCTTTGACAGATTCTTTTGAGCTAAAAAAAAATAATGATGAAGCAAATTTTGAAAGAGAAATAAGCTATCTTGTATGAATTGGACTAGAATAAGCTAATATTAACAAAATTATACTAAAAGGAGAAGATAAGCAGTTTTAATAAGCTTAACTCAATGGAATGCTAAATGCTACTAAGGACTAAATAGGCAATGAATAAGCACTAAATAAGCAAAAGATAAGCTAAAGACTATAAACCTAATCTATATCACCTAATAAGCACTAAGGTATCTAAATTAAGCTGTAGATAAGCCAAGATAAGCTAACAAAAGGGATGTGTGTGTCAGCCAAGCAGCAAAGTGAACACTCCTAAGGGGTACTTTTGAGGGCGATTAAGCTATCAATAAGCCGCCACCAAAAATAAAAAAAATACCATTAAACAGCTAACCTGCTGAATAAGCTAAATACCAAATTACAGGATCTAAAACTAAGTATTAAAGAATCTAAAAATCAAAATCAAAAGGGCTATGGGAATAAAAGGGGTGCAAGAACAGAACAAGGAGATGGGCAAATGGCGGTTTTTGAGTGCAATTTATGCTAATCTAAGCTATCCTAGGGGCAAATGAGCTAAAGGCATATTGAGAGGGGTATGTGAAAATGCAAGAAAAGTAGACTTTGCAAATTTTGGACATCAATTGCTTATTAAAGAGGCTCATGAACAAAGCAGCCTATGACTGCGCTTCTAATGAGTAGGACGAAATATTTTTTTTTTAGTTAGTTAACCAAACTTCACAAAGCTCACTAAAACAGCTTTTAAAACAATGATACTCACTTGAAATCCTTACTTAGACTTTGACTTATAAAGTCAAAAGCGGGTAAAAAGAAAGTTTTGGACGAAAATAAGCATGAACCAAACACCCCTTTATGGGGCGAAAGTAAACTGTTTTTTTTTTTTATGATTCTAAGACTTAAAATTTGTTATGAAAACCATTTAATAACACTAATAAGTAAATTGACATGAACAATAAGCACTTTCTAAAAGCTGTTAATATGAGACTGTTTTGAAAAAAAAAACTTAAGCAGAAAAAAGAAGACTTTCATTAACTTGAAAAGCAATTACAATACTAAAAAAAAACTAAAACTATTAAAAGAAAACTAAAATCCTACTGCCTTTCAAAGGCTACAAGTGCTATCTATTTATACTAAAAAATAAGCTAGGTCTTCAAGTTGTGAGCTTCTGTGTTTGTTTGCTGAGAGAAAACAGAAAAATGGGCATCCTTGTGTTTCTTTGAGATTATCTCAGCCCTCCAAATCTCCTTGGGCACCAAGGAGTGAATCCTAGCCGTCTACTATGTGAGCTCCAATGAAACCACATAGGATTGCCAAGGTGGCTTTTGAGCCATGTGGGTTGTGGGGTTGGGAGTAAGCTGGGGACCAGATTGATGTTGAGATGTGGGGAAGAAGACAAGTCTTGTCTTGGCGGGTAAATGGGAAGCTGGGTTTTGGGAATTTTCGTTTTGGGTAATAAAGAGGAAGAGGGTCAAAAACATGGAGGGTTCATGGTTTAGGGGAGGTCAAAAAGTTTATAAAAGGTTTAAGTAAAACTTTGTATATATATATATTTTTTTTTGAAAGAAAATACTTTTAATAAAATTGGTTTGAAAAAATAATTGTTGTAAAATAAAAAATGAGGTTTTAAAAAGAGTAGTTTTGGATTTTGCAAAAAGGGTAAAATGGTAATATTGGATTTAGGGATAGGTTTTTGAGTCTGATTCCCCAAGCTCACTCCCAAATATATCCCGGGCTCCGAAAATATAGAAAATCATCTTCCGCCCGCCCAGAAGCACGCTTCCAATCCGAGCTCAATTCGGCCCATTTTGCCTGCTTTCGATCCTTTGTACTGAAATACATAAAAACACAGTCCAAGGATATCTCGCCGATATTTGGTTATATTTCCGTGTTTTAGACGCTTTTGTGGTCTTAGATGGTAAAATGATGAGTGAATAAGCACTCATCAAATCCCTCACACTATCAATTGCTAGTCCCTAGCAATCCGATCATGTGAAGTAATGAAAGGATCAACAATACCAAGAATACCCCGCTTCACTCTTTATTCACTACTAGAAATTTAAACTTGAACGATAATAAATAAAATGCTTGATTATCAAAACATGGCATCATGGAATGGGATTCACACAAAATGGGTGTCTCCGGGAATTGTAATCGTCATCCTCTTTTTGATACTCTCAAACCAAGCTTAAACTTATTGTGCAAACGTTTTTGTAAAATGCTAACACTACTTATATCAATAATCTATGTAAGTCGAGACTTAACTTTTTACCCCCGCAATTTATACAATTTAAGTGAGTGTGCTCATTTTCAAAAGTTTGACCATTGAAATCGACATTTGTTATGGTTGTTATCCACTTAACTAAAGTACTAATTCACCGGAAACGACGAAAGTCTAAGGATCGAAAGGGCCTCTTCCATGTAGCGGCTCTTCTCGCACATCCCAAAACATCAGTTTTAAGTGACCGGGCTTTTGACACCTCACAGAGAATAGTACCGAATTAGCGGGAATTCGATTCCAAAGATTTACAAGGCTACCGTTAAGTTAAAACTAAACCTAAATGGATTACAACCGACGATAATTTAGAAATTCGAGATTCAAAGGTGAGATCACTCCATGTTGCGACTTTCTTCTCACTTGTCCTTTTGAGGAGGCTAGGTTTTCACCCTCGAGAATAGTATCGAGCTTTCTGATCTTTGAAGTAAAGGATTTCCAAATTACCGTCAAACTTTTAGACAACTTTGACGAATACGAGTTCAACTTCCGATTTAAATTTAAGAAAAAGCAAGTTTCGCACATTTATTCACGCAACTCATATCTTTCTTTCTTTTTTTCTTTTTCATTTTTCATTTTCAACTTTTTTTCACTAAGATTTTTTACTTTGAACTTTGAACTTTAAACTTGCAACTTTTTGCATCATTCAAGCAACTTTCGATACTTTCATTTTGCAACATTATTCAGATTATAAGAAAGTATGCTTTCTCGGAAATTTAAATAAAAAGTTGAACTCGGACTCTAAATCAATTTTGCTTAAAAACTTTTTATTGTAACAAGACGATTTGTATGTTCAAAAGTTTGACAACGAGCATGTATTTTAGTCCGATTAGTTAGCTTCTGGGAGAAAAAGTCATAGATTACTTATATAAGCTCTAAAGAGAACCAACTACTCCACGCTTAGCATTTTCATTTGCACAACGCGTAAAACCTTAGCCTAATGTTAAGAGAGCAGTTAGATCAACACTCTAGCAGAGTCGGGATTCCCCTTGCTCTAGCCGAATCAAGACTAAACTACCATTAATAACGAAGCATTAACGCTTTATTTTTGTGCAAAGCACTTCTTTTAAATGTAAATACTTGACTTAAAGCGAGAAAATTTTAAAATTTTTGGTCAAAACGGGGTGCTAGGGTACTAGAAGGTACATAATGTGATTAAAATTCGTTTAGAATTCCCCCCCACACTTAGAATTGAATATTGCCCTCAATATTCTAAGTACCGGCCATAGCCGAAACTATAGAACGGAAAAAGGTAATACTACTAGCCAAGTGTGGAAGCGAAATCTTTTTTCACAAAAAGGATTAATTAAGATATCCCTAGATAATCGTTAGCAAAAAGATCGGATATTGGGCGGCCGGATTGAAAACAGCGATCAATCATCACGATCTACAGGAACTCAAAACAGAGCAAACACACAACAATCAAACATCAGGGGGTTTTCCACACTTAGTGTTAGAAAATAGAAAGAAGTCGGAAACATGGGTGGACACCCATGAAATGCTACTGCTTTTGTTAACCGAAGTCGCTAGCTTGACTCGACCTAATTCATTGGTCCATGGGGGAGCAAGTGGAAGAGAGAATCTCCATCAGACTTTCATTCAAATGGTTTGGATAAACATTGAATGTGCTGAAAGTTCCACTCCGATGAGATATAACCGCCTCAAAAGAATGATGAATGGAGATGCCGGGGTCGAAATGAAATCCTCATTTCCGAATGAGGTAGCACGGGTGGGTTGGGTGGGCAAAATTTTAGGCATGAGAACATAGTGTTCAAAATCTTTGCCCATCGCCTTAGAGATCCCAAGACTGTGATCGAAGTTTAAAACAAAGATGAATCCATCATCCGGCGGTTTAGCGGGAAGACGAGGGAATGATGGATCATCAAGAAGCACGCCTTTAGTCACAAATAACCCCATAGAGAAGAGGAGTTCATGGTTAGGTCGAAGAGTTTGAAACATCACATCGGGTAGAGTACCCATTTCAGAAATTTGAGTTCTCTTAGAGTGAACTTCCTTGGAAGGTATTATACCAGGTTTGAACACTTTATCCTTGGAGAGGCATGAATCGAAAGTGTCAACCACGGTAAAATCCTCAAGAGAAGGGGAGTCACTCGGTTAAAAAGAATGAAGAACATCTTGATCAACAAGTTCATCAATTGAAACTTTCAAGTTCTTTTCTTTTTTGGGAAAGAATGGATCATCAAAATTTTCCAAAGGATCATCGTTCAAATTTTCATTCTTAGATGGAATCGAGTCCGTGAGAGCAAGTTTATCGGAGAACTCCTTATCAATTGAAGGATCAAGTGACGGATCTCCATACAACAAATACTCAAGTTCACGTAAGTCGGCTTCAAAGTCAAAGACTTCATTGTCAATTCCCGGTGGGAGAGGACCAAGGCGAGCGAAGTTCATCGGCGAACTCCTCGAGAATTAAATCAATAGTCAATCCTTCGCTCGGGCTTCAAGGATTTTTGGTCAAAAGCTCAACTTCTTTAATTTCAATTTCTTCCAGAGGGAGTGAAGACAACGGGTCTTCATTTTCACTAAGTAATTGTTCAAGACGAACACGGTCTCCTCCCGCCGATTCTATCGCATCAATTCCCGACGGAAAATAATAAGCTTCGATCTCTTCCAATTAGTTACTTCCCTCAAACGGATGAGGGAAGGGAAGAGTCGGAAATATTGAGGTCGGAAGTAGGAGTGGGATTGCCACTCGAAGAAGGTTCAACAAGATCGATTCGATTAACCGAATGCGAAGGTGGGACAAGTGGTGTGCTCTTAGAGCTAGCAATTTCCACCACTTCCGCTATGGTCTCCGCTTCTTGGTAATCGCTTTAAGCTCAACACGCTTACTCAAGATCTCTTAACCGTAAACCGTGAAAGACTTTGATCAATCCTAGATGAAGAATTTTGGATAACCTTAGGTTGGACGTTTTCGATACTTCCGTTATTAGTAGGAAGCACCGGGTCCTTTGTCACCTTGGTTTCACGGATTTCAACTTTATCAATACCACAAATGGTAGGCATAGATTTCAAATCTTGGTTAACATTGAAAGTTACGCTTCTTTGTTTACCTCAAAGTGATTTCCCTTCATCAACATCATCAATGCACCGACCGCTTTTAAGAAACACCTCCCAAGGATGAGGGCACTCGGGATCGCATCGAAATTGACAACAACAAAGTCAGGGGAAATGAAATTTTCCTACTTTACTGCATATCCTCGGCTATACCCAACGGACGAGAATTCGCTCGGCTTGGCAAGCTCGAGGATCATACATGTAGGTGTGAGTGGGGGTAACGAAGCTTTTCCACATGGAGTGTGGCATCAAGTTAATGCCGGCGCCAAGATCGCCAAAGCGAGCATTGAACTAATCCTTGAAAATCACATGGGATGAGGAACTTTCCGGGTCTCCTAACTTTCGGGAAGTTTTTAAGGATAACCGAACAATTCTCGCTCAAGGAAGTTTTAGCCAACTCAGAAATATTTTCTTTGTTGCTCAACAAGCTTTTGATCGTCGGACCAAACTTGGGCATTAGAAGGAGAGCCTCCGCGAAACTAATCTCGGCGCGATCTTGAAAGATTTGGATAAGCTTTTCCATTTGTTGATTAGTTTTGTCGCGGCCTTTGATCATTAAGCCATGAAGGATAAGGAATTGAAGGCTTAATCTTCGGAACATCGGGCTCCGAAATGGGGATGTGGACTACCGGAGGTTGGACGTGTGCGGTACTATGTGGGCTTGTAGATTGCACCTTGTCCTTGGTCACCCTTTCTTGTGCTACCTCCCTCACCGAGGTGTAGGCATCGAAGGTCCATCATATGTCTTACCACTTTGGGTGGCAATAGCATTCAACTCTCCCTTCGGATTTGGAATCGTATTAGCCGGAAGGGTTTTAGAAGTTGAAGCTTGATTCATTTGACACATGATACTATTGAACATATTTTCAATTTTGTTTTGATTTTGATCAATTTTGTTGTTTGTTTTGTTCAATTCATTTTTAACTCATTACCTTGTTTTGACATTGAAGTTTGGAAATCATTTCTCAAAGTAGTGATTTGGCTTTGCAAACCCCTAATTGTAACCTCATTAGACTTAATGTAGTTGGAAAGTTCAATAGAGGGGCCAACCGGGGGTTGGTAATTAGGAGCTTGATCGGTGCAAAACCGTCAAGTTTTCTCACGCAAGCTAGCCACTTGTGAATGGCTAACCGTAAGGAACTTAAAACAGCTCAAACACCAAATGCAATTTAGATCAGGAGAATACAAGGTATCCCCTGTTGTTAAGTCCCAACGAGGTGTGAACACCGAATACAAATCTAACTGATCTTGATATTGAATGGAAAAAAGGGTTTTGAGTGATTTATACTAAGGAATAAAAGAAAATAGCTTAAACAAGCTATAAGAACAAGTACGCGGAAAGCGTAATACTTAGAAACGCCTAAAATCTAAAAACGCCAGACGCTTAATTAAAATTCTACGTAAACGCATCGAAAACAAAATGTGAAATTAAATAAATAAAACACCTATGGGTATGAAAATAATGTTTTTACAATCCTAATGATGCAAGAAAATTATTAGAAAATTAAAATTATTTTATAACTATTTATTTAATTATTATTAATTAAAAACTATTTTTAACTATTTAATAATACCCTAAAATATAAGAAAATATGAAATAAAGCTAGAAAAGTGAAATTATGACTTAGAAAAATCTAAAATATTATAAAAGTTATTTTAAAACTGAAAATATATTTTTAGACTTTTTATCAATTTATTATGAATTTAATACTATTTAAAACTAATTAAAATGCTAGAAAATACTATTTAAACTAAGAAAATTATGGAAAAATATTTTTTAGGTTTTTTATATTTATCTTAATCTATGAAAATTGAAAACATATTTTTTTGAAGCTTTTCTGATTTATTTGTATTAAAAGCTATTTAAAAATGCTAAAACCGAAATTAAATGCGAAAAATAGTAAATGAATAGTGAAAAATATGAAAACTTCCAGAATATTCTAAAATATTATTCTAAATATAGGAAAAATAATAAAAGTGGTGCAGGTGTTCAATAATTAGGTTCTCAGAGGAAAAGTGCTTATAAATAAGCACTAAAAATAAGCTATAAATACCAAATGAGCACCAAATTATCACAGAAGCTATAATATGCTAAAACTACTTAAAATCAACCTATATCAACTAATCTAAACCTCTAGAGTGCAAGCTAAAGAGGTTTGACTTATTTGCTTTTATAATGAAAACAACCTCTACCTTACCTACTTTAAGCTAAAGCCACAGCTTATCCAATAAGCAAAACTGAAAACCAGATTTGTGGACCTCAAGACCACCAACCAAAGATCATTTGTACCAAATTTGAGCCTGAGAGAAGCTAAAATGAACTTTCTACAAGCTCTTCAATAAGCTTAGATAAACTCGTGTATGTTTGAAAAACTCAAAGATATGCCGAGTGAACAGGGCTGTTTGGACAGCTTATTTAGAGCTTATAGAGGTCTTCTAAAATTTCACAAAAATCATTTTCCAACTCTTGACCAACTGAAGTTAATTGTCCCAGAATTTCAATTAAATTGGATCGAATGAATCCATGAAAAATCCGTAAAGTTTGGTGAAAATCGGATTTTCCAACTTTTGACTTTTTGAAGTTTTTGAAAATTTGACTTTATTGAACTTGTGAGCTTATGAAATGGAATGAAACTGATATTTTAAGCTAATATGCAACTAAATTAATCTACTCTAAGGATTTCTATACCTATATCTTAAACTGATGCATACTACTCTTAACTGATAAGATCACAAGAATAGGTAATGAGAGATTTTGACTTAAATGACACTAGTATCCAAACTAATTACCTAAATGGCTAAATCAAACCTAACTGAGATTAAAACAAGTGATCTCAACCTTTCTCTAACCTCAATAACAGCATTTAAGCTTATGCCAAACACTATATTACTAATCGATATGAAGTATTAAAACGTAAGACTACTCAACCATTCTACACTAACATTAAATCTAGATCAAATATAACTAATAATGACTAAATGCACAAATCCAAACAATGTAATCGATTATAGCAAATGTAAAACCAAGGACAGATTTCAAAACTTACAAGTGGTCCCTGTCACAAATGACATGCTCAATGAGATCAAATAACTACTATCATAAACTGATGTTAACCACAAATTATACTAAATCAACCCAAATCCAACTCCATATCGAAATCGTAATCGATGAGCTCTTTTACTTGCAGATTGACTTTTGTTGACTGATGAGAATTTTGAATATGTAACTGATTTGTAGCAGTAAAAACTATTTAAAACTTATTTTGATCTTTAATAAAACAAGAACTAAACTTATTTAAGTCAGAAAATAATTTTGAAGTACTTTTTTTTATTTTCCAAATGTTTTTCTGATTTTTTTTTATATTTTTGATTAATGATGAGAAATGGACTGCAATTGTTTTAGAATAAGTTTAAATGAAATTAGCAATTCTATTAAGCAATAATAAGAAACATTTAAAGCTTAAACAAAGATTTTAGAACAAAAGTAAATTTCATTAAAACTTAAAATCTGAGATTACAAGAGGAATTACAAAGCTAAAAATAACTTGAAAACATAAAAACTGGAATTAAAACTACAACTATGAATGAAAATTACACTATGTCGATGCTAAACTACACTACTTACACTAGTTATTCAACTCCTCTGCTTCTTTCCTTCTTTATAGGTATTTTTGGAGTTCCCACTAGCACTTTGGTCAAATCCCACTTTACTTCATGGCCCTTGGATCACTGCAACTCATCTTAGCCCTTGAAATGCAATTTGGCACCAAAAGTCTTGATAGCTGGATTGAGCGTGTTCTTAGCATTTAATGCACTTTGGGTGTTTGTGGAGGTGGAAGGGAGTGGGTAGATACTGGGTGGGATGTGGTGGTGAAACCATGGAGTGGAAGGTGGAATTGGTTTACAAAGTGCAGGGAGAGGGAAAACAGAAAGGTGGTTTGGGAGGGAGGTTGACCGGTTTGACCCGTATTGGTTTGGGTTTATATATTTGGGTTGGGTTAATAATACCAAGGGTCCGTTTGTTTTGTAGTTTAATCACAAGGACCACATTTGTAATTTCTGAAAAATAAAGGACCGAACCTCGCAATTTTCCCGAGTTAACACAAGGACCTATTATGCCATTTATGAATAGTACAAGGGTTATATTTATTAATTTTTCATTTTAAATAACCCAGGGACCATTTTTGACATTTTTCAAAGTTGAGGGACTAAAGTTGTAAATATGCAATTTTAACTTCAAAGGACTATTTCTTACAACTTGTGAATACCCAAGGACCTTTAATGATATTTTACAAGTTTTGAATTACTGTGACTAGTTTTGCCAATTTATGAAAGTTTAGGGACCTAAATCAGTAAATTATGTAAACTTTGTTGTTTTTCATCGCTTTCAATCCTTTTGCACTTGTAAATACATAAAACACATTTCAAAGATATTTATAGTATTTTGTGGGAATTCTGAGTGTTTTCAGATGTTTTTGTGGGGTTAAACAATATAAAATATATGTGTTTTTAGACACATATCAGAGCTTGATAACCATGATTGAGATTACCCCCTTTGGGAGGGTATTGGTTCATCGGGGCTTGATATGGAACATTTTGCCCTTTCACTTGATTTTGATTGAACCTATTTTGATTGTTAGGTTGAGGAAAACCGAGTGGTCCTTGATTGTTAGCACGATAGCTCGGGTCAACTTGAGGACGGTATTGATTACCTCCTTGATTGTAAGGCCCTGGCCACGCATTTGCTTCAAAAGGATTACCATCCGTAGCAGTACAATTGTAGTAAGCATGAGGCCCACCACAAGTAGTACAAGTAGCTGCCACCGCTTTGACTTGGGCGGGTGGATTTGGAGATGGAGAAGAAAGAGATTTTGAAAGAACCAATGCTTGGATAGCATCGGTAAGCTTGTCAATCTTAGCATCCGTATAGAGACATTTTCCGAATAAGGTGAAGCACTCACTCGCGAAGCAATCGGTTTGCTTCGTGAGGTGCGGACTTTATACTTGTTCTCACGATGGACAACACATCTTTCGAGAGCGTGTCAAGAGATTACCACCGCGGCGCATTGAGAGAGTCTTGATCGCTTTCGCTCAAAACCATTGTAGAAAGTATCGAGTTGATGTAACTCTGAAAAGCCATGGTGAGGACATTGACGAAGTAAGTCCTTGAAACGATCCTAAGCTTCACTAAATGATTCATCAAATTTTTGGGTAAACTTTGTGATTTCATTTTTTAAGTGTGTTGTCTTTTGTGGTGGGAAGAATTCGTTAGTGAATTTTGAAACTAAATCTTCCCATGTGGTGATTGATTGAGGGGGTTGTTTTTCGAGCCAAATCCAAAATTTCAAGTGAGAACGGAAAAGAAGTAGTTTGATTGCTTCTTCCCAAGACGCTTCGATATTTGATTGTAGACGTGAGCTTGTTAAACCGTCGGATATGAGAGTGAGGATCGTCTCTCTCAAATCCGTAAAATTGGCTTGACGATACCAAGTTAATCAATCCGTGTTTGAGCTCAAAATTTTCGGCAACGATTGGTGGAACGACGATAGCTTCTCCATAACCCTCGGTGGGTGCTTGGAGTTGTTCCAACATAGAACGGTTATCCTCCCGCCATTTCGAATGGGGTCGGATTAGCACTAATCTCGGGTTCGACTATTGGCTGGGGACGCCTATTTCGCCTTCGGAATTGTGGCGAAGTTCAAGAAGGGACTAGAAGAATTAGAAGAACGAAAGCGCATGCACTACCAAAAACACTTTCAATTAAAACAAGACCGAGGCAAAACACAAGGAACTTAAACCAATAATCCCACGTGAAATGATCACTTTTATAAGTAAAACTCACAAAGGAGCGGAGAGACTTAGTAGGTCACGAGCTTATTAAAACCCGCTCTTTTCACCGCAATTTAATGTCGCCGCCCTTATACCCCTCACACAGCTTTGTTAAGCCGATAGAAGTAAACCAAATCACGAGCACAAAGGCAAGTTTTTAATCTTTTGTTCAGGAACTTATAATGATAACACTCAAGTTGAGAAGTGTTATATTGATTGTGTCTTCTATTTTATTTAAAACAAAAGGGAAAATCTTTTTGTATTTTTAATCTTTATATATATATATAAAATAAAAAGGAAAATATTTTTGTGTTTTATAATTTTTCAAAAAGCAATAACTTCACGAGGAAGGTTCTTCAAGTCACTAATCGTCAAACAGTAACGATATTGTCGCAACACAACCTCACGCAAAGCCAAAATTGATTAGTTTAAGAAAATATACCAAATATACGATATACGCGAGAATCGACAAATCAACCTTTTAGGAAAAGGGTTAACGTGCCAAAACTCACGAATGTGATACGATATAAGTGATACCGAGTAAGTGATTACCCGGGTCGTGTCCCAACGAGGTGTGAATTGAGGATGTCGTTTTGGTTTGTTATTAGAATGCTTGAATTGTTCGAGATTAGATTGTTTTTAATTACGTTTTCTACGAATTAATTAACGGGAAAGTAATTAAGGCAAGGGAAACCTAATAAATGACAAACTAACTACTACTAAGCATACGAAACAATAAAACTAAGCTAAATTAAGTCCTAGGGTGCTACAATGCAAAAACGCGAAAACCCGAGCTAATCCCGAGCCTCAAAAAGTGAAAATAATGCAATTTAAGTCCTACGGGTTCAAAACTAATTTTCCTACTTTCTAAACTACTAAAAATAATTTTAGAAAAAAGCCGGGTATTTTTTTTGACTTTTAAATTATTTATTATGAATTAAAAACTAATTTAATCTAATTAAATTATAAAAAATACTAAACTAATTCAGAAAATTCTAAGGAAATTACTAAAAATACTTTGAATTATGCTTGATTTAAGAAAAATAAAAAACTACCCCATTGCTTTTTGAAATAAGCACTTAAAAAGCCAAATAAGATGTTAATGCTAAAACTGAACTTGTGGTTAAAGGATTAATGTTGCATAGGATGACCAGTCAAAGACCCAAGGGAAATTGGTAATGTGTGGTGTGTTGTGCGTGTGAGCCAAGAGACCAAGGGTCGAATCTGGTGCTTGGCACTTTTTTTTGCAATTATTTTTTTTTTCAAATTTTCTTTTACAACTTATAAATGGTATTCAAATAAGAAATTTCTTCTAAAGTTTTGGTTTGTGAAAAGCAATGAATAAGCAGATAAAACTGCTTAATCACCACAGTTTGGACAGAACCAATCTAACACCCTTTGATGCATTCTTTGAGCTAAAAAATAATGATGAAGCAAATTTTGAAAGAGAAATAAGCTATCTTGTATGAATTGGACTAGAATAAGCTAATATTAACAAAATTATACTAAAAGGAGAAGATAAGCAGTTTTAATAAGCTTAACTCAATGGAATGCTAAATGCTACTAAGGACTAAATAGGCAATGAATAAGCACTAAATAAGCAAAAGATAAGCTAAAGACTATAAACCTAATCTATATCACCTAATAAGCACTAAGGTATCTAAATTAAGCTGTAGATAAGCCAAGATAAGCTAACAAAAGGGATGTGTGCAGGCTGCTGTTGCAGCAGTGAACACTCCTAAGGGGTACTTTTTGAGGGCAGATTAAGCAATCAATAAGCTGTCACCAAAAATAAAAAAAAATACCATTAAACAGCTAACCTGCTGAATAAGCTAAATACCAAATTACAGGATCTAAAACTAAGTATTAAAGAATCTAAAAATCAAAATCAAAAGGGCTATGGGAATAAAAGGGGTGCAAGAACAGAACAAGGAGATGGGCAAATGGCGGTTTTTGAGTGCAATTTATGCTAATCTAAGCTATCCTAGGGGCAAATGAGCTAAAGGCATATTGAGAGGGGTATGTGAAAATGCAAGAAAAGTAGACTTTGCAAATTTTGGACATCAATTAAGCTATTAAAGAGGCTCATGAACAGCAGCCTATGACTGCTGTTCTAATGAGTAGGACAGAAATATTTTTTTTTTTTTTTTTAGTTAGTTAACCAAACTTCACAAAGCTCACTAAAACAGTTTAAAAACAATGATACTCACTTGAAATCCTTACTTAGACTTTGACTTATAAAGTCAAAAGCGGGTAAAAAGAAAGTTTTGGACGAAAATAAGCATGAACCAAACACCCCTTTATGGGGCGAAAGTAAACTGTTTTTTTTTTTTTTTTTTTTTTTATGATTCTAAGACTTAAAATTTGTTATGAAAACCATTTAATAACACTAATAAGTAAATTGACATGAACAATAAGCACTTTCTAAAAGCTGTTAATATGAGACTGTTTTGAAAAAAAAACTTAAGCAGAAAAAAGAAGACTTTCATTAACTTGAAAAGCAATTACAATACTAAAAAAAACTAAAACTATTAAAAGAAAACTAAAATCCTACTGCCTTTCAAAGGCTACAAGTGCTATCTATTTATACTAAAAAATAAGCTAGGTCTTCAAGTTGTAAGCTTCTGTGTTTGTTTGCTGAGAGAAAACAGAAAAATGGGCATCCTTGTGTTTCTTTGAGATCATCTCAGCCCTCCAAATCTCCTTGGGCACCAAGGAGTGAATCCTAGCCGTCCACTATGTGAGCTCCAATGAAACCACATAGGATTGCCAAGGTGGCTTTTGAGCCATGTGGGTTGTGGGGTTGGGAGTAAGCTGGGGACCAGTTGATGTTGAGATGGGGAAGAAGACAAGTTTTGTCTTGGGTAAATGGGAAGTGGGTTTTGGGAATTTTCGTTTTGGGTAATAAAGAGGAAGAGGGTCAAAAACATGGAGGGTTCATGGTTTAGGGGAGGTCAAAAAGTTTATAAAAGGTTTAAGTAAAACTTTGTATATATATATATTTTTTTTTGAAAGAAAATACTTTTAATAAAATTGGTTTGAAAAAATAATTGTTGTAAAATAAAAAATGAGGTTTTAAAAAGAGTAGTTTTGGATTTTGCAAAAAGGGTAAAATGGTAATTTTGGATTTAGGGATAGGTTTTTGAGTCTGATTCCCCAAGCTCACTCCCAAATATATCCCGGGCTCCGAAAATATAGAAAATCATCTTCCGGCCCGTCTCAGAAAGCACGCTTTCCAATCCGAGCTCAATTTCGTCCCATTTTGCCTGCTTTCATCCTTTGTACTGAAATACATAAAACACATACCAAGGATATCTGCCGTATATTTGGTTATATTTCCGTGTTTTTAGACATTTTTGTGGTCTTATATGGGTAAAAATGATGAGTGAATAAGCACTCATCAGTGCTTGAACTCTCGAGTGGGGTACTGGGGAGTGGAGTAGGGCAAAGAAGGTGTCCTTGTAGCCAAACCACTATAAATCACTTGTGTCGCTACTTTCTATCTCTTACTTTACTTGCATTCTTTATTTACTTTATTTATTGTTTGGTACTATCTATACATCCACAAGATTTCACATAAGCTTGAATTTAAACTTTTGAAATCTAAATTTAAATCGGTAAAACTATTCAACCCCCCTTCTAGTTTTTCACATAGAGCATGATATTTGAAATAGTGAGGAGTGAAAGATGAACCTACTTGATCCAAACAATGCTCTACCACAAGAAGTTAGGTTGGTTCCCATGTAGGGTGTGTGTTCTCAAAATCTGATGCCACTTAGTCTCTAAGCTGGAAATGTAGGATTTTGGTATAGCCCCTATGTGGAAGTGAGATGGTGGCTATAACTCTCATAATGATGACTGCCTTGTCTTGCTTAAACTATTGTGGATGTTGGTTGAATGATCTAAGGTTAAGGTTAGTTAGGAAATGTAGTTATAGTTTTTGGTGCAATAATGGGTGAATTGGAATTTGAATGCTGCTGTAAAGTTTGTATGCAGAGTGTGCAACTGTGTATGTTGTATTTTTCTCTGGTTATGTTATATCAGAGTTATGGTTTTTTAGTTGTACCTGATATGGGACAGACTTGTTTAGAAATGTTGTTTGTGTTAGTAGTTTTAAGTATGTCCAAAATCAGTTTAAATCTCCTTAACTTGTTGTAATACTGATTGTTGAAATAATATATTTTTACTCTTTACAAAAAAAATAAATAAATAAATAAATAATTGTAAACCAAACGCCCCCTTAGAATCTAAGGGTAGTAACTTGTCCTTTATTTTACACGACTAAGAATTTCTATCTCAAGTCTCGGAAGTGGTCAATATTCATATATGGATTAACAAACAAACAAATTAGAATCATAAAGAACATGTGTTCTCCATATGTTTAAATTTTAGGGGCATTTACATACATCCCCAACCAAACTTCAATAATTACATATTTCCCCAAATTATGATTTAATAGCATTGTACATCATGCATTAAAAACTTGTGTTTTGGGGAAATATGTAATTTTTGAAGTTTTCTTAGGTATATATGAAATTCCCCCATGTTTATCTCCCCATGCAATGTTTAGTTAGAGCACTCCCATTCATAACTTAATAACACCAATAACACCGTCCACATTAGCGCCACATCAGCTTTAACATTTAACATTAACATCCCCAAAAAACACCCACAACCATAACATCCCAATAACATCAATAACACCAATAACATTTCATATTTTCAATTTCAACCCCTAAACTAAAACAAACACTTCATTTATTAAAACACATATCACATTTAACATTAAAACACCAAGTACATTAAACGTTAAACACGAATTACACTAAAAATTAAAGATACAACTACTAAAACTATTAAAATTTAAAAAACGCTAAACACTAATTAAATAAAACTACTAAAACTTAAAAAACGAAGTCATCCGAGTCCCAACCATCGAATCGGTTACGGAGAATAAAACTCCCTATTAAAGTATCGACTCTCCATTATGTCAAGAAGTTGTCTTGGAGTATCCGAGCTTCACGTGCTTCTTGCTCACGGCGAAGCAGCCTCTTCACGCGTGCTTGCACTTCCATAATCTCCCTAACGCTTTCTTCATCTTGTTCCAGTTGCCGAGGTAGCCTCACTTAACCGCTACGGAGGTGGTTTTGAAAATCCACTCGCTGACTGCTCACAGTGAACTTGGAACAATTGGGAGGTACGGGATGTTTTCAAAACCCACCTGGAAAGACATTTATCCGGTGGTGTAGAGTAAACATCGTGTTCGTAGAGTTGGAAAGTCTGGTTTCCGGCAAGTGATTTGGATTTGGAAAGTCGATTTCTGCAAGAACTTTTCCTCGGGGAATTGCCGAGAAAAATCTTTGCGAGACAATCTTTGTGTGTGAGTTGTGTGTTAACAACTCTGGTAGAGTTGTATATAGGCAGCTTTGATTTTGAAATTGATTAAATCCCGCTCATATTTGATTTTTAAATTTCAAATTTGAATTTGAATTTATCCCGCCTAATCAATTCAAAAGATAATTTAAATTTGAATTTCAATGGGCCGGGCTGTAGTGAAAATTTATTTCAAATGCCAGAAAATGAAATGATTTTTTTAATATGTAACGCGTGTTAGCCCTGTAACGCTCAGGGACTAACGGCGTGATAATGTTGCACTTCCAAAGGTAATAACGCAATAACGCCGTTATTGGGGGGATTAACGCCGTTTTGGCGTTAAGGATGGAAGTGCTCTTATAGCAGCAAAAGTTAAAATCAAAGGCAAGCTGGTTTTTTCTGATACCATTTCCGACGAGGTTAACTACGCTTTTGCGATGAGAAAATGGTCAGAGCCCTTTTGGTCGCAACAACTCACAAATAGCATGTGTGACAACAATGTATTTTGTATGATGACTAGATGCATTAAACATGAACCAATACGGAAAATGTGGTAGTTTGAAAATTAGAAACTAGAAGTAAATACAAAGCCTAATTCGACCACTCTCAATCTTCACCACAATCAAAGCTTGTCCATATGTATACGTGGCCTAAAGTGGGACCAATGGTCACATGAACTTTAACATAACATAACATAACCTTATCACTTCATTTCCCTCCATTTTGCCTATATATCTACCACCATCCACCATACCACCTTGTACCATTTACACCACTCCAAACCACCACTATGGTGTCTTTTAAAATGACACACATTTTTTACCTAGCAACAGTACTTTTAATATCTTGTTCATTTGTTAATGTTTTTGGTTCAAAACAAAGTTTGGTTGCACCTACAAAGATTGGTGATGGATATCGTTTGGTTTCACTACAAGAGTCTTCCGATGGTGGTCTTGTTGGACTGCTTAAAGTTAACCAGAAAAACAACATTTATGGTCCTGATATACCTCACTTGCAACTTTACATCAAGTAAGCTTCTTCACCTTTACTTTTTATTTACTATTTTTTCACTTTATCTTTGTAATATTAGCATTTATAAAGACAAAGTAACACGCTACATTATAAGTAAACTCTCATTTATTATGTTTGGACTTGAATTTACAACCATTTAGCTAGAAAACTTTGCATTGTGAGTGATACTGCTAAAATATGTTAAAATATGGATCTATAATACTCCTTTTCATAATGGGTGATTTGGGTTTGTGTAAATTGCTGAAATAATGTGTCTTGACAATAAGTACTTACCAAACTATCGCTTCAAGAGATGTTTAATTTGGCATATAATGAGTTTAAATATCTACTTTGCTCAACTTTTGACCCATAATCTTCATTTTTGTTTGTCTCTTTTCATATTTTTCTTTACTTTAAGATACAAAATTATGCATTTGAGTTGGCTACCACTATAAATCATCGGATACTTTTAATAAAGGATGCTGTTGTAAAAAGTTAATGTGACATTTAATTTCTACAAACTGAAAGGTACACAAAGTTTACTGAAAATAGCAAAATAACCTTCACATTATACGAAAGATTGTTTTATTGATGTTTAGCTAGATATTGATATTTTTGTACTTATGTTAGAAACACATGTTAAGCGTGATTTGTGACGGGTGGGGTTATTTTGACGGTGGCTATAATTTTAGATTGGCCCTCCTTATTTTTTTTTATTTTTTTTATTTTTATAATTTTATTTATATCAAAAAACTATAAACTTAAAAATGCGGAACAGTAAATATAAAGTTTAATAAGTCAAACGCTTAAAACTGTCAAAAATACGGAACAGAAACTGATAAAAAACTGTGTTGTACTGAAAAAAGTGAAGGACAAAAGGAATATTCCCCTATGATGTGTGACCGATAGGTGTTTCTGATAGTACAACCCAGACAGGTTGCTATTTCTAATGTTTAGCTAAATATGTCTGCATTACCCAATGAAAAATTTTGTACTGTGATTCAATTATACTCCGTAGTGTATAAAAAATATTAAGCAATGAAAGTAACTTGATATTTCTCATGGATTATCTTATTTAACGTTAAGCATTCAGACCAAGAGTTCATGCTTCAATAATTGATGTAACACATAAGATATACATATGCAGCAAAAGGTTCATACACTTAATAAAGCATTTAAAAGTGTCCATTGTCGGAAAATATAACGAGTAAGATATTCTAGAGCTTTTATTCTAATACAAAAGAGTATATCCACTAATAGGTACAAACTTTTGACAACATGGTAAAAAAAATGAAAAAAACACGAGTTCTTTTTACTACTTTCACTTCTTTAGTCTTTACCAATGTTAACAAGATATTTTAGTTTTTTGGGTAAAGATATTTTAGTCTTACCTATGTTAACATAGATATTTTACTTTGTTATCAAAGTTAGCAACAAATTTATGTGTTTATCCGGCGTTAACAAATTTATGTTAACAAGATATTTTAGTTTGTTGCTAACATTGATAACAACTAGAAGGGTACCCGCGCAATGCGGCGGCGGGTACCCGATGACTATTTTGTAGCGAACAAATGTTTTGAGGTGGTGATGTGATGAGATGGTGGTGACAGCGGCGGCGATAAGTATAGTTATATGTGTTTGCTTACCGGTTTAGTAAATTCGTTTCACAACACTTGCAAATGTATATGTGTTAGTTGTAAGTGTTTGTTTGGTTTACCCAACTTTCACGACATCATTATTCCCGCATATAAAAATACCCTCGCAATCTCTTACGCGTCAAACACTCCCCAAAAAATATATGATTTTGACGAATCAAGATTATATTGATTGGAATAAATGAAATAAAGGTAAAGTTATAAAATTTGAATTAAAATAAAATAAACCCACTAAAAATATAAAAACTAAAACTCATAAAAATATATTAAAATGGATGTTGAATTAAAGAGCATAAAATTTTAAAAAATATGGTGAAATTAGATTATAATATAAATAAGTAGATAAAAATATATTTTAATTTGAAAATAAAGATGAATTTTTAGTTGAAAAGTGACACATGTCATTTTATAATTGGAGCTCCTTATCTTAATTTTTGGTGGTTAGAAGTTAGGCTTGAGTTTGTTAGAAGTTGGCTTGGAGTTTGTTAGTTAGTGACACATGTCATCTAATGATTGGAGCTCCTTATCTTAATTTTACATGCATTATAATATATCTTTCCATAATAAGCAAGTAAAAAAGTCTGAATTTTTAAGCCTTCTAATTTTAGAAGGCCTAAATGCATTATAAAGTAGTATAGATATATAAATTAGAGGAATTTTTAAATGCTTACTCTTATTTTGGTACTTACCAAGGGACAAATCATTACCATCTTTCTAGTTTGATCTAATGGTGAGGATAAACTTAAGATTTAATATGGAAACCTAAGTCCATGTTTTTTTTTCTCCTTTTTCTTTGTCTTTTTGTCTTTCTTAATTATTAATTTTTTTTTTTTTACTTTTTTTTTAATTCACGTTTAATTTTAAATACAAGTCTTTTTTGAATTCACTTTTTATTTGAAATTCATTATTTTTATTATTATTATTTTTTGTTCACGCTTTTTATTATTCTTTTTAATTTTAAATTCAATTTTTTTATTCTAAGTTTTTTTTCCGCTTTCATACGTTATCCGTATTCATACGTTCCGTTTTATACGTTTTCCGCTGCTCATATGTTTTCTTCTATTTTTACGCTGTCTAATTTCGTGACGTTGTCTGCTTTCATCCGCTGCGTTTACATCCGTTTCCTGACGTTTTCGCCTGTTTTCTGACGCCGCACGCTATATAATATCGCTCCGTTTTCAAACGTTTTTGTCCGTTTTCATACGTTGGCCCGTTTTACGTTTTCGCCCATTTCTAGACATTTTTCTGCCGACGTTGGTCCGTTTCATACGTTTTCATATGCTTTCTTCCCGTTTTACGCTTTCTGTTTACATCCGTTTTCATACATTTTCGTCCGTTTTCTTACGGTTTCGTCCATTTTCTTACGTTTTTATTCGTTTCATACGTTCATCCGTCTTCTTTCATTTTCGTCCATTTTTTATACGTTGTCATACGTGTTTTTACGCTTTCATGTTTTCGGCTGTCTTCACGTCGTCCGCTTTACTTCCGCCATTTTCATCCATTTTCATACGTTTTTGTCTGTGTCTGTATTTTACTTTCATGTATTTTCGTCCATTTTTATTGTTTCAGACGCATACGTTGTCATCCGTTTTTACATTTTCGTTTCGTCCATTGTTAGACGTTTGAGTAGTTTAGACGCCCGTTTATAGTTTTCGTCCGTTTATACGTTTCATCCGTTTTATATTTTGTCCGTTTCAGACGTTTTGTCCGTTTCATGTTTTATACGCTTTCATTCGATTTTGTATGTTTTTGTCCGTTTGCACGTTTTCATTTTGATACTTGTAAGTGACATTTATTTATCTCTTGTGATATAACATTGTAAGGAAGATGAAAAGTATTACATTCGTCATCATGTATGTGTTATCAGTTGTGATACTCAACTAAGAATGTGATTGTTGTGTTTTGAAAATTTTTAGATTTTTGTGTTTTTATGATATGAAATATTAAAAGTTGTTCAACCGAAAACAAGAGTTGTTATGATACTTTTGTTAGACTTGTGGTTGATTTTTCTATAATGGATACAGTGCTATTGGTTTTATAGCGATTTGAATATCTATGGTTGAATCAACAAATTGCTATGGTTGAAGATAGCACACATCTTATAAAAACTGAGGAAGCTCAAACACCTGTGATATCACAGGTGATATCACCTCACTTGTGATATCACTTGTGATATTACACGATAACACCGTGATATCACACTCTTGTGATATCATGTGTGATATTACCGATGATAGCATGTGTGATATCATAGTTTATATCGCTTGTGATATCATGTGTGATATCACATGTGTTTGAGCCTACTCAGTTTGTCTATAAAGATGTGTGCTTTCTTCAACCATAGCTTCTGTAGTTTGCTGATTCAACCATATATATTTTTAAATCCCGCTATAAAACCTATCGAAACATGCACACAGGTATCCATTAAATAGAAAAATTCACCACAAGTCTAACAAAAGTTTAATAACATCTCTTGTTTTCGCTAAACACATTTTCTAATATTTCATATTATCATAAAACACAAAAATCTTCCTAAATATTTCCTAAAACACAAATAAGAAAAATGAATAGAATAATCACAGTAATATAATAAGTGATGTTTATTATCATTTCTCTCATATATACTTGGTAAAATACAAAATTCTTATCACATTTGGTATGAATTTAATATTTCACATTCTTAGTTGAGTATCACAACTAATAACTTATACATGATGAAGAGTATAATACTTTTCATCTTTCTTACAGTGTTATATTACAAGAGATAAATAAGTGTCACTTAAAAATATTAAAATGAATAAAAAGGAAGCAAGCTATGAAAATAAAAACTTGACATATTCTCAAAATCAACAAGTGTTGCATTAAATTAGCATTTTTTTTTAATAAAATAAGAATTCACCTAAAGAGACTTTAACCATTTTATTTATACTAAGAGTGTAATATTACAAATGATAGATAACATTGGTTGCATTAAAAAAATATGCGCTTGTCAATTGCGATGAAAGGCACAAAATCTATCTTGTAACTAAAAATTATAAAAATATTAGATAACACATAGGTGATAATATATAAAAATGAGTGATGATAGAGATGACTAACTCATATGACTAATTTTAGGCCTAAATCATTCATCACTTGACACATGTCATATACACTTTCTTCCTCTAAATCTTCACCTTTAAGTTTGCCACATGTCTTCATCTAATCTTTAGGCACACTTTTAGTCATAAAAGTTAGGCATGCATATCATTTTCCTATAAAAATATACAGAGCAATGAAATATCTCACGTGATATTAAAGGTTTAAAAAACATACTTGTTTGTTTATGAAATATCACAAGTGATATTAGACATTAAATTTTTTCTTAATTAAATATCACAATTGATATTAGACATATAATATAATAAAGTTTAATAATAAGCATAAAAACGTAGGAAAATAGACGAAAACGTATAAAACAAAACTGCAAAAAACGGATGAAAACATATGAAATGAAAACGGACAAAAACTTATAAAAACGAATGAAAAGCGTGTACGCATGAAAACGGAAAAAATGGTCTGAAAACGGACGAAAACATATAAAAACGCATGAAAATGGACGAAAACGTATGAAAACCGACGAAAACGTTTGAAAACGATCGCCGTCTAAAACGGACAAAGTGTATATAAACCTATGAAAACCGTTGAAACGTTAGAAAAAGCACAATAACGTAAGAAAACAGACGAAAACGTATTAAAACGGACGAAAACGTAAGGAAACAGACGAAAGGGTAAGAAAACGGACAAAAACGTAAGAAAACGGACAAAAACGTATGAAAACGTAAGTAAACGAACGAAAACATACGAAAACGTAAGAAAACAGGCGAAAACGTATGAAAACGGACAAAAACGTAAGAAAAAGGACGAAAACGTATGAAAACGGACGAAAACGTAAGAAAACGGACAAAAACGTAAGAAAACAGAAGAAAACGTAAGAAAACATATGAAAACGAGAGAAACGCAAAAACGTATGAAAACTGACGAAAATGTAAGAAAGCAGACGAAAACGTATGAAAACGGATGAAAACGTAAGAAAACGGATGAAAACGTATGTGAACGGACGAAAACATAAAAAAAACGGACGAAAACGTAAGAAAACAGACGAAAACGTAACAAGACTGACGAAAACGGATGAAAACGGACGAAAAAGTAAGAAAACATACGAAAACGTAAGAAAACGGACGAAAACAGACAAAAATGTAAGAAAAAGGACGAAAACGTATGAAAATTGACGAAAATGTAAGAAAACGTATGAAAACTGACGAAAACGTATAAAAAGCGGAAAAAACGGACAAAAACGTAAGAAAACGTATGAAAATTACCAAAAAAAAAAGAAAAAAAAAAGAAGTAAAAAAAAGGAAAAAAAAACGTGAAATTGAAAAAAAAAATGATTAAAAAAATGACAAATAATGATAAAATAAAGATAAAAAGACAAGAAAAAGACAAGAAAAAAACATGGACTTAGGTGTAGACATATTAAATCTTAGGTTAATCATCACCATTAGATCAAAATAGATGGAAGGTGTGAATTTATCCCTTAGTATGCAAAGATTTTTGAGTATGCAAAATAAAGTGGCTCATATAAATTATGTATACCAAATTCTGTGTTAGCATTAAAACCGAACTACCCTTCTTAAATGCGGCAAATATTGAAGTACGTGGCTTAGAGTACGCTTTAAAGCTATATATATTTTCTAAGGGCAAAGTGTTATTGTCCCAAACTTAAGACTAAACCTAATGGTGATCACAACGTTTATGTGGTGATTGAGATCCTCTCATGTTCAATTTGAATATGAGAGATCATGTTGAAAGTTATGTGAGTGGATAAAACTAATAAACAATTTATTATGGGACCTTTATTTTATCAATAAATAAAATTTTCTTTATAACATAACTAACATGGCCACTCATGTTTATATCTTCAAATTGAACATGAGAGGATCGCAATCATATCTTGTAATATCAGTGACAGCTCAGTTTTCTCTCTCCAAAACAGAAAAAACAAATACTAAGGTGATCATAATTGCAACCACAACAAAAAAACATATATCACAAAAAAAAATAAAAAAAATACACCTACATAAACCAAATTAAAAATTCGGTTCGGTAGCCAATCATAACATTGATTTGGTTTGGTTGCATGTTCGGTTGGTTGAGAGAACTCACCCATTAGCATATCGAAAATGTCAAGTACACTCTTGTTTTTAACTGTGTATAAAAAGTTTAGTGGGAGGTTGAAATTAGTAAAAAATAATTATAGTAATAATTCACAAAAATTTTAATGAATAAGTGATGTCTATGCACAAGTAGAGAGCTATTGACATAACTTATTAATCTTTCATTTGTTGATCTAGTCCATCATTTGTGAGTTGTCTTTTGAACATTCCCCTTGATGGTTAACTTATAACTATCTGTTCCCATTACAGGCACGAAACCGATGACCGTTTAAGAATACACATAACCGACGCACAACAACAACGCTGGGAAGTACCCTACGACCTCTTACCAAGAGACAAACCACCACAACAACGACCATCAAAACAAACAACCATTCCCATCAATGCAGCCGCATTCTCTAGCGGCGAGCTAATATTTAGCTACATCACAGACCCATTCTCATTCGCCGTCAAAAGAACATCCACGGGCCAAACACTCTTCAACTCGTCCACACCCTACAACTCCCTAGTGTTCAAAGACCAATACATCGAAATCTCAACATCTTTACCACATGATGCATCATTATACGGGCTAGGCGAAAACTCACAACCACATGGGATTAAACTCTACCCGAATGACCCGTATACATTATGGACCACGGATCAATCCGCTATAAACTTAAACATGGACCTTTATGGTTCACATCCTGTTTATATGGACTTAAGAAGTAATGGTCATGCTCATGGGGTATTGTTGCTAAATAGCAACGGTATGGATATAATTTACAGAGGTGACTCGTTAACGTATAAAGTTATCGGGGGTGTTTTGGACTTTTATGTGTTTGCGGGGCCGACTCCGTTAGGAGTGGTGGATCAATATACGCAACTTATTGGACGACCAGCACCTATGCCATATTGGTCTCTCGGTTAGTACAATTTTATTAAGAGTAAATTACTATATTATCCTTATTTTAGTCACCAGGTGTCTCATGTTGCAAATTCTTGAATTTTGTGGGTTGGTAATATCGAGTTTCATAAGGTAATCAAAAAATATTGTTCTAAAATACATAGGGAAATGGTATCAAATACTTGATTGATCAAGTGATAATTTTTATTTGAAAAAGATGGATTGTCATTTTTTTTTCATTCTTTTTGTAATTTGTCATTCTTAATAGATTAAACCAGTATTAAACTTTTTGGTCGATATCAACCATTTCAAAGTGTTGTCTTGCACCCATTATTCTATATGAAAATGACATGATGACAGGCCTCTTTTTGTTTATCTTATAGATTTATAAAAATCTTTGGGTCAATTGCATATATACCTACTAAAACTTGCATATTTGCATATATACCCAAATCATGCTTAAATTGCATTGTACATCATGCATTAAAAACTTGCATTATGGGGAAATATGCAAGTTTTTAAGTTTTAATGGGTATATATGCAATTCCCCCAAAATCTTTTATGCTATTTTTTTGACATTTATAGAACTGACCATTTTTTTTTTCTTTTTTTTTTTAAAATAATTAAACCTGAAAGGTAAAGCAACAAGCTTTGTCATGCCAATATTAATCGAGTTCTTAAAACTAGATAAATCATATACGGAGTGCGTGTTATGTGTGATTCGGCTTTCTCAACGAAATTATATAAAGTCTTTAATGGTACCCACCCACTTCCTAAAAGTAAAGGATCTGATAATTATTAAACCAACCCTTTAGACCAAATGTCGTGCTGGTCCTTGTATAGTGTCGTATGGTTCATGCAATTTATAGATATAGAAACTTTATTTACCGGGTTTTTGTTTCAGCGTATGTGGCTGGTTTATGGGCTTATCGAATTTCCATAAAGCTCATAAGCTCCAAACTTTGAGCTTATGACTTATTGTTCATATAAACTTAGTTGATATGCTCGTAGGCCTAAAATTTGAAGCTTACAAGTTTTTTGAAATTTAGTAATCCCAAGTAAGTTTAAACAAACACCCAACACAATAGTATAAAATAAGACTTTGTGCTAAAAAAAATATATTGTTTAGCTTTGTTACACTATTATGTTTTTGCCCTTTTGGACTATACGCATGATGAATGTTCCTCTGAATTTATTGTATAGGGTTTCACCAATGTAGATGGGGTTACCACAATCTATCAGTAGTAGAAGACGTAGTCGAAAACTACAACAAAGCACAAATCCCGCTCGATGTTATTTGGAACGACGATGATCACATGGACGGCCACAAAGACTTCACATTAAACCCCGTTGCTTACCCTCGACCTAAACTACTTGACTTCCTACAAAGAATCCACAATCGTGGTATGAAGTACATTGTCATCATAGACCCTGGAATCGGTGTTAACTCATCTTACGGGACCTACCAACGAGGCATAGCAAAGGATGTGTTCATAAAATATAATGGTAAACCATATCTAGCCCAAGTTTGGCCCGGTGCGGTTAACTTTCCGGATTTCATGAACCCGGCTACGGTTTCTTGGTGGGTGGATGAAGTCCGGAGGTTTCACGAGCTTGTCCCAGTGGACGGGCTTTGGATTGATATGAACGAGGCTTCAAATTTTTGTTCGGGCTTGTGCACACTTCCTGAAGGGAGAAAGTGCCCAAATGGGACCGGGCCGGGCTGGGTGTGTTGCTTGGATTGTAAGAATACAACCAACACAAAATGGGATGATCCTCCTTACAAAATAAATGCATCAGGGACACATGTCCCGATTGGGTACAAAACTATAGCTACGAGTGCGGTTCATTATAATGGTGTTCGTGAGTATGATGCTCATAGTATGTATGGGTTCTCTCACGCAATTGCTACTCATAAGGCGCTCGAGGGGCTTAATGGGAAACGTCCCTTTATTTTGTCGAGGTCGACTTTTGTTGGATCGGGTAAATACACAGCCCACTGGACTGGTGACAACCAAGGTACATGGAACGATATAAAGTATTCGATATATACCATGTTGAACTTCGGGCTTTTTGGTGTCCCAATGGTAGGATCGGATATATGCGGGTTTTACCCACAACCAACTGAAGAATTATGCAACCGTTGGATCGAATTGGGTGCATTTTACCCATTTTCACGTGACCACGCGAATTATTATTCTCCAAGACAAGAGTTGTACCAATGGGAAACAGTAGCAATATCAGCTAGAAATGCATTGGGTATGCGGTACAAGCTACTTCCTTACTTGTACACATTAACATATGAGGCACACACCACAGGCGCACCCATTGCGCGTCCACTTTTCTTCTCGTTCCCAAACATTCCACAACTCTACGGGTTGAGCACACAGTTTTTGTTAGGTGAGAGTCTGATGGTCTCACCTGTTCTTGACCAAGGTCGAACAAACGTGTCAGCCGTGTTCCCTCCTGGAACATGGTACAGTTTGTTTGACCAAAGTCATGTAATCAACTCAAAAGATTTAAAACCTATCACACTAGATGCTCCTTTGCATGTGATCAATGTCCATTTATACCAAAACACTATCCTTCCTATGCAAAGGGGAGGAATGATATCTAAAGATGCAAGAATGACACCTTTTACCCTTATAGTCACCTTCCCGGTGGGGTCCACTGACTCGAACGCAAAAGGTAAACTTTACCTTGATAACGACGAGCTCCCTGAGATGAGACTAGGAAATGGTCAGTCAACTTACATTGACTTTAGCGCTAGCGCGTCTAGAAAGACAGTGAAGGTGTGGTCGGATGTTCAAGAGAGCAAATTTGCCTTAGATAAAGGTTGGTACATTGAGAAAGTCACGGTTTTGGGGTCGAGTGGGATTGGTGGCTCGTTCGCTGTTGAGGTCGAGGGTGAGTCGGACATTTTGGACGTGTCAAAAGTGGAAGTTGTGCAAACTAAGTATAAGTTCTTTGATGAGATCATGAAAGATAGTGATGTGAAGAAAAGCATGATGGTGGAAATTGGAGGATTAAACATACCAATTGGTAAAAAGTTTACAATGTCGTGGAAAATGGGTATTAGTTAGTAGTTAAAGAGTTAAGAAGCTTGTTTTGCAAATTTCAGTTTATTTTCTTCTTGTTAGGAAGTTTGTCTTGAAGAGAGGGACCAAAAGTATGCGTTTCCTCCTGAATTTGGTTGAATAAGATGATTTAATCTATTTTATAACTAGCCTATAAACCCGTGATAAATCACGGGTAGCTTATACATGTGAAAAATTAACACATGAAATAAAGTGATAAAAGTTAGTAATTATCAAACGATTAGAGTTGTTTGCATAACAATTTGATAGATACGTGAAGTATGTGAAAAGATCAAACAAACACCAATAAACACTGGATATAATTATATAATTACATGAAATAGAAAGTTTGCATTGGGCTGTAGAAATATAATATAGTCACTTAGACATATAATATAGTTCCTTAAAATATAGCCTCATCAAAAAATAAGTAACATTCCATGATAGACAAAGTTCAAGGCACCATTTACTAAAGTATATTACCATACTTTATACTAACAAGGATTGCCCCGAAACCGCCGCCTTGCGGCGGGGCATTTTATATTTTTCGGTATTGGCACTGAAACTGCGGTAACGAAGAAATATCCATAGAGCACCAAACACTTCATGACAAAATGTGAATATGCACAACAGTGGTGATAGAATAGAACCCCAAACAACATCAATTAGAAGAATAGAACCCAAATCAACATCAATTAGAATAGAAAGACCCACTTAAAATAGGCTTCACAGAAGAAGAATTGTACCGGTAGTTAAGAGGTTTCCAAGCTGGGAAGAAGACTGCACATCTTTTGAAACTCAAACATCCCATCATGTTAACGCTGCAAGCAACACAACAGAGGCATTACAACTTTGTAAATATATAGACAAACTACTTATAATAAACTCAGAGAATAAAAGGTGCCATAATTTTCTTTGAATCATATCCGTATCAACATCCATTATGTCATTAAGCAGAGGTAACTCTACAACTCCAAATAGGTAAAACCTAAGTGTGTAGTAATCTGCAATGCAATTGAACCATAAGAACACGAAAAGTTTAAATAAAAGAAGGTAAATTATATATGCCCCCGTCTTTAGTAGCACTCGGTTTAGATAGATTAATCAGTATGGGCATGGGTATGACTACTCGAAAACTATAGTTTGATTCATAAGTTGAGCTCAGATACCATTCACATGATACATTAGCAAAGAGCTTCATGTAATTTCAATTAGCATACGCATTAATCAAGTCGGTTTCATGTAGTTTCGAGTTAATCGGTTTCATTAGAAAAAATGGGTGACTAATATCAAGAGGCTCTTAGGTGGGTGCAATTTTATACTAATTTGTAACTATGTCTTCGTCTTAGAGGTAACCTTCTATGAGGAGTAGGTCATTTGGATCGCCCTTAATTTATTCCACAACTAAAATTAGAAATCACATATTTGAGCTGCATCATATTCTTCACCCGTGTTTCAATTTTTCCCACCACTGCACCTGACCATATTCATTGCCCACTATTTTTACTTGGGCCATTACTAACCAAATATACTCTACAAAGTACCTCTCAAATTATATGAATGTGAAAAATCTGACACCCAAAACATGAATAAGTAAAATGCCAGTTTTGATTTTACTGAAAGCACCTGTACTCAATGAGAGATCTCGCGCACTTGGGCTTGGAAGAATCTTCTAAGTACTTTTTCAATTAATCGTTTCTTAAAAGGAAAAGAAAAAACAATACATTAGCTGATAGCTGATTTCTTCGGATAAAGAACTTAGTACTTGCAACTATTTAAGTAGAAACCTGTTGTATCTTGCTACTACAAAATGTAAAAGCATAAGCTTTCAGACTATGTTTCAAATAAAAGCGTCAAAGAAAAAGAAAGATTGTGGGTCGACATGTTTGCCGCATTACCACATCAGCCATCAGGTCGAACAGGGATGTGATTTACCATTTTACCCTCATATTTCGTTGTACATAATCTAAGATGTGAATACGCTTAGTGTAGTGTGTTTTTGTACCTCTTTCGCAACACGGCATGCACGCTCGCTTGCATTCAAAATGTGACAAGAATAGATGAGAAGTTAAGCTATTCCAAGATGGTTGGACGTGTTGCAGTGAGTTGAATACCATGAACCCACCCCCTAAACCGACCTGCTGACCAATCCTCTTCATACACATCCTGTACACCCCTCCTGAACGGATCCCTGAACGTTAGTATTGGTGAAAATTCATGTTAATATTTAGCTACATCTAGAGAGCTAAATATTTAAGGTCAAACAAAGAGAAAAAATATATATATAAAAAAAGAAAAAAAAAAACAACAAAGCATTTCAAATACGTAGCTGATAACATTTCAAATTTTAAATTTTGGTCATGTAACGTTAACGTATACTATGTAATTTTTTTTTTAATTCATATCATGTACCTTTTTTTTAGTAAATATCACAGATGTCAATAGCTTGTACATTGTTAGCTTAAATATATGTTAAATAATTGCACGATAATTGAAGTAGATTTTATTACATTATCAACATAAATATTTTATGGAGTTAATAGTAACATAATGTAATTTTTATTTAAAAAATTCATGAGCTTTTCTGATGGAACAAACCTTGAACAGAACCCGACTGCCTGCTAGACGTGCGAGAATGCATGTTACGCGTATAATACCATATGTGACACAGCAAGCGAAAATAGATAAGCACTCCCGAAACAACGGGGCCCCATAACAAAAGAATTTGAAAAAAGAGTACACCTACGTAAATAATGTTACAATAAACGTACACAATAATTAACCTCTACCGGGCACGCACATGTTACCCCGATGACTCCTCTCTAATAACCATCGGGCTGCGTTGGATTCTTATCGTGAAAGTACCATGGGTATAAAGACATAATGAATGGAAAAGTAACGGCTCAAGCATAGCATAAATAAAAGTTATAAAAACACGTGAGCTTCACACTTGCATACGTAAAGATATAAAAACCTTACTTTGATGCAATATGTCGCCAGTTGGTTATCGGAAACCGGTTGTTGACACTGCGTAGTAGACCCTGTATCGATGACTATGCAATAGCAAGATGCAAATATGAGTATCATTCCCAAAACACAAAACGATAATGCGAAATGCAGTATCTATAAAACAATAACAGATACAACCTTGAGATGAAGTCGAACCATTAGCGATTCGCATGTATACCAATGAAATCAGTTGCAGATGAGCATCCGCATATGGTGGGTTATGGATAACGATTGTTTGCCAACCAAACCGGTGTGTCATTTCGAGAGCAATGTGGATCATTCCTTGCTGCAGCAAAAACACGTTAGCAACCCAAAAAGATCACATGTAAGACAGCAGAACCAAAAGCGAGCAAATGCAACGGGTTGTAAGCCAGAATGAAGTATCAACAATGAGGTATCACAAAAGCTGAAAAAAAGCGGATCTATATAATAAGGAACATGTACCAACCTTTATGCAGGAGTGTATGCTCTTCAAAGATATGCTCCAGTTGGTTTCCATCATAAGCAACTACATGTCTACATCCCCAACTTGTCGACAATTATCCGAGGCCCACATCTATTACCATTCCCACGCCTCCACTCCTTCAAGAAGAAGGTACGTTAACTCGGAACAAAAATACATTTATTCCTGACGTGAAGAGAGTAAAAATTAAGAGTTCACATTTCTAAGAAAGGACGATATAAGCATCAAAACTGCTGTGAATGGCAGCAAAGGTTCCTTGAATATACCCTGGTGCCATTGCCAATCCGGCACCCATGGATTCAAGCGCGCTTCACGCATAATACACTGGGTCATAGCCCATTATCTAAAGATGAGCAGCATCACTTCCACAACCCAACCCCACTCCAACTGTGTCCATGAGACCGTTTACCACCTATGTGTGACAATGTCGATACAACAGACCTTGCAGCCGAGACAGTTACACGAATAACTATACCCGCAGTTGGAAAGCCTTTTTTTGTCACTTTTAGCGGTTTATAATCAAATGAAACACTGCAAAACTAAAGCCCACACATTGTCTAAACAACCTATTTCAACCTGAAGCCATTTTTACCCATCAACCAACCCGCCATATATCAGTACCTACATATAGTATAGACTAAATTTGATTAATAAACACTACACATAAACATAAATATGAGTATATTAATTGAAAGAACCTGATTTCATTAGCAGTGAAGTAATCGCCACCAACTTCCTCGACCCCAAAACACGAAATTAACTTCCTGCCAAAGATAAACCCAATCAGCAGATGTTTTCAGAAGCTCGCATCAGCATGTTTTCAACAGTTATATAAAAAAATCCAAGTCTTCCTGAAAAATTACAAAACTATCAAAATAAAATGTAGTTTTGTAAATCATATTAATAAGAACACACTTAAAATACCATACTGTAAGTTGGACAAAAGAAAAACCATTTTTCCGCTTCAATGGTTGATCCACTACTGCAAAATCATAAGTAAATCAAATAAAATATTAAAAAAAAAATCAATCAATCTTTGGACCATATGGGGGTGTTTGGGAGTGCTTACAAAACTGCTATTTGCTAATTGCTTTTTAGACCTGACATAGTGGGTATTGATATGATCAAATCATGTATTTTAAAAGGATTATTTGATAAATCAATTAGGTTGTTATAAAAATCAATTTATGCCCAAACCAAATTAGGAAACAATTTATTTAAAATAAATAAATTGTAATCATAAAACATGTATCCTAAAATTAGGAAACAATTGGGTCTAAATCAATGGAAGAAACACGGTATCATAAAACACGGTACCCTTAAATCGCGGAATAATGTATAGTACCAAAAAAAAACTCTTTTAACTAATGATCTGTATTCAACCATAAACATAAAAATTTAAAATTTTTACTAATGATCCAGACTTAAATTGCATAAACAAATGGGGAATAATGTATAGTACAAAAAAAAAAAAAAAAAATACCAATCAATAGATGAACCAAAGAGTAGATGACACCCAACATAGATAAAAAATACCTTCGTGAGATCTCACTTACATATATCTCATAATGATGACGATAATAAGAAATTGCAAAGATAAAATTGGGTGAAAAAACGTACCAACAATCTCACAAAATCATCAATTTTAAAAGGTGAAACCACAAATTAATCTATAAACCAATAAGGGGGACTCAGGATTTACAGTTGGAGTGTATAATTTTTCATCGGTTTGACCATTGATTTTGAAACGGTGCATCATACAACGATTGGAAAGGTGGAAAGTCAAACAACGATTAGATGTTGTTTAAAATCATAGATGGTAACCTTGATTGATTTTCGGTTTCTTTTGAATGAGGGTTTGCTAAAAAATACTGAATGAGGATTGAAAGTTCAAGTAAATGGGTGATAGAAATTAATTGTACATATGACGTGGCAATAATGAGGTGGCTTAAATGACGTGGCTTTAAGTGCCAACTTGGATTAAATGAGGTGGCATAAATTTCAAAAAAAACTTGGTTTATTATATATATAGATTAGTCTATTTAATGGGAGAATTTCATCTATATCCTTGAAAAACCTCTTAATTACATCAATATCCTTGTAAATATTGAAATTACATCAATATCCTTCCAAAAAATACAAAATACTCATATTTGTCCAAACATATAATTTAATTATTACTTTATGATTTTTAAATATAATGATTTATTATAAACACTAGAAGGGTACCCGCGCAATGCGGCGGCTGGTACCCGATGATTATAATATGATTGGAATAAATGAAATAAAGGTTAAGGTTGTAAAAATTTGAATTAAAATAAAATAAACCCACTAAAAATATAAAAACCAAAAACTCATAAAAATATATTAAAATCTGATGCTGAATTAAAGAAAGATAAAATTTTAAAAATATGGTGAAATTGGGGATTATAATATAAATAAGTAGATAAAAGATATTTTAATTTGAAAAAAAGATGAATTTTAGTGGTAGTGTGACACACGTCATTTTATAATTCGTTCTCCTATCTTAATTTGTGGCAGAGTTAAAATGAGTTTGTTAAAGGAATTTCTAAATATAAGGACACATGTCATCTCACGACGGAAAGCTCCTTATCTATTTTAGTTCTCTAAAATTAAAAGGCTTAATTGTTAAGCTTTTTAATTTTATAAGGCCTAAATGCATTATAAATTAATATAGATTAGATAATAAGGATATTACCTCTTTACCCTTATTAATCACATAAAAAAGGATTTTCATTTGTCCCTTCTTCTTCACCTTCATGATACCTCTTCTTCTTAACCTAAACACATTTGTTTTGGACTAATCACACCCATTCCTAACAGACTCATACTCTATCGGGTATTATTGTGTTTCAATTTAGTCGACATCCACATACCCATTTATGATAAGATGTTTGGTGGGTAAAGTAAAAAAGTATTTGGGGAAAAAGTCAAGAGCATAGACCAAATCACAACTTACACTCCAAATCAAATACCCTGATATATGTTCTTCTTATTAAAAACGCTTTGTTGTTGGATGCTTTTTGTCATATGTGCTTGGGGCTTGTTATTCGAGCTAAAGGATATGACATCTCCACATCAAACAATTCAATATTTGGCTTTCATTTCATTTTATAAGTTTTCATTAAACTGTATTAATATACATGAACACAATTAATTGGGGAAGCGATTTATCAAGAAAACAACATGTAGAGACGATTCAATTCCATGATTTGAAGCTATGAATTCACCTGAAATCATGGTGATTTTTTAATTAAGACAATAGGGGCAAAAAGGTAATACCATATTAGCCAATTTTTTAAATATATTGTTATGTTTAAAAGTTATTTAATAATGATTAAATTGCATATTTGGACATATATGAGTATTTTGTAATTTTTGAAAGGATATTGATATAATTTTAATTTTTACAAGGATATTGATGTAATTAAGAGTTTTTACAAGGATATAGGTGAAATTCTCCCTAATGTTATTTATATCATCAGTTTTTGTTGTATTTTTAGTCCAAACACAATTATTGATCAACGTGTTTTGTGGTGCAACAAAGTTGAGATTTGAGTATTGTTTAGTAGTGAGTACTTATGTATGAAGACTCGTCGTACGTATCAATACATTTTCGTTTAGTAGTGAGTACTTATGTATGAAGACTCGTCGTAAGTATCAATACATTTTCTTTTGTTAAAGAAACTAATATCGGTTGGTCGAAAGTCGTTCAACCGATAATTTATTAATAACGAAAAGTCAAAAACACATGTACTCATTATTCATATCCAATTGATAACGCAATGCCTTGATTGGATCATTTTCTCAATAACTTATAACGTATCGCTATAAACAAAGTTATTTGTAGTAAACTAATAACCAAATACGTAATGATTGGATCATTTTTTCCATTCTTCAAATAAAATCAACGGGTCAATATTCAACACAACGTGTTTCCAAAAGTTCCTTGGAATTAAGGACTTTTAAACCGTGCAAGAGCTTGTTGAAAGCGAGATCAATTAATAATCATAATAATTCACAAGCTCCAATTGTCACGGTATGAGTTTTTGGTCAACATATCCACACTTTGGAGTTTGGCACGTACCCGAGGTTGTATGGATTGTGCTATCGCATAGGGCCTCAAATCTTTAAAGGCTTCAAATTATACACCTCGTTATATATTTGCGGCCATAATATTCACTTTCAACAAAAGATCGTTAACTTTATGTTGTAAATATTTGTTAAGTTTGAAGCTCATTGATTAAAGTACGCGGTTTTTGTTCTTGGTTTACTCAACCCAATGTGTGCACAATGTTGAGAAAACTAAAAGTCGTAACTAAAGGAATTCACAGTGTCACACTACGAACAACAACGGTAAGTAAGTTCCCTGGTGGAGAAAGCCGGAAAAAGAAAGAAAGTTGTTTAGTCCGGAAATTCCAAGATCATATATACAAATAGGTTGAGTCAACATTACTATGTGCAATAATAAATCAACTCAAACACAACTAAGTATGAAGTATCTTAACTTTCACTTGCTTTAGTTGGTTATACATTCTCATAATACGTTAATAAAATACAATCACCTGCTTATAAATAGTAACAAGTATATTTACACAATCGGGCTTTTAACATAGATCACGAATTGCTGTTCTAAATTAAGTTTTAATCATGGAACCTGGATTCTTAGTCGAGGCGGTTCTATTATCGGTTAAGAGTATTTCCTAGTTTTAATGTGTTGTTTCTTGGTTTAATTGTCCATTTTGCTCGTGTTCTCCACCTTAGAGGCATGATACATAATATCATCTTTTCAAAATCAAAAATAAAAATAAAAAATAAAAATAAAAAGCCCCAGTTGAGTTTAAGCAGGAGCCTGTTGCTCACTAATAGGTTGGCCTAATTGGAAACCACGGGCCATTACGAGGCACGAGTTTGTCTTTACCTAAATATTAGAACTAGGAATAACTATGTTAGTTGAGTGAACTCATTCTAATGTTATCATTTTGAGTAGTGGTTTATTTTATTGTCTAAATAATAGGAAGTATTTTGTTATGTAAGTTTTTCCGTTTATATAAACGTTTTTTGAAGTAATATATTTACCGGGTCTTTGAGAAAATTGAATAAATTGAATAAGTTTTATCTTATGGCTTTTTCTATTATCACATGCAGAAAGAGTGTATAACTATAACCTATCTACTTCCTACACCATGGACAAATACTTCGCATTTTTGTAAAATAAATTGAACCTACACAAGCCTTTCGAAACCTGATAATATCATCTAGAAATAAAATGTGTAAATTTATTTTCCTAATAACCATCACCATAACTGATAAAAGATGCAAAATGTGTTCCCATTCGAAACCATTTCCACATACATAGAAAGACTCCATCTATAAATCATTGTTCAAATGGGCAAAATGATACAGGCATGAAACAACGAGATAAGCCCAGTCAAAGGAAGTGCACGACTGCATGGGTAGAGTACTAGTGAAAAATATCGATACAACATGCTTAAGAAATTGCTAATACTTTAGGTCAAGGCCGACTCGACCATAAGGACACTAAAGCAACTGTTTTAGGCCCCCAAAAATATAAGCTTGTATATACTTGCTACAAATTACGTCTTCAATAAAATTAGACAACAAAAGTGAGACCCTGTTAGGTACTAACAAAATAGTTACTTATATAATTGTCACAAGTGATAAAAGAATACAACATTAATAATCTTAATGTGCTTAAAAGAGGTTCTATTGTTCTAACTTTACATTTACTTTATTTGAGATCTTGCTTAAGGCCTCTCGAGGGCTTAAAACGGCTCTGCTTCAAGCATTTTGCGTGCAACTAGAAGTGTGTGCATTGTTCGGCCCATCAAACCACTCAAACCAGAACAATATTCAAGAAATATATATCGCCTCAATTTGAGCTTTTTAAACTCTAACATCTTCAGAATCGTGATAGGAAAAAAAAAAAAAAAAAAAAAGGTAACTGCTTTAAGCTCCAGTATTTAGAGGGAAAGAAAACCTATATATGTATCAAGGATTAATTGACATAATTTACGTAAGGGTCTATTTTTTGAACTCTAACAGCTTCAGATTCGGTCACCATGGGCGGAGCTATTAAGGGACCGGAAATGGTCCCCTGCGCTTAAGTTCTGCTGCACAGATTTTTCACATTTCACGCAGATTTTAAAAATTTTATTTCTCCTCCCATTTAACGTATTTCAAGAAAAAATTGTTTTCCATCTCACGAATTTTTTCTACTTATCGCCGGTCACCATTACATTAGGTACTAATACTTATGTGTACATATAAGAACATGTATACATATAAGAACATGTATACATATTACTCATATTAGGCCTTCTAATTTTATATATTTTTATCTATACTACTTTATAATGCATTTAGGCCTTCTAAAATTGGCCGCTTAAAAATTCAGACTTTTACTTCTCATATGGAAAGCATTTTTCTAACCAAAAATTAAGATAAGGAGCCAAATCAAGGTATCATTAATGTACAAACTCTAAGCCTAACTTCTAACAAACTCCAAACTTAACCCTAACCACTAAAAATTAAGATAAAAATTCAATTATAAAACGACACGTGTCATTTCTCAACTAAAAATTCATCTTTATTTTAAATTAAAATATCTTTTATCTATTTATTTTTTATAATCTAATTTCACCATATTTAAAAATTTTACGCTTTAATTCAACATCCATTTTGATATATTTTATGAGTTTTTAGTTTTATATTTTTAAATTGCTTATTTATTTTAATTCAAATTTTTACAACTTTAACCTTTATTTCATTTATTTCAATCAATATAATCTGGATTCAATAAAATCATATACTTTCGTGCAGAAATATTAATGTAGTTAGATCATGGCGGGGTATTTCTATACCGCTGGAATAATGATGTCATGAAAGCCTTACCTAAAGTTACTGGTAACCCAAACAAATTACAACTAACACATATACATTCGTTATTGCGGAAACGAATTCAACTAAACGGGCAGTTAAACACATATAACTATACTTATCGACGCCGCTGTGCGCGGGTACCCGGCTAGTCTTATTTAACAAGTAATGATGCTCAAAATCTCTTCCATGTTAGAACGGGAATTGATATTTACATCACATTTTTTTATGCATACACCACCATTTACAAGCATTAACATTAATGCATAAATAAGCATGCATTTATTAAAAATCATAAGATTACCTCCCATAACATCATTGATTCAAAACTCATCAAAGTCATGTGTGACTGTGCCTCGTAAGAATAAAAGAAAAAAAGTACATGAAGCAAAATGACAAGATATTCTCTAATTTTCTGGGCTTATATTTCCACCCCTTTTTTTTTAATAATTTCATGGCTGCCAAAAACTATAAACCCGAAAATGCTAACATTAAATATAAAGTTTAAAAGTCAAACGCTTAAAACCGGCTTTAAATAATGGAATAAATCGACAAAAACCACAATTGCATCAAACAACAGTGACAAAGAATAAAATGTAAACCTTCCATAAGGTTGGACGATTCGATGTGGTTTTCGACGGTTAAGGCCAAAATTGTTTGTGTCCTCAACCCATGTTAAGATCGGTTTAGTCAATGTTAAGCTCGGTTGGCATAACAATTGCAATATCAATTTTCACTGATGTTAAATGCATCCAAATCCCACTTTCTCAACCACGTTTATTTGACCGTTTGGGTGTTTTTAAAAACTTCACCGTCTGGTAAAAAAAAATAAAAAAATAAAAAAATAAAAAATTTTAAACCAATTTTACTACTCTATAAATACCAACTTCATCTCAAACACACTTTTAACACACACAATTTCAAACATTACCCGTTCAAAAAGTTCATGAGGTTGCAAACGACATTACGCATTTAACGAAAAGTCGCGATCGACAAATTGAAAGATCGCCTCCAGCAAAGACGCTGGCGTCATTGATGTTCAAGCATATAGGTTCGTAAGACAACTGGACAACGCCAAGACCAAAATCAATTCGGTTAATGGTAACAAAATCGATACAGATTTCAGATCAACTTCGACTAACAACTTCGAAAGCACGTGAACCTCTCATGGGGACGCAGGAAGATTACCGCTTTCGGTAGATTTGCTCGCCGCTCCTCAGATGACTCGTGACGCGAGCATTCTCCGACAGATGCATGATTTATGATTTTATCGTTTTTATTGTAACATTTAATTATTATAATGAAATTTTTAGTTTATAAGTATCGTTTTTTTTTTTTTTAAAGAAAAAAAGAAGCCGGTCATCGAATCTTCGCATCCGGGTTACGTCGTCGTCAAGAAAAACTCGACGCAATTTGATTTGGATTCCCAGCCAATGACCTAATACCTTAATAGAGGAATAGTACATCCAGAAGCAAAAGGTAAAACAGTGAAAAGGATTGAGCGGTGAAATGAAAGGAGACATAAACAGCGGTGAACGCAAATTACGGGCCCAGGCTTATGCTTAATTTCAGTGTTGTAGCCACCGACCGATATGTACCTCTAACTGACTACTTCACTTTTTAATGTGCGTAACTATTTACATTACTTGTTGCTTTCACGTTTTTCATTCTCCCAAGCACCACCACGTTTTTGCTCACAACATTTGACTATTGCCGATGTTCTAATAAAATCCTTCGAAAAACGTATAACTTTAACTTGAAAGTGACAGTGAAAAAGTCCAGAAGCCTTCTGATATAAGAAAATTCATTGAAATTACATTTGGATAAATGGTCAGATGCTCTTTGTGATTTTCATAAAAAGAAATGTATTTGATCATATAACATTTTTGGTCATTTTTGTGCCCACGCATTCAAACCAAGACCAAATATTAAACAGTTATCTGTAATTATTTTATTAACTAACGAATGTGACACTTATTTTTTTAAGGCCCAAAACACCTCTCAGCTTCCACCAAATATTAAAAAAGTACCAATTATTTTATCGACTAACCAATGCTGACTTATTTTTGTCAAAACACTCCATCAAGCACCAAACACCTTCATTTTCAAGGGTTAATGCATTAAGGAGCATTAACATATTTGGTACAAAACTTTTTTTTCTACGAAAGACCAAAATACACGTTTTCCTCCGCACCACATCGCATAAGTGATAGTTATGGTTTGGTGTCCAATATGCAAACCACAAGACCAAAACGGACATATACAGCAGTAAAATATCGGTGATGCTTTTAAGAAAGTCGATACTGTATATTGCAGATGTATCGTAATTATTTTCAAATTTAATGTGATCTAAAACCATTGGATTTCATCATTGCCCAGCCCCCTATGAACTATTCCCAGATCTAATTCTTGAATGAGAATTTATGGTTTTCGAACAACTGACTGAATAATACTCCGTATGAGACTATACTTAAGAATACATCACAAAAACCTTAAAATGAGTCACGAAACCAAATTAGTTTTAATTTTTAACTCATCATCTATCTTTAAATAACCGTCGCATTGATCTATACATGAATTGTCAATTAATACAAACACCACACTCACATATACGCACACAAAAAAAACCCTCACTCAGTGAGGCCGGTCACTGTTTGAAAGAAAACTACGTATGAGTGAGGTAAATGTAGTCGGCTCTCGTGTGAGCCGCTTGTGCCACCTTAACGGCTTTTGCCCTAAGTTGTGTATACCATCTTCAATATATAGTAATTCAATTGAAGATCTTACTCTTGGACACTTGGTACATGAACAACCGACATAACATCTATACAAAAAAAATGTCTAATCTTTTAGTCTTTTAAACAGTGGATAGTTTATTAACCACCAAACAAGAGGTTAGAAGAAACCACATATTATGAAACAGGTTATACGAGCAATCAAAGCCCAATCACATGCTCAAATATATTTTTAAAGTAAGAACTCCAACATCCAAGAAAACCTCACAAAGGTAGGCTATAGCCAGACAACCAATATACGTCTAATATAATGCTTATTATTTTAGGAACATGACAGCTTCATGTATTACTCATTCGTCCTATTTTTTATCAGTTTTATATTTTCTTTTTTCGTGACGCTCCAAATTAATCACCTTTTCATAAATCGATAGAGTATATAAATCAAAGTTTTACCATATTACCCTCACTAATTTATTATTACAAATACGTAAGGTTATAAATAATTACCAGCTTTAAAATTCAATACTACAAAAAGTATAAAGCAGAAATTTTGTAATGACGATATTTTTCTTGCAACCATGCTAAGGAAATGGACAATAATTGGACACGCATGAAGACTATTTTACTATCATAACTTTTGTGGAATGACATTTTATATTCCCAAAGAAGGTTGGGTGTATAGTTTTATATGACTGATTTTGAATTTATTATATAAAAACTATGACCGATAACAATAATTGAGTTTGGGAGATATAGTAAAAGCTCAATATGTAACCAAAATTTACCATGATCCAATCAACCAATAATGTACCATTCATTTTTTATTACGATAAACTTTCACCTTTTTAAAATTAAATATTCATGACAACTCAAGTTAATCACATGCTGAGCAAAAATTATTATACCATCGCTACTCTAGAATTAAATTATCTTTCTATGATACGCACTACCATATATTTTAACAACTTTTTTTTCTCAAAATTTTCTATTAACAAAAATCATATATTTATCTTGTAAAATCATATGTTTATCTGGATTTTTACTTAATCACATATGCATTTCGGTAATCATATACGACAAAAATCATATACGATTGTAAGTATCAATCATACATTATTTTAAAATCATATATTTATCTGTAAAAATCATATATGATTTTTTCGACGGAATTTTTGAAAAAAATGTCATTTAAAATATTTAAAAGCCGCATATCATAAAGATAATTTAATTCTCGTCACGACGCCAGATTTTTATATTTTGAAGATACCGTTTAGAAGATACGCTGTTTAAAAAAAGCTGAAAACGATTTTCAGACACTTAGATAAAACGGAGTGGCTGCTGACGGCTTCATTTGTTTACGACAAATGAAGCTTATATCGATCTCACCTCGAGATATATAACTCCAAAAACTCTTAAACTTACACGTCGTTAATGCATATTACAACTTGGTCCATGACAAATACGTCTTTGGTTGCGGAAATATCGATAACACATATCAAAAATATTGTTTGTGAAGTTGAAGTTTATTTGCTATGGAGCTTTTATCCAAGAAACCAAAATGAAAACTATTGTTAGATTTATTGATGCATTTCTAAGAATTTGATATGAGATCTTACAATTGATAGAGGGGGTGTGGATAACTTTTGCTGAAACATAAAATATAATTTTCTTTTTTGAGACATAATTAGGTATGATATGAGATGCATGAGATCTTATAAACAATTACTTGGATGTATTCATAGCCGTGTTCAATAGATTCTTCGTATTTAAGTCAAATATACGCTTTATTAATTTAAAATATAAACCTCACGTAAGTTTTTTTATAGCAGATATACATAACGAAATAATGAAACTCACAAATAAGTAGCCGACGGGCTTTTCAGCGACTTACTTTCAGAACGATACTTAAACCTTAGCGACCTAATTAAGCCGTTTCGGTTATGATGTAAGAATTAATTCTATGCGACTTACTTTGCAACGCCACTTAAACTTTAGGGGACTATTTTGCCAAATTGCTATAGATAGCAGCTTTAATGCTTAACTTAATAAACGACATTTAAAACCGTGGAATATTTTCAAGCAAGCCATAAACTTAGCAATTAATGCTTGCTTTGCATACAAACATGTACGACTTTTAGTATATGAGGAGAGTTATTTTACATACCAAACTTTTTTCACATACCAAGTGACTCATCTCCACCATCCATTTAAAAAGAAATCAATCACAAGCATTAAGATTTTATTATTTCACCTATTTTTTAATAATTTAAATATTCCTTAAACCTGCTAACGTTAAGTAAAATATTTATTCAAGGACGAAGATATTATCTTTCTATAGACTCCAAGACTGATATACTTTCGAAAAGAAAAAACTCGCTTTTTTCATCGCTTTTTTCAAGAAGTTTTTTGCTTTTACGTTATCGAATTTACATAAAATATATATGATAAAAACACTAAATCAATATCACATTGAGATTATATGTAATATCATAAATTATATTACACTAATATCACATGTGATATTACATATCATATATGATATTACACTAATATCACATATGATATTCAAATTAGCGTTTTATCATATATGATTTTTCAACGAAATTTCTCAAGAACGTAAAAAAACTAAAAACTTAAAAAAAAAAACGGAAAATACTCTAAAATTTTTTTTATCGAAAGATATCAGTGTCATCTACAAAAGATAATTAAACGCCGGTCAAGAATGATATATTTTTTTTCATTAACGACATGCTTTGAAAGATATTAATATTTGAAAAATGATGAAAGTAGTTTTACAAATCATAGATAATCCATCCATTATCAAATAAAACGGAGCCACTAGACGATCCTTGTGATGAAATAATTCTTTCCTCAAAACGATCTTTTATATAAGATATATAGAATAGTATAAGGGACAATACGAACTTCACCATAAATGGACGGCACATGATGCTATTATACTAGTATTAAATTTTAATTTTTTGGAATTAAAAATGTTGTTTACTGATGCTAAGCTAGTATTAAAAGATTAAAATTAAAACAAGTACATGGTATTCTCTTATACATATAAAACAAAACGTCGGTTACTTTAAAAACTATTATTTTCGTTAGTGGAAAGCGGGGTATCTTGGGCTTTGGGCCAGGACGTGGGCTGTTGCTTATGGCCCGTGTTCCTATAGTTTTGGCCTTTTAGGACATTATATATATGACTATTCGTTTAATTTTGGGAGAATTTTTTCTGTTTTCTCATATTGAGTAGGTGAGACGGATCTCTTCATGCATGTTATCTTCTTTGGTTGTGATTAGTTGCCGCATGTTCATTCTAGGTTGTTTGTTATCGCTTTTTATTGCGAAGGTATCTAATGTTGTGTAGGATTGTTTGTCGCTTGTTGTTTTTATGCTTTATCTCTCTTTGCTATTTGAGTAGGTGAGACGGATTTCTTCATGCATGTTATCTTCTTTTGGTTGTGATTAGTTGCTGCATGCTGATTTTAGGTTGTTTGTTATGGGTTTTTTATTGCTAAGGTATCTAATGTTGTGTAGGATTGTTTGTCATTTGTTGTTTTTGTATAGTAGTTAATAGTACTTGGGTGATTTTAGGTTGCAATGTTGTGTTGTGCTTAGAGTTGTAGGTATGAGGACTAAAGGTATTGCATGTAAGCGAGTTGGTGGTAATGATGGTTGTCCTCAAAATTTAGAAGTGAGTGATCCAGATAGAAATTTAGGTGGTGGCTCCTCTGAGTCGTTTAGTTTGGTTGGTGTACATGGTTCTTTTAGTGATGTGGGTAGATCGTCATCGGATGGTAACCGTTTGGGGGACGCTCCACTGCCATGTTTGTATAAGAGGAGTTGTTTGGATGTTGTCGTGTTGCGGCTGGGGAGAAGGAGGGTTTGAAAAGGAAGGTTGGTCGTTTGGTAGTTGGCGGTCTAGAAGAATGTGACCTTCCTAACAAAAGGGTTTGTACTGACCGTTGGTGCTATGCGTTGGTGTGTTGGCCACCTTTGTGGACGTTTGTCAGGTGTGTATTTCTTTTCTCACTTTTTACGTATTTTTTTGTTTAGATTGTTAGGTTGTGATGGTTATAAATGTAGCGTTTTCGTGTTTCTTATTCTAGGTGGCTCGACTGTAGGAGTAGATGCAGAAAATGTGTTAGTCACTCCAAACTTAGAGGATCGTCTCGCAGGTATGGTTGCAAGTGTGACGATCGCTTGTCGAGGGCCATCGTAACCCCTGTTGTTTGACGCGGCATACCTTGGGACGAGGAACGCCGGTGGTACGCTTAAAAACGGGAGGTTGCTGGTAGATGGTGGACATGTTAGCGATGGTGCATCTTCTCGTGGTGAGGGTGTGAAACAGTTTTCTAACATGGTTGAGAATGTGGGGCAAACGGATTTGGATGTGGGAGGTCCTACCGGTGGCTACTTTCCACAGAAACCAGTTGCGCATCAGGATGGTGAAATATTACCAGATAATTTGTCGGGTATGATTGTTAACAGTTTAAATTTGAAGTTACAAGTTCTAAAGCCTGCGTTTTAAAGTTTTAGTGATGCATTTTTTTCTCATGTTTGCGCTGTAGATGTGCGGCGTTTTCCTTTGGATTTGGACTTCCGTTCTGGTCGCGTATCCATTGCTAGCACAAGTTGTTGGAATCACTCCTAAAATAGATTTCAAGTGTTAGTAATTAATATGTAATAGTTAGCTTAATTATGGCCTTTATGTTTGTTATTAAGCTTAGGCTTATGTAGAAGGCCCATAAGCCTAGGCCCAAGCCCAATAAGTAAAGGATGGGAACTTGAGTGCCCTAGTTCTTCCTATAAATACTCTTGTAAACCCTCACTTGAGGGTTGGTTGTTCAATTCACACATTTTCACCTTACGCATAACTCTTCTAATATTCATATTGTGTGTGTGTGTTTGTTCATCCGATCACTTCTTCCCTATTTCTTCTATTGATGCTTGTGTTACAAACATGGTGACCTAACAGTGGTATCATTCGCCAAATAGTTGGGTGAAAATCTTTTGTTTTTGAAGTTTATTTGGTTTACGCGTAATATGGTTTCAAACTTTGTCACGCTTAAAAACTCATTTTTTACACTTTTCAATCCAAGATTCTTGTACTTTCAACGTTTTTAGGTGTTAAAATATCTGTTTTTTGGCAAAAAGTTTTGAACTTTACGTGTATTTCATTGATTTTAAGCTTGTTTTATATCGTGTATGCTTTTTCTCACGTAAGGTGTTTCTATGTTTTGGATCATCAAGTTTCACACTTTTGTGCTATTTTGGTGATATTGAAGCCGTTTCATCACAAAAAATCTGGTTTAGAATCACTTTGGGCTAAAATCGCTTTAAGTTAAGTTTTACGCAACAATACCCTAAAGTTACGCATAACTTTTCCTTTGATCGATCTTCGTTGTGAGTTTACTCGTTTTCTTGCTTGGATAAGCCCGAAAACACTTCGACTTTGATATCCTTTACATTTGTGATAGTGTAAAATATTTTTGGGCAAAACCTTAATCTTACGCGATAAGCTCAAACTTATAGAACTCTTTGCTTCTAAGATTTTTCTACCTAAGCCTTGTCTTACGCATAAGCTAATCCCACGCACAAGCTTTCACCTAACTTTCTGTTTACTAATATTAGTATTTCTCATTTTCACGCGTAAGCTAATCCTACAGCGTAACTATTGCTTTTACGCTTAAGTTTGGTGTTTCTTACTAAGTGTTACTTTGCCTACATTTGGTTTTTACGCCTAAGGATACTTCATCAACAACGTTTCATTCGACTACAAAGATCCATTTAACAACACAAGTTTTCAACATGTCACAACCACCATACTCTAGCTACTTTCCTTATACTTATAATCAACAACAACAACAACAACTAAGTCCACAACATCAACAATTTAATCAACAACAACAAATTTATCAACAACAATTCAATCAACAACATTATACACAACAAGGAGCAACTCCACCTCAAATGGTTCAAACACCACCTAGTCTTCAAGTACAACCTTACACAAACGTTTACAATCAACATCCATCAAGGAATACTATGAAGGAACCGACTTGGTTTGCAAAGATGTGTGAAGCTTTAAGTAGCCAGCAATCAATTCATGAGGCAGGATCACTTGATAGACCTCCAATGCCCACTCTCAGAAACTACGATCAATGGGTGATTAGGTTATTTAGGTTTTGTGATCTAAAGAAGCCACATGGAAAGTTCTTAAAGAAGGTTATTGGAAGGTCCATTTCATGCCTATTGTCGTTACACCAAGATCCAAATGTTGTTCAAGAGATGATCTCACAAACATTGCAACTATTCATGACTTTCCGGTGATGAACTTCTACACTTAAGCCGATGAGCTAGCAATGCAATATATCCTTTTAGGATTACCAAACCCAATTCTTCAAAGTGTTGATGCTCAAAAGACCGCAAAAGCAATGTGGGAACATATTCATCTTCTCATGGAAGGCACTCGACTCAATCAAGAGGACATGGAATCCAAAATCTACTTGGCTTATGAACACTTCATGATTGAACCGGAGACACTAGAGTCTGATCATCATCGATTCTCAGACATCATCAATGATTTGGATAAACACAACATCATCATGCCAAGAATTGCACAATACAAAGTTCCTAAGTAGTCTTGGTTCCGATTGGGAGAAGTATGTCATTTTCCTCCGCCAAGCGAAGAATCTTCATCATGCTTCATACGGATTGTTGTACGACTATTTGAAGCCTCATAAAAAAGAAGTTGATAAGGAAAGGGTTATCCGTGGCCAAACTGTTTCACCTTCACTTCCGGATAATCAACAACTTGCTTTGTGGGCTCAAACTAGTTATCCTCCTCAACCAATCACACAATCACACCATATGATCCAATCACAAGAACAATCTCAACAAAATCAATTGGTTCCATACAACAACAACAATGATCAAGCACTTTACATTGAAGCTAATGAGGACTCGTGATGCTTTCATGCATTGCAACAAGGTTTTGTTATGATTGCTAAAGCTTTTGGCCGTTATACAAACAAATCCAACAATCGCATTCGCTCCTCATCAAACACAAGGAATCGCCGTTGTGAACAATGGACGAGTTGAAGTTCAAATCGTGGTTATGGTCGCCGATGGGCGTGGTCAAGGGTTTAATGCTATGGGTAGGAATAACATGGGAGCTCCAAAACAGAGAGCTCAAGTGGTTGAACAGGGTAATGCTCATAATGGGATAAATGGTCTTCATGCTACAATCAGAATGATAGGGACACTGGCTAATGCATGCCCAAAGCCGAGGACTAGGGTCATGGGCTTATCACAAGGAGGCTTTACTTCTGGCTCTTAAGGATGAAGCTGATGGAACTCTCACAGACAAAGAACGAGCTTTATGGCGATGCGGACTCAGATGATGATATGGAGGACTTGCGTGCCAATGCAGGCAGTTATGTTGATGGCTAATATGCACGAAGCTACACATGAGTGACACAGGCCGGTGCATGACGATGGCTTGTCTCGTGCACCAACAAACCATATTCATCTCGATCTAATATCTCCGCCAACATCTGAATCCGGCGAGGCTCGGAATGTTCAAAATGAGTCGTCCACATCTCATTCTAACGATTCTCAACTAGACCCCGTAGCTACATTTGACAATCAAGATGATCTTATGGTTACCTTTGATACTCAAATTGACTCCGTGGTTATACTTGAGGATCTAAATAGTGATCATGTTGTGACTCACGTTGAACACGCTCTTGAACTTCGCCTAGTCCGATGTTGATCTCTTAATTAAAGATTATCTATCCCAAATGGATGAATGTCGTTCATTAAATCGGCAACTACATAGTAAAATGCAATCAGTTAACCAGGATATTGAATGCTTAAAACGCAACTCAATTTTTTCAAAACTCAAGAAAAACGTGGAAAAGGTTTTGAAGTCGCTTTTGCTAAATCACACCAAAACGAAAAATCTTTGGAACGCAGATTGCGGATCTAGCCGCATCGAAGAATGCTTTGTTGTCTCAAATAGAACAACTAAAACATGAACATAAAAACAACTTAACGCTCTTACTTTGGAAACTCAAAAAGCCAAGGCTGAGTTGTTAACTTGTCAAAAATGCAATTCTCGAATACAAAAGCATTCAACTAAACGTAATAGATGACCATCTTGATGAAATTGTCGGCTTACAACACAAAATCAAAGAGTTTCAAATGTTGTTTATAAACATGGTGAGTCAATCACAACTATTCAAAAGTTTACTTTAAAACCCAATCCAAATGGATATGGACCGAATCTTGCGATTACAAACCAATGCTTTCAACCAAAGCATTCAAACCAAATCTGAAGTTTCCAAAGGTGCAGAATACAAAATTGATGATTCGGTATGAGTGTTGTTGAATATAATCGCCAAGAGGAATTAGATGCAGAAGACGAGAGTCGATCAAAATTAGAAAATGTTGTTTATAACAAACCATTTAACTATTCAAAAGCGGTCACTTTCGTCACACCACGGATTCTTCTAACACACCGATTATCACAAAAACGCCTAAGTCTTCTAATGTTGCTCCCCAACCAAATTATGCACAAATTTATGGTCCTTTACCTTCACTCAGTGAAGTAAATCAAAAACCGAAAAATCGTCAAATTCTAAGATATTTTGACATTTTCACTTCTGACCTCAAACTTTTAGAACGTGAGATTGAATTTCATTCAGAAATAAAAGTTGAACATTTTCAATCGCCTCAAGCGCGAGAACAAAGAGATATTTTTCAGAAAAGAATTTTAACCCATGTTAAAATTTTGAAAAATTGTGCATTGTATTGGGAAAGGGAATTTCATAAGGAACTTGGATTGATGAAAGTAGTTTTCAAGAAAACAGAAACATCTATTTCTAATACAAAACGTTACGAAAAGATGTTGATCGACTCTTGGAAGATGTTATCTGTGTTGATATCCATAATGTTGTGTTCTTGCATTCTTTTCCATATGCATCTGATTATATCTCTGCTGATTCTGTTGATTCTGTTGAAATTGTTGAGAATACTGATAATGTGCATCAGATCGAGTCTTTAAAAGTTGAAAATGAATGAATGATAAACGAACTTTCAAATGCAAAACGTCGTCTTCAATGGTGTAAAAAAGATTGTCATTCTCGTGAACTCGCTTTCAAAACAAAATCGCCAGCTTGCAAGCAAAACCTTTAATTCAAAACTTGAGCAACTGGATGATCAAAACGCGTCTTTAAAATGTCAAATCTCAAAATATGAACAAGAACTTGCAAAATTTAAAAAGGAATATGGTGTCATATTTGATTTACTCAAACAGACTCGTGATGAAGCATCAAACGAACTTGATCATTATCTTGCACACACTAAAGAAGTCATGAACTTTTCCGAAATCTTCGCTCGAAAATCAAGATTTGGTGCACACTATTATTAAGTTAAAGGAGATGTTAGGAAAGTATGAACAAGTTCAGCCTAGCATCATTAAGAAACTTGCACCGTACACTTAAAACGTGATGACCCCGAATGCCTACCGACAAACCAAAGATACTAATGTGCTTCCCTCTATTGAAACAGAATAGTTGCCTCTTTTCCCAACGCCGCACTTCACGTTCTAGGAGCAATACAAGGAAGAATAGGAAGTTGCGACCTAAGAAAAGAACAACAAAGAATGTCAAGTAGAAGAACACCCTAGGACTTTGAATAAGACCCAAGTTGCACCCACTTTAGATATTGGCCCGACAAATGTAATGGAAAAAGTGTTGTAACTCATGCTGAACCTTTAAGTACTTTTGATATTAAGTCTGAAGCTTCTTGTGTTATATGTCGTAAAAGTATGCTTTCGATTGTCATGATAAATGTGTTGCTAAAGCTATCTTGTCTCGCTTACGGAATCCTAAGAAACGGAATACCTCTAGGCCCACTAATGCTTCTAAGTCCTGCTATGTAAACCACCCTCTTTAGATTCTAAGAAACGCATTGATGTCCCTCAGTAGTTCCAGATCACCTCCAAGGAATGTAGTACCACATAGTGCATTCACTAAGACTAAAGCAAAGACTAGTTGGAGATGGCAGAAATGGATACATAATACACTAGGATTTAAATGGATGCCTAAAATCATTGATGTGTGTATTTCAACTATAACTGCATCGGAACCCTCTAACTCCTCGGGTTCGACATCTACTTCTATTCCATCCGTGTCGTGTGTGAAATGCGGTGATACAGATCATTCTCAGGATTGTTGATAGCGGATGTTCCCGACACATGACAGGCAATCTTAAACTGTTATCAAACTTTGTTGCAAAGTTCATTGGCACTGTCAGATTCGGGAATGATCACTTCGCAGCCATCATGGGCTACGGAGATTACATCAATGGAAACATCGAAATTAGCAGGGGTTATTATGTGGAAGGTCTCGGTCACAATTTGTTTTCTCGTTGGTCAGTTCGTGATGGAGATTTGGATGTTGCTTTTCGGGAGAAAACTTGTTTCATTCGTGATCTACAAGGAAACGATCTTATGTCCGGCACTCGCAATTCAAGTCTGTACACAATCTCAATACAAGACATGATTGCGTCATCTCCCATTTGTCTACTTTCAAAGGCAACATCAACAAAATCTTGGCTATGGCACCGACGTCTCTCATATTTAAACTTTCAAACCATAACCAACCTTGCTCGATACAAACTTGTTGAAGGTCTCCCAAGATTCCGGTATTCTAAAGATCACCTTTGCTCAGCTTGTGAACAAGGGAAAAGCACTCGTGCTCATTTTCCTTCAAAGGTGGAACATAGCTCTCAACATGTGCTTCATCTTCTTCACATGGATTTGTGTGGTCCGATGCGCGTGCAGACGATTAATGGCAAACGCTACATCTTGGTAATTGTAGATGACTACTCAAGATGGACTTGGGTCTACTTTCTTAGAAGCAAAGATCAAGCTCCACAGATCATCATCACCTTTCTCACAAAAATTTAAGTTCAGCTCCGGAACACTGTCAGACAAATCTGAACAGACAAAGGAACTGAATTTGTAAATCAAACTCTTCGGGAATTTTATGAGAAAGTAGGAATTGAGCATCAAACATCTATTGCACGCACACCAGAACAAAACGGAGTTGTTGAAAGACAGAACCGACGCTTAGTGGAAGCTGCAAGAACAATGTTAATCAATGCTAAACTTCCAGATTACTTGTGGATTGAAGCCATATCAACTGCATGCTACACTCAAAATCGCTCAATGATTACTAAACGCCACAACAAAACACCTTTTGAGCTTATCCACAACAGAAACCGAATCTCAAACACTTTCATGTATTTGGATCCCTTTGCTACCCAAATAATGATCGTGATGACTTTGGAAAGCTCAAAGCCAAAGCTGACATTTGAGTCTTTATTGGATACTTTGACAATTCTAAAGGTTACCGGATCTGGAATCATCGTACAAAGCAGGTTATGGAAACGATTCATGCAAATTTCGATGAGCTTACTGAAATGGCTTCGGAGCAAAACAGCTTGGAACCCGGTCACAACCGCTTTAAACTTCCCTCAAACCCCATCATCACCGAACCAAGCCCCCAGCTTACTCGTCAACAATTGGAAAAGCTATTTGCTCCGCTATTTAGTGATGACATTGATGAACGTGCTCCGTGTGTATCCGCCATGTTTCCACCGCTCAACCTCGATCATATTCCAATACCCGATAACCCTGCTACAACAACCACTATTGAAGAAGCACCACCAGTTGACTCTACATCAACATTTGAACAAACTGCTTCCAACGACGCTGAACCAGCTGATGATGTTCTAAACAATGAAGTAACCCCACCTGCAGATTTTTATCCAAATGCGTTCTTTAACCCGTTTGCTAATGAAACTGCTGCACCAGATGTTGCGAAATCATCTACAAGCCATTTGAATCCTCCCAATCTGCAGAATGTATATCAACATCAACCATCCACTCATCGTTGGACAAAAGACCATCCTCTAGAGAATATTATTGGTAACCCGAATCAACCAGTCATAACACGACAATGTCTTCACACAGACGGTGAACATTGCATTTATGCACTCACCGTCTGCCAATCTGAACCTAAAAACATTAAAGATGCAATGACCAAAGACAACCGGATTGAATCCATGCAAGAAGAACTCAATCACTTTAAACATCTTGAAGTATGGGAATTGGTTGAAAGACCAACAGGGTCTTCGTCATTGGTCTCAAATGGATTTGGAAAAACAAATTAGATGATGAAGGAACCGTAATCAGAAATAAGTCACGTCTGGTGGCTAAGGGTTATAGACGGAAGAGGGTATTGAATTTGAAGAATCATTCGCTCCGTTGCTCGTCTTGAGGTCGTACGGATTTTCTCTGGCGTTTGCGGCTCACATGAACATCACGGTCTTTCAAATGGATGTCAAACCGCTTTCTCAATGGACAACCGAAAGAAACGGTCTATGTTAGCCGCCGAAGGATTCGTTGATCCGAGTTCCCTAATCACGTCTACAAACCGAAGAAGGCTCTCTATGGTCTCAAACAAGCTCCTCGGGCGTGGTATGATAAGTTATCATCCTTTCTTATCGCCAATAATTTTGTAAAAGGTTCGGTCGACCCTACACTGATCATACAATATCACGGGGCTCACATTTTAATCGTTCAAATCTATGTGGATGACATCATTTTTGGGTCAACACATTTAAAATACTCAAACGCTTTTTCAAAACTAATGAAAAACATTTTGAAATGTCCATGATGGGTGAACTTACGTTCTTTCTAGGACTACAAGTTCATCAATCACCCCGTGGTATTTTCTTGAGTCAGTCCAAATATGCCCTTGAACTTTTAAACAAATTTGGAATGCAAACCTGTGACACCTATGCCACACCAATGGCACATACCAAGATATTATTTTTGTCGTATATCTTTGCTCCCGTTATCAGTCAAACACCGCATACCAAATACCGAAGTATCATTGGGTCTCTCATGTATCTAACAGCTAGCAGACCTGATATTGTTTTTGTCGTATATCTTTGCTCCTCTATCAGTCGAGACCAACTGAAACCCACGTCTCCGAGGCTAAAATAATCCTCCAATATATCAAGGGAACCATTAACTTGGGGATCTGGTATCCAAAGGATTCTGGTTTTGAACTAATAGCTTTTTCAGACGCTGATCACGCAGGATGCTTAGATTCACGGAAAAGTACTTCAGAAGCATTACAATTTCTTGGTGATAAACGGTGTCATAGCAATTGAAGAAGCAGATTGTACGTCGCCGTCCTCAACAGAAGCGTAATATGTAGCCATGTCAACCTGTTGTGCTCAAGTCATTTGGATGAGAACACAACTCAAAGACTATGGTTACATATTTGACAAAATCCCGATGTACTGTGACAATCGAAGTGCTATTGCGATCTCGTGCAACTCCGTTCAATACTCAAAATCAAAGCACATCGATCTTCGATATCATTTCATCAAGGAACACGTGGAAAAGGGTACTGTTGAATTATACTTTGTGGGTACTGAATACCAACTAGCAGATCTTCTCACCAAAGCCTTAGCTCCTGCTAGGTTTAATGAGTTGGTCCACCGGATTGGTATGCGGTGTTTGACTCCAGAGGAACTGGATGAACTTTTAACACATTATTAAAACCAGTCAAACACCAAAACCTCTTTTGTAAATATTTTTCAAAAACAAAATACAAAAATATAAAATCAGATAAAACAACAAAAATACACTTCTATCTATATTTCTTTTAACATGGCAAGTACAACTCTTCCGTCAACACTCAAATCTTTCAAAATTCAGTATTTTTTCGATCAAGTGTTGAGGGGGAGAAAGCAAATATTTTTTCGGTTTCTTAAAACCTTGTACTTGCATGTTGTCTCATCCCGGTTGTTTCTTTATTAATGGTGGTCACATTTCTGGTTTACTGACACTCCTCATACTAAAATTTATAAAATTTCATTATTTCTTAAGTCGAGGGGGAGTATCGTCAAATTTCTTTCCAAATATCCTTCGTTTGGTAACCAAAATGGAAGTTATGGGCATGAGATGTAAATGGTAAAGGTGGAGGGACTAATTGTGTCAAAATGTCTAAAGTATTTTTTAACAAAACACCTCCACCAAACATATACTTCACATTTATTACACATTTATTATATCACCAACCAAATCCTACGCATAAAAATCATCCGCAAATCTGGATCATCAATTTGTAAGTGGTTAAACGTTCTTTGCAATAATCTAAACATGGGTTTTGAATTTTTTTGAAAACCAACGGTTAGATTTTAACTTAGAAGTGATTTTGTGTTCTACGCATAAGCGTATGAACACCTAATCAAGTTAGTGTGTTTGTGGTTAAAATGATAGTGTCAAAACGTTTCTCTAAAATCAATTATTCCAATTTTATCATTAAAACACACCCAGAAACACGAATTGATTGATTCTTGAATTTTGGGTTTATGCGTAAGTTTGGGGGTTTTCAATATTGAGTGTTTTTTGTTAAAAAGATTGTCATATGATGTTGTTTACAAGGTTAATTGACCATAATCATGCTTAGAATCAACCCAGAAACACGAATTTCCCTTAAATTAGAAATTAGGGTTTATGTTCTTAAGAATTGGGTATTTTTGATTGGCTTTGATTTTGATGTTATAACTTGGATAGAACAACTCACTATGCTTCTTAGACCTTACAGAACAAGTTTGGTGCATTTCCTATGGCTAGATAACTTACTCGTAATTCTTAGGCCTTAGGGTTTAGGTTTAAGCGTAACATATCTTCTACGCATAACTGCCTCAATATGTATCCATGTTTAGAACTGATAAAGATTGAATGTATGTGTTGATATTGGTGTTATGATGAATCTATTTCAGGTTTTTACGCGTGTATAACTCAGAATCTAGGTTACTTGAACATCTACGCATAAGGATCACCTTACGCGTAGCATGTTATGCGCAAGAGTAATCTTACGCGTAACGTTTACGCGTAAGGTTCTACATTGGGGACTACGCTTATCCTGTGAAGGATATGCGTAAACAGTAACCTCTACGCATAAGGTTGACTCTTACGAGTAAGCCTTACGCGTAAGGTTCCATATGCGCTTACTCATAAGCTCTACGCATAAGGACCTCTTTTCCTACGCGTAATATTTCTTACACGTAAGTCAAGAACCTACGCATAAGCTTACGTTTACGCGTATAATCACTCCTGTTTACGCATAAGCTTGCCATTTCTATGCCTAAGCCTAGTTTTAACCTTAATAATGAATTGTTACACGTGCAAACTTGTAAATAAATAAATCATAACGCCACGAAACCAATAATGTCACTTATAAGCTTAAATGTTTAATAAGTTGTGAAAAATAAGTGAAAACATAGACTTTAAACCTTTAAGTTAATCAAATCATGAAACTTATCACGACGTCTTTGGACTATTGGACTAACAAGTGACATTGGACTCGTAACAATCATCGACATATCACATTCAAATAATAGACAATAAAATCAACTGTTGACTAACGTAATGTCTTTCGATATGTTGGTTCTTTTGGCTAAATATCTTTCAGATAACGACATGGACGCTCAAATGCAAAATGTGGAAGCACCAAACGTTCTCACTGTTGAAGATATCTTCCCTCATGGTTATCCAATGAAGATAGGAAAGAATAACCTTCGTGTTGATTTTGATATTCTCACCTACTCAGAATCTTCTTGTCTGATTGTTGTAGACATTCTGAAGAATCACCCTTATCGTAATATGCTCACCAACTCTCGCTACAGGCCGAGATCTACATTCACCCATTCTGGCATACAATGCAAAAGATCAAAGGTCAAAATGCTGTGACGGTGACGCTCAACCACAAACAAGTCACCATCACACCAGCAGACTTTAGGGTTGTTCTTCTCATTCCCACCATTGAGCCAAACGAATACAATGCCACACCAACTGAAGAGGCCGTTCTGCAATTCATGATCGACATTGGTTATGATGAAGCTTCAGGAGTAATCACAAAGCATTCATACGTGGATCTTAAGAATATTCCTCAGAAATGGAGAACCCTCTACATTATCATCACCAAATCCGTTTCTGGACGTGATAGTGGTTATGAGCATCCCAAGCTCATGGAACTACAGATCTTCTGGGCTTTGGTCAACATGAAACACGTTGAAGTTGAAGCCTTAATATGGGACGACATGATGTCTTTCCTCAAAAAGCTTGGCTCCAAGATCCAATACAGCAGATATACCAAATTGTTGATCCAAAGAGCTCTAGGGAATAATCCTGATATCCCCTTGAGACTCAATGACCCCAACAATCACTCCATGTTGTATGAGCCTACACTCACAAATGATTAAGGAATCGACAACAAAGAAACAAGGTGTGGTTGCCGATCACCTTCTAACCTGATGAAGTCAAACAACTTTATTCATACAAAAGGTATCCGGTAGCGTTGATGAAGGCAAAGTAGGTTTTCTTGATGAAAAGTCCTCCGGTACACCTACTAGGAAAACCAGAGAGGCAAGGTAGGGAGTGTTACAAGCACCGAAAGTCAAAGAAAGTTTCCTAAGAGGTCACATACTCTCAAAAGGAAAGTTCCTCTAAGGAAGATATTCCTATTCCTATTCCCAAGCCTGAACCGCAACGAAAGCTACTGGATGAAAGCTCGAGGAAACTAAATCGACGAAGAGGTCACCTACTCAAACCGCAATCGATGACACTCCAACAGTAGCTAAACCTCCCAGTCCAATAGCTGAAAAAGGAAAAGGAAAGACTCTTGTGCTTGAGCATGATAAGGAAAGTTCTATAGAAGAACCAGTTGATGAGGAAAGAGAATATCAAAAGAAGTTGAAGAACCTCAGACTCAAATACCTTGCCGATGAATTTGTAAAGGATCAAACTCGTGGACCCGGAGGGTCAAGTGGTAGAACTCAAGCCACACCAAATTCTGATGCGGTTAATCAACCCGATAAGGGAACTGGTACCACCATCACCCACGAACAACAACAAAGGCATATTGAGGATTCCATCAACTTTGACATAAAGGAACCAGACACGGAAAAGACTGAGAAAACTTCTGGTGAAGATACTAAGGTTGATGAAACGGCTAAGTCTAAAAATGATGAAGATACTGATTATGATAATTTTCTTCTAGACAGTCCCGCACGCTCCAAGGAGGACACTTCTGAGCCACCTAAGGACCCTGAGCCACCTCACCTCTCCTCTTCATCAGACTCGTCTTCTCACTCTTCACTTCCACCATCCAAAGGAACAACCAGATCCACATCTAAATCAGTGAAGAAACCAACAGAATCTTGTATATCCCGAGCTAAGACAAAAATTGTGAAAGCTATCAAGCAAGTCAAGAAGAAAGTCGTGATCAACAAAAAGCTGAATCAACTTGCTGACAGAATCAACTTTCTTCAAGACGGGATAAACGAGATGTTGAAAGAAAGGGATCAAATCCAGGAGCTTCTCAAAGGAGATTTCCAAAAGGGAATGGAGAAGACGGCTAGAGAATATACTCACAAGTTTCTTCTCGACATTGTCCCTGGTGTGACAAGAGAAGTATTTTCCAGACAACTTACTCCAAATATCATCGCATTGGTTAAACATATAATGGCCAAAGAATATGATCTCTCTGAAACTGAGTTAATTGCTAAATTGGTGATGCAAATGTCAAAACGATCTGCAACTTTTACTTCGGATGAAGCTAAATTTTTGAAGGTCTACTAGATTATCAACTCAGATCATCATGCAAGGAATCAGCAGATCAACCTAAACGACCAAGAGATGACGATGATAAGGACAAGGACTCGAACCTAAACGCCCAAAGAAGTCTGGTGAATCTTCCTCAATGCCACCACCAACCCAAAATACTCCAACCGAAAGAAGATCTCCACCAAGTTCTGCTGCTGCTGATAAACCTCAGGACTCTGAGTTACCACCTCAGACAGAGAAAACTGGTGATCACTTCGAGTACACTGGTGGTAACGATGAAGAGATACCTGAGCCCAACAACAACAACAACCCACCTCTCCCGCTTCAACAAAGAAACCAGCATCCTCATCTAGGCCAAAGAAGAAGAAGAAGTCACCTAAGGCTGATGTCGTCTCATGGCTAGACGAAGATGACACCGAGTTTGAATGGTTCTCTACACTTGTTGATGCTACTCCCGCCCTAACTGATGATCAAGATATGGTAGAAGGTCGAACATTGGAGCATGCTAAGTTACTTCAAGAGAAGTTTCGGGTGAAGAAGATGACCAAGTCAGAGTTAAAACGTATCAAGAATGAAGCTTTTCAATTGCTCAAAGACAGCTCGGAAAGTGCTATCGAAGTTGAATATCATCTTGAAAACATAGCACGAGCCATGTCTAACAACATCGATTGGCTCAACCCTGAAGCTAACATTGACTTCACATGAAAAGACAATGCTCCATACTACACCGACTGGACCAGACCTCTACCAACTATTGGCCAACCAGATCAACCTAAGATTCCATTCCGCTACTTCTTCAACAATGACCTAGAATTTCTTCTACACGGTAGTGATGGTTCAAAGAAATACGCTACTTCACTTACACTTCTGTTCCCGGCAGCCATATACTCCAACTGCATAGCCATCGAGGAAAAGGCTACTCACATGTTTGCCAAAAGTGTGGAACAATATGACATCGATGCAATGTATGGGATTCACCATTGGCCGGAATGCCGAAGAATCTACTACAAAAGCTTCCAGGTTTGAAAGTCTAAACATGAAGTGTACAGTGATAAAGGGATCGTTGCTGTTAAACATGTAGCTCTCTCGTCTAAATGGGACTACACTTTCCTCCAGAAAATCGTGGTCAAAAGACAAGACGAAAGGGACTATGATTTCTGTGAAGCGGACTTTCGTTTGTCTCTCAACGACATTGAAGATCATGTATCTTGCCAAGGTACAAGGAAGAATGAGACAATTCTTGACAGAAATCCAACGTGAATACATCAATTCCTTGCTAATCTTCATCGAAGCATAGTGATCCAGAACGTAGAAGACTTGAAACTTGCCGTTGAATCTTATCGACACGTCAACTTCACCGCCTCGCTAGAACTTCCGACATCAATCATCTTCCTCAATACACTCTCATCAGTAAACCGTTTGGAGTAGTCTACCATAGTGAACTACATCGCAACTGCTTGATGGCGTGTTGAGATCTTCACAAGTTTGGAGATCACACACTGAAGAAAGTCAGGGACGGCTTAGCTTATCGGTTAAAGGCGATACAACAAGGCATTAGGTCACGGAAGAGATGGAATTCTCATGAGAGACGGGATGTGAAGAGAATCATCACGCGGATTGATGAAAGGTTGTTTAAAAGGGACAAGTTCAGAACTTTGGAGAGCTTCGTAGGTGGTCGTCCCAGGATTTCTCTCCCAGGCTATCAACGCCAGCCGCATTCCTGAGTTATTGCCGGACTACCAATCTCCCGGTACCCCTTAACTGTTTCATTTTCTATATTGATTTGGATGTGTGATTACTTATGACAATGGCTTGTGCACACATAGCAGTGTACAACCTGTTGTTGTAATGATAAGACCCTATGGTACGCTTCAGTGCGACAATCCTATAAAAGGAGCGAAAGCTTCTTACTTTTGAGTAAAACTTATCAAAACTTTCATTTTCAAAGTTTTGCTCAAAAGAACAAGTACTTCCCCTTACGATTTTTTCAAAACCTCAAAAGTTTGTATCACTTTTTGAGGGGGAGTATTTGTCAACCAAAACCTTTGTTCACATATTGTTCTTCATGGTAATCTTCACGCAAAACTCGAAATGGACATATTCGATATCAAAATTTCTTCAAAAATAACATTTATATGCCATTTTTTAGGGGGAGAAAAATTATGTGATAAGAAATATGTTGTGAAATTGCAAATGAATCATTGTGCTACAGACTTAACCAATGAATTGACGAGATCTTGAATGTTAGTAACTCGAAAAGACTTGTCCGGGACGGGTAATAATTTCAAGCTAGCTCGCTAGTGATGTAAACGTGTCTCCCAAAGGACTTGTTCGAGTAGAATGTACCATTCGAGAAACTCTTGGTAGACATGAAATTTGACGGGTTTGACAACCTTTCGAGGATTGTTCACACCTTCAAGGTAGTTATTAGAGCTAGTTGTCACCTAAAAGCTGACAATGTAACTCTTTAACTATGCAACGTAACCGTGTCTCGCGGGGGATTGTCTATCATGAGTTGATCAATTCAAAAGTGCGCGCTCTTCTCTCACCGTGCAGACTTCTGTCAAAATACTTAAGCACATGTGGAGGGGGAGTATTTCTGCAAAATAATAAACTCTCACAGTGGTACAAAATGTTTTTACTAATAAACACTTTGAGAGATTTTCATGAAAATCGTTTTTTATGGCAATGGAGTTATAAGGTGATTAAGGTTAGGAATAACCGTCCTATGATCCGCTAGAGCCGGAGTGATCTACCCAAGGACACTACAAATAGTTAGAATTAGAAGTCCTTAGGTATGATTATAAAAAGGAGAAAATTAGAATCGGAGAAAGAAGGAGTTGAAGAATTAAAAAGAAATGCAAAGAAAAGGGTGAAAAAAATAGCCCTCCAGATTATTCAACTTAGGGCAGACACCGGGTTCAATTCATATGCAACTGGTCGTCACTTGATGACACCGGTATTGAAGATCAAAGTCGTCATGGACCCAGTGACGCATGCACTAAACCTTCTTAGCCACTCAAGTTTCTCTCAATAGAAGCTTGTTTCATTCTCACAGGGAACCCTACGTAAACTATCGGCTTTCTCTTAGAGATTGCTGGTATTGAAGAAGGAGACCCTCTCCCTAGTCTCGCCAGAAAACCAAAGCGCACTGTTGAGTCTAGAGCCATGAGATTCATCAAAAGATCTCTTAGGTACACTTGACAATTCATCGCTTGTCGTTCAACAATAAGGACGCAAGTGATACATTATCAAGTCCTTCACAGATCTTAGCAATCTGTCGAGAACATTTATGAGAGGTTCACACATGTGATCCTCGGTGATTGAATGGAAACTCCTGCCAGGTCAACATCAAACGTACCCTGACAGCAGGTCGCTTCGGTAACTCCCTGTGGATTACGCTTAGTGTGTCTCAAACGGTCTACGTCGTGGAGGTGATGCTTCGGTGTACCTCAGCGACTCATCCGAATCAGGTGTACTTCGGTACATCGTGTTATCTCATTTGTGGGACTCCAGTTCAGGAACGGCCTTTGTGAGAATTAGAGTTGTGTTTTCACACTATGCTGTTAACACTCTCGAAGTTCAAACTTGTAAGTTCTGGAATCCGCTTATCACTAACCTTTCTTATGTTTTCTTCTTATGGAAGCTCTGGAGCGGATTGATCATGCAGAATCTTCACATGCTCATACCAACAACATCACTAATGGAAGTTCTCTCTAAAGGCAACACAAAGTCAGAATGATTCTTCATCAATACAAAGAATCTACAAAGTTTAAAGACTAAGAGAACTACATCAGTACTGAAATCTAACGTCAAAGAGCGTGTGAGCATGTTGAAGAAAGACGCGAAGACACTGGAGCAACGAAGCAGACCTGATGCAGACAACAACAACATATTATCACTACCATCACAAAGAACAAAGATCAAAGAATAAAGAAAATAATGTCGTCAAAGCAGAATTTTTCAAAGGAAACAATTTCTCTACACTGGGGAGATTGTTCGAATCAAGGCACTTCTTCTCACAAGAAAGAAGAATGTCAGAAGACGTCAAATCTACTATTACATCAGCACCTTCAACGTTTATATTATCAATCACTAACACTTAGGGGGAGATTGTTGGAATCACTCCTAAAATAGATTTCAAGTGTTAGTAATTAATATGTAATAGTTAGCTTAATTATGGCCTTTATGTTTGTTATTAAGCTTAGGCTTATGTAGAAGGCCCATAAGCCTAGGCCCAAGCCCAATAAGTAAAGGATGGGAACTTCGAGTGTTGCTCTAGTTCCCTGATGGTAAGTACTCAATTGGGACAAAATGGATTTTGAAGAATAAGAGAGATGCAAGGGGTGTTGTGGTTAAAAACAAAGCAAGATTAGTGGCTCAGGGTTATAGGCAAGAGGAAGGAATTGATTATGATGAATTGTTTGCACCTGTTGCTAGAGTTGAGGCCATTCAAATTTTCTTGGCCTATGCATCTTACATGGGATTCATGGTATATCAAATGGATGTCAAAGGTGCTTTTCTGTATGGTGAAATAGAAGAGGAGGTTTATGTCACTAAACTCAAAGGATTTGAAGACCCAGATCATCCTAAACATGTTTACAAGGTTGTTAAAGCTCTCTATGGACTACATCAGGCACCAAGAGCATGGTATGCTAGGCTTTCATCATTTCTGCTGAAGCATGGTTATAGACGAGGTGCCATTGACAAAACACTTTTCCTAAAGAAGAATTCCACAGACATCATACTTGTGCAAGTTTATGTAATCACAAGCACACTAAAAGACAGTCTCTATAACTTGTATTTAAGCGGAAATTAAACACAAGAACAAACGCAAATAACTAAGAACACTTTTATCCTCTATGGATCTTTTAATAATACTAAAACTTTGTTTTTCAACTCGTACATAACTCATACTATTGTGTTCCTTTTATAGACAAGGAACCCTAACCCGTTTCCCAAGAAACGTATAAACATAAAACTAAATAAGATATACATTATAACTTCCTAATAAAGCTCATGCATTTCCTAACTAACTATAGAATACGCGAAATATCTATCTCCGCAGAAACCAACTACACGTTTATATAACTTCAGCAGAAACTCTTCTTCAGTAGAATCCATGTACTTCAACAGATTCCTTCAGCAGTATTTTCAGCAGAATTCCTACTTTGCATAATTCCCAACATTCCCTCCTATAAATACTCTTGTAAACCCTCACTTGAGGGTTGGTTGTTCAATTCACACATTTTCACCTTACGCATAACTCTTCTAATATTCATATTGTGTGTGTGTGTGTGTGTTTGTTCATCCGATCACTTCTTCCCTATTTCTTCTATTGATGCTTGTGTTACAAACATGGTGACCTAACACAAGTGGTGTACCAACTGCTGCGGCTTTGAACTTGCAGCCGGGTGGTAGCTTTTATGGTGATGAAAACTCTTCCCGCCATGCAGACATGGAACCTGAAATGACCAGGAGTGTCCGCAGTAGGAAATGTCGTCGTCTAATGCCAAACGTGCCTGATGTACAACAGCCGTATATGCAACCCGGGCTGGGTCCTTCAGTCGCGTCAGGTACATGATGGTGGTATTGATTGTTTACGTTATGCACACTTTTAGTATGTCATGACACTGTGTTGGCTAATGATGCTTTTGTGGTTGATCAGGTGAACCGAGTGATTACATGAGGTTTAGTCCCTGCAATCGTGTTTGCCGTCACTGTAGTGCAATGTTTTGGGATGAGGAGAAACTAAGCTCTTCAACTGTATCTAGAGGACCGATGTATAATCGGGGTTGTTTGGAGGGCAGGGTTCGGTTGGTAACTGTGAGAGAGTACCCACCGATTGTGAATGATCTTTATTCAAGTGAACATTTCATGGAAAACATAAGAGCGTACAACCAAATGTATGCTATGACTTCTTTAGGCGTTAATATAGATCAGTTAGTGAACGTTGGTAGATGCCCTTATGTTTTCAAAGTCTCTAGCCAGATATATCATAGGATAGGCAGGCTATGCCCGGTTCCCGGTTCATCCCCAAGATTCTTGCAGCTGTATATATACGATACGGACAACGAAGTTCATAACAGGTTGGACCATTTTGTAGAAGGTTCAAGGAGCATTTTCAGACCAGATGTTGTACAGTCGTTGATAACATTACTTGATCAAAATAATGCTTTGGTTCAGCTTTTTAAGACGGAGAGGGATAAGTTGCAACAGCATGATGTGCCATCATTTAAAGTTAGGCTGTTTAGCGCGGGAAAGGCACCACAATATGTACTACCTACTGCTGATTCTATTGGAGCTATTGTTTTCGGTGAAATGGAAGAGACGGAGAGCGACTTTGATATAATATTGGAAGCACATTCTGAGGAGCCACAACGAGTTAATAAATTGCATTCACTGTATATGTCGGCCTAATTCCCGTTGTTTTTCATATTTGACGAACAGGGCTGTCATTTAGATTTGCATTATCTCAACGTGTCAACGACTTCAACTCGCAGGGGTAAGCGTATGTCGAGGAAGGCATTCTATTGCTATCAATTGCACGATAGGCATGGTTTTTACAACCTTTTGAGCCGTGGTGGGAAACTATTTCAGCAATATGTAATTACCGCATATTGCAGTATAGAGCAAGAAAGGATGGACTTCATAAGGTTTAACCAGTCAAACATTAGAGGCGATTATTTCACGTGGTGATGCTGATGGTTCAGACGTCGATTCAAGAATTATCTTGCCATCTTCATTTACTGGCGGGCCTCGCTATATGTATAGCCACTACTTGGATGCTCTAGCAATTTGTAGGGTGCATGGCAACCCAGCCTTTTTCGTAACATTTACATGGAACACTAGGTGGCCCGAGATACAAGAATACATGGCTGCCTTTCCCAAACTTTCAGCGTCCGATAGGCCCGATGTTATCGATCGTGTTTTTGAACGGAAGATTCACTCTCTGACTAAGTATATTCGAGACTTTCGTCCTTTTGGTCCAATAAAAGCAGGTATGCTACCCTACGTTCATTTATTTTTAACATGGCATAGTCGCTTACATTTATCACACTCTTTTTTAATACCTGTTTCCCTTTTGTTTTCAGTAATGCATACGGTGGAGTTTCAGAAACGGGGACTGCCACATTGCCACATATTGTTGTGGACATCATTAAGATCTGAAACTATGAGTCCCGATGATGTCGACAGATATATTAGCGCGGAGTTGCCACATCAGGAAGATGACCCAAAAGGGTTTAGAGTGGTAACGGAGTTTATGATGCATGGTCCATGCAGGGGGGGGGGGATTTTCCGAACACTGTGTGTATGCGCGATAGGACCACGTGCAATAAAATGTTCCCCAAGGAAAATTGTAATGCAACATTCTTCGACACGTCAGGCTATGCACATTATAGGCGTAGAGATACTCATATACAAATGCAACACCATGGTGTTAGACTGGACAACGCATATGTTGTGCCGTACAGTAGGCAACTCTGTATGAGATTCTACGCGTATATAAATGTAGAATATTGCGGTTGGACCATGCTTATCAAATATTTATTCAAATACATCTCAAAGGGCAGAGACAGAATAATCGCAAGGGTGTCTAGAGAAATAGGAGGCGCATCAGCTGACCCTGTTACCGCTTCAACTTCATCTAGCACCCCTAGGCAGCGCGTAGATGAAATAAAGAATTTTGTGGACGCGCGTTATATTGGACCGCATGAGGCTTGCTGGCGCATCTTCGGTTTTGATGTTCATAGCAGAGAACCCGCTGTTCAAATTTTAGCTGTCCACCTAGAGAACATGCAACATATTTCTTTCAAGGAGTCTCAAACTGTGCAGTCCATACTCAACAATCCAAGTGCCAGAAGGACGACGTTAACTGAATGGTTAGCATTTAACGAAGCGTATACCATTGGTAGGCATCTAACGTATCTACAGTTTCCTGCTGAGTTCGTGTCGTCTAAAGCAGATAAAGTGTGGTCTCCTAGGCGCAACAATAAGCCTGCGATAGGACGGTTGGCGTATGTGCACCCAACTGCGGGTGACCTTTTTTATCAACGCATGTTGCTTTGCCATCAAAAAGGCTGTAGGTCCTTTGTGGCTATTAGGACTGTTGACGGTTATATGCATAACACGAACAGAGAGGCTTGTGAGGCTTTGGGATTATTACAGGATGATCAGGAATGGATAACCGCTATGCAGGAGAGTTGTGCGACGGCTACTTCAGCTCAATTGCGTGCACTCTTTGCTCAAATATTGTTATTCATAGACGTTACAAGTCCGATTACCCTTTGGCGAATGTTTCGGAGGCAGATGTCTGACGACGTTCCACATATACTATCAGAAGCATTAAATATACGTCCCATATTTGTTAATGACCCGGAGTTAGAAGGTGGTGTTCTGTATGAACTACAAGCACTACTTAGCATCCATGGAAAGTCACTAAGGGATTATGGGCTACCAAACCCTCCGCCAGGCCTTTTAGGCCTATTTAGAAATTGCACCATTATGGAAGAAACGTGTTATAACAAGGAAGAAATGGCAGCGGAAAGCAGAGGCCTCATCCCGCAACTAAACCAAAAGCAGCGGCAAGTTTTTGACATGATTATCACTGCAGTACACAACTGTTGGGATATGAAAGTCAAAGTACTGAAGAAGTGAAAGTGCTGGAGATTCAAAGTACTGCTAAGTGAAAGTCAAAGTACTGCTGTCGAAGTCAAAGTACTGCAAAGCTAAAGAACTGCTATATTCGTTTATGGAAAGCTTTGTTATTCTAGAATATTCTTTGTTTAGATTACTTGTCGTACAAGGTTACAAATTGTAAACCGACTAGGGTTATCCTTAAGCCTATAAAAGGACCCCTAGATTGGCATTAAACGTATGCGTATTATTAGAGTTTTAGAGAGTTCGATATTAGTGTTTTAGAGTTGTTTAAGAATCTGTATAACAAGCAGATTTAGAGTTATTAATAAAATCGTTGAAAGTTAAAGTTAATTCTTCTTAGCTTTGTTAAGTAAATTCCGCATACTTAATAGAGTTTTCTCAGTGTTTCATTGTTAATAACTTAGGATTTATCCGAGGTTATTAAACCCTTAACAAGCTATATAAGTTAGTTTGGCTAGAGTACATCGATCCAACAAGTGGTATCACAGCTTGTATGGAAACTCTGACTAAGAAGAAACCTTAAAACCTAGTTAACAACAAAACCTAAAGATGTCGACAGAAGCTGTTCCACCCCCATCCATCACCTCACTAAGAATACCAATCATTAAGAAGGGAGAATACGACCTATGGAGCATGAAGATGAGGCAGTACATTGCTATTACAGACCATGCACTATTGAATGTAATTGTCAATGGTAATGAAGTAGTTCCAGAACCTTTAGAGATTCCTGGATAACCAAAACCACCCAAAGCAGTCTTACCAGTAGCAACAATAAGAAATCAAGAGAAGGCTCTCAATATACTGTTGTCTGCTATTCCAGATGGTCATCTACTCAAGTTTCATGATGCTAAAGATGCAAAGCAACTCTGGGCTGCTCTCAAGACAAGGTTTGGAGGTAATGATGCTTCCAAAAAGATGCACAGAAATCTATTGAAGCTGCAGGTTGAAACATTCACTGTTGGAGAAAGAGAAGGCCTTGATGCTGCCTATGACAGATTCCAAAATCTTCTCAGCATGCTGGAGCTGTACAAAGCAGAGGTTTCAGTTGAAGATGCTAATCTAAAGTTCTTAAGGAGTTTGCCATCGACATGGCATGTGATTGCTACTATGATCAGAGGACAACTTGGTTTGGATGTTATGGACTTTGATGATCTCTATAATCACTTGAAGGTGTATGACCATGAGATGAAGGTTCAAACTAGTTCAAAATCTCACAGCATTGCCTTTTTGTCATCTGAAAACAGACGCAGTACTTCCACTAAAAGTACTGCTTCTCCTACTCAAAGTACTGTTGCTCAAAGTACTGTAGCATACACTACTCCCACCTTTGCTCAGCAAGCCACACCAATAAACACCATCCACTCTGATGAAGTCGTATGCTCTTTCTTTGCACAGCAAGCTACTTTACCTGTCACTTATGAAGAAGATTTGTCACAAATTGAAGAAGATGCTCTTGAAGAAATTGATATCAGGTGGCAAGTTGCTATGATCACCGCTAGGATCAGGAAGTTCATGAAGAAGACAGGAAGAGGCATTGACTTCAAACCAAAACAGGGAATCACCTTTGACAAGTCCAAAATTGAATGCTTCAATTGTCAAAAGACTGGACACTTTGCAAGGGAATGCATGTTTGCTAAATATCAAGCAAACAGGGATGGTGAGAAACCAAAGCTAGAGCTAAAAGAAATTCCTATTACAAAAACAAAAGCTTTGGTTGCTCAAGAGAATCTATCAGAGGTTGACTGGAGTGCTGAGTTTGATAATGAACCAGTAACCTATTGTATGGTAGCTATGGAGGAATCAGTGGAAGAGTTTGACTGGAGCACAGCCTTTGACGAGGAACCTGGACATGCTGCTTTGGAAGCCAGAGATGGTCTAGGAAGCTTTGATTGGAGCATGGAGAGTGAAGATGATCCTGTTCTACTTGCTATGGTAGCCACTTCACCAAATTCACCCCCTATCTCTGAGGTATGCTCTAAGTGTCATAATTTTTATCAAAAAGTGCTAAATGATTATGTTACTGAAAGAGATAATTATCAAAGGGCTAGGTCTGAGGTAGCAGGTTATCAAATTACTTTAGAGTCTATGGAAGCCAAAATAATAACTCATGAAAATAATGAAATGGCTTGGGCAGAAAAGTATGAACAACAGGATTATCAGTTAAAATTAAGTGAATGGAAGTTAAATTGTAAGATTTCTGAAATTGAGAAACTGACTAAGGAGAGAGATGAATTGCTAGAAAAGTTTGCTGCTTGGGGACAATCTGGTCTTTCTCATGTTAGTTATGTTGAAAAACAGAGAGGATCCTACATTAGAACTGGACTAGGATTTGGTATGGACTTTAGTAGCATAGAGGAAAACCCACCCAGTAATCAGGATGACCTTGATTTTGAGGATATAACAACTAGTGATGATGAACTCATTAACTATGTAGACACATCTAGTAATGAGGAATCAATTAGTGAAACACCTCCTGAATATAAGAAAGACAAAGGTTATCATGTTGTCCCTCATCCCACTGGTAGTTTTCAACCTCTTAGACCAGATGTTTCTCGTTTTGGAGTAGACAACCTAGAGTTTAGGAAAAAGCTTATTGGTCAATCTAGGTCTGAAACCCCAAAAGAAACTGTTGAAAAACCTAAGGATAATGATGTTAAAAGTCAAGCAGTACCTTCAACTCAAAGTACTGCTACATGTTCAGCAGTACCTTTAGAAAAATCTTTTCAAAATACTGCAAAACCTTTTTGGGATAATTTTGGTCAAAACAGTTTTAATCAGTCACCTAGAAGGCATAATAGTTTTGGTCATAGACATAGAGGAAGCAATTTTGGGAGTTTGGGTCAAAAATTGTGTTTTGTTTGTTACAGTCCTGATCATTTGATTAAGCACTGTGACTTTCACTCAGAATACCTAAGTAAATTCCCAAAGAACTGATCTGCCAACCATAGACCTAGAGAGAATAAACCAGTCTGGAATCATTCACATAGGGTTAACCATAGCAACTTTTCACAAGACTATAGGTACCCTCACCAGAGAAGACCTTTTTCAAAACCTCCAGTACCTTCAAATACTTTTCAAAAAAACTCAAGCAGTACCTTCTCAAAGTACTGCTATATTTTCAAACAATCAAGGTACTGTAAACACTTTTTGGAATGGAAAGACTAGGAGATCAAATTACTATCAATCTAGAAGGCGTTACAACTCAAAGAAAGTAGCTAGATCAAGGGACTCTACACCAGCAGTTAAAACTAAATGGGTTAAGAAAGAAAGTACTGATGAGGAACAAACAGTACTTTCAACAAGTACTAGTGAAACAGAGATTTTTGATAAAGATGATTTTGTGGAAAAAGAAAAGGAAAATTTTGTTGAAAAAGAAAGTTTTGCTGAAAATCCACCACAAGTTTTAAAACAAAAGATAATGCTTGATTCTATCTACAAAAACTGTGAAGATTACATACTCAAGGAATTTGAGTATGTTACTCCACAAGGGGAACACAAGTCAGTAATGGCCTGGGTTCCTAAAAGACATTAACTCTTTTATCTTTGTGCAGGGCAACCCAGAAGAGGAGCTTAAAGATCATCTAATTGTGGATAGTGGTTGCTCTGGAAGCATGACACGAGACAAGGTGATTCTGTCAGATTTTAGATCTTATTGTGGAGGAAGAGTTACATTTGGGAATGATCCTAATGGAGGAAGAATCACTGGAAAAGGAACTAATAAGCAGGGCGTATAGATTTTGAGAATGTTAGATATGTGAAGGAGCTCAAGTTCAACCTTCTGTCAGTCTCTCAAATTTGTGACAAAAAGCACTGATAACGCTACACGCGTCGTTCGGGGTCAAAGGAACTTCCTTTTCTTCAAGCAAGTTTTATAACACCCTAGGCAGTGAACCTAATCGTTATAGTGTAGTATTAGGGTAAGCCACGGGTATTGATATCGTTCTCTAGGGGAATAGGAATTCTAGTGAGAAGTTACTACGCTAAGGTTGGGGTTGAAGAAGATTATTTTTTATCTTTTTATATTTTTTAGGAATTAGAAAGGTACGAATCTCGGGGTTTGGATTTGGGGGTTGGTATTTCTACCGATTACTCTACTTATCTAATTATCTAATCTAAGGTGTATGTAGTCTATGTCTAATTATGGTGTGCTCATATGATGGTTTAAAGATGTGTTTACTTAGGTTTTATTACTCCTTAATTATCTCCTATTGATGGTTGAATTGTCACGTCCTTATTCTTAATCGCGTTGTGTGTCTAAAGTCGTAGGGTATGCGTTTGTCCCTAACTCTTTGAAACTAACAAAGGGTCTCGTCTACAAAATCTCTAGGAATTATAAACTCTAACTCTAAGGTGCTCTTTGGATGGTTTAGCCTACAACTACTCTAGGTGTTATAGTCTAAGGTTCACAAACATTAATCAAGCATTAACTACACAACGAATGACCTATCGCATTACTAGATCATTAACAATTAAGATAAGTGATGAGTGTCTAAATACTCATCATTTTTATACAATATAAACTGCGAAATCATCTGAAAACACTCAAAAATGCATCAAAATGATGAAAATATCATAAACAAGTGTTTTATGTGTTTTAAATGCAAAAATATCAAAATCAGATGAAAAATGATTCAAGTTTGCAAAATTGGCAGTTTTAGTCCCCCAAGTTTTAAAAGTTGTCAAATCTAGTCCCTGGAATTCAAAAATGTGGAGTTTTATCATTCAAGGTCCCTGAAATATTCTAAGTTGTTAAAATTGGTCCTTGAATGATTCTTTGGTCAAATGGCGGAAAAGGTCCCTAAAGTTTGAAAATGTCAAAATTAGTCCTTGGACTTATAAAAATGGAGTTTTATGCAAAAAGGGTCCTTGTACTATTAAAGTTTGTCAAGTTTGGTCCTTGTGATAAGTTTGGAAAAGTGTCAATTTCAGTCCTTGAAGTTTGGATAAATTACAAATTTGGTCCTTGTTACTTATATATCAAATCCAATCCAAACCGGCCCTTTTTAATATCCAAAGCCCAACCCAAGCCCATCTTTTACCCAACTCCCAACCCGTCCAATAAACCAACCCGACCCACCCACGTTTTATTAATAAAACCAAACCACCCATTGGCGCCTTTTTCTTCACCCTCCCAACCACCATGTCTGCTCACTCCATCTCCCACACCTCCACCTCAACCCCCTCATCTCCTTGTCCCCCCACCTCAACACAACTCCAAGAAGCATTTAATGATTCTTCAACCATTTCACTCATCCTCCAACTGCTAATGACACGTTTTGGCGCCAAAATGAATCAAACGGCTAGAATTTATCCAAGTCATCCAATGGCTATTATTATTGGTGGGAAGTGCTCAGAGCAAGTGGGAGAGAAGTTTGGAGTATAAAAGAAAGCAAGAGAAAGAAGAAGAGGAGTAGTAGTTAGATTTTAATTTCAATGTATGTCGTTTATATAAAAATGTCTTAGTTTAAACCTTAAAGTGTAATCTTTTAGTTTCCATGTATTGAATTTCAGTTAATTAAGAGTTTTTAATCAATTTTAAGTCCTAATTCAAAGTTTCACTTTAGTTTCAAATTTTATGCTCTCTGTTAACAAGTTCAGTTTCAAGCTCTGATAATTAAAAGTCCAAGTATCTTCATTTTGATTCAAATAGGCTTATTTAAGCTTATGATAGCTTTTGATAAGCTTTCACAACAGTTTCAAGCACTTTTCATTTTGGGTCAACAAAAGTCAAACTGGGTGCAGTTGATTGTGGAAATGGATAAGGTGGTTGATGCAGCTTTGATATGGGTTGGAATAGAGTAGGTTAGCATAGGATTGATTCTGGTTTTAGCCTGCAAGCAGTTGGATACATGTGAGTCAGATTTTTCACTTTTCATTTTCTAGTCAATTTGCATAGTATGCTTGTATCTGAATCTGTGTTTAAATTTAGTTCCTACTTGTTTCTTTAGTGTTAATTAGGGTATTTAAACTTAGTGTGATCAAGAATTCATGTTAGTGCAAGAAATTGTTCAGTTTTTAGTTTATATCAGTTAGTATAGGCATGTTTGGATTTGGTTCTTAAACGTGTTCGTGGCTTGTTCAGTGGGTAATGATTGTGGTGTTATATTTGCTTAGTTTTAAATAACTCATGTCTGTCTTACTTTTGTGCTTATAACCACCAAAAGTCAAAATCCATCTCATTGGTCCTTAACAGGTTCACTGTTTGAGTTTTTGCGAATAAAAAACTTGTTTTGTGTCTTAAATTCATAGAACTAGCTTCCCTTAAGTTTATTTCATCATAATATTTCATTTCCAGTCTTTAAATCTAGATCAAACTTCAAATAAGTCAACTTTTCAGTTTTGCTTAAAAAGTCAAATTGCATGAATCTCAGTTTTGGCCATAATAGGTGGATTTTTCATGCATTCATTTCTGGGTCAAATCAAGTGAATCTTGTGGCTTTTAAAACCTCTCTTGGTCTATTTTATGGTTGTGATTTTTTCATAATTTTTCAAATTTTCTTTAAGCTCTTAACTAGCTTATCAATATGGTGTCAATTGCCCTGTGCAGGGCATTAAGCTGCAGTGGCTTGAGCAAATCTTTTTGCAGAGCTTGTACAGAGCTTATCATAGCTCCACTAGGTCTGATATTTGGTTTATAAGCTCTCACCCAGGTCTTCTTTAGGTTCCTTTATCTGTTTCATCATTTCCAGCTTATTCCGTGGCTTATTTCTAAGTCCAAAAGTAGCACCTGAAACCTGTTTTAGCTCATTTGCTCATTTCATCAAATCATTGTAATCAGCTTATCAGAGGTTGTAGCTTGTTGTTACTTGTTCCATTTTAGTTCTCTTAGCTTATTATAGCTTGTGTAGCAGTTTGGTAGCCTTTGGATTCCATTTGCTTATTCAAGTGCTTATTTCAATAAGCACTTCCTCATCAGTTTCAATATCTTGCACACAAGCCCCTGTTTTTCCATTTTTCTTATATTCCTAATATTATTTTAGAGTTTTCCTGCAATTTTCAGATTTTTCCAAGTTGATTTGCTATTTTTCTTGATTTAAATTAGTTTTTAAGCATTTTTAAATAGCTTTTAATACAAATAATTAAGAAAAGTTTCAAAAAAATAATTTTTCAATTTTATTAAGTTAAGATAAATATAAAAAGCCAAAAAAATATTTTTCCATAATTTTCTTAGCTTAAATAGTATTTTCGAGCATTTTAATTAGTTTTAAATAGTTTTAAATTAATAATAAATATATAAAAAGTCTAAAAAATATATTTTCAGTTTTAAAATTAGTTTTATGATATTTTAGATTTTTCTAAGTCTTAATTTTATTTTTCTAGCTTTATTTCATATTTTCTTGTATTATAAGCTATTATTTATTAGTTAAAAATAGTTTTTAATTAGTAATAATTAAATTAATAGTTATAAAAATAATTTTATTTTTCCAATAATTTTCTTTTATAATTAGTATTGTAAAAATGTATTTTTCATATTTGTAGGCCTTTTATTTCTTAGATATCACTTTTTATTTTGTACGTTTACGTAATTTTATTTTTTAAACGTAAGTTTTAGGTTTTAAACGTTCATCACTTTAAAAATAGTGATAGCGTTTATTTAATATATTTTATCTTTTTAATCTTCTTAATTTGCATTTAAGTCGCTGTTATTTATAAACTTTTTCAGTAGTGTAATTATCCATCAAATCCTTTCTGATCACTATCCTTAGTGATCATTCAATCGTCTGATCAAGTGTTTTACACACCATTGAGTCTCCGTGGGACTTAACGACCCGGGGAAACACTATACTCGTCAGATCTTCATTGCATTCGTGCTTAAGCAGTTTTAAGCTGATTACGGTCTGCCATTCACAAGTGGCCGGCTTGTGTGAGAAAGCTTGACTGTTTTCAGCACGGATCAATAAGAGACAACCAATCAATATTCAATAGTTAAGTTTCATATTCCCTAAGCAAACACACAGATAAATTAGCCGGACATGGAGAACATGCAAGCATACACACAAGTAATTGAAGACATAATTGAATTAATGAAGTAAAACACTTATCTTGATGTAAGATAGGGTTTGGAACCCTAAAATACTGTATAAGACATCCTTGGTTCTTTAGATTTTACTCCAAAAGACGCACACTAAACTGAAAAATTCGGATTCTATATATAAGATTACAATCGCGACGGCGTCACCTTTTATGATTTGTGACGCCGTCGGGTCGCCGCCATTAGGGTTTCGTCTTGGCCACGTTAGTCTTGCGACGGCGTCACCTTATGCTTGTGACATCGTCCCCTTCAGTCTCTGACGCTGTCTGGATCAAATCTAGGCTGTCTGAGTTGCGACGACCTACTCTTTTAAAGCCTGACACCGTCACTTGAAAATAAGCAATTTGGCTATTGAGCCGTCACAAAAGTGATGCGACGGAGTCACAGATAACACCTGACGCCGTCCCATTGTATTTCAAAGAACAGTGTCTCGATTCTTGACTTTGGCCATTTTCTTCCTATATCCGCGCCTTTTCGTCCAAATAAGTGTCATTCCAGCAATTTGCCTTCAAGAGACCTAAAAGGTAAAAAGGAACGATATTAAGTAATAACGGATACAAAAGTGATCAAATAAGGGCTTAAACGACCTCTCAAAAGGTACATTTTAAAACCTTATCAAATATCCCTACACTTGGTATTTGCTTGTCCTCAAGCAAATGTGCTTTTAGCCAATTAATTTATAAGTTAGGGGTCATGAAGCATTGGTTTAAAACAATCCACAACACATATAAGCCCCGCAAAAGTAATAACAAGCACGGAAATTACATACTAGCACCTCACATGGGGTGTTTGGATACTCACATCTCTCGGGTGTATATGAAATAAAACAAGTTGGAAATGGAAGATAAACACTCATTAACCGGTCCTAGTACATAGATTACCATAGGCTTGAGAATAGATCAAACCTCTATCGCTTTGGCGTAAGCACCTAAAAAAGACTATCAAAGAGGTCTTTAAAGGGTTTTAATGTTAGGCTTACGGTGGGGAAACAAAGGGTTTGGTGGGATAGGCTATTTAGTGTTGGTAAGTCAAAAATCTTTGTGTTACAAGAATACGAAGAATGGCGTTGCCAAGCCAAGACTCGACACTCTAAACTCTAGATAACTGAAACAAACAAACATAAATTTAAAGGATAGATGTAGCATGAAAGCCCGTTTTTTTTTTTTTTTTTTTTACACTCTATTTTTTTTTCGATTTTTTTTTATACACTTTTACTCTACCATCCTCTAAGGTAACATCAAAATGATAGGGATTTATAGGCACATCCCTACACTTGAGTTTTTATTACTCTAACACTAATTTGACCCGAATTGAAAAGATCAAAACACTTGGAGTACATTATTACGCAAATAAAGAGAATTTGAATTTAACGTTCCCTTCCCGTCATTTTATAAACTTTAACTTTTCCCATGAGTCCCAATCGTCCCAAAACTGTGTACAAAGGATATGACTCTGTTAGGAGAAACTATGTGTGTGTTTTATTTATGAAAGGTAAGGTTACACAAATGAGACTCACCCCTCCATGGAAGTATGGAGGGGTTTATATACCCAAACACATACATCTATGGGTAATTGACATAACAAGCCCATGTGTTTAAGGTAACAAAGATAGAAACAAGATCCGTCAATGTCGTTCCATTTACGAGTTAGGAGCGATTCCAACAATCTTCCCCAATGGGACGACATAAGGGATTACTTACAACATTTACTACAAATATAGAAAACAAATAAAGAAAGGTCTTCATAAGCTCTTCAAGTGCTGAGGATGATGAAAGTTTACGCTCTTTGTCTTCTTCTGGTACCTTGACTTGAGAACCGTTTTCTTAACTTGTAGGCAAATGATGTAATATGCATAAATTGGATTAACTTCCCCCAAATTCATGCTGCATGTCTTTAGCAGCTTCTCCATTACACTTCTTTTTGGCGAAGTTTCAATTAGCTTCCCCCAAACGACAACCGTCTTTAGCAGATTCAAAACTTTGATGTAGTGAACATTTCCTCTAACTTTTGAAGTTTTTAGTACGCAGCAAAATTTGTAGATGAGCAGTAAACCACACAAGGTAAATCTGACTTGTTGCGGAAAATCCGTTCGGGGGTAACATGCAAGAAATCAACAAGATCTTCTCACGTATGTAGATGCTTCACACCAAACAGACCACGAAAGACAAAATGAAACGACTTCCCCCTGAATGTTGCGGTCTATCGGAATAATAGTTACCTGTAAATCTGCAATTACTCGATAAAATGACCGCGTGTGAGGCATCACAACATCATATTTAGGTAGCTTCACGCACGATAACTCTGTGAAAGTGAGACGATAACACCAAAGTGAGACGTTTAGACCACAGATCGTCTCATTTCTTCCACCTGATTGAAGAAATTCATGAAAGGAGAGGGTTTTCGCAAAAAAAAATACAAAAACAACAAAGGAAGCAGACACCACCTATACTCTCTTCCCCCCGATGTTTTCAACGAATCAGAATCATACACCACGTATGTTGATGATGAAATTGGAGACATCGAAACCATGTATGTTCAATTAATCGAACAAGTGTGAAGTACCATAAATATCTCGCGAGAATCAATTGCTGATAAAACTTATCTACTCGTGTATACTCTTCTCACCTAACTCTTTACCGACCCCATTATCATTCTGACGGCTTTTGTAGTGACTACTGATGGAGAAAACCCAATATGACGAACTTGAGACTGAAGTAGTATAACCTGAACTTGTGACTTAAACTTGCACTATTGTCAGACGAAGAACCCTTTTTCTTAAATCCATCGAAAAAAGGTAAACTTAAAGTTTCTCAAATTATCCACACCTTAGTGTGACACTTGAGCACAACAACGTAACTCCTTAAAAGTGATAGTTATAAGCTGTGAGCACAACAACGTAACTCCTTACATCAGGTTCAACTAGATAACTCAAGTATTTGTCATTCGTACCGCTTAAAGCTTGAACAAGGATCTCGAAGAATCATGCATCCAACCAACCCCGATAACTTCAGATACTAAGTACACGCACTCGTGAAATCCCACTTCAACCTCAAATAAGTAATAAAGAATTAACTCCGTAAATACATCTTGCGGTTAAACGCTCAAAACTAGCCTTCGATAACGGTTAAAATGAACTATGATAATGGTTTTTCCCGATCTTGTCAAAAATTGTATCCACGTGAAAATTTATCATAACCAAAATACCACTCTTAAGTTATATCAACAACTTATATCCGAAGTTTTTATACCACAAAAATTTCGGATGACAAACTTGGAGATATTCATGCGTGTGTATAAATACATCAGCTTAACCAAATATAACATCAGCCCAGTCCACGATTGATATTCAAAGCCCACGATTAATAAAACCCAACCCGGATCCAATGAAAAGAGGTTACCGGTTATATAAATAACTTGGTAACCTAATATTTCACTTAACCTAAACCACAACCAGATAAAAAAAAACGCCTCCATCATATTCTCTAAAAAACAGATATGAGAAAATAAAATACGCTTCTTTCATCTCACTCCCAACTAAGATATCATCTCAAACTCGTGTGTCTAATCTCCATCACTTACAATAGCAAAAAACAAACATCAAACCCTCCCTTATCCGTGGCTAAAACAATATGCTCAATCGATTATATTGAATCGTGGCTTCAAGATCCTTGAAAAAAGGGTTTCGGGTAGGTTTTAATTGATCTTCGATTTTTATTTTTTCTTCTTTTACACGAAGCAAAGGGATGACATAACATAGTTGTTATAATCATTTCTTTAATTTCATATAGTAACACAGTTGGGGTCGATGATGATGTTTGATTCATTTGAAATAATCTATAAAAGATTATAAAAAATTGAATCCGAATATGAGATTAGATAAATGTTAATATCGTTTATCATTGAGTCTTGAATGAGAGATGGGGAGTGATGTGAGGGATCATGGAGTGAGTCTAGATGTAGGATAGGTTTCGGTTCTTGATTTGGATTTGTCGGACTGATGATGGTTACTGAAGCCGAGAGTTTGGTAAAATGGTATGTGGTCTTTGTGGTCTTGGTCTATGTTGTTTTTACGCATAACCCTTTTAAGCTCGAAACATAACCTTACGCGTAGACTGGTTGCTTATGCGTAACATAAGTTATGCGTAAGTCATCTGCTTATGCGTAACAAGCCTTAAGCGTAAAAGAGTCTTAGGCGTAGCCCATTCTTACACGTAAGCCTAGGCTTATGCGTAAGAGCATACGCGTAACTTCACAGCTACGCGTAACACCTCTGTAGATTCCCCTTATGCGTAGAAAAAGGGTTTTGACCCTTTGACTTTTTTTCCGGCGAGTTTTTCCGACCAATATATTCTTCCAGCTTCATGAAAAACCCATAAATGCATAAAAAGTGCTTATTGAATGCCCAGTTTGACCACTATTTGACCACAAAAGTTTTCAGAGATTTGGTATAAAAAAGTCATAAAATTACTGTTTGGACAATATAACACCAAAAACAGTCTTTGTTGACAAGACTTTGTGACCAAAAAATACAATAAAAATCATATATAGAAAACTGTTAAACACTAGATATATCAAAAAGTTAAAACCTTTGTTAAAATAGATTTCTAAAAAACGATTTTGATAAGAAAACATCACCAAAAATCAACCAATGATACAAAACGGACCTTGCTCTTGATACCAATGTTAGGATCGTTTGTATGGATGATATGGTGATTCGGGAGGTCTTGGAAGATGGAAGAAAGCCATCTTCAAGTTAGAGAGAGAAGCTAGAGAGAGAGGGGAGAAACTATGTGTGTGTTTTATTTATGAAAGGTAAGGTTACACAAATGAGACTCACCCCTCCATGGAAGTATGGAGGGGTTTATATACCCAAACACATACATCTATGGGTAATTGACATAACAAGCCCATGTGTTTAAGGTAACAAAGATAGAAACAGTAATCCCGTCAATGTCGTTCCATTTACGAGTTAGGAGCGATTCCAACAGACTCGACTTAGCAACTCATGCAAGCAACTAGATAATTGAACTAAGGGTTTTTAGGGTGATAACAATAATGCACTAAAAGTGACTGCATACTGGGTAGGCTAAGGCGATTTGGGTGTACATTTGGGGGTGGGGTGTAAACAATGTTCTTCATTGATATTCCGGAAAACCGAAAAATCAAAAGAACCGCGAAAAGGATAGGCTTAGAGGGGTTAACTAGGGGTATCGTGTACTAAAAGTGAGTACAACGCAAAGGTGTGGGGGAATTACTCAACCGATGTGGAAGAAGTAATTATATTACGGGTATCAAACAAGGGTTATCCTAATGCCTCTTATCATTTAGTTATTCCTAACTACACAAGTGTAGTCTTACTAGCGATCTCGGGATGCATCACAAAACAAGTTCTAGAATCTATTATACTACCGGTTCACACTCTAAGCATTAAAGATGAATGCTTTAATTCCTACTAATCTAAGGGCGATCCTCACATTTTGGGTGGAATTTAAGTGGTAAAGGGTTTTTGTGCTAGTCATGCAACTTCCTATCCGTGAGACGCTTTTGTTAAGACTAATGGCCCACTCCTATATGTCATAAAAAATTTTAAATTTGGTGCCAAAATTACCCTAACCGACATTTTCTCATGGTTTATTACGCAAATGCAATTGGACAAAGAAAATAGCCAAGGATAAGCATAGTTTCAAAGTTCCCGTTTTATTTTCCCTCCCTACACATAAACTGAACATTGTCCCCAATGTTCCCCGAAAGTATCAAAGTTATGATAATGGAAGGTAATGAAAACGAAAGAAACTAATACTCCCCTGATTAGCTCGGTAGGATCCGTGTAAAGTGGTGGTTAAATCCTTTCCAAGAAGAATGTATGCGTGACAAGCTCCTTCCAACCTTATGTATCTTTTTCTTGATAAATAAAACCTGCACACTTGAAGAAAACAAACGAAACCTTAGCGTAAAATCGGCGGTAATAATATATATAAAACTCTATTAAACTAGGATATAATGCTTGTGGAATGGATGTTTACAGAATTTCTAGAAAATTAAGACCTGGAAAATTCCAAAAATTTATAAGTAGCTCAGAAAACGAGAAAAAGTAATCGTGTTGTTTTTACTCCTTCCCCTGACGCCGTCGGTTGCGATCCTGACGACGTCAGGTTATCCTGACAAAAACTGGTCTGCGATTTTCTGGAAAAAATTCTGGAAAATTTACATGTTTAGAATCTGGAAAAGATTTCTGCAAAACATCCATTGTGACTCGATACAAGCATTTGACTTGAACAAACACACATATATATCTTTTAATTAATTGCAATTCTCATGTTTACGTTTCTTTTGAAAACGTATGTAATCCTCCCTACACTTATCCTTTATGTAAAATACGTTTATATGCAATTAAGACGAGGTTAAAAACAAAATAAAGCATTTTTACAAATTTAAACATGAGAATAAACAATCAATAAAAGATATATGACACTAACAAGCAAAAAATTAAGCATGGGTTGCCTCCCACGAAGCGCTTTTCTTTATTTATGAGTCTTGTAGCTAGACTCATAGTCGTGCCCCTACGTACCTATTTAAGTAAGCCTATCCTTAACAATGTCATAAGGATCAAACTTATCATTTAAGTTCCTAGTAGTACGTTTGGTTTAATATGCCTTTTCAAACTTCTCTCCATCGGGATCATAGATTGTTATCCTAATGTGCCACTCTCCATTACCATCACTAGGCGGTCTATCCCAATCCCATTTATGTTTAGGCTTCTCAACTTTCCACTTATTCATGACAAGGTTGACGGGTAAGCTTCCTAGGAACTCGGTCATCTTCCTAAATACTAAGGCGTCATCGAATGGGTTCACTTCCATGTCCCTAGCCATTTCTTTTTCATGGAAAGTTGCTTTACTAGCAAAGGCTTCATCTAAGTAGAAAGGTCGTTGGGGACCTATGAGGTTCTTATCTATCCAAGGTCCATATCTAGAAGGCGTTCTATCTAACCTAATCTCATGTGGGATTTCCTCTTCTTTGTAAATGCGTATGCTTTTTGACATTGTAAATTGACCTAGCACTCCCCTCTCCTACCACTATCTTGGACATCTTACAATTGATGATGGCACTAGCGGTAGCTAAGAATCCTCTTCCTACTAGTAATGGGCATGTCGGGTCCTTATTCATGTCTAGCACATGGAAGTCGGCCAAAAGAGTCAACTCCCCTACGTGTACTACCATGTCTTTTATTATCCCTACCGGATATGCAACACTACCGTCCGCTAGACCTAAGATGGTTTCCGTTGGTTCTATCTTACCTAAGTTAAGGCTTCTATGGAGGGACAATGGAACAAGATTGTTGGAATCACTCCTAAACCTTACAGAAATGGCTTCTGAGTATAACAGCTTAGAACCCGGATCTGGAATCTTCGTACAAAACAGGTGATGGAAACGATTCATGCTCATTTTGATGAACTTACAGAAATGGCTTCTGAGTATAACAGCTTAGAACCCGGTCACAACCGCTTAAACTTCCCTCAAACCCCATCATTAGCTGAACAAAGCCCCCAGCTTACTCGTCAACAAATGGAAAGGTTATTTGCTCCATTGTCGTGACGATATTGATGAGCGTGCTCGTGTATCCATTTGTTTCCGCTCAACGATAATATTCTTTTACCGATACACACTGCTACAACAACTACTGTTGCGGATGCACCTACACCAGTTGACTCCACCACAACAGTTGAACAAACCGCTTCCAACAATGATGAAGCTGGCGATGATATTCGAATGAAGTACCCCCATCTGCAGATTTTGATCCAAATGCATTCTTTAACCCGTTTGCTAATGAGATCTGCTGCTGCACGGATGTCGCGGAATCTTCAACAAACCATTTGAATCCTCAGAATCGCACAATGTATACCAACATCAACCCTCCACACATAGATGGACGAAAGACCATCCTCTGGAAAACATTATTGGCAACCCGAATCAACCGGTCGTTACGAGACAACGTCTTCACACAGACGGTGAACATTGCATTTATGCACTCACCGTCTGCCAATCACGAACCTAAAAACATCAAAGACGCAATGACAAAAGACGATTGAATCCATGCAAGAAGAACTCAACCAATTCAAACGTCTTGAAGTATGGGGCGGTTGAAAGACCAACAGGGTCTCGTCATTGGTCTTAAATGGATTTGGAAAAACAAATTGGATGTGAAGGAAATGTTATCCGGAATAAGTCACGTCTGGTGGCTAAGGGTTATCGTCGGGAAGAGGGTATTGACTTTGAAGAATCTTTTGCTCCGGTTGCTCGTCTTGAGGCCGTTCGGATATTTCTAGCGTTCGCGGCTCATATGAATATGACGGTCTATCGATGGATGTCAAACTGCGTTTCTCAATGGACAACTTAAAGAAACGGTTTATGTCAGCCAACCAGATGGATTCGTTGATCCCGAGTTTCTGAATCACGTCTACAAACTGAACAAAGCTCTGTATGGTCTCAAACAAGCTCCTCGGCATGGTACGATAAGCTATCATCCTTCCTCATTGCTAATAATTTCACCAAAGGTTCGGTTGACCCAACTCTTTTTATACAATATCACGGGGAACATATCTTAATTGTTCAAATTTACGTGGATGACATCATTTTTGGGTCTACACATAAAAGTTTTCAATCGCTTTTGCAAAACTAATGAAGAAAAATTTTGAAATGTCCATGATGGGTGAACTTACATTCTTTCTCGGATTGCAAGTTCATCAATCACCCCGTGGTATTTTCTTGAGTCGGTCCAAATATGCCCTTGAATTGTTAAACAAATTTGGAATGAAAACTTGTGACACCTATGCCACACCAATGGCTCATACCAAGAAGCTAGACACTGATTTACATGGGAAATTGGTGGACCCTACAAAATACCGTAGTATTATTGGGTCTCTCATGTATCTAACAGCTAGCGAGACTGATATTGTCTTTGCCGTATATCTTTGCTCTCGTTATCGGTCGCGACCAACTGAAACCCACCTCTCAAAGGCTAAAATAATCCTCCGATACATAAAGGGAACCATTAACTTGGGGATCGGTATCCAAAGGATTCGGTTTTGAACTAATCGCTTTTTGAATGGCGACCCGCAGGGATGCTTAGACTCACGGAAAAGCACTTCGGGAGCTTTACAATTTCTTGGTGATAAACTGGTGTCATGGCAATCGAAGAAGCGAGGATTGTACATCATTTGTCATCAACCGAAGTAGAATATGTAGCCATGTCCGCATGTTGTGCTCAAGTCATATGGATGAGAACACAACTCAAAGACTATGGTTACGTATTTGACAGAATCCCGATGTCGGCGACAATCAGTGCCATTGCAATCTCGTGCAACTCGGTTCATTCAGCACTCGAAATCAAAGCACATCGATCTTGATATCATTTCATCAAGGATCCGCGTGGAGCGAGTGCTTGTTGAATTATATTTTGTGGGTGAGAATACCAATTGGCAAACCTTCTCACCAAAGCCTTGCCTCCCGCTAGGTTTAATGAGTTGGTCCACCGGATTGGTATGAGGTGTTTGACTCAAGAGGAATTGGATGACCTCCTAAAACGATCTTAAAACACCTCAAACACCAAATTCTATTTTGTAAATAATTTTTCAAAAACAAAATACAAAATTATAAAACCCGATAAAAACAACAAAAATATTCTTCTAATCTAATTTTCTTTCAACATTGCAAGTACATTTCTTCCGTCAACACTTTAATCTTTCAAAATTCAGTATTTTTCGATCAAGTGTTGAGGGGAGAAATCAAAACTTTCTTGTCTTCAAAACATCCATTGTACTTGCATGTTATCTTATCTCGGTTGTTTCTTTTAACAAATGGTGGTAAATTTTCGGGTACAATGACACTCCTCGGACTAAATTTATAACCTTTCATTATTTCTCAAGTCGAGGGGAGTGTCGTCAAAGTTTCTTTCCTAAAATCTTTGTTTGGTAACCAAAATGGAAGTTAAATGGCTTTGTTTGAAAATGGAAAAGGTGGAGGGACCAAAACTGTCAAAATTTAAAGATTATTTTAAATAAAATACCCACCAACCTCATTTACTTCTATCACATTTAATACTTCACCTAATATCATCACGAACCAAAAATCGTTTGACAAATCCGAGTTTCAGATCATCAATTTGTAAGTGATTTCGTGTTTACAACAAGTTTTTAAGCAATGGTTTTGAATCTTTCAAAAATCCAACGGCTTAATCTCATGATATAGTCACGTTTTGTGTCTTACGCGTAAGCTAAGAACACAAATCATTAAAGGGTGTTTGTAGTTATAAGAATTATGTCAAAATGTTTTAATAACATCAATGATATGCTTTCTATCCTCAAAACAACCCCAGAAAATCGAATTGAGTGATTTTGAAAATTAGGGTTTATGAGTCGATTTGGGTTTTTCCAAATGTGAAGTGTTTTGGTCAAAAATATTGTTGGTTTATGGTCATATGTTGATGAATTGATCATTTCCATGGTTGTTAACCACCCAGAAACACTAATTGATCAACAATTTGAAGGGTAATTTTGATTCACGACGAATTAGATGTTAATACTTGGCCTAAAGACTCTAACATCACCCTAGACCTACCAGAATTAATATGGTGCAAATCCTATTGTTAAAAATCATACGCGTAATTCTCAACCCTTAGGGTTTTGACCTACGCGTATGACTTTTACAGCAATCTTCCTATGAATGTTCATGCCATAAAATGTTGTTAAAATGAAGTTTTGTGTTAATATTGATGACTTGATGAACTTATTTCAGGCTTTGCTACGCTTAATATTCAGAATCAAGGTCATTTGCAACCCTACGCATAAGGATTACCCTACGGCGTAGTCTTGTTATGCGTAAGAATAATCCTACGCATAACGATTAGCGTAAGGTTCTACAATGGACTACAGCGTATCCGTGAAAGGATATGCGTAAGCAAGGACCTCTACGCATAAGGTCTACTCTTACGAGTAAGCCTTACGCGTAAGGTATATATATCGCCTACGCGTAAGCTCTACGCATAAGGTGCCCTTTTCCTACGCGTAACATTTCTTACGCGTAAGTTAGGATCCTACCAGTAAGCTTTCGCTCACGCATATATCAATTCTGTTTACAGCTTAACTTTGCCAATACTACGCTTAACCCTGGATTGACCTTCATGATGAATTGTTACGTATACAAACTTGTAAATAAACTAATCATAACGTCACGAATCCAATAATGTCACTAATAAACTTAATCGTTTGATATGTTGTGAACAATAAGTGATAAAATAAACTTTAAAACTTAAAGTTAACTAACTTACGAAACATTTCTCGACATCATTGAACTATTGAACATACAAGTGACTTAGGACTCGTAACAATCATTGACACTGTACATTCAATAACTAGACAATAAGACCTTCGGTTGACTAACATTATGTCTTTCGATATGTTGGTTCTTTTGGCTAATGTTATTTAGATCAAGACATGGATGACCAAATGAATATGGATGCATATGAAGTTCTCTCCATTGCTGATATCTATCCTTATGGCTATCCAATGAAGATAGGAAAGAATAATCTCCGTGTTGACTTTGACACCCTCACTTGCTCGAAGTCTTCGTGTTTAATTGCTATTGATATTCGAGGACTCATCCGTATCGAGTAACATGCTCACTCACTCTGCAACTATTCACTCGAGATCTACATCCAACAATTCGGAACACTATGGAAAGGGTCAAAGGGACATCGTGACGGTGACTCTGAATCACAAACAAGTCACCATTACACCTCAGACTTAAGGGTGTTCTCCTAATTCCTGACAGTCGAATCCAACCAAACTTTATGCCACACCTGTTGAAGAGCTCACTCTCCAATTCTTAATCAATATCGGTTATGACGAGGCTACGGGAGTAATCACCAAGCATTCTCACGTAGAGCTTAAGAGTATTCCTCAACCATGGAGAACTCTATACATGATCATCACCAAGTATGTTTCAAGTGCGTGTCATGCCGGTGGCTATGAGCATCCTCAGCTCATGGAACTGCAAATATTTTGGGCATTGGTCAACATGAAACACATCGCTATTGAAGCTCTGATTTGGGATGACATGATGTCATTTCTCAACAAACTTGGCTCAAAGATTCCCTACATCGGATATACTAAATTGTTGATCCAGAGAGCACTTGGACTTCATCCTGATATTCCCAAGAGGCTAAATGACCCCGACAATCACGCTATGTTGACGGAACCTATTCTATCGGTCAGAATCAAGGAATCGTCTACAAAGAAACAAGGTCTTTGTGTTGCCAGATTTCCTTCTAATCAAGATGTCGAAAAGCTTGAAACGCATACAAAAGGTATGCAAGCAGTTAGACAAGGCAAAGTTGGTCATCTCGATGAAAAATCTTCTGGAACACGTAAGGAGAACCGAAATAGGAAGTGCTTTGGAAGTGTTACAAGTACTGTATCTTTATAGAAAGCTTCCCAAAAGGAATCCTCCTCGTAAAAGGATTGTTCCGTAAAGGAAAATTTGAACCTATTCCCACTCCTGAACAAAAAAAAGCTTGTGGACGAAAGCTCGGTACCGCATGCTGACACGATGAAGAGATTACCTACTCAGAATATGCAACCGTAACACCTCCTTCAGCGGCTAAACCTCAAGTCCACAAGGATAAAAGGAAAAGGAAAGACTCCTGTACTTGTACCATATGATGAAAGCTCGGATCGTGAAGAAGAGCAACTCGGATATATCATACGGGAAGAAGTTTAATATCGTTAGACACCTTCAAAAGGCCGAAGAATTTGCTAAAGACCAAATGGGTGGTCCCGGAGGATCAAGTGGTGCTGCCCACTCTGAACCATCTCCGGATGCGGTTAATCAACCCGATAAGGGGCGGTGCCACCACTCTTATGAAACAACAACAGCTTGTGGAGGATACTATCGAATATGAGTTTGAGGAACCGAAAGCGAGAAGTCCCGAAAAGATCAAGATGTTGATTATGATACGTTTCTTCTAGATAGTCCTGCGCTATCAAAGGAAGAAACCTCTGAACCTCCAAAGGATCCAGAGTCTCCTCATATCTCTTCATCATCAGATTCGTCTTCTCACTCCTCACCACCACCATCAAAGAAGTCAACCAAATCATCATCCAAATCCGTGAAGAAACCATCTAAATCTTGGATTTCTCAAGCTCATGAACGGATTACCAAACATCAAACAAGTCGGAAAAGCGTGCTCAACAAAAAAGCTAAATTTCTTTCTTTGATCACATACGACATATGTATGACGAGCATAAAAAGATCAAAGGAGAAAGGAAGTTTGTTCAGGAATTCATGAAAAATCACCGTCAAGAGGAATCTGAGCGAATGATCGAAGGCTACAAGAAAAAGTACCTTCTGGAATACGTTCCTAAAGTCACAAAGGAGTTGTTCACCAAACAACTTTATCCAAATCTTATGCAGGTCGCCAAGCAAACTATTCGATCAACACCCTTAACCGTCACAATCAATCCAACCGATCCGATAGTTTTCTCGGTTAATGAATTGGTGGCCAAGCTTGTTACACAAATGTCTGCACGATGCGGGACATTTACTTACGATGAAGGAAAGTTGTTTCAAGCATTGCCGGACTACCAACTTCAAGAAGCTTGTAGATTCGAAGCTGAAAAGTCTAAACGCGTCCTAGAGCGATGAAGACAAGGATAAGGATAAAGACTCGCACCTAAACGCGTCGAAGCGATCGGTGAATCTTCTTTGATGCAACCTCCTCCACAACGGGCTCATGTTCAACAAACATCTCCTCCTCGTTCTTCTCTTGAAAACCTCGGGACGATTCGAGTTACCACCCCGACTCGAAAACCGATGATCACTTTGAGTATCACGGTGGTGACGATGAAGAAGTCCTTGAGCCCCTACAACAACCCACCTCTCCCAAACAAGTACAGAAACCAGAATCATCATCTAGGCCTTGAAAAGAAGAAGACGCCTCAAAGCGGCGTCGTATCATGGCTAGATGACGATAAAACAAAGGAATTTGAATGGTTTTCTAATCTTGTTAACAACACTCCCTACCCGAAGAAGGTCGAATTTGGTAGACGGTAATACATTGGAGCATGCAAAAATTCTGCAAGAAAAGTTCCATGTGAAGAAAATGGCGAAATCTCGAGTGAAGCGAATCAAAAATGAAGCATTTCAACTTCTCAAAGACAGCTCTGAAAGTGCCCTCGAGGTCGAATATCACCTTGAAAACATTGCTCGAGCTATGTCTAACAACATGGATTGGCTCAACCCGGAAGCAAACATTGACTTCACACAAAGGGACAACCCTCCATACTACAGATTGGACCAAACCTCTACCAACACTTGGACCAACAAATGTGAACCAAGGATTCCTTTCGGATACTTCTTCAACAAAGACCTGGATTTTCTTCTACCGGTGGCGATGATTCAAGAAAATATGCTACATCGCTGACACTTCCATTCCCAGCATTTGTCTACTCAAACTGCATAGCCATTGAGGAACGTGCCAATCACTTGTTCTCCAACACGGTGGAGCATACGCGAGATGCATTGTATGGGATTCATCACTGGCGGAGCGCCGAAAAAGAATCTACTATAGAAGGCTGTCGAGGTTGAAGTCTCAACATGCCGTGCATAGTTCTAAAGATATCGTTGCCATCATACACGTTGACCTTTAGTCTAAGTGGGACTACACATTCCTAAAGAAGATCGTAGTCAAGCGACAAGATGAACGGGACTATGCTTTCTCTGAGGCTGACTTTGAGAATTTGTCTCTCAATGACATCGAAGACATGTACCTTGCCAAAGATGCGAGGTCGCATGAGACAATTCTCAACTGAAGTACAATGTGAATTTATCAAGTCACTTCTCATCTTCATAAGGCCAATTGTCATCAAGGCGTGTAGAAGATCTCCGACTGTGGTACATTGAATCTTATCAGAAACGTGTCAACTTCACTCCTCCAAAGCTTGATCTTCCCGATATCAACCAGCTATCTCAATATACACTCATCGGCAAACCTTTGGCGTTGTTTACGTAGTGAACTTCAAAGCTGCTTAATGGCGTGTAGCGAACTCCACAGTTGGGGATCATACTTTGAAGCTGGTTAGGGATGGATTGGCATACAGGTTGAAGGATATCACGCCGAGAAAATTGGGTCTCCTAAGCGGGAATTCTCGAGGAAAGGAGGGATGTGAGCGGATCATCACAATGATTGATGAGCGGTTGTTTGAAGGGATCGATTGACGATTGGAGTTATGTCGATGGTCGACCGGGAGTTAACATAACCGGATTTCAGCAGCCACATTGCACACTCCTGGAACATCGCTGCACTTCCTGGTACCCCTTGAATTGCTTTCTTCATATAATTTTGGATGTTTGATTAATTATGTCAATGGCTTGTGCACACATTACAGATGTACAACCGTACTTGTAAATAAAGGACCACGTGTGGTGCGCAGTGCCACAATCCTTAGAAAAGGAGCGAAAGCTTCTTACTTTTGAGTAAAACCTATCAAACCTTTCATTTTCAAGGTTTTGCTCAAAAGAACAAGTACTTTCCTTATGATTTTCAAAACCTCAACCGTTTATATCACTCGTTGAGGGGGAGTACTTGAATCTAAACTTTGTTCAAAATTGTTCACGATGGTCATTCTTCCGCAACACTTTCGAAATGGTCATATTTATTCTCAAACGTTTCAAAAATAACACTTTAATATGCCATTTTTGAGAGGGAGAAAATATGTGATAAGAAATATGTTGTGTAAAATGCAAATGAATGCATTGTGCTTCAGACTTAACCAAATTGGCGATGCTTAGCTGTAGTAACTTCGAAAAGACTTGTCTGGGCGGGTAATAATTTCAAGCTAGTTAGCTAGTGATGTAAGCGTGTCTGCAAAGGACTTATGCGAGTAGAATGTACCATTAGAAACTCTTGATAAACATGAACTCGGCGGGTTTGACGACCTTCCGAGGATTGTCTACACCTTCAAGGTAGTTATTAGAGCTAGTTGTCACCTAAAAGCTGACAATGCAACTCTTTAACTATGCCACGCGTAACTGTGTGTCTGCGGGGATTGTCTATCTTGAGTGAATCAATTCAAAATGTGCGCTCTTTCCTCACTGTGCATTTTAACCGTTAAAACTCTTAAGCACATGTGGAGGGAGAGTATTTATGCAAAATCTTATCTCACACGATGGTACTAAAATGTTTTTCATTCATAAACACTTGTGAGATTTTTCACATCGATGGTTTTATGGCAACATAAATTAGTCATGGAGTTATAAGGTGACTAAGGTTAGGAATAACCGTCCTATGATCCGCTTGAGCGGAGGATCTACCCGAGGACACCACAAATAGTTAGTATTTAGAAGTCCTTAGGTATGATTGTAAAAGGAGAAAATGAGAATCGGAGAAAGAAGGAGTTGAAGAATTAAAAGAAATGCAAAGAAAAGGGTGAAAAGAAATAGCCCTCAGTTATTCAACTTAGAGGCGAGACACGGGTTCAATTCATATGCTTTTGGTTGTCACTTAGTGGCGCGGTATTATTGAAGATTAAAAAAGTCGTCATGGACCCAGTGACGCATGCACTAAACCTTCTTATCCACTCAAGTTTCTCTCAACGGAAGCTTGTTTCATTCTCACAGGGAACCCTACGTAAACTATCGGCTTTCTCTTAGAGATGCTGGTATTGAAGAAGGAGACCCTCTCCCTAGTCTCGCTCGGGGAAAACCAAAGCGCACTATTGAGTCTAGAGCCCAGAGATTCATCAAAGATCTCTTAGGTACACTTGACATTTAATCACTTGATGATCAACTAAATAAGGTTATCGATGGTTCATATCGAGTCCTTCACAGATCTTAGCAATATGTCGAGAACATTTATGAGAGGTTCACATTTGTGATCCTCGGTGATTGAATGGAAACTCTGCCGGGGTCAACATCAAACGACCACGGCGGTGAATTAACCGGCAACTCCCCGTGGATTGCGGCTTAGTGGTCTCAAAAAACGGTCTTTGATTCGTGTGAGGTGATGCTTGATGTACCTCGGTGACTCATCTGATCGTAGGGTACTGGTACATCATTTATCTCACTTGTTGGGCTCAAATTCAGGCAGCCTTCATAAATTAGAGTTTGTGTTTTCACACTATCTGTTAACCTCTCAGTTCAAACTTGTAAGTCTTGGGAATCGTAGTACTAACCGTTTATCTGTTTTCTTCTTATACCAAGCTCTAAGGCGGAATGATCGTGCAGATTCTCATACTCACGCCAACATATCACTAATGGAAGTTTATCCTAAAAGCAACACCAACAGTCAAAGGATTGGCCCTGCGTCCCAATAGAATCACAGTTAAAGACTTAAGGAACTCCATCAATTGCTTGAGATTCCAACGTCAAAGGCGTGTAGGCATGTTGAAGTGACGTTAGGAACACTGTAGCGAAGCAGACCTGGGAGCAGACTTGATGCTGACAACAACAGACTATCACTTTCACACTAAAGAACAATGATAAAGAACAAAGTTATTGGTGAAAATCAAAAACATAACCGTTCAAAGTAAACTATCTCTCTACTTTGGGAGATTGTTTCAATCAGGCTCTTCTCACAAGAAGAAGAATCAGAGGAATATCAAAGCTACATTACATCAACGCTTACCGTTTTCAAAAATCACCAGCAGCAGGTGTTGGTTACTCATATGTAATAACACTTGAGGGGTGTTTAGGAATCACTCTAAACCTTATTCAAAATTGTTATTTACTCATATGTAATAGTTAGCTTATTATGGCCTTTATGTTTGTTATTGTATGGAGAAAACATGTAAGAAGGCCATAAGCCTAGGCCTAGCCCAATAATAAGGAAAGGAAGGGAACTGGGGTATTTGCCCTAGCTTCCCTCCTATAAATATCCCTTGTAAACCTTCATTTGAAGGTTGGTTGTTCAAGTTTTCTTTTCACTCACTCTCTAGCGCGGCTTTCTTATAAGCTTGTGTTTGTAAAGAGCTTGTGACCTAACAAAGATTGATGCTCCGAATCACAAGTGAAACAAGAGCATCCAGAGAGGTTTAAATTAAGCCTACACTGGAAGAGTAAATAGCGGGATCGTCTTCTTAGGTAAGATTATTTAGGCACAAAGCCGGACCATGTTTTTAAGTTTAAGTTCCTATCATATTTTTCTTTAAAGCATTATAATAAGGTGTGACTAGGCACAAGAATCGGTTTTTCTTGGTAGGATGTTGGAATCACTCCTAAACCTTATTCAAGTGTTAGTAACTCATATGTAATAGTTAGCTTATTATGGCCTTTATGTTTGTTATTAGCCTTAAGCTTATGTAGAAGGCGCATGAGCTTAGGCCCAAGCCCATAGGAGAAAGGAAGGAGTAGGAGTGTTGCCCTAGCTCCTTGCCTATAAATACTTTTATACCCTTCATTTGAAGGTTGGTTGTTCAAGTTTTCTTTTCACTACACTCTCGCTAAACGTCTTTACTCATACGTGTGTGTGTGTGTATACTTGTTCAATAGCCTATCTCTCTTATAAGCTTGTGTGGTAAACCTTGTGACCTAACGGTGGTATCAATCGCCAAATAGTTGGGTGAAACGTTTGTTTTGAAGTTTTTGTTTTTGGTCTTACAGCGTAAAGTAAGGTGATACTTTGGTTAAGCTTAAAACTTCTTTTTTACACTTTTTAATCCAAGATTCTTGTACTTTCAACGTTTTAAGGTGTTAAAATACGTGTTTTTGGCAAAAGTTTCAACTTTACGTGTGGATCTAAGTTTTTAAACTAGTTTTTTCGTGGGTATAGTTCACGCGTAGCTGTTTTAGAAGGTTTGGTTCATCAAGTTTCACACTTTTGTGTCATTTTGGTGATATTGAAGCTATTTCATCACAAAAATCTGGTTTAGAAACATCTTTGGACAATATCAATTTACAGTAGATCTACGCGCGTAGTAAAACCTAAAACTATAAAGTATCTCCTTGGTTTGATCTTCATTTTCGTGGTTTATTCCGTGTTTTCTTACTTGGATAAGTGTGAAAATACGTCGACTTTGGATATCTTTTGCACTGTGAAGTGTAAAAGATCATTTGGATAAAACCTAAAATTACATAAGCATAAGCTTGCGAAAATCCTGCATAAGATTCTTTACGCTAAGCCTGGTCTTACGCCTAAGATAATCCTCACGCCTAACTTTCTCGCCTAACTTTTTCTACGCATAACTTTAGCGTCTTTTCCATACTTAGCGTAAGCTAAATTCACGCGTAACTCCTGATATTACGCGTAACTTTGGTGCTTTTACGCATAAGTGCTACTTGTCTATTGTGATTTCTACGCCTAAGGATACTTCATCAACAAAGGTTCATTCGACTACAAAGATCCATTTTACCAACACAAGTTTATCAACATGTCACAACCACCATACTCTAACTATTTCCTTACACTTATTCTCAACGTCAACAACAACTAACTCCACAACATCAACAATGGAATCAACAACAAGCAATTTATCAACAACAATTTAATCAACAACATACTCCACAACTTGCTGCCAATCCACAACCTCAAATGGTTCAACCACCACCAAGTCTTCAAGTTCAACCGTACACAAATGACTTCAATCAACATCCATCAAGGAACACTATGAAGGAACCCACTTGGTTTGCAAAGATGTTTGAAGCTTTAAGCAGCCAACAATCAATTCATGAGGTTGGATCACTTGATAGACCTCCAATGCTCACTCCAAGCAACTACGATCAATGGGTGATAAGGTTCTTTAGGTTTTGTGATCTAAAGAAGCCACATGGAAAGTTCTTAAAGAAGGTTATCTTGGAAGGTCCATTTGAGATGCCTACTGTCATGTGCCAGGAAAATCCATTCCACCAAGAGATGAACAAACGAACATTGCTCTCATTGCGACTTGAATCCTCAAGAACTTCTACACTATGAAGCGGATGAGCTTGCAATGGAATATATCCTCTTAGGATTACCAAACCCAATTCTTCGTAGTGTTGATGCTCAAAAGCCTGCAAAGAAAATGTGGGATCATATTAGTCTTCTTATGGAAGGATCTGTACTCAATCAGGAAGATTTGGAATCCAAAATTTACTTGGCTTATGAACACTTCATGATTGAACACGGAGAGACACTAGAGTCTTATCATCATCGTTTTCAGACATCATCAATGATTTGGATAAACACAACATCATCATGCCAAAATTGCGGTGAATACTAAGTTCCTAAGTAGTCTTGGTACTGAATGGGAGAAGTATGTCATTTTTCTCCGTCAAGCGAAAAACATGCATCATTCTACATATGGATTGTTGTGCGATTACTTGAAGCCTCATGAAAAGGAAGTTGATAGGGAAAGGATTCTCCGTGCTCAAATTGCTCCACGGACACATCCGGAAAATCAACAACTTGCCTTATATGCTCAAAACAGTTATTCTCCTCAACCAGGCAACTCAACCAATTGCTACAATCACACCTGATCCTTCCACAACCTCCATCTCTGCAAACTCAATTGGTTCCATACAACAACAACAATGCTCAAGCTGAAGCTAATGAGGAATCCATCCGTTGAAGCGCGCAACAAGGATTTGCTAAGATTGCTAATGCCTTTAGCCGTTATACCAACAAATCCAACAACCGTATTAGTTCCTCATCTAATACAAGGAATCAAGCTGTTGTGAACAATGGACGAGTTGAAGTTGAGAATCGTGGTTATGGTCGTCAGATGGGCGGTGGTCAAGGGTTTAATGTTGTGGGTAGGAATAACAATCGAGCTCAATGGTGGAGCAGAGGAAATGCTCAGAATGGGTTGAATGGTCTTGATGCTACAACTGCAATGAGAAGGGACACCTGGCTAATGCATGCCCAAAGCCAAGGACTAGAGGCAGTGCTTATTTCAAAGAGGCTCTTCTTTTGGCTCTTAAGGATGAAGCTGGTGGAACTCTCACAGACAAGAAGAGCTTTATGGCAAATGCTGCTCAGATGATGATATAGAGGACTTGCAGGCTAATGCAGCAGTTATGTTGATGGCTAATATGCATGAACACACATGGTGACCGAGGCCAGTGTATGACACTGATGGCTTGTCTGCCCGAACAAACCATATTTATCTCTGATCTCATATCTACGCCAACATCTGAATCCGGCAAGGCTCGGAATGTTCAAAATCGCCATCCCATCTCATTCGACGATTTTCAACTAGACCCCGTAGTTATATTTGGCGATCAAGATGACCAAACGGTTTCCCTTGATAATCAAATTGACTCCGTGGTTATACTTGAGGATCTCAGTAATGATCATGTTGAGACTCGCGTTGAACACGCCGAACTTTTGCCTCATCAGATTTTGCGTTTAATACAAGACCAACAAACCATAGTGGAAAAATGTCATGCCATTAATCGGGACTTGAAAAAATGCCTTTGTTAACCAAGGATTTTGAATGTTTACAAAAGCAACTCAACTTTTCAAAACTCAAGAAAAACGTGAAAGCGGTTTTGAAGCAGCCTTTGCCAAATCTTATCAAAACGAAAAATATTTAGAAGGACAGATCGTGATCTAGCGCTGAAGAATGCTTTGTTATCTGAAATAGAACACCTGAAACATGAACATAAAAAGCAAATTAACGCTCTCTCACGGAAAATCAAAAAGCTAAGGCTGAGTTGTTAACTTGTCAAAAACAGTTCTCTGCATAAAAAAAGCATTCAACGAAAAGAATAGATGATCATCTTGAAGAAATCATCGGCTTGCAAAACAAACTTAAAGAGTTTAAAACTGTTGTTTACAAAGATGGCGAGTCGGTCACAACCATTGAAAAGTTTACTTTAAAACCCAATCCAAATGGATATGGACCGAATCTTGATGATTACAAACCTAAGCTTTCAACAAAAGCATTCAAACCAAATCACGAAGTTTCAGTGCAAATATAAAGTTGATAATTCATTTATGAGTGTTGTTGAATATCATCGTCAAGAGGAATTAGATCAGAGAAGGCGAGTCGATCAAAATTAAATAAAGTTGTTTACAACAAACCTTTTAACTATTCAAAAGCGGTCACTTTCGTCACACCAGATTCTTCTAACACACCAAGGGTTATCATAAAAACACACGAGTCTTCTAATGTTAATCCCCAACCAGATTATGCACAAACTTATGGTCCTTTACCTTCCATCAGTGAAGTAAACTCAAAACCGAAAATCGAAAATTCTTGATATTTTGACATTTTCATGGCTGACCTCAAAACTTTACAACATGAGATAGAATATCATTCCGAAATCAAAGTTCAACATTTTCAATCGCCTCTAGCGCGAGAACAAAGAGACATTTTTCAGAAAAATCTTTTACCAATTGTTAAAAATTTGAAAAGTTGTGCATTGTCTTGGGAAAGGGATTTTCATAAGGAACTTGGATTGATGAAGGTCGTTTTCGAGCGAAACATCTATTTCTAACACTAAGCGTGAAACTGTTGAGAAAAAGATGTTGATCGACTCTTGGAAGATGTCATCTGTGCTGATGTCCATAATGTTGTGCTATTGAATTCTTTGTCATATGCATTTGATTATATCTCTGAATCTTTGATTACGTGGTAAATGTTGAGAACACGATAATGTGCGGTCGAGTCCTTAAAAGTTGAAAACAAACGATTGTCAAGCGAACTTTCAAATGCAATACGTCGTCTTAATTGGTGTCAAAAGATATTCACGATCAACAACTTGCTTTTCAACACAAAATCGCCCAGTTGCGTGCAAAATCTTGTGATCCTAAAATTGAGCAACTGGATGATCAAAGCGTGTCTTTTAAGTGTCAAATCTCAAAATATGAACAAGAACTTGTAAAAGTTAAAAGGAATATGGTGTCATATTTGATTTACTCAAAAAGACTCGTGATGAAGCATCAAATGAACTTGATCATTATCTTGCACACACTAAAGAAGTTATGCATTTTTTGGAAATGTTCGGTCTGAAAATCAAGATCGATTCACACTATCCTCAAGTTAAGAGAAATGTTAGGAAAGTATGAACAACTTCCGCCAACCATCATTAAGAGATTAGCCCGAGTAACACTTAGTACTCATGAACCTAGAATCTCTACTGCCAAATCACAAGTTGCTAACGTGCCTCCTTCTACTGAAGCAGGAATAGTTGAGCTTTTTCCAAACGTCGCACTTCACGGCCTAAGAGCACTACATCGAAGAATAGGAAGTTGCGACCTAAGAAAAGATCAATCAAGAATGCTAAAGTAGAAGAACACCCTAGGACTATGAATAAGACTCACGTTGCCTCCACTATAGATATTGCGTCCGGCAAATGTAATAGAAATAGTGATGTAGCGAATGCTAAACCGTTAAGTACTTTTGATATTCAGTCGGATGCACCTTGTGTTATTTGTGGTAAAAGTATGAATTCTGATTGTCATGATAAATGTGTTGCTAAAGCTATCATCTCTCGTTTAAGGAATATTAAGAACCGGAATACCTCTAGGCCCACTAATCTTTCTAAGTATGTGCTTGGTAGACCGCCCTCTTTAGATTCTAAGAAACGCATTGTTGTCCTGTAGCTCGGTTTCACCTCCTAGGAATGTAGTACCACCTAGTGCATTCACTAAGATTAAAGCAAATACTAGTAGATGGCGAGAAATGGATATATAAACTAGGATTTAAGTGGATACCTAAAGCTATTGATGTGTGTATATCTACTCTAACAGCTAAACCCTATTCCATATTACCATCTGTATTGTAATGCAATGTATTTTCGAATCATTCTCTGGATTGTTGATAGCGGATGTTCCGACACATGACAGGCAATCTTAAAGCTTTATCAAACTTTATTTCAAAGTTCATTGGCACTGTCAGGTTAGGGAATGATCACTTCGCAGCTATCATGGGCTACGGAGACTATGTCAATGGGAACATCGAAATTAGCAGGGTTTACTATGTGGAAGGCCTCGGTCACAATCTGTTTTCGTAGGTCAGTTTGTGATGGAGATTTGGAGGTTGCTTTCGGGGAGAAAACTTGTTTCATTAAGTGATCTACAAGGAAATGACCTTATATGCGGCTGCGTAATTCTAGTCTTTATACTATCTCTATGCAAGACATGGTTGCTTCTTCTCCCATCTGCTTACTTTCAAAGGCAACATCAACAAAATCCGGCTATGGCGTCGTCGTCTCTCACATCTAAACTTTCAAACCATCACCAACCTTGCTCGACACAAACTAGTTGAAGGACTCCCACGATTTCGTTATTCTAAAGATCACCTTTGCTCAGCTTGTGAACAAGGCAAAAGCACTCGTGCTCATTTTCCTTCAAAGGTGGAACACGGCTCTCAGCATGTGCTTCATCTTCTTCACATGGATTTGTGTGGCCCGATCGCGTGCAAGCGATCAATGGCAAACGCTACATCTTAGTAATTGTTGATGACTATTCACGCTGGACTTGGGTCTACTTTCTTGGAAGCAAAGATCAAGCTCCACAAATGATCATCACCTTTCTCACGAAAATACAAGTTCAGCTACGAACACCGTTCGACTAATCAGAACGGATAGAGGCACTGAATTTGTTAATCAAACTCTTCGTGAATTTTATGAGAAAGTGGGAATTCACATCAAACATCTATTGCATACACCAGAACAAAGCGGAGTTGTTGAAAGACGGAACCGGACGTTAGTGGAAGCTGCAAGAACAATGTTAATCAATGCTAAACTTCCAGATTACTTATGGGAGGTGTATCTCTCTGCATGCTATACTCAAAACCGTTCTATGATTACAAAGCATACAACAAAACACCTTTTAAGCTTGTCCACAACAGAAAACCGAATCTCAAACACTTTCATGTATTTGGATCTCTTTGCTATCCGAATAATGATCGTGATGACTTTGGAAAGCTCAAAGCCAAAGGTGACATTGGAGTCTTTATGGGATCTTGTGATAATTCAAAGGTTTCGAATCACGGAATCGTCGTACAAAGCGAGGTGATGGAAGCGATTCATGCTCATTTTGATGAACTTACGGATGAAAGCCGAGGTATAACGACTTGGAACCGGACACAACCGCTTAAACTTCCCCCAAACCCCATCATCAGGTGAACAAAGCCCCCGGCTTACTCGTCAACAAATGGAAAGGTTATTTGCTCCTATTTGTTGGTGGCGATATTGATGAGCGTGCTCGGTGTATCCGCTGTTTCCGCTGCTCAACACGATAATACTCTTATACACGATACACGCTACAACAACTACTGTTGAAGATGCACCACCGATTGACTCCACCACAACAGTTGAACAAACCGCTTCCAACAATGATGAAGCGACTGATGATATTCTGAATGTAGTACCCCCACCTGCAGATTTTGATCCAAATCCGTTCTTCAACCCGTTTGCTAATGAGACTGCTGCACCGGATGTCGCGGAATCTTCAACAAACCATTTGAATCCTCGGTGCTGTATACCCAACATCAACCCTCCACACATAGATGGACAAAGACCATCCTCACGGAAAATATTATTGGCAACCCGAATCAACCGGTTACAAGACAGCGTCTTCACACAGACGGTGAACATTGCATTTATGCACTCACTGTCTGCCAATCTGAACCTAAAACATCAAAGACGCAATGACAAAAGACAACTGGATTGAATCCATGCAAGAAGAACTCAACCAATTCAAGCGTCTTGAAGTATGGGAACTGGTTGAAAGACCAACAGGGGTCTACGTCATTGGTCTCAAATGGATTTGGAAAAACAAATTGGATCCTGAAGGAAATGTTATCAAAATAAGTCACGTCGGTGGCTAAGGGTTATCGTCGGGGAGGGTATTGACTTTGAAGAATCTTTTGCTCGGTTGCTCGTCTTGAGGCTGTTCGGATATTTCTAGCGTTCGCGGCTCATATGAATATGACGGTCTATCGGATGGATGTCAAAACTGCGTTTCTCAATGGACAACTTAAAGAAACGGTTTATGTCACCAACCGGATGGATTCGTTGATCACGAGTTTCGAATCCGTCTACAAAGCGAACAAAGCTCTGTATGGTCTCAAACAAGCTCCTCGGGCATGGTGCGATAAGCTATCATCTTTCCTCATTGCTAATAATTTCACCAAAGGTTCGGTTGACCCAACTCTTTTTATACAATATCACGGGGCACATATCTTAATTGTTCAAATTTACGTGGATGACATCATTTTGGGTCTACACATAAAAAGTTTTCAATCGCTTTTGCAAAACTAATGAAGAAAAATTTTGAAATGTCCATGATGGGTGAACTTACGTTCTTTCTAGGACTGCAAGTTCATCAATCACCCGTGGTATTTTCTTGAGTCAGTCCAAATATGCCCTTGAATTGTTAAACAAATTTGGAATGAAAACATTGACACCTATGCCACACCAATGGCTCATACCAAGAAGCTAGGCGCTGATTTACATGGGAAATTGGTGGACCCTACAAAATACCGTAGTATTGTTGGGTCTCTCATGTATCTAACAGCTAGCAGACCTGATATTGTCTTTGCCGTATATCTTTGCTCGTTATCGGTCGCGACCAACTGAAACCCACCTCTCAGAGGCTAAAAAATCCTCCGATACATAAAGGGAACCATTAACTTGGGGATCTGGTATCCGAAGGATTCTGGTTTTGAACTAATCGCTTGGCGCTGACCACGCGGGATGCTTAGACTCACGGAAAAGTACTTGAGGAGCTTTACAATTTCTTGGTGATAAACTGGTGTCATGGCAATCAAGAAGCGAGGATTGTACATATTTGTCATCAACGAAAAGCAGAATATGTAGCCATGTCGCCGTGTTGTGCTCAAGTCATTTGGATGAGAACACAACTCAAAGACTATGGTTACGTATTTGACAGAATCGATATGCTGCGACAATCAGGTGCCATTCGCGATCTCGTGCAACTCATTTTCATCAAGGATCGCACGTGGAGCAGTGCAGTTGAATTATATTTTGTGGAGTACGAGAATACCAATTGGCAAACCTTCTCACCAAAGCCTTGCCTCCCGCTAGGTTTAATGAGTTGGTCCACCGGATTGGTATGAGGTGTTTGACTCAAGAGGTATTGGATGACCTCCTAAAACAGTCTTAAAACCTGTCAAACACCAAAATCTCTTTTGTAAATATTTTTCAAAAACAAAATACAAAATATAAAATCGAAAAACAACAAAACATTCTTCTATCTAATTCTTTCAACATGGCGCAAGTACATTTCTTCGTCAACACTTTAATCTATCAAAATTTCACTATTTTTCCGATCAAGTGTTGAGGGAGAAAATAAATATTTTTCTGTTTCATAAAACGCTTACTTGCATGTTTTCAAATTATGTTGTTTCTTTTAAAATGGTGGATAAGTTTCTTGTCATATACTCTCCTCGGACTCAAATGTTTAAACCATTTCATTATTTCAAAGTGAGGGAGTATCGGTGATTTTCTTGCCTTACAATTGTTTTGTCTTACCTAAACGGAAGTTAAAGGATCTTGGTTGGAACCTCTTTAAGGTTGAGGGACTGAATGTGTCAACTTGGCAAATTAATTCATTTACTCTTAAACCACCAAGATCAAACGGCCCAAATCAAATCTTCTAAATCCGTTCAAGTTTTTCATAATCTATAAGTTCTAAACTGTTTTTAATCAAGATGATAAACAAGGATTTCTAAAATTCTTTCAAATCCAACGGTTAAAACTCTTTAAACTGATTTTGGAAAATTGTTCGCTCTGGTGGAATGGGTGTTTATGCATTAAAGTGTTTGGATTGAAATGAGTTATGTTTAAACCTTTCTTAGTGTCTATTAAACTTGTTTCAATCGTCCAAAACCATCCTGAATCTTAAATTCATTAATTTAAATTCTAGGGTTCTTGCGCTCATCTAGGGTTTTTCTTTTCTGTGATATGTTTTTAGGTAGTCAAGAAAGTGTTAGAATAAGTTTATATGCATGTTTTTGAACCTTTAAATTAGCCCGAAACATCTAAACGTATGAACTTAAGTTTTAGGTTTTTAGGGTTCATCTCCCATAAATATTTTGATTCTGTGGTGGAAATGTGTTAAATCTTGTTCCATTGCACTCATATGACATCTAGGACACTCCAGAAACATTCTTGTTTGATTTGTGTAGCTATATCCCTTACACGTAGATTAAGGGTTTAGGGTTTTAAGTATTTACTCCTAAGTCTTTTACGTTATAGTATTGATATGTTCTTATGCTTTTTTTGTGATCTAAAAGATGTTTGGAGTTAACTGCAATCAAGTTTTCATGTTTATATTTAACAGGTTAATTATTCGTAATGTCAGAATCTTTGGTGTTCAAACCGTTACGCTTAAGGGAATACTTTATCGTAAAGGTCCGCGCCTAGAGTAAATCTTCTGTAGCGTAGCTCTTACGCATAAGGGTATACAGTGGATTACGTGTATCTTGGAAAGATATTCGTAAAGAAGGCTTGTTACGCATAAGCTTTGCTCTTACGAGTAAACTGTACGCGTAACATCTAGCTTTTCCCTACTCGTAAGCTTAAAGCCTTTGAACTTGTCTTACGCGTAAGAAACTCTTACGCCTAAGCTTGGTCTTACGCTTTAGCTTACTCGTACGCATAAGCTCCTTTCTTACGCATAAGGATCCTTGTTACTCATAACCCATTGTTCACTACTTTTGGCCGTTCGCATATGTTACTTGTTAAATGTTACGCATAGGTCACAAATATCTGATGTTTCATATAATCTTACAAAAGTTATATATTTTGTGTGTTAAGTGAAATATTGCTCTTTGAAATTTCAAAATTAACATGTTCACGTAACTTATCACATCAACTTCATACATTTGGACTAATGTGACTTAGGACTTGTAACTAACATAAACATGTTACCATCATACAAGTAATTAGATAATAAATCAGACTAATACAAACACGTGTCCGTAATATGTCTCTTTGTCTAATGACTTTCAGATCATGAAATGGTGCAAATCAAGAACATCAATGCCCATTGAGCTCTCGTGTAAACACATTCCAAGCTAAATACGACAAAACAATTGGCAAGAACTATCTCCGTGTCATCTTCAACTACTTCATATGCTCATAATCATCTTGCAAATTTGCTGTGGACATCCTTACGCTACATCCATTCAAATTCATGTTCACAAAGTCATCCCGATGATGAGTATGATTCAATAGATGAGGTAATACAATTTCGTAAGACATTAAAGCAAAAATGGATGGAATTCCATGCTTCAACCTTTCCGGTTAATCAACCCGGTGGGGCAGGAGGGTCAAGCAGTAGTCCTCCACTTATGGAAGATCCATTTTAAACATTTCTTACCCCATCCGATCCGGTTAATCAACCCCGGTAAGGGATCAGGGTGTCACTGTCTCGGCTGTTGAAATGAAGCAACTACAACAACAACTAATACAACCGCAAGAAGAAAAGCATGGTGAAGATGTGGAAATATGCGCGAAGGAGATTACGATCATGATAAGGATGAAAGATTCAGATGATAATTTGGTGGCTGAGTGGAAATGATTGAAAAGAGGCAAAAGCTGCTAGAGCTGAAGAGGGAAAAGTTAAAGAGGAATCAGACAAGCTTCACATAGTTGACAATCCTATACACAAACCTCAATAGTATTGAAACACCTCTTGACACTTCCACCAAACCCAATCCATCATCTC
>OU343224.1:44050908-44078320 GCA_910596185.1 Chrysanthemum makinoi | reverse complement strand
CTTACCAATGGACTTAAGCGGTAGAATAGTACTCATTTCTAGTCATGGGTCTGATTTCTTTTTACTATTATGCAGATAAGAAAGTTGCTGAGTCATTTCCCACGGACATATGCTGACCTCCAGAATGCACAGTTTAAGATTGAGGATGGTCAGTACTTGATATTTGTGGGAACAGTCAAATCATCCAGGTTAGCAATTGTTATTATAATTAAAATGGTCCCCATTTTGTTAGTAAATCATTTGGGAACGATGATTAAATACGTGCAATAGATTTTCATTGGTAGATTTTGTACTTTCTCAATAATGTGCTTTTATTAATTTACTACAATCTTCAAGTGTGGACGCTGCATCAATGCTGTATAATAAAATAATTTATTTCCTTTTTGATGTTTCCAACATTGATTTTGAAACTCAGGAGAATCAAAGCAAGTTGTTCTCTGTCATTTCTCGAGGTGATTGTTGGTTGTGAGGTTGCAGAAAGTGGTTCAGCTTCTGCATGTACGATCTCTGAAAAGAAGAGTGGAAGCAAGAGAACTATATATTTGCACTTGAAGAAATTTTTTCGTGGGACTCGTTTTACGTATCAGCCTTTTTTGCGATGTATCCAGGAGAAGCAGAAAGAAGGAGACATTGTATGTGTCAGTGGCAAGGTATGCTTATAAGTATTTTGCATTTCATATGTTAGAGCATATCATGGGTTCTCTTTTTTATGGAGGTTTGTGTCCATGTTTATTGTCATACCACTGTTATAGTGGTAAAAGAATCTCATGGTTTACTTTAAACTACATGACATCTGAATATCTGATGCTTTTGCATTGCAACTTGTTGTGGCGTCTATTTCAATTTCATAATTTTAAATCATGCAGAACTCTTACTTCATGTTCCTATGATGCAGGTGAGGACTATGCGTACCAAAGATCATTATGAAATGAGGGAATATAGTTTGGATTTAATTCGAGACGAGGATGATGAATCTGTCTGTGCTGAAGGGAGGCCTTATCCAATTTACCCTTCAAAGGCGGCAACCCAAAGTTACTTGGTGACATTATTGCAAGGTTCTGATTTAAGTATGTTGTAGATTATTGTTTTCATCTTCCTAGATAACGAGTTGCCATTTCTATTAGGTGATAAAAGACTGCGTTTGTTGCATGCACTCGAATGTTTACGTTTGAAGTGGCAGCAACATTTATGTTTATCCTTCATTTCTTTATCATGGTGAATACATCAATTAAGGCTTTTTACACATGTTAAGTGATATTCGATTGCTCATGCATGTTTTTCAGAGTTCTTAAAGCCTTGCCTCCTGACATAGATCCTATTCCGAAGAATGTTCTTCTGATGTTTGGACTAAAGAGCCTTCGTGATGTAAGTCTTAGGTTTCTTAATTGCTCCTTTTCTTTTACTTCACTGAATGTGCGATACTAACATATATAGCCCAGGGATAGTCATGTGCATATATAAGTCATTTTTTGGGGCAAACTTTCAAACCCGCCTAAACTAAATCTAATCCATACCTTTGTTCCAATCTAATCCACAAAATGTGGATGTTAAAGAAATCTTTGCTATATTCACAACAACAATAAGCCTTTATATGCAAACTTTTTGGGCTATGCTAAAATATAAGCAGCAGAATATTGAATTTTACTTTATACACTTCTACTACTCTTTAAAACTCGCCATAACAAATCTACAGAAATCTAGATATCTAATTGTGACATCTGCTAAGTGTCTTCTTATTGCCATACAGTCTCATAATTGTAATATGATTTTTCCGTAAAAAAAAATCCTCATTGACCAATTGCTGATTTTTATATTGCTGAATGCATAGTGATACTTTTGCCAGAGATTGACATGGGCATCTTTCTATTTATCATTGCAGACTTATTTTGGGATTCACCGGCCTGCGGATTTTAATGAGGCTGATCTAGCTCGCAGGAGGATTATATTTGATGAGTTTTTCTACCTTCAGGTAAGCTTGTGTTATGTACTTCTTGAGATAAAAGTACTATTGCTTGGAACTCGTGAAGCTCACATCCTTCCAAGTGCACAGTTTCTTTTATATATTTATTTTCTCTTTTGACATTTTTAAATAATAACAGTTGGCTCGCTTGTTTCAAATGCTTGAAGGACTTGGTACCATGATTGAGAAAGATGGTTTGTTGGACAAGTACAAAAACCCTGCAACAAATGCAGTACTCGCTGGCGAATGGTGCAGTTTAACCAATAAGTTTCTGAAAAGTCTACCATATTCCCTAACACCTAGTCAATTAAGTGCAGTTTCGGAGATAATTTGGGATTTAAGCAGGGTTCCAATGAATCGACTTTTGCAGATTCGAAATAAAACAAATAGCGTTTTTCACTTGACTTCATTATGAGTTATGAGCAACTGTTTGTAACCATGGTATATGTATGCGTTCCTAATATTAGGTTCTGTGCAATTTATACCTCATCTTATATTGCGGGGGACATATGATATAAACTATTATTATCGTTGTTACAGAATTTGATTTTTCTGTTATCCTGTTTGTGTTGTGATCCTTGAAGTATCCATGCAGGGAGATGTGGGATGTGGTAAAACCGTGGTAGCTTTCTTGGCGTGTATGGAGGTTATTGGTTCAGGATATCAGGTTGATTTTGTTTATGCTCTCTTATTTGATAACTTTTTCATATGCTACTTAACTTTTAGTAACTATTTTCTCATGATTTGGCTGTGTGTTGTATATCTGTAGGCAGCTTTCATGGTTCCAACTGAGTTGCTTGCCATCCAACACCATGATCATCTTCCGAATTTGCTAGAGAAAATGGAAGATGTAGATTGCAAACCAACTGTTGCTTTGCTAACAGGCTCAACTCAACATAAAGGCACGGCAAATTCGTGAGGTGTGAATATCCCTCCTTGATTTGATTTTTAATTGAGGATATCTTTTAAGTATTGTTAATTTTTTACTTGGACTCTTAAAGGGTCTCCAAAGTGGAGAAATTGCATTGGTGATTGGGACCCACAGTTTAATTGCTGAAAAAGTGGAATTCTCTTCTTTGAGGATTGCTGTTGTAGATGAACAACACAGATTTCGTGTAATTCAGAGGTCGGATTTAATAGCAAGGTGATTTTTCGTTGCTAATTTCTTGTAATTAGTATTCCTATCAGATAATATTATCTGGATGGACCAAAAGATTGCTATTTGCACCATCTGAAGCTCTTAAATCTTGCAGCTATACACTAACTCAGTAAATTCTAAGTTGGCTGAAATTGATACAACTGACAACTCAAAAGGCGACGTAAATATGGCTCCTCATGTTCTTGCTATGACTGCAACCCCAATCCCAAGGACTCTTGCTTTAGCATTGTATGGAGACATGTCTCTGACACAAGTATGTAATCCTGCTTCCTGCCTTATTAGCTTTCTGTAATTCTGCTACATATGTGCCCACACTACAAACTTCTTGGAATTCGTTAGGGTTCTTTAAGTGCATTTTATGTTCCTCTAATAAATGTTTATGTCAAATTAACGACCTTTTGCTGCAATCAACGTAGTTATCGTTTAGAAGCATAAGTGTTGTCTGAACCCTTTCGTGGATATGTTGCAATATATGTTGTTTTGCCTTTTATGATATCTAATATGGGTTCTCTTGATTATATTGCAGATAACAGATTTACCTCCTGGGAGAAAACCTATTGATACATTTATAGTTGAAGGAAATGAGACTGGTTTCGAAGAGGTTTATGAGGTACTGATTACTATCATTTAATCTATGAAACTGATAAAGCCACCTATAATTTCTATTTCTTTCTGGATTTTAGTATTCTACATGTTTGTTTTCTGTTTAATGCAGATGATGAAGGGAGAACTAGAATCAGGAGGGAGAGTTTACATAATTTACCCAATTATTGACCAATCAGAGCAACTTCCTCAGCTTCGCGGTGCTTCTGCTGACCTGGAAGTAATATCAAATATATTTGAAGGTGTGAACTGCGGTTGTTACCCGGAGAATGAAAAGGACGAGAAAGACTGTAAGCTTTGAGAAGGTTTAGATCTGGAGAGACCCAAATACTGCTTCAACTCAAGTCATTGTATTGGTGTTGATGTTCCAGAAGCTTCTATGATGGTTGTTATGAATGCTGAGAGATTTGGGATAGCTCAACTGCACCAACTTAGGGGGCGAATGCATGGGGTCCGCAAGTCAAAGTGTGTACTTTGTCTTTCAACAACCAGTGGTCTTCCTCGATTGGAGGTGCTACAGAAATCATCAGATGCTTTCCACCTGGCTAACATGGACCTTGTTCAGCGTGGTCCTGGTGACTTGCTTGGTAGGAAGCAGTCTGGTCATCTTCCAGAGTTTCCAATTGCCAGATTGGAAATTGACGGAAATATCCTACAAGCAACACACCTTGCTGCACTGGTAATCACTCCAAACCAAACCAAACCTCGTCCTTTTTTGGCTTGTTGATATAATTTATTTTGACATGCAAATACGTGCCATAATTGCAGACAATTTTAAGCGAGTCGCATAATTTGGAGAAATTCCCGACACTTAAAACTGAGCTCAGTATGAGACAGCCTCTCTGCCTTTTAGGTGATTAGTGTGAAGAAGCATTCTGATGGTGGATATAGGATTAAATAGAAGTTCCAGGAGCTTGTAAATACTTTTCTCAACTCTTGAAGCCATCCAGGGACATGCCTAGTGCTTCCATGCAGTTGAATATTTTAGATACAGATATGTCCATTAATAATTCTTAAATGACATGTGTGTTTCGTAGACGGCAAGATGGGTCCAAACACCATTCAATAAATGAGAATTATATGCACCTCGATCAGTTTTATCAGTTTGTTTATGCTGATAGGGTTGACATACAGTATCTTGAGAACCTGAATCAATATTATTAAGTTTATACTCATCAATTGCATTAACCTCACTGAATTTGGCTGATTATGCCTTTGTGAATTACAGGGTGGTCATGGAACATAGCTGCCCAATTGAAAGTTTAGAGCCCGCAAGAATGGTAGAGAACAAGTTAATTCATCTCTTTGTATTTTGCTCATGCAAAGAAAAGTGTTGTTCTTTTTCTGAAAACAAAATGTTGTTATATGTACCAAATGACACATGCGGATGAATTTTAATGTTATAATCCAATCATCTTTTGTAGAGTATCAGCTTTTCTTGCTTGTTTGAGGTTTTGATATGATCCTGGTTGGGGTAATTTACTAGCTTAGTATTGTGCTAGATGAAGTCCTTTTTTGTTCATATATACATGTCTATTGATTACCAATGCCCCCTTCTAAAATAAATTAAAGTGTTAAGTAATCTGTAAAAAAGTAAAATTAATGTGAATTAACCTGAACCAGTGCCACCGCATATGTATTTGAATGTACATACATGATACACATGCATGATATTGAATCATTTTTACCATCATTACAATCAAAGTAAAACATAAAAGTGTTGAGTTAATTAGTAAGTAATCTGTAACAAAGTAAAATTAATGTGAATTAACCTGAACCTAGTGCCACAGCATATGTATTTGAATGTATATACATATGCATGATATTGAATCATTTTTACCATCATTACAATCAAAGTAAAACATAAAACAATCCACTGTCATACTCAAACCACTGGGACTACAATCAAGCTAAAATTAATCTTGAATGTTAGGTGCAACAACCAAACATAAACGAGCACACCGCCGCATTGACTTTATTGTAGAATAGAGTTCAATCACAAGTCTTCGGGTTCTGAATGATACAGGTTTTTGTAATGGCATAATGACAGCATCACAAAAATGACACTTACATTGTAACCAAAACATAATAACTAGACTAGAGATGCCTATTCTGCAAACAACCAGATATATCATAACTCTGATGACCACAGCAACAAGCCAAATCAGATCCAATACAGCATCATTATAGTCTTTACTGTGACAGCAAAATACCATAAGCAAATCAGAATGCCTACCTCATTAAAAACCTTTTCCAAGAAAAACCCTATGGGAAAAACCTATGGAAGAGGGAAAAAGAGTATAGAGCACATCTGAAAAGCCATAACCAAAGCATTTTGCCATCAGTGGTGCACAAATACAGCAGTCCTCTAATCATGACACACATCCAAGACATACTGGAAAGATGATGCCCATATAGCCTTAGCACCACTAGAATAGGAAAAAACAGTGGCCAAGAACTACATTTCCTAAAAGGATCAATCAACCAAAACCTCATGAAGGCGGCACATCTTTCAGCACGCTCTAGACAGGGGAAGGAAGATTCAACCCGTTAGGCATCTATCAAGGCATATTGCCATCTATTCACATACCCAGAAACAACCATAAACAGGCTATAAACATATCAGCATCATCTGAAGGGAGCTCTGATATCAGATACCAACATTAAACACAAATTATCATACCAACAGGAAACCACCTTATGGATCTTACTAAATGGATCTCAACTGATTAAACCCAATACCTAGATATCACTCCAGACCCTCTAGCAAAGGATCAACCAATAAAACCATCTCTTCAGACACAAATTACTGGCCATCTGTAACCAACACCATCACAATCAATCATATAATCATCAGTGTGTGAGCAGAGCAATGGTATAAACCAATGAGAATCAAGCCATAATCAGTAAGCCTTCCTTATGAGGACTACTACACCGCTATATTCTAAAAACCAGTCTAAGATGCCTCATCAAGACCCTCAATAGACAAAGAAGAAGAAAATAGAACAGCAATTCATCCTCATGGTACAAAGCCATCTGATTAAACAATCCCAACCACAAACCATTAAACCCCCAGATACTCATGGAACACACATCTAAACTAGCTCTGTTCAGACCAAAAGCTACTAAACAACATGACATATTACAGTAGCATTCAGAAACTCCAACCTTATATCACATCCCTATCCAATTAATCTTCCAGCTAGCATCAACATCAATCACAGCTTTCGATTTTTTCACTTTTAAACTCATCAATTTCATTCTAACTGTATTGAGAACTTCACTAGCCACAGTATTCCAATCCTGATGTTCATTCTGAAAAATTCTTCTATTTCTTTCAACCCAAATGGCATATATAGCAGCATTGAATATGAGCTTTCTAATAATTATCCAAATACTGCTAATATGAGGCTGCCTAACCCATCCACTCAAGAACATCATTCCATCTAGTACTTCCCAAATTGATTCTAGCTTCTTTCTTGATAAAATTCCACACTTGGCTAGAATATTGACAACTAAAGAATAAATGAGGATGAGAGTCCATACTTTGGCCACATAAAGCACATTGCATTTGCTTCCCAGGCTGCCATTTACTAACTCTGTCTTGAGTATTCAATCTGCCATGCATTGCCACCCAAGACACTGTTGATATTGACAAAAATGACACTGTTGCTCCTCAGAAATGAATGATTTTTAACAAAATGCTTATGGTATACAAAAAGGTAAGATATTTAAACTTAAACACCTGTGACAATCATAAAACAAATAAACAAGTTGGTGTAGAATCAAAATCTACCTGATTATATGATGACATACAAACTACCAAAAGCTACAATCTATGAAACTAATAACCAAACTGAAAAAAAACAATGTATAAGTTTGACCACTTGATCGCGTAAATCTGCATACATGAAATTCAAAACTTAAGTTCAGAATCTGCATACATCAATGTTGCAAAAAACAGAGGTTCGTCACAGATCTTTATGCAGAAGGTACTGAATTAGCCTGCAACATTGCTTGCACCTTTTCAAGAAATGCTTGAAGGGACGCAAACTCTTCAGTTTCTGAGAATCTCAAAGCAGCCTGTTTAACAGTGCTTTTAAGTGCATCTCGCTGCAAAAGTTCTCTACGCCCACCATCACGCGAACTAATTTCCACATAAACTTTACATAGTTCCAATGAAGCGTGTGCAAACTTTACAAAGCGCTCTTTGTCTTTCCACAACTCAGATCCTTTATATGATCTAACCTGCTTTAATAAAGCTTCTGAGCACATCGCTAGATCACCTTTAAGTTTATGCCACCTGGCAAAGACTCCCCAAACATCTCCACCTCCTCCACTTTTAACGATTTGCTGTAAAATTTTACCAATTAATTCAGTTAATTGCTCAGTTTCTCGACTTCTTTCTATCCCTGATTCACCAACAACAGATTTCTCTTCGATTTCTAGCATTACCCTCTCTAATAACTTAACATCAATCCTTTTATTCTTACTCAAACTCAACACTTTCTGTGTAGCTTCCAATGCAAGAGAGAAATTTCCACTATCTACAGCAACCTGACTGTAATTTTCCAACATCTGCCAACTATCACGTTTGAACTTCAACGCTTCCCTGAACGCAATCAAAGCCTCTTTGTGTCTCTTTTTGGTCATATGTAAACAGGCAATATTGTTCCACGCTTCCCCATTATCCGGATCAAGCTGAACTGCACGTGTAAAAGCATCAACTGCTTTTTCAAGATCTCTAGCCTTCAAAGCAGCTGCACCAAGTGCAAACCATCCATCGGGATACAAAGAATTTAATGCCATTGCAGATTCCCACAAAAGTTTGGATTTTTCATATTCCCCTCTATTGTATGCACTTCGTGCAAGTGACCGTTTTGCCCTTACCGACTTATTTTCCGAAACTTCTAATGCTTTTTCATAACAAGAATCCTGATTCGTAACATCGCCTAATGAGCACCATAATCTCGGGTCATCGGGTTTTTCCAAAAGACGGGTGTTAATCAGTTCTACAGCAGCAGCTTTCTTTTCCAATAAACGGTAACAAAAGATCACATTATCCCATAACTCAAGATCCTCATATATTTTTACAGCCTCCCCTACCAAGCGGCAACTAATCAAAAGATCAGCATATTCCTTACGAAGAGTTGGTATGGTAGGTAAATCAACTCCAAAACAACAGCTTATTCTCTCTGCAACTCCTGGTTCTGACTCGTTAACCCTTTGAACCACTTTATCCATCATCAAAATAGCCCGCTCTTTCGTTCTGCTACGGGTTCCCTCCCATCTTATACGTAATAAGTCACAAAAACATCTAATAGAAAACAAAGATGAAACCTGAGAATCAATTGCTTCAATATACGGAGCCATATCCCACCGTTGCATCTCATCATGTGGAGTATTTTTCTCGATAATAAGACACTGCGCCAAAATCAAAGCTTGTTGGACCGGCTTTAAACCACCGGAACCTTCACTCTCTTCTAAAAACCTAGGAGTCAACAACACATCAGACACTTCATGAACCTGACTATCACGCTTCAAACCATCACCACCCTCACATCCATCTCTTAAACTCATATTATCAGCAAAAAGACGAAGCTGCGCTTTCGGATCCACCTGATGCACAGTCCTAAACCCCATCGCGCTACTAACCTCAAACCTTAACCCAGACACCTTTTCCGCCACTTCAAACCTCCCCTTCGCCGAGTCAACATGGCCATACCTAAAATCAACAATCCCACATTCCAAATACACCATCGCCACAACGTCCCTCAAAACCCCTTCTTCCACCCCATCCCAATACCTTCCCACCTTCTCCAAATCACCCAAATTATCCAAACACTCACCACACAGCTCCCCCAACTTCTCAAACAAAACCGATGAATGCCCGTCAAGTATCTTCTGCTCAACCAAAAGAATCCTAACTAACCACCACGAACACGTCACAAAACCAACATCATTACCTCCATTTAACTTCAAATAGTCCCTAACTGCCATCAGCAACACTTTCGCGTAAACCAAATACTCCAAATTAACAAACTTTCCATTTAAATCAGACCCAGATGACATAACCTCATTTCGAGCCCAAATTTCGATATCCTCTTTACCCACATCACCAAACAATAAAGGTAAATCCACAGGAGGCCCAGTAACATTACTCTGCACAAACCCCAAAAACGCAGCAACTGCAACAGTAAAAACCAAAAATAACCCATCATTGTTTTGTGAAATTAAATATGTATTTATGCAATTGGTGATGGTTTGTGAAATGGGTATTGATTGGTTTTTGAGACTGATGTGGAAAAAGGCTGAATTTGGGCTTAGGGTTACTAGGGTTTGGGTGTATTGGCCTGATTGTATTGATTGGATTAGGGTTTGGATTGTGGGGTTGATTCGGGTTTCTGGGATTAGGGTTTTGTGATGTGGGAGTGATGAATGGAGGAGATGGAGTTCGTGTAACCGCAGGTCTGCCATTGATGAATGGTTTGAGGTTTTAGGGTTTGGGGTGGAATAGTAGGGTTTAAGAGGGTTTTAGTTTACTTCTACTTGTCGTTGCTGAAAGTCTAAGGCGCTAACTATTAATATAAAAATTTAAACATAACTCTTCCCTCATCTTTAATATTTTATAAAATATATTTTCTATACTATCAGATTCAAAAAATAAAACAAACTTTTTTTTGCATGTTTAGTTGTTTTCGATTTTAACTTTAACAACCGAATGTGATTGCTTACTTGCCTTTCACTTTCCTAGTAAAGCTGATTGCCCTTTCGCTTGTCGCCACTAAACTTTGTTTTTTCCGCACACAAAAATCATATTGATAATGGAAACTAGCTAGATGAAAAAGTGTGTTCTTTATTGTTGTACTCCTGATTCAGTTAGGGTGTTAAAAAAAGGCAGACCAAACCCGGACCGATTCAGACCTAACTCGAATAACCCGAATGCTAAACAGTGTCGGGTATCTAGTTATATTTTTAACTAACTCGGTTCGGGTCGACTCGTTTGACCTGAATAAAGGGCTTTTTATATTATGTATAATATATTTTAGAGAAAATTACCAAAAGGGTAGAAAAATCTAAGCTTGATTCCATTGAAGATATGCAAATGTACGTTCAAAATCAATGCGAAAAAGACGATGATGCTCGAAAAAACGCTATTATAAACGTCATCAATCTGTTTGAGCAGGCAAGGGCAGAGAAGCAACATATGAGAGAAAACTACACGAGTTGCAACGACATTACGCCTGAACGAAAAGCCGTGATCGACAAATTTTTTATGGATGAAGCCAGCAAAGACGACGACATTGCTGACAAGTTGTGGGAGTGTGTTCAACAGATATCGAACAAAAACGATGGTGTAGGTGCATCAACTTCGTCTGCTAGATTTGTTGGGCAATCTCCCTTAGACCAGGAACGTTTGGCTCGCATTGAGGAATTTGCCGGTTATCGGTCTCCCTCGTATGATTCTGCATGCAGAGAGTATTCAGATTAAGATTTATGATTTATGTATTTCGTATCGTTTTAATTTTTAATATATTGTAATGTTTTTATTTTAATGAATTTTAAATTTGTTATTTAATGTTTGAATTCAAAAAAAAAAAAAAAATCGAAAAAATTGGCGAATTGTGTGTGCCTAATGTAAGCCGAAAAGCAGAAGTGTCGGATGCACGAATGACTGGGTCACGAGTGTGCCCAGCCTAAACTAACTAGTTTTTCATATTAGTAAGACTGTTTATCAAGTGGGTTGCCAACCCAATTGAATGGTATATATATTAAAATATTTTTTTTAATGAATTCATCCAATCTTCATATTCAACCAAGATCGTATGGCAACCCAAGTTGACAACCTTCAATCTGCCATATGGCAGCCCACAAATGGTTAGTTGTTTTTTTTTTCTTTTTTCTTTTTTCTTTTTCTATTTTTTTTAATACTTAATATTTTATATTATTAGGTTGGGTTGTTGATAAATGGTAAAAAAATATAGATTGGTTGTATGTATTGGTTGTGTAGGTGGAGAAAATAGAAAATAATATTTAAATAAGAGATTGGGTTGCGGTATATTGTTGATAAACGTATTATTTGAATGCAATTGACATTTCTCTAAAGTTTTATTGATTTTTGTATCATGAAAGCATGTCCAAAATGAGTGAAAGCAACTTTGTTATCTTTTTTAATTTGTGGAATTTTTGTTTGGTTTGTTGGTGTGAGAGTTTTGTGACAAAAATATTCGATCAACTAGCCATTAATTTGTTCCGAGTCACTCTTTATTTTTTATTTATAAACAAGAGTCTAAACTTTATAGTAAAATGGTTTAGTTCTTTATTTCATTTCGATTCTCTTATACATATAAAACAGAACGTCGGTTACTTAAAAAAAACTATTATTTTCGTTAGTGGCAAGCGGGGTATTGTGGGCTTTGGGCCAGGACGTACGTTGTTGCTTATGGCCCGTGTTCCTACAGTTTTGGGCCTTTTTAGGACGCTATATGTATGACTATTTGTTTACTTTAGAAGAAGGTTTTCTCATTGTTTCTCTCTTTGCGTTATTTGAGTAGGTGAGACGGATCTCTTCATGCATGTTATCTTCTTTTGGTTGTGATTAGTTGCTGCATGTTCATTCTAGGTTGTTTGTTATCGTTTTTTTATTGCGAAGGTATCTAATGTTGTGTAGGATTGTTTGTCGTTTGTTGTTTTTTTATGCTTTTATCTCTTTGCGTTATTTGAGTAGGTGAGACGGATTTCTTCATGCATGTTATCTTCTTTTTGTTGTGATTAGTTGCTGCATGCTGATTTTAGGTTGTTTGTTATGGGTTTTTTATTGTTAAGGTATCTAATGTTGTGTAGGATTGTTTGTCGTTTGTTGTTTTTGTATAGTAGTTAATAGTACTTGGGTGATTTTAGGTTACAATGTTGTGTTGTGCTTAGAGTTGTAGGTATGAGGACTAAAGGTATTGCATGTAAGCGAGTTGGTGGTAATGATGGTTGTCCTCAAAATTTAGAAGAGTGGTCCAGATAGAAATTTAGGTGGTGGCTCCTCTGAGTCGTTTAGTTTGGTTGGTGTACATGGTTCTTTTAGTGATGTGGATAGATCGTCATTGGATGGTAACCGTTTGGGGGACGCTCCACTGCCATGTTTGTTTAAGAGGAGTTGTTTGGATGTTGTGCGTGTTGCGGCTGGGGAGGAGGAGGGTTTGAAAAGGAAGGTTGGTCGTTTGGTAGTGATAACATCAAATTAGCCTGATCTTTTATATATCAAATTCCCGTGTTTATGGCCTCATTTGTATTAATATGGTACATAATTCGTTCATATTTGCATTTCAGGATAAATGAGGCGTTGAAGCAAAAAAGATGTGATATAAGGCCAAATATATGTTCTGAAGATTGATTTACGAGGGCCTATGAATTCAGTGTGAAGATTACGCCGTAACTCATTAATAATGTTACGGCGTAAATTTGATGCTTTGAAGGATACGGCGTAACCAACTCTTATGGTACGTCGTAATTATTTTTGTGAAGGTTACGGTGTAACATTGCAATTTAGTTACGCCGTAGAGACAATTACGGAGCAGATAAGAATATATGGTTGAAGAATTACGGCGTAATTTGGCAATTTAATTACACCGTAATTAATTACTTGGGCACAAAGTTTTGAAGTCCAGGGACTAAAGGCGGTCAAAATAATATTAAGTCATTTATCACAAGGACCGAAGGTAAAAATAACAAGTACGATCAGGGACTAAAAGGTGATAATTCATATGAAGTTTATTTACTTCAAGGACTTGTTATAAAAATATGAAGTACGATGAGGGACTAAAGTCGATCGGAAGGCTAATTAAGTTTCAACATATTATGGTGACATGAAAAACTACGAAGTTGATATTTACGTCGTAACTAATAAATTTAATTACGCCGTAACCATGTCGGGGCCTATAAATACAGCCCTAAATCTGCATTTTTGAGTATCTCTCTTCACCCCTCTCCTAGGGGTCGATTAGGGCACCACTCTAGGGCATTTTCTAGCAGTCCGAAGCCAGTTTTGAAGGAAGAATTCACTCGCAATCATCATCATTCTGAGCTCTACATCAAGTAATTTGTATCAAACATTATGTTTAATTCTATTCATGTTTTATTCATTATTGTTGGATTAATTTACTATATGATTGGCTAAGCACCCTTGGTGTTGGCCTAGTTATGATTCCTTAATTGTTTTATTTGCGTTTACTTTACTTCCGTATAATTATTTCTAAGTGTATGCATGCATAGTTTATTGGTAGCTACCCTTGTTTCGGTAGTTTTGAATGGCGGTAGAGGCTAGTTGCTTAGGAGATATGACCAACCCGACCCTAAGTGGGTAGAGAGCGGGAAGGGTAAGATTAGACCAACTGACGACCCTTTCTACTTGTGCGATTTGACCAACTGATCACCTACCGTTTGGATGAACTTAAGAATTAGGGGTGAGTGTTTAAGTTGCTAACGCCGGGCACTCACTATTATAAGTCTAGCATGTAGCGGAACTTAATGACTTGGCTTAGGGACCGGAACAACTGGACTTATGAGGGGACCCCTGACTTCTCCAGTGGTGGCATCTTTGCTGATAGGTTAGGACGAATTGACCAAATGCTGTCCTCTCGACTTTGACCCCACCTGAAGTAATTGGAAGTAATTAGACGTAAACATTACTAGTTAGGATGAGTAACTAGGTTAGAACCACTATCATTCATTGATCACAACTCTTTCCTTTATCTGCTTTCTTTTATTTCCTTGTTTTATTAGTTAATTTATTATTTCAATCTTAAAAGCAATTAAAATCGTGACATATACTTAAGTTAATTTCTGATCCTCGTAGCTCTTGGGACGACCTCGGTTTTACCGTATACTACACTACACACAACCGGGTACACTGCCCGTTAGTGCATTAGGGTAGACCATAGGTATAACGAGACTTAAAAATAAACGTGGGAAAAAGGCTTATATTAGTATTTTAAATGAACCTGGTCAGTAAAACCTTGTATTAGTATTTTAAATGAACTTTGTGGGTGTGTTCCCTGTAAACCCTCACGAGACTTCACTCTTCCACTTGGGACACCAAGTGGTTTAAAAGGCTTGTTGCATATGCTAAATGCAACCGTGATTCCTACGAAAGTGAGTTAGGTTTGTTTTTCATTTTTCATTTTTTCTTTTTAGAATTATGCTTGTCGGTAGTGTGATTTTAGGGATTGAAGTTTGTTCATGATGCGTATACGAAGGCACGTCTCTTTTTCGTGGGCCTTCTTTCTTTTTGAAGCAAATTTCAGGGAAGTTTTCGCTCTAATTCTACTTTTCTCTTCACCTTTATTTAATGCTTAGTACAAAAGGGACTTTGTACAATTCAAGTGGGGGGACGAGAGTAGAATTATCTCTTGAACATTATTTCGCCCTCGTTTTTCTAGTTTATTTTGAAAAATTATGCCATTTTTAAAATTTTGACATGTTTTTCTTAACCTAACTAGATTAGACCTTAGCCGAGCACATACAACCCTTGATATTATATGGTGAGATAGCCTTATCCGTTTCCAATATTTTACCCCAAATCCACAAAATTATGAGCGTGCCGGTAGCTTGTAAACTTTAGAACTTGGCCTTTGCATCATTTCGAGACCATAGACGAGGTATGTTGAGTTAGCTCGATGTATTTGGACTTTTCAGTTTTAGAAGGCAATATTATAGGATTATCACCCAAATAGCCTACCATTGTGTGTTTATCGATTAGTCACCTCGACTTCTCAACCCCCATGTGAAACCCTTTTGTTGCACTCACCTTTAGTGCAAGATACCCCTATATACACCCATCTGAGTCATTCCTTTCATTTTGTTAAACCCAATATATTGTTTCGTTACACCTATACACCTTAGCCTACCCTGTAGTCTTTATTTGTGATTGGGAAGTCATCATTTGCCTAAGTTCAAGGTTCAAGTGGAAAGGTTCGGAAATCACGCTTTCATCGACGACATATTCCTGAAGATCATTGAAGACCCCCTGAATTCCCATTGTTCATCTCAAGTGGGGGGATATTATGTTGTTATTGTATTGTTGAAAAAAAAAGTGATTCGAAAAGAAAAAAAAAAGTTGTTATGTTATTGTAAAGTGCAATGTTATAAGCACTATGTTATGAGCTTTATAGATTTAGTATCGAGGAAGCCACCTCGGTCACATTTGAAGATTGAAGTTGGTAATTTTTCAAACAGTTGAAGAAAAGGTGGTGTGCCCATCATGACGTCCTCTAATGACACATCCACCTGGTATTTCATGATCCGGTTTCTTGACTTCAAAGCTTGAACTTTGGGCGGACGGTAAGTGATGATGACTTGGTTATAGATTTAGACTACCTGTTTGATTTTTATTTTACACCATTTATATATCTCATGTCTAATCCTACCCTTTAGTCATGAAGCGTGTCTAGGTGATGCAGCGAGCAATTTTTGGTGTCTTGACCATGGATTTAGTCATGTATCATTGATTTTGTCCACTTCGCCGTGACATGTTAGTAATAACGAGTCACCCCTAAACCTTTTTTCGTGTCTACCCATATTGCCTTCAAGAATTGTTTAGCCCTTAACTCTAGTGGTGGAGATTTGTATAACCGCCAAGCTTATGATAGAATACATGCTATGACTGTGCAATTGAGTGATAACCCCGAAATTGACACTTAGAATAGTTGAGAGATTTGAGTGTTTTGTTCCCATTTCGTGAGGTGTTCGGCTTTATTTTATTCTAGCATAAGGGATTTGTAAACTTATATTTTCCAGGTTATAGGAGATATCTTTTTAGGAATCTTTCTAATAAGGTCTACTTGAGGGCAAGTAGAGTTCAAGTGGGGGGATATTTGATAACATCAAATAGTGCTGAATATTAAGTGTCAATTTCCCGCGATAATGCTTGTATTTTATATCATTTATATGGATTTACGCTTGTTTTCCATTGTTTTTCACTTTTAGGTAAATTACGAGCATTGGAGCTAAAGAGACGCGAAATTGGAGAAATACCAAAAGATTTATCATAGTATGCTGATTTTGAAGAAGTTACGGCGTAACTCATCTCTCACATTACGCCGTAACTAAAGCGTGACTCAGAAAACCAACTCATTAGAAGGTTACGGCGTAACTCTCCCCAAAGGCTACGACATAACTATATTAGGTCAAATGAGGATCCGCGCCCCTGATAACTACGCCGTAACTATTGCATCAACTATGGCGTAACCAAGTATATTGAAGACTACGGCGTAACCACTAATAACGTTACGCCGTAACCAGCAGATCTAGTGCAAAATACAAAGAAATTGAAGGTTACGGCATAACTCTTATATTAGTTACGCCGTAACCCAGATCTGGCCTATAAATACCCACGAATTCCAGCATTTCTAATCATCCCATTCCACACACAACAATCAGAGAACGTGGGAAAAAGCTAAAGGAAGGTCTAGAGGAGCATACGGAGTTGTCTCCAAGGGAGAAATCACTCCCCTACGATAAGCATTAGCATTTTATCTTTTCTTTACTTTCGATTCATGTATTTCGTACCTTTGAATATTGAATTGATTTGTATGGTTAATATGAGCGGCTAAGCACCTCTTGGTGCTGGACTAGTTATGATTCCTTAATTGTTTTGTCTATGTTTACATTACTTCGCATAATTATTTCTAAGTGTATGCATGCATAGTTTATTGGTAGCTACCCTTGGTTTGGTAGTTTTGAATGGCGGTAGAGGCCAATTGCCTAGGAGATATGACCAACTGACCCTAGGTGAGCGGACTGAGACGGGAAGGGTAAGATATGACCAACTGACGACCCTTTCTACTTGTGCGATTTGACCAACTGATCACCTACCGTTTGGATGAACTTAAGAATTAGGGGGTGGGTGTTTAAGTTGCTAACGCCCGGGCACTCACTATTATAAATCTAGCATGTAGATGTACTTAATGACTTGGCTTAGGGGACCAGGAACAACAAGACTTATGAGGGAACACCTGACTTCTCCTGTGGTGGCATCTTTGCTGATAGGTTAGGGCGAATTGACCAAATGTTTTCCTCTCGACTTTGACCCCACCTGAAGTAATTGGAAGTAAGTAGACGTAGACATAACTAGCTAGGAGGATTAACTAGGTTAGCACCACTCTCCTCTATTGATTTATCCCTTACCTTTTATTTACTTTTATCTGCTTTAGTAGTTTAATTATTAATTCCTTTTCATAATCATATTAAAATCTGTGACACCTAGACTTAGTAATAATCCAACACACATAGCTCTTCGGACGACCTCTGTTTTACCGAATACTACACTACACGCGACCGGGTACACTGCCCGTTAGTACATTATGGTAGACCATAGGTATAACGAAATACAAGAGGTGCTTAGCCGCTCATATTAACCATACAAATCAATTCAATATTCAAAGGTACGAAATACATGAATCGAAAGTAAAGAAAAGATAAAATGCTAATGCTTATCGTAGGGGAGTGATTTCTCCCTTGGAGAGAGCTCCGTATGCTCCTCTGGACCTTCCTTTAGCTTTTTCCCACGTTATCTGATTGTTGTGTGTGGAATGGGATGATTAGAAATGCTGGAATTCGTGGGTATTTATAGGCCAGATCTGGGTTACGACGTAACTAATATAAGAGTTACGCTGTAACCTTCAATTTCTTCGTATTTTGCACTAGATCTGCTGGTTACGTCGTAACCTTATTAGTGGTTACGCCGTAGTCTTCAATATACTTGGTTACGCCGTAGTTGATGCAATAGTTACAGCGTAGTTATCAGTGGATCGGATCCTCATTTGACCTAATGTAGTTACGTCGTAGCCTTTGGGGAGAGTTACGCCGTAACCTTCTGATGAGTTGGTTTTCTGAGTCACGCCTTAGTTACGGCGTAATGTGAGAGATGAGTTACGCCGTAACTTCTTCAGAATCAGCATACAATGATAAATCTTTTGGTATTGCTCCAATTCCGCGTCTCTTTAGCTCCAATGCTCGTAATTTACCTGAAAGTGTAAAACAATGGAAAACAAGTGTAAATCCATATAAATGATATAAATTACAAGCATTATCGGGGGAAATTGACACTTAATATTCAGGACTATTTGATGTTATGAAATATCCCCTCACTTGAACTCTACTTGCCCTCAAGTAGACCTTATTAGAAAGATTCCTAAAAAGATATCTCCCATAACCTGGAAAATATAAGTTTACAAATCCCTTATGCTAGAATAAAACAAAGCCGAACACCTCACGAAATGGGAACAAAACACTCAAATCTCTCAACTATTCTAAGTGTCAATTTTGGGGTGATCACTCAATTGCACAATCATAGCATGTATTCTATCATAAGCTTGGCGGTTACACAAATCTCCACCACTAGAGTTAAGGGCTAAAAAATTCTCGAAGGCAATATGGGTAGACACGACAAAGGTTAAGGGGTAACTCGTCATTACTAACATCTCACGGCGAAGTGGACAAAATCAATGATACATAACCAAATCCATGGCCAAGACACCAAAGATTGCTCGCTGCATCACCTAGACACGCTTCTGACTAAAGGGTAGGATAATGATAACGCTACACGCGTCGTTCGGGGTCAAAGGAACTTCCTTTTCTTCGAGCAAGTTTTATAACACCCTAGGCAGTGAACCTAATCGTTGTAGTGTAGTAATTAGGGTAAGCCACGGGTATTGATATCGTTCTCTAGGGGAATAGGAATGCTAGTGAGAAGTTACTACGCTAAGGTTGGGGTTGAGGAAGATTATTTTTTTTTCGTTTTGTGTTTTTTTTTTAGGAAATTGAAAGGTATGAATCTCGGGGTTTGGATTTGGGGGTTGGTATTTCTACCGATTACTCTACTTATCTAATTATCTAATCTAAGGTGTATGTAGTCTATGTCTAATTATTGTGTGCTCGTATGATAGTTTAAAGATGTGTTTACTTAGGTTTTACTACTCCTTAATTATCTCCTATTGGTGGTTGAATTGTCACGTCCTTATTCTTAGTTGCGTTGTGTGTCTAAAGTTGTAGGGTATGCTTTTCTCCCTAACTCTTTGAACTTACCAAATGGTCTCGTCTACAAAACCCACTAGGGATAATAAACTCTTACTCTAAGGCAGTCTTTGGATGGTTTAGCTTACAACTACTCAAGGAGTTATATTCTAAGGTTCACAAAGATTTAATCAAGCATTAAGTACACAACGAATGACCTATCGCATTACTAGATCATTAACAAACTAAGATAAGAGACAACCAATCAATATTCAATAATTATGTTTCATATTCCCTAAGCAAACACAAAAGTAAATTAGCCGGACATGGAGAACATGCAAGCATACACACAAATAATCAAAGACATACTTGAATTAATGAAGTAGTGACGCCGTCACCTTGTATTTTCAGCAGCTGGAGTGTCTCGATTCTTGACTTTGGCCATTTTCTTCGTATATTCGCACCTTTTCGTCCAAATAAGTGCCATTACAGCAATTTGCCTTCAAGAGACCTAAAAAGTGAAAAGGAACGATATTAAGTAATAACGGATACAAAAGTGATCAAATAAGGGCTTAAATGACCCCTAAAAAAGATACATTTTAAAACCTTATCAAATATCCCTACACTTGGTATTTGCTTGTCCTCAAGCAAATGTGCTTTTAGCCAATTAATTTATAAGTTAGGGTCATGAAGCATTGGTTTAAAACAGTCCACAACACATATAAGCCCCGAAAAAGTCATAACAAGCACGAAATTACATACTAGCACCTCACATGGGGTGTTTGGATACTCACATCTCTCTCGGGTGTATATGAAATATAACAAGTTGGAAATGGAAGATAAACACTCATTAACCGGTCCTAGTACATAGATTACCATAGGCTTGAGAATAGATCAAACCTCCATCGCTTTGACGTAAGCACCTAGGAAAGACTATCAAAGAGGTCTTTAAAGGGTTGTAATGTTAGGATTACGGTAGGGAAACAAAGGGTTTGGTGGGATAGGCTTTTAGTGGTGGCAAGTCAAAAATCTCTATGTTAAATGCATACGAAGAATGGCGTTGCTAAGCCAAGACTCGACACTCTAGACTTTAGCTAACTGAAACAAACAAACATAAATTTAAAGGATAGATGTAGGATGGTAGCCCGTATGTTATTTTATTTTATTTTTTTGAACACTCTATTTTTTCTTTTCTCTTTTTCTATTTTTTTCGATTTTTTTTTTCATACACTTTTACTCTACCATCCTCTACGGTAACATCAAAATGATAGGGATTTATAGGCACATCCCTACACTTGAGTTTTTATTATTCTAACACTAATTTGACCCGAATTGAAAAGATCAAAACACTTGGGGTACATTATTACGCAAACAAAGGGAATTTGAATTTAACGTTCTCTTCCCGTCATTTCATAAACTTTAACTTTTCCCATGAATCCCAATCGTCCCAAAACTGTGTACAAAGGATATGACTCGACTTAGCAACTCATGCAAGCAACTAGATAATTGAACTAAGGGTTTAGGGTGATAACAAAAATGCACTAAAAGTGAGTGCATACAAGGTAGGCTAAGGCGATTTGGGTGTATATTTGGGGGTGGGGTGTAAACAATGCTCTTCATTGATATTTCGGAAAAACCGAAACATCACGAGAACCGCGAAAAGGATAGGCTCTGAGAGGTTAACTAGGGGTATCGTGTACTAAAGATGAGTACAACGCAAAAGGTGTGGGGGAATTACTCAACCGATGTGGAAGAAGTAATTATATTACGGGTATCAAACAAGGGTTATCCTAATGCCTCTTATCATTTAGTTATTCCTAACTACACAAGTGTAGTCTTACTAGCAATCTCGGAATGCATCACAAAACAAGTTCTAGAATCTAATATACTACCGTTTCACACTCTAAGCATTAAAGATGAATGCTTTAATTCCTACTAATCTAAGGGTGATCCTCACATTTTGGGTGGAATTTGGGTGGTAAAGGGTTTTTGTGCTAGTCATGCAACTTCCTATTCGTGAGACGCTTTTGTTAAAACTAATGGCCCACTCCTATATGTCATGAAAAATTTTAAATTTGGTGCCAAAATTACCCTAACCGACATTTTCTCATGGTTTATTACACAAATACAATTGGACAAAGCAAATAATCAAGGATAAGCATAGTTTCAAAGTTCCCGTTTTATTTTCCCTCCCTACACTTAAACTGAACATTGTCCCCAATGTTCCCGAAAGTATCAAAGTTATGATAATGGAAGGTAATGAAAAACGAAAGAAACTAATACTCCCTGATTAGCTCGGTAGGATCCGTGTGTGAAGTAGTGGTTAAATCCTTTCCAAGAAGAATTTATGCGTGAAAAGCTCCTTCCAATCTTATGTAACTTCTTCTTGATAAACTAAACCCGCACACTGAAGAAAACAAATGAAACATTCGCGTAAAATCGGCGGTAATAATATATATATAAGACTCGATTTAAACTAGGATATAATGCTTGTGGAATGGATGTTTACTGAATTTCGAAAATTAAGACTGAAAATTCCAAAAATTTATAAGTAGCTCGTAAAACGAGAAAAAGTAATCTGTTGTTTTACTCCTTCCCGACGCCGCCAGTTGCGATCCTCGATGCCGCCGTTATCCCGACAAAAACGGTTCGCGATTTTCTCGAAAAAATTCGGAAAATTTACATCTTTAGAACTGAAAAATTTCGCAAAACATCCATTAAGACTCGATACAAGCATTTGACTCGAACAAACACACATATATATCTTTTAGTTAATTGTTATTCTCATGTTTACGTTTCTTTTGAAAACGTGTGTAATCCTCCCTACACTTATCCTTATGTAAAATACCTTTATATGCAATTAAGACGAGGTTAAAACAAAATAAAGCATTTTTACAAATTTAAACAAGAGAATAAACAATCAATAAAAGATATATGACACTAACAAGCAAACAATTAAGCATGGGTTGCCTCCCACGGCGCTTTTCTTTATTTAAGAGTCTTGTAGCTAGACTCGTAGTCGTGCTCCTCACGTGACTTCATTACCGTCATCTTCTTCCTCACGACGGTCTCTATCGGGGGATTCCATGTTGTAGAAGTTCCCTATGATGCACTTCTCTAAGAGTTCGTCTTCTCCCCATTCGGTCCTATATTTCGGTCCTAGGTTCAAGCAATCCTTATAGAATCCAAAAATCTTAGCCATAACATAATCTACTCCTTTTTCTTTATCCTCCTCATTCCTATAGTAGACCGATAGTTTAAGTTCCTTTTCATCATTAGAGAGTGATGAGAACTTCTCAATCTTGAACGGCATTTGGTAAGCTATGTCGTCGTTCTCATCCTTGAATCGCACTATTCCTAATGAAGGATCATAGGTCATCCCGGTGTTTTCTATGAAAGGTTTTCCTAAAATAACGTGGGACAAGCTAGGGTCTATGGCCGTGCTAATATCATCCACGATTATGAAGTCCGTAGGAAACGTGAAACTACCTACATAAACGGGCAATCCCTTAACTCTACCAAGAAAATTGCAACTAACACTAGGATCATCGGGGTCTTGCCTAGTTGGAATCAGCTTCTTCACTACCCAATTGTAGTAGGTGCTAGTCATTATGTTGATTGGGGATTTGGGGTCAATGTATGCCTTTGCCATGAAAAGGTGTCCTATGCAACATGGTATGTTAAGATTCCAAGGGTTCCCAAACTTGATTCTAGGGCTTTTCCTAACATACATGTGACGGAGGTCACGCACTAAGTGAGGGTGGTGAGATAGCTCTTCTTCCGTAGGAAACTTATTGAAATAGTCATTATCTACTTCACCTACTTCCTCAGTTGTTTCATTAGTCTCACGTGTATGGTCCTCTTCATCATTGGTTCTATTAGGTTTCACTAAGGCTATGGTATTGACGAATTGGACATGCTTAGCTAACTTACTTGGGTCCTTAATCTCTACACCGTAAGGCTCGGGAGTTGAGATAGCATTAACCTTCCTATCACTATTGGTCATGGCTTTCAAAAGGTTGTCTATCTTCCTATCCATTTCGGCTTGTTGTTGGTTAAAGCGATCCGAGAGCTTAGCTATTTGGGCTTCTTGGGTTGCAACTAGGTTTTGCAACATCCCTTTGATGTTTTGTTGGTTAGGACCGTGGGATGGGGGCCATGAAAAATCATTGGAAGTGAATTCCTTGGTTTGTCCCCAATAGAAGTCGGGCTTGCCCTTCCATGCTTCTCGGTTTTCATTGAAATTCCTAGGTCCGGGTATTGTAGGGAATCTTCCTCCTGCTCCATTAGTACGCAGGAGGCGTAGTCAACGGAAGCATGTTCGGGGGATCGGGTGCAAGTGCGCGTGTTATGAGGATCATAAAACGGCTCACACGAGGAAGAAACTTTGTTCACATGGCGTGAAGACTTAGGGTTTTCGTAGGAACTCATTAGGAATTTAACTTGATCTTCAAGTTCGATCATCCTACGGTCGGAAGATTGTGAGTCAATGGGAGGCTAGGAGATTGCCTTAACGGTTTTGGGCAACTCACGGGGGTCATTCCAACTTTCGTTGTCATAGAGAGCAAGGTCCTCTATTATACCCCATGATTCTTCCGCGATGAGATCACTAAGTTTTCCACCGGCCGCTTGGTCAATGGATCGCTTCGTGAGGAAGTTGACATGATCATAAAAGATTTGGACTTGAAGCCAAAGATCAATGCCGTGATGAGGGACTTTATGAAGTAAGTCCTTGAATCGAGTCCATGCTTCATAGAGAGATTCATTTTGACGTTGTTGGAACATCAAGATGTCATTCCTAAGTTTAGTGGTTCTCCCCGGTGGGAAAAATTGAGCAAGGAAATGAGAGGTGAGATCATCCCAACTTGAGATGGAACCGCCGGGAAGTCGCTCAAGCCAATTACTAGCTTGGTCCCGTAGAGAAAATTGGAAGAGACGCAGCGCTGGTCTCCGAGTAGTAGCATCAAGGTCGATGGAATCGACAATTTTAAGGAAATCCCTAACATGCCGATTTGGATCTTCTAACGAAGTCCATGGAATGCACATCCGTTTTGCACCAACCGGATGGTGTCGGATCGCAGGCCGTAGTTTGGGCTTGGTCGGGAAGCTCAATGGTGTTCCTATAGCCTAGGTGGCTTGGTCTTGAGTATTCACCAAGAGTACGGCTCTTGGCGGTCAATTGGTGGTGCGTTGATGAATGGTGGGTGGTTATCACCTTCCATGATGAAAAGTGATGGGATTACGAACAAAGGTCACGAAGAAGGGGGATAGACTAAGAGAAAGCTAAGAATGAGAAAAATTTACTTGATAGGAATCAAGCAAAGAAACCTAAACGAGGTGGACTACTAACTAGCTATTCTATTCCCGCATACGCCAAAACTTGATAACGCTACACGCTGGCGTCGGGGTCAAAGGAACTTCCTTTTCTTCTCGCAAGTTTTATAACACCCTAGGCAAAGAACCTAATCGTTGTAGTGTAGTATTAGGGTAAGCCACGGGTATTGATATCGTTCTCTGGGGAATAGGAATGCTAGTGAGAAGTTACTACGCTAAGGTTGGGGTTGAGGAAGATTATTTTTTCTTTTTTTATGTTTTTTAGGAAATTGAAAGGTACGAATCTCGGGTTTGGATTTGGGGGTTGGTATTTCTACCGATTACTCTACTTATCTAATTATCTAATCTAAGGTGTATGTAGTCTATGTCTAATTATTGTGTGCTCGTATGATATTTTAAAGATGCGTTTACTTAGGTTTTACTACTCCTTAATTATCTCCTATTGGTGGTTGAATTGTCATGTCCTTATTCTTAGTTGCATTGTGTGTCTAAAGTTGTAGGGTATGCGTTTCTCCCTAACTCTTTGAACTTACCAAAGGGTCTCGTCTACAAAACCCACTAGGGATAATAAACTCTTACTCTAAGGCACTCTTTGGATGGTTTAGCTTACAACTACTCAAGGAGTTATATTCTAAGGTTCACAAAGATTTAATCAAGCATTAAGTACACAACGAATGACCTATCGCATTACTAGATCATTAACAAACTAAGATAAGAGACAACCAATCAATATTCAATAATTAAGTTTTATATTCCCTAAGCAAACACAAAAGTAAATTAGCCGGACATGGAGAACATGCAAGCATACACACAAATAATCAAAGATATACTTGAATTAATGAAGTAAAACACTTATCTTGGTGTAAGATAGGGTTTGGAACCCTAAAATACTGTACAAGACAGCCTTGGTTCGGTTTAGGTTTTTACTCCAAAAGACTACCCACTAATAATGAAAAATTCGGATTCTATATATAAGATTACACATGCGACGGCGTCACCTTATGTTTTGTGACGCCGGATCGCCATTAGGGTTTCGTCTTGGCCACGTTAGACTTGCGACGGCGTCACCTTATGCTTGTGACGCCGCCCTCTTCGCCTTCGACGCCCTGATTGCATCTAGGCGTACCGAGTTGCGACGGCCAACTCTTTTATAACTTGACGTCGTCACTTGAAAATAAGAGTTTTGGCTTCCGTCCCGTCACAAAATCCTCCGACGGCGTCGTAGATAAGCAGTGACGCCGTCACCTTGTATTTTCAGCAGCTGGAGTGTCTCGATTCTTGACTTTGGCCATTTTCTTTGTATATTCGCACCTTTTCGTCCAAATAAGTGCCATTACAGCAATTTGCCTTCAAGAGACCTAAAAAGTGAAAAGGAACGACATTAAGTAATAATGGATACAAAAGTGATCAAATAAGGGCTTAAATGACCCCTCAAAAAGGTACATTTTAAAACCTTATCAGATAAGACATGGGATATATAAATGGTGTAAAATAAAAATCAAATAGGTAGTCTAAATCTATAACCAAGTCATCACCACTTACCGTCCGCCCAAAGTTCAAGCTTTGAAGTCAAGAAATCGGATCATGAAATACCAGGTGGATGTGTCATTAGAGGACGTCATGATGGGCACACCACCTTTTCTCCAACTGTTGGCAAAATTACCAACTTCAATCTTCAAATGTGACCGAGGTGGCCTCCTCGATACTAAATCTATAAAGCTCATATCATAGTGCTTATAACATTGCACTTTACAATAACTAAATAACATAACAAATTTTTTTTTCAACATAACAATAATAACATAATATCCCCCCACTTGATTATGAAAAGGAATTAATAATTAAACTACTAAAGCAGATAAAAGTAAATAAAAGGTAAGGGATAAATCAATAGAGGAGAGTGGTGCTAACCTTGTTAATCCTCCTAGCTAGTTATATCTACGTCTACTTACTTCCAATTACTTCAGGTGGGGTCAAAGTCGAGAGGACAACATTTGGTCAATTCGCCCTAACCTATCAGCAAAGATGCCACCACAGGAGAAGTCAGGCGTTCCCTCATAAGTCCTGTTGTTCCTGGTCCCCTAAGACAAGTCATTAAGTACAGCTACATGCTAGATTTATAATAGTGAGTGCCTGGGCATTAGCAAATTAAACACCCACCCACTAATTCTTAAGTTCATCCAAACGGTAGGTGATCAGTTGGTCAAATCGCACAAGTAGAAAGGGTCGTCAGTTGGTCATATCTTACCCTTCCCGTCTCACACCTAGGGTCAGTTGGTCATATCTCCTAGGCAATTGGCCTCTACCGCCATTCAAAACTACCGACCAAGGGTAGCTACCAATAAACTATGCAT
>OU343224.1:43930423-44050808 GCA_910596185.1 Chrysanthemum makinoi | reverse complement strand
TCAACCAAAGCAATCTCACCCTATCCCTTCACCTAGACATATTGCTAAGACTCTAAACATTGGTGAACCTGTGCATAAAGATGTATTTGTGGTAAAGGGTCTTTCATCTAATAACAAAAAGCGTTTATTATAACACATAACCATTGGAATTAACACATAAAAAAGAGCAATGGATTATAAAATGGAATTAACACCTATCTAACATAGGTATTCATCGAATAACAAAAACGATTTATTATAACACATAACCAATTGGAAATAATCATATGTAATAAACAACGAGAAGAATATTTACGTACCATATTTGGGAACATTTTTTAAAACTTGATGAATCGAATGTGGTTTTGCAATCAACACTGTACCTTTAAAGATGGTGACATAACCGACGTTGCAAGGAAGAAAGGTCCTGCGGCGACGAAGAACGGTTGATTTGTGAAAATAGTACTGCGAGAAGCAAAAACAGAGAATACCAATAACTATGGATGCTTTATGTTAGGTGACTTTTTGATTTGAACTCTCTTAATTAATGGATACTGTACTTTTACTATTCAAATGTGTACTTTTTGTCTAACGTAAAATGACGATAGAACCATTTTTAAAATTATACGGTTGCCCAAATGGCTTTTGGTTTTGCTCAAAACAATACCTACACATACGGGACACTTGTCGCAATGTGGTTGAGTTGCCCAATGACACCGGTTGCCTTCGGTCTATTTTCAAATTAAGAATAAAAGTGGTCTAGAAAGTGATATGCATCAGGGCACGCGGTCTATTTGACCAATTTTCCCTATAATATATTTATATAGCGACAGATCGTTTTGTGTTAAAAAAAGTTTATGGGTTCTAAACGAAAAATAATAAAAGTTTGAAGATTTGGGGATTAAACGTAATGTTTTGAAACCCGGTACGACCCGGGTGGTTCAACCGGTTGAACCGTTCCCGTCGAAAAACGGGTCGATTAAACCGGTCAACCCGGCAGTTTGGGTCAAAATGGGTCAAATTAAGCAGGGTCAACCCATCGGTTTCGAAGCGTCCATGGTCCCCCGGTTTTCGATATGTATAATAGTTTCAAATTTTCACTTTTTACTTTGGTTTTTCCTTTTATATTATTGTAACCAGGTGCCGCAGCGTTGGCGGGCCGGCGATTAACGCGAGAAATAGTCTCGATGAGACCTGATTCACCATTGTGGGGTGGTCGGTTTCAACGTCCGCTCTCTCGTTTCGATGGCTGTTATTGGTTAGCCAACTGGTGGCACACCCATTCCGTTAACCCGTGGTCCGATCCGATTTTCAAACTATATGTACATCAACTTGTTGCTTTATAAAGCTATGTGTGTTTTATTAATTTGTATAATTTATATAATAACATGTACTTTTCATTTTAGGGTGTTTTAAAAATAATATTAATTAGTCTTTTTAATTATTTTATATTTAGAATTATGTTGTAGCTTGTTTAAATTGTATATTGTGAAAATTTTATTGTACTTTTTAGTAAGATAGTTTTAGTGATAAAAAAAGTTTATGGGTTATAAACGAATAATAATAAAAGTTTGAGAAATTGGGGATTAAAATAATATTTTGAAACTCCGTTTCGATCCGGAGGTTCACTGGTTGAACCGGTCCGGTAAAAACGGGTCGAGATTAAACGTCCCGTGTCAACCCGGTTTTCGATGTGTATTAATAGTTTCCTTTTGAAAATATGTATGTATTAATAGTTGAAATTACTAATAATTAATTATTTCAACATTTCCTTTTTAATTTTTTTCACATTTCACTTTCTTAACTTTTTACTTTTCACTTTGACCATTTTTCTATTATAGATAGTATAGATAGAGCAAAATTAAGAAAATTAAGAAATTAAGAGTTTTTATTAATTCTTTATAAATAGTTAAGATTAAGCTATCTGATTCTTAATAAAAGTCAAGTAGATACTCAATTGGTTAAAACTAAATCAAATTTGTTTTCAAGGAAAAAAAAATCATAAAAAATCGTGTTTAAATTGTAAAACAAGAAATTTGAGAAAAAAAAAAAGTGAGGCAATTTATAAACATTTACGGGTTAAATGTAAAATAGCTTAATTGGTTCATATAATTAACAATTAATCCAAAAATTTAATCTAAGATTTTAATATTAAATTTGATTATAAAGCCTAAAGTGTGAAATTATTTTTTTATCTATACTATATAAAATGGAAAAATGGTCAAAGTGGAAAAAGTGAAAAATGTTGAAAGTTGAATGTTGAAAACATGGTCAATGGAGAGAGAATAAATAATATAATTAATACTCTTATTAAAACACCCCATTACTTAAAAGTACAATAATTTATACACATTGTTACACCCATTAAAAGCACATCTACCAAATTAAAACAACCAATTGAACCGATACGGTTTGACCTATTGAAACCGACAACCGTTGACTGTTGAACCGATCCGGATTGACCCGACGCTTCAAACCCTGGCGGGATGACCCGTTTAATTTGACATTTTTCGACCCAACCCATCGGTTTTACCGGTTTAAATCGACTTTTTTATCGGACGGTTCAACCAGTTGAACCACCCGGGTGAAATCGGGTTTCAAATTTTGACAAAATTATATGAGAATGCATGAGTAGTTTTTGAAGCCCGTTGACAATTTTTTGAAAGAAGACCAATAATTGTAGTTTTTGGTTTATTTTGCTTTGACACATGTAATTTGTCATTTGTATAATGTTATTTTTAAAAATGTTGCTCTTGCACCATTTAAAGGACCAGTATATATGAATCGTTCTTTAAAAGTTAATATATATGTATAAGCCTTTGTCCAGTTTTATCAATAATGTTATGTTTAGCGATAATTATTTACCTCAAACAAATAGCTTTTTGAAATAAGCATAAATATCTATCAAATTGATAGTACAAAATAATCTTATATGGTGATATCCAATTTGCAAAGTTACAATTTTAAAAGCCACACACCAAATGATAAACGTTACATATGTAAAAAAAAATAGTTATCACTCGGCCTAAATTATGACAAAAAAAGAAAAAAACGGTCACACATGTTGCGCTATACCTCTAACCTGCAATATAATATGTCAACTACATAATACCGCTGCTCTTTTGTAATGCTTGAATCTATTATTACTAAAAATCTTAATAACTTAAAACAATCATATTAAGATATACCCACACACGTTAGATCGACTCCACATATTTTTTTTAAAAACTATATATTTATGCTGCTATGCAACCACGCAATCGTAATGTTTAGTTCGAAAACGATTCTTAACGCTACAAATACAGTTTGTTGAAAGAAACTTATGTCATCTAACTTTGCAGAAAACTAGACTCGCTTCGCTGGCAGCTATCGCGGGTACTCGTCTATAACTTTAAATAACGCTATAAATTCAACAAATAACAACCGAACTTTATATTAAGAAAACAAAATCTATTATTATTATTATTATTATTATTATTATAAGTGTTATAATATTACAATTATCATTAGTATTATTATTAATGTTCTTATATTAAATTAATCGTAATACTATATACTCGGTATATGTACGATATTATGACATTAAAATGCATACATGAGTTGCTATGATATGTTAATAGCGATGAAATCATGACCAAACATAATTGGACACATAACTTTTTAAACTGTAATATAATAAAAACATATTTTAATTGACCGGGTGCATTTAAGATAAATTTAGGAAAAAAAATATAGGTTTTTTTCTTTCAAAATTTTACATTAAATCAAAAAAATCTTTGTGATTTTCAGACACTCGCGAGAACTGGTGCCGTCCGGCGAGATATTAAATATGTCGATGACTTTTGTGAAGAGAATTGATACCTATATCACATCTTTTGATGCATGCACCACAATTTGTGCATTACAGTTTGTATCATATAATACTGTAATGCATAAATTATGATGCATGCATCAAAAGATGTAGTGTGAGTATCACACCTCTTTTATGAAAGAGTGTTTAAGAATTTACTATTTATACAAACAGTATTTACACATGTGTTTAATGCCATGACTAGTTATAAATATTCTATCTTTAGTGTTTAAAATTTAAGGAATGTTAATTGTATGTAATATCTTTTAAACTTAAAAGTTTAAATGACAAATAATTTTAGTGGACTATTACCTTTGATTAAAAATGATAACATCATGTACAACTAAATTAATATTTTAAATATGGTTTAATGTCTTAAACTTATCATTTTGTGTTGCTAAGCCATGAACTTTTTTCATGTAATTATTACAACTTAAACCCTTAGGCTGGTGTTAGGTCACTAGTTTTACAACACAAGCATCAAGAGAAGAGATAGAGAGGAGAAGAGAGGCGGATGAACAATCTACACTCACACACACACGTATAAATGAAGAAGGGTTAGGCGTAGAGTGAGTGAAAGAGTAAATTGAACAACCAACCTTCAAATGAAGGATTACATAAGGTATTTATGGCCAGGCTAGGGCAACACTCCTACTCCTTCCCTTTCTCCTATGGCTTGGGCCTAAGCTCATGGGCCTTCTACATAAGCTTAAGGCTAATAACAAACATAAAAGCCAAAATAAGCTAACTATTACATATGAGTAACTAACACTTGAATAAGGTGTAGGAGTGATTCCAACAATCTCCCTCAAGTGTTATTACATATGAGTAACAAACACTCAAGTGTTGGTGATGAAAAGCAGTGAATGGCGTTGATGTAATAGTAGCTTTGACGGTCGTCTAACATTCTTCCTTTCTTGTGAGAAAATTGCCTTGATATGAATAATCTCCCCAGTGTAGAGATATTTACTTTGAACGTTATGCTTTTGACGTCATCTTTAACTTTTTTCTTTTGTCATTGTTCTTGTGATGAAAGTGATAGTATGTTGTTATGTCGCATCATGTCGCCTCAGGTCTGCCCGCTGGCTATACAGTGTCTCCACGCTTCTTCAACATGCTCCACCGCCTTTAGACGTGGAATCCGGCTCTTACAGTTTGAACTTCGAGAGTGTTAACAGGAAAGTGTGAAAACACAACTCTATCTTACAAGGCCGCTCCGAATCGGAGTCCCAAGTGAGATAACCGATGTACCGAAGTACACCTACGATTCAGATGAGTCACTGAGGTACACCAATGCATCACCTCACGACGTAGACCGCTTGAGACCACTACGCGCAATCCCGGGGAGTTCCCGGCGACTGTTGTCGGGGCGTGGTTGATTATTGACCCGGCGAGTTTCCATTCAATCACCGAGGATCACATTGTAGAACCTCTCATAAATGTTCTCATGAAGATTACTAAGATCTGTGAAGGACTTCGATAATGTATCACTGAATTCTTATTGTTGAATGTCAAGTGATGAAATGTCAAGTGTACCTAAGAGATCTTTTGATGAATCTCGTGTCTCTAGACTCAATAGTGCGTTTTGGTTTTCCGAGCGGGACTAGGGGAGAAGGGTCTCCTTCTTCAATACCGGCGAACGTCAGTAGTAGATTCGTCGACCGCTCGCCGATGAATCCCATACAATGCATCTCTGGCGTATGCTTCCACTGTGTTGGAGAACAAGTGATTGGCACGTTCCTCAATGGCTATGCATTGGATGACAATGCTGGGAATGGAAGTGTCAATGATGTAGCATATTTTCTTGAATCATCGCCACGCGGGAGAAGAAAATCCAAGTCTTTGTTGAAGAAATATCTGAAAGGAATCCTTGGTTCAGCTGGTTGGCCAAGTTTTGGTAGAGGTTTGGTCCAATGATCGGTGTAGTTGGAGGGTTGTCCCTTTGTGTGAAGTCAATGTTGCTTCCGGTTGAGCCAATCCATGTTGTTAGACATAGCTCAGCAATGTGTTTTTCAAGGTGATATTCACCTGAGGGCACTTTCAGAGTGTCTTTTAGAAGTTAAACACTTCATTCTTGATTTGCTTCACTCAGATTTCGTCCATTTTCTTCACATGGAACTTTCTTGCGTAATTTTAGCATGCTCCAATGTAGAACCGTCACCAAGTTCTGCCCTTCTTCGTGGTAGGGAGTGTTGTTAACAAGATTAGCAAACCATTCAAATTCCTCGCTTTTATCGTCATCAGCCATGATAACGACGCCGGTCTGAGGCATCTTCTTCTTCTTCTTTTTCAAAGGCCTAGATGATGATTCGGTTTCGAACTTGTTTGGGGAGGTGGGTTGTTGTAGGGGCTCAAGGACCTCTTCATCGTCACCACCCATATACTCAAAGTGATCATCGGTTTTCTGAGTCGGGGGTGGTAACTCGGAATCGCCCCGAGGTTTTTCAGAGAAGAACGAGGAGGAGATTTTTGTTGAACAGGAGGCTGTTGTGGAGGAGGTTGCATCATAGAAGATTCAGAGACGCTTCCGACGTTTAGGCAGAGTCTTTATCCTTATCCTTGTCTTCATCGTCTCTAGGACGTTTAGACTTTTCATCTTCGAATCTACAAGCTTCTTGAAGTTGGTAGTCCAGCAATGCTTGAAACGGCTTTCCTTCATTAAGTAAAATGTTCCAGATCGTGCAGAGTTTGTGTAACAAGCTTGGCACCAATTCATTATCCGAGAAAACTACCCGATCGGTTGGATTGATTGTGACGGTTAAGGGCGTTGATCGAATAGTTTGCTTGGCGATCTACATAAGATTTGGATAAAGTTGTTTGGTGAACAACTCCTTTGTGACTTTAGGAAACGTACTCGAAGGTACTTTTCGTGTAGCCTTCGATCATTTCGTTCAGTTCCTCTTGACGGTGATTTTCATGAATTCCTGAACAAACTTCCTTTCTCCTTTCATCTTTTCATGCTAGTAATACATATGCTGTATGTGATCCAAAGAAATTCACTTTTTGTTGAGCACGTTTTTTCTTTCTGACTTGTTTGACAGCTTTGGTAATCCGTTCATGAGCTTGAGAATCCAAGATTTAGATGGTTTCTTCACGCGATTTGGATGATGATTTGGTTGACTTCTTTGATGGTGGTGGCGAGGAGTGAGAAGGCGAATCTGATGATGAAGAGATATGAGGAGACTCTGGATCCTTCGGAGGTTCAGAGGTTTCTTCCTTGATCGTGCGGACTATCTAGAAGAAACGTATCATAATCAACATCTTTATCTTTTTCGGTCTTCTCAGTTTCCGGTACCTCAAACTCATATTCTATAGTATCCTCCACAAGCTTTTGTTGTTGCACAAGAGTGGTGGCACCAGCTCCCTTATCGGGTTGTTTAACCGCATCAGGATGGTTCAGATGGGCAACACCACTTGATCCTCCGGGACCACCCATTTGGTCTTTAGCAAATTCTTCAGCTTTGTGTTGGTGTCTAAGGAATTTGATCGTCTTCTTTTAAACATTTTCCGGTGGCTCTTTATCACTCTCCGAGCTTTCATCATAAGGTACAAGTATAGGAGTCTTCCCTTTTTCTGTCGACTTGAGGACTTGGAGGTTTTGGTCTTGAAAAGGATTGTCATCCTTTGCGGTTTGAGTAGGTAATCTCTTCATACTGTCGTGCTACCTTCAAGCTTTCGTCCACAAGCTTTCTTGCGTTTCAGTGGGGAATAGGTTCAGCTTCCTTACGGAACAATCCTTTACGAGGAGGATTCCTTTTGGGAAGCTTCCTATAAATATCTGTACTTGTGACACTTCGGTACTCGCCTCTTCGGTCCCTCCGAGTAGGTGTACCAGAAGATTTTTCATCAAGATGACCAACTTTGCCTTCTTTTTACGGCTATAACCAGATACCTTTTGTATGTTTCAAGCTTTTTGATTTCGTAAGTCAAAGGTGATCGGTAATACCGCACCATGTTTCTTTGTTGACGATTCTTTGATTCTGACAGATAGTATGGGTTCAGTCAATATGTCGTGATTATCTGGGTCATTGAGCCTCATGGGGATATCGGGATGAAGTCCAAGAGCTCTCTGGATCAACGGTTTGGTGTATCTGACATAGGGAATCTTGGAGCCAAGCTTCTTGTGAAATAGCATCATGTCCTCCCATATCGGTGCTTCGATTTCAATGTCCTTCTTGTTGATCAACGGCCAGAAAATTTGCAGTTCCATGAGCTTGGGATGCTCATAGCCACTGTCACGACTAGAGACCGATTTGGTGATGATCATGTAGAGTGTTCTCCATGGTTGCGGAATATTCTTCAGCTCCACGTGAGAGTGCTTAATAATGATTCCTGAAGCTTCATCATAACCAATATCTATCAAGAATTTCAGAACTGTCTCTTCAAGTAGGGTAGCAAAGAAGTCGGGTTGGAGCGATGTCGGGAATGATGAGGACGGCCGTAAGTCGGCCAGAGTGATAGTGACTAGTTTGTGATTAAGTGTTTCATTCACTGCACTTTGACCAGTGATCCTCTGCATAGAATCCCAGAATTGTTGAATGTAGACCTCTGGAACTGTGGCTGAGTGTGAGAGCATGTTCGTAGGGATGATTCCGGGAATATCCACTGCATGAGACAAGAAGATTCTGAGCATGTGAGGGTGTCAAAGTCAACTCTGAGGTTGTTCTTTCCAATCTTTCTCGGATAACCCTCTGGAAAGATATCGGCAATTGTAAGAACTTTTGATGCATCCACAATCATTTGTTCGGCCATGTCGTGATCTGAAATAACATTAGCCAAAAGAACCAACATATCGAAAGACATAGTGTGAGTCAACAGAAGGTCTTATTGTCTAGTTATTGAATGTACAGTGTCAATGATTGTTACGAGTCCTAAGTCACTTGTTTGTCCAATAGTCCAATGACGTCGTGAAAGGTTTCGTGAGTTAGTTAACTTTAAGTTTTAAAGTTTATGTTATCACTTATTGTTCACAACACCTCAAACGTTTAAGTTTATTAGTGACATTAATGGATTCGTGACGTTATAACAAGTTTATTAACAAGTTTGTACACGTAACAGTTCATAATGAAGGTCAATCAAGGCATAGGCGTAGAATTGGCAAAGTTAAGCGTAAACAGTAGTTGCATACGCGTAGGCGAAAGCTTGTGCGTAGGATCCTAACTTACGCGTAAGAAATGTTACGCGTAGGAAAAAGGGGACCTTATGCGTAGAGCCTACGCGTAGGCGTATTTATACCTTACGCGTAAGGCTTACTCGTAAGAGTAGAACTTATGCGTAGAGTCATTTGTTTCGCATATCCTTCACAGGATACGCGTAGTCCCATTGTAGAACCTTACGCGTAATAGTTATGCGTAGAATTATTCTTACGCATAACTTGACTACGTGTAGGGTAATCCTTATGCGTAGAGTTTCAAATGACCTTGATTCGACGATATTATGTAGCAAAGCACGAAATAAGTTCATCAAATCATTAATTTTAACACAAAACTTCATTTTATCAACAAAACATGGCATGAATCATTCGTTAATAGTTACGCGTGAAAGTCATACGCGTAGGTCAAAACCCTAAGGGTTAAGAATTACGCGTATGATTTTTAACCATAGGATATGCACCATATAAATTACGGTAGGTCTAGAGTGTTGTTAGAGTCTTTAGGCCAAGTATTAACATCTAATTCGTTGAGAATCAAAATTACCCAAAGTCATGAACATTAAACCCTAATTCCAAATTGATAAACAATTAGTGTTTACGGTGGTTAACAACCATGGAAATCATCAATTCAACAACATATGACCATAACCCAACAATCTTTTAGACCAAAACACTTCACATTCGAAAATACCCAATTTGACTCAAGAACCCTGATTTTCAAAAATCATTAATCGTGTTTTGGGGTGGGTTTGATGGTTAAAATGATATCCTTGATGTATTAGAAGCGTTTAGACACAATCCATTTAATCAAAAACACACACAATGATTGTGTGTTCATACGCTTATGCGTAGAACACATAATCACGCGTAACACAATTTTAGCCGTAGGATTTGCATGAAATTAAAACCTTAGCCTAAAACATGTTAAGATCGTTAAACCACTTACAAAATGATGATCAAAGTAACGGATTTCTCGAATGAATCTTAGGCGTAGATGTTAAAAGTTGAAAGTAATAAATGTGAAGTGAATGAGCAGGTGGGAGGTGTTTTATTAAATTTAACTTTAACATTTTGAGTTTTGGTCCCCCACCTTTTCTTTTTCAAACAAAGCCATTTAACTTCCATTTTGGTTACCAAACAAAGCTTTTAAGAAAGAAACTTGACGACACTCCCCCTCGACTTAAGAAATAATGAAAGGTTATAAATTTAGTCCGAGGAGTGTCATTTAACCAGAAAAGTTTACCACCATTGATAAAAGAAAACAACCGGGGTAATATAACATGCAAGTACACAGATGTTTTGAAACAGTTAAGTGATATTTTTCTCCCCCTCAACACTTGATCGAAAAAATACTGAATTTTGAAAGATTAGAGTGTTGAAGAAAGAAACGTACTTGCCATGTTGAAGGAAAGTTAGATTAGAAGAATATTTTTGTTGTTTTTATGAGGTTTTATATTTTTGTATTTTGTTTTTGAAGAATTATTTACAAAAGAGATTTTGGTGTTTGACAGGTTTTTAAGACTGTTTTAGGAGGTCATCCAATTCCTCTTGAGTCAAACACCTCATACCAATCCGGTGGACCAACTCATTAAACCTAGCGGGAAGCAAGGCTTTGGTGAAGATCACGCCAATTGGTATTCTGTACCCACAAAATATAATTCAACATTACCCTGTTCCACGTGGTCCTTGATGAAATGATATCGAAGATCGATGTGCTTTGATTTCGAGTACTGAACTGAGTTGCACGATATTGCAATGGCACTCAGATTGTCGCAGATACATCGGGATTACTGTCAAATCGTAACCATAGTCTTTGAGTTGTGTTCTCATCCAGATGACTTGAGCACAACGCCGTAGGCATGGCTACATATTACGCTTCGGTTGAGGACAGCAATGTACAATCCTGCTTCTTCGATTGCCATGACACGAGTTTATCACCAAGAAATTGTAAAGCTCTTGAAGTACTTTTCCGTGAGTCTAACCATCCTGCGTGGTCACTTCGAAAAAGCGATTGGTTCAAAACCGGAATCCTTCGGATACCAGATCCCCAAGTTAATGGTTCCCTTTATGTATCGGAGGATTCTTTTAGCCTTAGAGAGGTGGGTTTCAGTTGGTCGCGACTGATAACGGGAGCATAGATAAACGGCAAAGACAATATCAGTCTCGCTGTTGTTAGATACATGAGAGACCCAATAATACTACGGTATTTTGTAGGGTCTACTAGTTTCCCATGTAAATCAGCGTCTAGCTTCTTGGTATGTGCCATTGGTGTGGCATAAGTGTCCTGAGGTTTTCATTCCAAATTTGTTTAAGAATTCAAGGGCATATTTGGACTGACTCAAGAAAATACCACGGGGTGATTGATGAACTTGTAGTCCTAGAAAGAACGTGAGTTCACCCATCATGGACATTTCAAAATTTTTCTTCATTAGTTTTGCAAAAGCGATTGAAAACTTTTTATGTGTAGACCCAAAAATGATGTCATCCACGTAAATTTGAACAATTAAGATATGTGCCTCGTGATATTGTATAAAAAGAGTTGGGTCAACCGAACCTTTGGTGAAATTATTAGCAATGAGGATAGATGATAGCTTATCGCATGCCATGCAGGAGCTTGTTTGAGACCATACTGAGCTTTGTTTAGTTTGTAGGCGTGATTCGGAACTTCGGGATCAAGCGAATCCATCGGTTAGGTGACATAAACCGTTTCTTTAAGTTGTCCATTGAGAAAGCGGTTTTGACATCCATCGATAGACCGTCATATTCATATGAGCCGCGACGCGAGAAATATCGAACGACCTCAAGGCGAGCAACCGGAGCAAAGATTCTTCAAAGTCTATGCCCTCTTCCTTCGACGATAACCCTTAGCCACCTGAGACGTGACTTATTTCGGATAACATTTCCTTGACATCCAATTTGTTTTCCAAATCCATTTTAGACCAATGACGTAGACTCCTGTTGGTCTTTCAACCGGTTCCCATACTTCAAGACGTTTGAATTGGTTGAGTTCTTCTTGCATGGATTCAATCCGGTTGTCTTTTGTCATTGCGTCTTTGATGTTTTTAGGTTCAGATTGGCAGACGGTGAGTGCATAAATGCAATGTTCACCATCTGAGTGAAGACGTTTTCTTATAACGCCCGGTTGATTCGGGTTGCCAATAATGTTTTCCAGAGGATGGTCTTTCGTCCATCTATGTGTGGAAGGTTGATGTTGATATGCATTGTGCAGATTTTGAGGATTCAAATGGCTTGTTGAAGATTCTGCGACATCCGGTGCGCGCATCTCATTAGCAAAGCGGGTTAAAGAACATTTGGATCAAAATCTGCGGTGGGGGTACTACATTGAGAATATCATCAGCAGTTTCATCATTGTTGGAAGCGGTTTGTTCAACCTGTTGTAGTGAGTCAAGTCGGTGTAGTGCAGTCTGCACATAGTTGTTGTAGCAGTGTGTCGGGTATAAGTATTATCGGGTTGGCAGCAGGAACAACGGATACACACAGCACGTTCATCAATATCGTCCACTGAACAGCGGAGCAAATAACCTTTCCATTTGTTGGAGTAAAGGCTGGGGGCTTTGTTCGGTGATGATGGGGTTTGGGGAAGTTTAAGCGGTTGTGTCCGGGTTCCAAGCTGTTATACTCAGAAGCCATTGTGAATATAAACAGATATTGACGAAGTTTCTTAATCAGTTTCCCCAAACGACATCGTCTTTAGCAGATTTGAAACAACGATGTAGTAGACATTTCTTCTAACTTTTGAAGTTTTCGTATCACTGTGAGAATTTGTAGAAGAGCAGAAAACCACACAAGGAAAATCTGACTAATTGTGGAAGATCCGTTCGAGGGTAACATGCCAGAAATCAACAAGATCTTCTCCGTATGTAGGCGCATCACACCAAACAAACCACGAAATCAAATGAAACGACTTCTCTTGAATGTTGTGGTCTTTCGGAATACTAATTACTGTGAATATGCAATAACGTGATACCAAGACCGTGTGTGAGGCATCATAACATCATATTTGGGTAACTTCACACAAGATCACCCGTGAAATCGAGACGATAACTCCAAAGTGAGACGTTTGAGCCACAGATCGTCTTATTTCTTCCCCCTAATTGAAGAAATTCAAGAAGGCATTGGGTTTTCGCAAAGAAGCATGTAGAAGAATGTAGCCACCTGTAAAATTTCACTATCATCAATCTTCATATTAATAAACTAGATTGTTTATCAAAACTTATTTGAGCTAAGTTGAGCATTTTAGCATGTACGTTTCATTTTATTGCATAAAAATTTATGCAACTCCGAGTAGTCTTATTTAATCATGCCCGATATTTCGATAAGCTGAAATCAGGTCTCACAAGGAATTTTCTTGTCTTACGAGCCGCACGCGTACCGACACTAAATTAATTATGGCTAAAGTCAAATAAATATTTCTACGAGTTAGAATTAATATTTTATCTTTATTTTTATATTTTTTTAGTTACCTTTATAAAACCTACTAAATATATATATATTACGTTAGTCAAAACCTCAAACCGGGACACCGTGACTCACATTTAAGCTCAAACGGGACACGATATACATAACGAAAATTTGAGGTCTTTTCCTTCCTTTCTTTTCTTGTAACCGAATGGGCTCACACAAGTACACCATCTCTTCCAAAAACTTGCTAATACCTAGACCTTGGAACATATTTTGAGATATAAACTCAATGACCAACATATATCTAGACCTTTGACTTTGGGAAATAAGTTCCCCATGCACACAACTCATCTCATCCCTTTTTCTTGTCCTATATTTGCCGAATACCACTCAAAAGGACCAAAGACCATGTGCTTGTTTCTTAACATACTACCTAGATACAAGTAAAATCAAGTCTCATGTACCCAAGTTCAACAAAGACTCTTGGTCTTTAACCAAAGGCTTCTTCCTCTTTTCTTCTTAAAACCCAGAGCCTTAGCTCATTCCATATTTCACTTACAAAAATTTCATTCAAAAGCCTCTAAGTGTATGCAAGGTATAGCATTGGAAGTTTGGTTTTCCCTTGGTTTACTCTAGCTCAAGTCGACACTCTTACTCTTCCACACCCTCATTAAAACTTCCAAACACTCAAAGGAAAAACTAAGGTAACGAGCATAAGGGTTTAGAAGCAAGATAGTCGGGTTCACTTTGGAAAACATATCGGGTTCCTTTGGTTACCATTCTCGCCTACACGTACTCTCCACCACCATTCTTGGTGTCGTAAGTCCTTTCTCTTTTCTTTTTCCATATATAGGACGATATAGTTTCTTAACCATTTGATAACACATCGATGCATTTTCACGGCACTTGTACACGACCTCGTTATAACTAGCTACGTTGTCAAACCAACTACATTTCGAAACCAACAACATTTTGGAACACATTAATAAACTTGAATGGATAGAAACTTCGTTTTGTTGTTAACCTATTTGAAACTAACAATAAAGCAAATGTAAGGCTTAGATTGTATCCTTGGTACACTCGACATCTTTGTTAAAAATCACCAAACAAGAGAAGAAGTCATGCATATGCATGCAAAACTTTCGAAACTAGGTATTGTGAAGACATACAAATCAAGCATGAAACAGTCGAACTAACCATTAAATAGAATAACGCTGTAAAACCTAACACAAAAAGGCCCTTGGCTAAGTTGGTGGGAGCGCTGGTCATTGTTGCTGGGAGGTTGTGGGTTCGAAACTGCCTCATGGCAGTTACCCCTTTTTTTTAATACTTGTAACTTTAGTAACTTGACAAATCCAGTCCCCCGACTTAGCACCTCTTATCATATTTCTCAAGATCTTTTATAAGTCTTATAAACTAATATAGATAGCTACGATTTCAACCCTCGACTTTGAACCACTTAACACATTTTCTTAAAATCCTTATAAAATTTGAAACTTATATAAATCTTTACAACTTTGGTCCCTCCAAGATCTACACTTAACGCTTCCCATCCTAAAACTTCTAAAAGATAATAAATTTATATTTTCTACAAGTCTTCGTCACATAAATAAAATTGGTACATATTTCTATTTGACAACCACATTTGCATAAACTAGAAAATATTATACTTTTCTAAATATAATATTTTCCCGCAACTTAAATAAAATATATATTGTACATATATATATATACTTTTCAAAACTAAACAAAATCAAATAAATATAAGTTGATATTTCCACTTTAATAAATATACTCGAGCCAACTCTTATACGAATGTTTCGTAAACTGTCCCATTCACTTTTCAAGAGCCAAAGACTTATAAGCATTTCGAAACTTGTTTAAACTTAACCATTGCCAACACAAGCAACGATAAACTCAAACTCTTGAAAATACTTCAACCGTTTTCAATACATTAAATCATGGATAAAAACAATAAACTAAGACTTGCCATAATAATTATAGGTCGCGGGCGGTACTTCCGTGCTCATACTACTTGACCTTACACTACTCGGATACCATTTGCAATGTGAGTTCATAGCCCCACTTTTACTCGTTTAACTGTTTATAAACTCCTTGGGGGAGAATACATGCTACTCTTGCTTTTATGATCACAATTGCTTGAAAGCTGTTTCTTTGTACTTTTGATATTATGACTCTGCCTAAGTGGTTTGCCAAAAGTCCCCTACATCATGAACCATTAATCACTTGCGAGTGAACGCAAATATCGTGGATAGTACAATGGGAATTGACGACCGACTTCGGTTATCGGAAATAACCGTGGCGCACTATATTTGGTATCTCTATGTAATTGGCTATTACATCTCGGAGGGCAATTTTATTTACTTACACCAGTAATTTAGGTGTATGCAGTTAGTTTGGTGTCATGAGCTTAGTGCAATAATATCAACTATCTTTTATGGGCGTATAACAACGTAGCCCATGGCTTCTTTTAAACTTGAAAATCTTGTGATCTACTGCTTTGTTACTAAACCTATGAATTCACTCAACCATTGTGTTGACTTTTTAGCATGTATTTTCAGGATGAAAAGGCGATAGCTAACTCTGGAGGCGCTTGGGCATTGGCATGGCATGGTCATAGATGACTCTGATTTACGTATGGGGACCAAACTTTGTTAATGGGCCATTTTCAGCAACAATTCAAACTTTGTAAACTTTGTTTTACAACAATAAATGAAATATTTTACGAAAAAACTTTATTTTTCACTTTGTGTCATGATCCAATTGAGTAGCATCCCAAAAACCTTTTCTTCCGCTGCAAGCCAATTTTTGGGGGTGTTACAGTTGGTATCAGAGCCAGGTTATAGAGAACTAGGAAATTTTCAAAAATCCTAGACTATAACCACTTTTACAAAAACTTAACCCTATGACCGACAAATGCCTGCCTGCCAAGCTGAATGCCTCACTTATGACTCGTTGAAGTCATCTTTGATAAGATATTTGTTTTATTACTGACAACTTAACCTCACTATTAGTTATGATTGCCTTACTTATATGTATGATTATATAACACTGCGCTACGCCTTCTCCCCCACATAAATGAAATATTTGTTCAATCTTTCATACCAAACTTTAAAGACATAAGGACATGTTACTGGTATAACTAAGCTAAGCATTGCAAGATTCATTGAACCTCGGGTGAATATAGCTTGATCACCTATATTCAACCAAGGACAGTGGGACATAGCCTGATCACCTATGTCCGACTCAGAGGTGAATATTGCAATACTGAAAGTAGTTATAATAGTGGTATGTCCACTTAACCTCCTGATTGACTTCTAAAAAGAGTAAAATTTTCATCATAAGAGTTATAAAGGTTTACCCCTACACATCACACCCTGACGTCACAATATTTCCTCACTACGATACTTTTCTTCTAAGTGGAACGCCTTTCTCATTACTACCCCTCTAAACTGACCATTTTACACTACTACCTTACGCCTCCGCGTCTACATCTTACTAGCATCGTGCATGGAGATTTGCATGGAAGATGATGCACACCACCACTTCGCGCCCTCCGTACCTACGTTATGTATGAGATTTGTTGAGCAGATAATACATAACCGACGAAATGTTGCATGATGCGAGTTAGTGATTGTATTTACCATTTAGATTTGCTTAGCAGTTTATGCGCGACTAACTAAACTTTAATTACCACACGACATTACTCTATGTTTAGATTATATTTTTGGGTCGCTACAATACCATGTCTTCTATTTCCTGTCCCATCGACTTATCGTCTTCATTCTTGAATCATTAAACCTCTATTACTGGGTCGGGTGCAACCCATGTCTCCATCATCCCATCCTATAGTATATTCTCAAACGTTGAGATCGGAGCTGTCTCGTTATCCACTGCTATAACAGTGTCACCTCTACTCCAAAACTCGTACCCACTCGATGAACCGGATTACATCTCTAGCCGTTCTAGGCACAACACACCTCGACATCTACAAAGGGAACCCCTTGCTAAACATAAATAATAAACGAACGACTAAAAGATTTTAAAACGTACCAAGAGTCAACTTGCAACTCAAGTCATATTTTTACGACGAATCCTAATCTTCCACTCATCCCTTTGAAATACCAGCGGTCTGTCCCTCTGCCCTCTTATGAAATAGTAAACTTCGTCTTTATCTAACGCAAACCGCTTTCGAATATTTTACCGACCATTTCACGGTCATTTTACGAAAAGTCTTACTATGGTGCCATTAAACCAAAAATTTTGCAACTTTACTAATACTTTGTAATCAACGACCTTACTAAAGCCTTGCCAACTATTTTCTTATAATGGGATGAATCGATTCATTACCCTACTATTGTTTTATAAAACAACAAACAATTGCGATAACAACTTATAAACTATATTACAAATTTTTCCTGCAAGTTATATTACGGTCTTATAAACTATTTTACCCTTTTAGTGAGCTGTGTTAGCCACGTCTGATTTAAAACATAAAACTTGGTACTCTTACCTCACAAACTATTTTGCCTTTACCGTACTAAGTATTTTACTACCACCCTACTTCTTGAACTACGAAATCTTCTACTATTTGACAAACAATAAATTGTTTCCTTATAAGCTATTTTACAAATTATTTCACGAGTTATCTTACAACCTGAATTGTTGTATTACCAAAATATCACAAGGTTAACTACGATTTCACTACTACCCTATAAATAATAAATAAATCGTTTTTTTCTATTACCTTATAAATTGTTTTAACAATCACCTTACTAAGTGTTGCTTTAACACAAAACCGCAAACTACGATTTATCTTAATAGAAATATTTTCTTCTTACTCAATAAAGTGGTTTTACGAACTATTTCATAAACTTTCCGCAATTTCCTCATAAACTATTTACTCCTCTCGAAAAACTTTAAAGGATAACCGATGTTTTCTTTTGAAAATAAACCAAATTTTCAGAGTGAAAATACGCGCTTCGTTTTGAAAACAATAAATATTTTAATTAAGGAATAAACTCATCCATCATCTACAAAAGTTAAGGTATTTCAAAAATTATTTGAAATGCTTGAAACAACTTTTGAATTCACATAAAAACCTTCAACTTGGAACCGATTCCATGTTGTCGCCTAAGACCTTATTTAACAAGTTTTCATTACAAAAGCTGAAATTTAGCAACTTTTGTTCCACAAGTCGTTTCACATCAAGTTTCTAGTAATCACTCCAAGAGCCATGAGAACAGATCTTGGTATGAGTATTGGATACCATCCATATACTGTTGGCTTGAGTGAAAGAATTATCTAAAGGACATGTTGCGTATATGCGTGATCGATTTCGACACTTGTTGGGATAGACACCTCCCATTGGTCGAAATCTCATATAACCATAGCCACGTTGTACAAGGTACTTCATGTGGGATTCAAGTGGGAAATACCCAACTTGCTATCCTGAAACTATTCATGAATCTGCCGAGAGATTATTTAAATCAAAAGCAGAATGCAAACTGCTCGATCATCGAGAAAAGCTACGATGGATGAATGACCTAAATCTTTGAGATTCCATGATTGGAGACGAAGCTATGCTTAAAAATCTCATCATGAATTGTGTGATACGTTTAGTAAACGTGGAAAGTTTAATCTTCGTTGTGTTGATCCTTTTAAGACTCTTGCTAGAGTTGGACTGGTGGCTTAGAGCCTCGAGCTACCATCCGAACTTAGCTGTTCATGACGTTTTTATGTGCGTGTCGGAGGTAATGCCTGTTGTTGAAAACAATCATTATCCTTGCTAGAAGATATACATATCAAAGAGCGCCTAAGCAGTCTTGAGAAACCTATCGAAATCGTGAATCGCGAAGTCAAGCGACTTGGCGAGTCGTTTTCTATCTTTCTTGATCAATGAAACTTTAAGAAATGTCTCAATTCATGGGGCGGCGAAGACACCATGCGTGTTAAGTACCGCATCTCTTTGAAAATTCAACTCCAACAACCACCAGTAAACTAAAATTCGCGGACGGAATTCTCTTAAGGGGTTGGTACTGTAGCCACCTGTAAAATTTCACTATCATCAATCTTCATATTAATAAACTAGATTGTTTATCAAAACTTATTTGAGCTAAGTTGAGCATTTTAGCATGTACGTTTCATTTTATTGCATAAAAATTTATGCAACTCCGAGTAGTCTTATTTAATCATGCCCGATATTTACTGATAACTGAAATCAGTCTCACAGAATTTTTCTTGTCTTACGAGCCGCACGCGTGCGAAACTAAATTAATTATGGCTAAAGTCAAATAAATATTTCTACGAGTTAGAATTAATATTTTATCTTTATTTTTATATATTTTTTAGTTACCTTTATAAAAACCTACTAAATATATATATTACACGTTAGTCAAAAACCTCAAACCGGGACACCGTGACTCACATTTAAGCTCAAACGGGACACGATATACATAACGAAAATTTGAGGTCTTTTCCTTCCTTTCTTTTCTTGTAACCGAATGGGCTCACACAAGTACACCATCTCTTCCAAAAACTTGCTAATACCTAGACCTTGGAACATATTTTGAGATATAAACTCAATGACCAACATATATCTAGACCTTTGACTTTGGGAAATAAGTTCCCCATGCACACAACTCATCTCATCCCTTTTTCTTGTCCTATGACTGCCGAATACCACTCAAAAGGACCAAAGACCATGTGCTTGTTTCTTAACATACTACCTAGATACAAGTAAAATCAAGTCTCATGTACCCAAGTTCAACAAAGACTCTTGGTCTTTAACCAAAGGCTTCTTCCTCTTTTCTTCTTAAAAACCCACGAGCCTTAGCTCATTCCATATTTCACTTACAAAAATTTCATTCAAAAGCCTCTAAGTGTATGCAAGGTATAGCATTGGAAGTTTGGTTTTCCCTTGGTTTACTCTAGCTCAAGTCGACACTCTTACTCTTCCACACCCTCATTAAAACTTCCAAACACTCAAAGGAAAAACTAAGGTAACGAGCATAAGGGTTTAGAAGCAAGATAGTCGGGTTCACTTTGGAAAACATATCGGGTTCCTTTGGTTACCATTCTCGCCTACATTACTCTCCACCACCATTCTTGGTGTCGTAAGTCCTTTCTCTTTTCTTTTTCCATATATAGGACGATATAGTTTCTTAACCATTTGATAACACATCGATGCATTTTCACGCACTGTACACGACCTCGTTATAACTAGCTACGTTGTCAAACCAACTACATTTCGAAACCAACAACATTTTGGAACACATTAATAAACTTGAATGGATAGAAACTCGTTTTGTTGTTAACCTATTTCAAACTAACAATAAGCAAATGTAAGGCTTAGATTGTATCCTTGGTACACTCGACATCTTTGTTAAAAATCACCAAACAAGAGAAGAAGTCATGCATATGCATGCAAAACTTTCGAAACTTGCTACTTGTGAAGACATACAAATCAAGCATGAAACAGTCGAACTAACCATTAAATAGAATAACGCTGTAAAACCTAACACAAAAAGGCCCTTGGCTCAGTTGGTGGGAGCGCTGGCTATTGACTGGAGAGGTTGTGGGTTGAACTGCCTCATGGCATTACCCCTTTTAATACTTGTAACTTTAGTAACTTGACAAATCCAGTCCCCCAACTTCGCACCTCTTATCATATTTCTCAAGATCTTTTATAAGTCTTATAAACTAATATAGATAGCTACGATTTCAACCCTCGACTTTGAACCACTTAACACATTTTCTTAAAATCCTTATAAAATTTGAAACTTATATAAATCTTTACAACTTTGGTCCCTCCAAGATCTACACTTAACGCTTCCCATCCTAAAACTTCTAAAAGATAATAAATTTATATTTTCTACAAGTCTTCGTCACATAAATAAAATTGGTACATATTTCTATTTGACAACCACATTTGCATAAACTAGAAAATATTATACTTTTCTAAATATAATATTTTCCCGCAACTTAAATAAAATATATATATATATACTTTTCAAAACTAAACAAAATCAAATAAATATAAGTTGATATTTCCACTTTAATAAATATACTCGAGCCAACTCTTATACGAATGTTTCGTAAACTGTCCCACTCACTTTTTCAAGAGCCAAAGACTTATAAGCATTTCGAAACTTGTTTAAACTTAACCATTGCCAACACAAGCAACGATAAATTCAAACTCTTGAAAATACTTCAACCGGTTTCAATACATTAAATCATGGATAAAAACAATAAACTAAGACTTGCCATAATAATTATAGGTCGCGTGGCGGTGCTTTCGTGCTCATACTACTTGACCTTACACTACTCGGATACCATTTGCAATGTGAGTTCATAGCCCCACTTTTACTCGTTTAACTGTTTATAAACTCCTTGGGGGAGAATACATGCTACTACTGCTTTTATGATCACAATTGCTTGAAACTGTTTGCTTGTACTTTTGATATTATGACTCTGCCTAAGTGGTTTGCCAAAAGTCCCCTACATCATGAACCATTAATCACTTGCGAGTGAACGCAAATATCGTGGATAGTACTATGGGAATTGACGACCCCGACTCGGTTATCGGAAATAACCAGGGCGCACTATATTTGGTATCTCTATGTAATTGGCTATTACATCTCAGAGGGGCAATTTTATTTACTTACACCAGTAATTTAGGTGTATGCAGTTAGTTTGGTGTCATGAGCTTAGTGCAATAATATCAACTATCTTTTATGGGCGTATAACAACGTAGCCCATGGCTTCTTTTAAACTTGAAAATCTTGTGATCTACTGCTTTGTTACTAAACCTATGAATTCACTCAACCATTGTGTTGACTTTTTAGCATGTATTTTCGGGATGAAAAGGCGATAGCTAACTCTGGAGGCGCTTGTGCATTGGCATGGCATGGTCATAGATGACTCTGATTTAAATATGGGGACCAACCTTTGTTAATGGGCCATTTTCAGCAACAATTCAAACTTTGTAAACTTTGTTTTACAACAATAAATGAAATATTTTACGAAAAAACTTTATTTTTCACTTTGTGTCATGATCCAATTGAGTAGCATCCCAAAAACCTTTTCTTCCGCTGCAAGCCAATTTTTGGGGGTGTTACAAAGAACAAGGAAGCAATGACCACCTACACACTCTCTCCCCTCGATGTTTTCAATGATTCAGAATCATACACCACGTATGTTGAGGATGAATTGAAGACAAGCGACCATGTATAAGGAGACAGTGAAACCATGTATGTCCAATTAATCGAACAAGTGTGAAGTACCAAAAATATTTTGAGAGGGTCAATTCGATAAAACATCTCTTTCATTATGTTGATCATCATGTTGTGTCATTGTTGTTGGAAGGAGTTTGATCTTATTTATAGAAGATTCGGTTGTTGTTGTGTAGATCGGTGTATCTGAAATTAGAGTATTATCGGTTGTCTGTGGAAACATTCGATACATCGAGACACGACTTTTGGCGAGAATCTTTAACCGGAGGAGCAAGCAATGTTTCCAATTCATGACGATTAAGTAAAATGGTGGAACAACTGATGGATCATGATAATTTTAACGGTGAGAAACGGGTCCCACGTTGTTTTGCGCGGTAGGAGCCATTGCTGTTGTAATACGCATAGAAAGATAGAAAGGCAAGGAAGAGAAAAACATGGATCCCCAAGTGTACCGGGTTCCAGATGTTAGAAGCATAAATATGTAGTGTCAATTATATTCTTGACACCTGAACATGCTAATTTGATGATTTCCTTTCCTGCCTCAGGGATGGATGTTGTTGGTATCCCACTTTTTTTGGTGCAACTACTTAGTATCTTGCCTGTAGGAATCCACCTAAGACTAACAGTTTTGAAAATATGGATCCACCTATTAGGTTTCTGACAGTTTACATTTAGATCAACGGGTTTATTTCTAACTGTTTGTTGAGTTAACTTAGGTATTGGTTTGCTACTACAGTAGTGTTCGTAATACACTCGAAGGTGATACACTAGGTCGTGAACCTAAGATTCCGTCCTTTTGAAGAAGTTCCCTTTTTCTAGCCTTTTCTAGATCATAGTTCTTGTATGCGTCATTTGAATCATATGAATTTTTAATTTTAATGCTCGGTTTAGACACAGTGTTCGAACTAATCCTAGATTTGCCAGGAGCAGCAATATGTTGAGGTTTATGAGAACAGGTATAACATAACAGAGTTTAACAAACATGTTTAATAGAAACATAAGCATTATTCTTAGGCGAGGAATGTGGAGTGATGGTTTTAAACTGGGAGGAAACTGTGGTTTTGAAGATTTTGAACGTTGATTTAAATGCGTTGGTTGTCTAACTACTGATTGTTTTTTGAAAGGTTGTAGAGACGATTTCCCCAAGTTGTTGGTTTTGCAAAATTAGTATCCACACTCTTGTCAGTGAATCTTCTCAGTTTGTTTAGTAAAGCAACATGTGCAAGCCTCTTTGCTTGAAGTTGAGCCTTTAAATGCTCATTTTCTTTAACTAATGTATCCACACGTTTACTTTGTTCATTCAAAGATTTACTTTTGGCTCGAGTTTAAAACATTGTTTTGCAGTTTAAGTTCAAGAGAGATGCAATGAGCCTCAAGTTTTGAAAAATCTTTTTGAAACTGAGAAATGGTCTTTTTGAGGAGAATGATTTCAAATTCAAGAGTTTCTTTGGCGTTTCAGTTGAATTGTTAACAAGTAAGGGCTCGAGACATGAGATAGTTGTCGGACATTGTGCACACACCTGTCAACCTCTCCCATTACTAAATTCAGGTTGCTCGGTATGTTTGTGTCGCATTTGCATCGAGAATATGATCAACAATAGATTGTACCTCGACCATACGTTGCTGTGGTCGTGTCATAGGTGGGTAAGATATCTTCCTCAACCATTTCTTTGTCACAGGTTGGGCTCGGTGTAAGTAGTTAAGTATGATATCTTCTCCAGATCTGCTGCTGTCATCCTGCTTTTCCAATGCTAAAACCTCATTGTCCGCGTATGCAGAAGCGGTTCGCAGTATCACAACATTCTCAACGTCCATTTGAGCATTCCTTTGATGTACATCAACTCTTTCACCTTGCATTGCGAGATATCGGAATTTGATGATGTCGGCTCAATGCGAGCCAGAGCCATGTATCCTTCCTCCAATGCCACAAATGGATCTTTATGATCAGAATCCATTTCACTCCCCTGCAGAAGAATCAAAGAGAAGAAGGTGCAAAGTCGATATAGCACACAGAAGGTCGATATAGTGAATCTCAGTTTCCCTCCAAAAATAATTTTGAAAAAATTTTGACTCTCAAAATTTGAAATTCACTATAAAATCCAATTCTAAGGTTGAAAGAAAATTTTGAGTTATGACAATTTTGACGCTAAATTTGACCCGAAAAATTCGAATTTGGGCCCTAAAATTTGAATTTTTGACCAAAATTTTCGCAGTTAAACCATAATTTGAATCTCGCGTAAAAATTGAACGTTTAGTCTCCCCAAAAAATTAAATTTTACTCAAATATTTTAACAAACTCCAAACCTAACTCCTAACCACTAAAAATTAAGATAAATAGCTCCAATTATAAAATGACATGTGTCATATCTCAACTAAAAATTCATATTTATTTTTAAATTAAAATATCTTTTTATCTACTTATTTTTTTTATAATCTAATTTCACCATATTTTCTAAAATTTTATGCTTTTTAATTCAACATACATTTTGATATATTTTTATGAGTTTTTAGTTTTTATATTTTTAATGGGTTTATTTTATTTTAATTCAAATTTTTGCAACTTTAACCTTTATTTCATTTATTTCAATCAATATAATCTTGATTCGTCAAAATCATATACTTTTGGGGTAGTGTTTGACGCGTAAGAGATTGCGAGGGTATTTCTATATGCGGGAAAGCTACGGGAAAGTTACGGGTAACCCAAACAAACACTTACAACTAACACATATACATTCGAAGTGTTGTGAAACGAATTCACTAAACGGGTAAGCAAACAATATAACTATACTTACGCCGCGTCTTGTAGAAGTAAAGTAGTATAGATAAGTAATACTGTAATAGTAACAAAAGAGAAAATTTTATTTCGGATGTGTTTTCTAAAAGTAAGTTTGAATAAACAAGTTTTAACTTTTCAATTCAATAATATACGTATTATCTCTTTTCATTTTCAAAATACACAACAAAATTATGCTATACTCCCTTTAATGAAAAGTTGTTTATAAATACGTACTCCCTTTAATGAATTTTTGACCGCTAGGGAAAAAGGAAGAGAGTGTGAACAACAACAGTAAAAGAAAAGGAAAAAAAGGTTTCCACTAGAAAAAAACATACTAGTGGAGCAGGGTTTTATAGACAGAAAAAAACCCAAACATACACACACTCTCTCACATAAAAACATCAAAAAACACACACACAACAGGTATCACATTTCTTTATACAATTCTCAATGTTTTTGCAGCATTTTTATTACATAATTTAATACCCTTGTTTTTATTGAGATTTGCGTTCTTTAAATTTTACCCAAGTGGGCAGTTTTTACATAGTTGTCCTCTTCTTCATAGCAAAAAAAATCTATAAAAATCTTGACCATATATTTCTAATCCTTTCATTTTTTATCCTAAGTTTTTTTTATTATATATATCTTGTAACCTCATCTTAATATCACTTTTTTTTGCTCAACAAGGCTAGAAGAAAAGGGTTTTAGAGAGAGAAGTGAAAGGGTTTTAGAGAGAGAAAGTGAAGAAGAGTTGATTTTATGTCGGCAAGTTTATTGGTATTGATTGGGGCTCCATTGAAGCTCTGTTTTTCTTCATTTGTTATCTTATTCAGCTGTCTCTGCTGGTTCATTCAGCAGGGCTTTTTACTCTCTTTTACGACTGTCTCGATGCGTTTGAGGCCTAAAAGGTATGTATAAATTAAACCCTAGCTTTTTTATAAAAAAATTATATTTATGTGTTGATTTAACAGATCCTTGATGGGTTTTTGTGGGTTTTGTTTGATTATTTAAACCCTTTTTCAAATTTGTATAAATATTAACAAAAGATATGTTTTTAAGCAGATCTTTAAGGGTTTTTTGTTCAATTGCTAAAACCCTAATTATAACTTTTTATAAATTTTTTGTGTTTTGTTTACAGATCCTTGATGGGTTTTTGTTGAAATGAAAAACCCATGTTTTTGTTATTGTAATTTTCTAATAAAGGTTGTGTTTTTAATGGGTTTTTGGTTATTTTCACGCAGGACTTGTTCTGGTGTTGAATGTTTTGGTGGATTTCATATAAACCGATTGTTTGATCTTTTCTTGTTCTTAAGAGGGCCTTTGACTTAAACCTTAATCAGTTTTGGTTTTAATTTTGAGGAATTTAGTTTAAGTTTTCGTACTATTTTAGTTTTGGGTTTAATTTAAGGATTAAAAGCCGCCGGAATTTGATAACTGAAGATATGAGTAAGTCGAGAAATAAAGCGAAATTTGTCGAACTAAACAAACCCATGAGGAAAATCCGGGTCATTTGCTACGACCCCGATTTGACTGATTCATCAGACGATGATGAACCCAACAAAAAACATAAACCCTATGGTAATAAACGGATAGTTAAGGAAATCAAGATTCCGGTGGTTGGTAACGATGGTTGTATGGTGGCTGCTGGTGGTTGTATGGACAAGGAACTTGAGAACGAGAGTTCGTGTCAGGATAGTAACAACGGCGAAAAAAGTATGAAAAGAAAGAGGGTTTTGACTAAAACCCCAGGGCTGGTATTGGGTCCGAAACCACGAGGTGTTCGGCAACGGAAATGGGGAAAATGGGCTGCTGAGATTCGTGACCCGTTTAGGCAAAGAAGAGTTTGGCTTGGTACTTATAATACTGCTGAGGAAGCTTCTCGAGTTTATGAAGATAAGAAACGGGAGTTTGAAGCAATGGCAGAAGCTTCTAAGGGTGGGTCAAATACTGTTAAGTCAGTTAAGTCGATTAAGTCTGTTGCGGTTTCACAACCAAAACAAGCTGCTTCTGAAGAGTCGGTTGGTGTAATTTCACACAACTCACCTTTATCTGTTTTGGAACATGATATAAACAATTCAACCGCAGTTTCTCAATCAAGCAATGCTGAGAACAAAATGGAACTCACTATGGACGTGGCCGAAGAAGAGTTGAGTTTAGCGGAAATTGGTCAAGGGTTGGATATGAAGTTGGAGCTTGACTCGATGTTCTTTGATGAATTTGCTTCACCATTGGATGGTTTTGGTGATCTAGATGATTTTCAGCTATGTGGATTTGACGATAATGAAGCGTGTGAACTACCTGATTGGGATTTTGATGAATTGAACCCTGAAGAGCTTTCTTGGATGAACACATTGCGGGTTGATGAGCAGTTGATGAACGAGCAGCCACTTAATATCGCGTGCTTATAAGTTTTGCAGTAATTAGGAGAGTGTTATTTAAGGGGTTTAAGCGATTAGTCCTCTTAAATTACAAAGGTTTTGTTTACTTTATGTGTCTTTTTTATTGGTTATATATGTTTTTGTTGAAGAGTCCTTTGGGTTTTATTGTGCTATTAGAGCCGTCCAAAGGTAATGAATGAGTTGTTGCTGCTTCAAAATGTTTTAAAGACTATTTATTACGCTATATGTTTTGATGGTAATTTTGTGTGGTTCATCTGTTTTTACATATGCTTTTGCTTCACGTTGTTAGCTAGATAAAAATTGCAGAGTATTGTGATTTAAAACGTTTGTTGAATGTGGTATGTGTCACACTGTAGCATGGTTGCCATCAAAATGCACCATTTGTCTACACTAGTCTTGAGTCCACACACTTAGGGTGGTGGCAACAATGTATCCCCATCCCTCATCATCTCTCACTATCCACCAATAACATTCTTCCAGCTCATCTCATCCTCACACCACCCTTCACCATAGATTTTTAGTGGCAACCATGTATCCCTACCCCTCACCACATTTAATTATTAAAACCGGCCTAACGGCTAAAAAATAGTTGTTGCATTCCTTTACCCGCCTCGGGCTTCTTCCCCGCTGCCTCATCATGCCGCTCGAACCCGCAATGCTTGCGGCGGTGTAGCCGCTCGGGCTGGCCAAGCCCGAAGCCAACCCGCTTTCCGTTGCCACCACCCTTAGACTTCACATGCAAGGTATGTGTCATTGTAGCATGGTTTCACATCAAAATGCACCATTCACCAAGATATAGTTTGGTTTTGTGATATGTGATGATACCATTACTCATGTTAAAATTGATTCATCTTAAATCTAAAAGATAACAATAAGATAATCACTAGTGTTTCAGATCCTCTAAGAATATGAGGAGATTATGGTAAAGCACGATGCAAAATTAATGTACTCCGTATGTGTTTGCATGTGCTGATTAAATAAAGTTGAGGGGCTAAGTTGTTGATATGTCATTATCATTTACTTGGTTAGTTTTTGATGTGGAAGGGCGTAGACCCCAAGAAGCAAAAATTTGGTAGAAATAACACGACTTTTCAAAGAGGTCATGCAGTTAAGTTTGATATGTACAAAATTACATATTTAAGCATCACATGCATTTTTAATCCTTTTATAGGGATACGAAGGAAATACGTGCGTTTATTAAAAATACTTAACATATCACTATTCTTTAGCTCGAAAAGAAAAGCAAAAATCTAACACACCAATTTTTCTTAGTTCACTTGCGGGTTGTGAACTTTATGACTTTATGCTACACACTATACACCGCCATAACTTGTTGGTCAATTATTTATAATAATTACAATTATTATAATAATTTGAGTTATTTTCAAAGTCGGCTTTCGGTATGTTAGCTATTGAATTTTGTAGGCCACGTCTTGGAATGGACGCTAATTTTGACTAAAGTAATCTCCTGTTGTCACCAACACTTTCAAAGATAAATATTCGCATACACATGATTTTAACAAGATGCAAAATTCAATACACAACACGTACAAGGACATATGCTAAGACTATAATAGTAAATGGACACTAGCATGATTGATTAAGCTTAATAATTGCTTTATTATTTATGAGTTTGTAAATTGCGAAGCTATTTTGATAATAAATTACATAGTATCCTCATCAATAAACAATAAAATTAGTTTAAGAGAGTGTAATTGTATAGCATTATATGGAGAGAATTTTTTAAATAAACATATATACACACACATATTATCAAAATGGAGCCTCGAAAAAAGAGACAAAAATTGATACATTTTTAACCTGGTGATCAATTGGGAGAGAGCAAAACATTTGTTCTTTGTGTATTTTTGTCTTTTAGCAAGGCGACGAGCAATTGTGAGGGAGAGCAAATCATTTGCTTTTTGCGCATTTTGTCTTTTGGTGAAGCGGCGAGCAATTGAGAGGGAGAGCAAAGTATTTGCTTTTTGTGTATTTTGTCTATCAGCGAGGATATGTGGCTGAAATGAATCAGAGTGCAAATGGTTTACTCGCCTAAAATGTTGATTTTGGTAAACTCTGAAAGTGTTGATTTTTATAATTAAGTGTGAGAAGTGTTTGTTGTGGAATTTTATTTTGCTCTTCTATGCATATGTAAAATGGAGTATAAAAATCTTGATCTTTTATCTATTTTTTAAGTTTTAAGTTTATTTCATGTATTCTCATCTAGTCATCTTCATCTCATTTATCTCTATATCATCTAACTTTTGTCACTTTGCTCTCAAGCTCATTGTTTTTCCGACTGAAAGTGCTTCATTTAGTAAGAAATGATTCAAGTATACAGTTTTCATATTCATAAACACATAGGATTTCTGACGTGTCTTATCTAAAGTTGGAATTTGATTATGACGTTTGTTTTGACTTTTATGTGTCGAGTGATGAATCCATGTATTTATAAATAGAAATAAAATAAAAAATGACACAACGAATTATATAAAGTGTACTAAGCAATCGTCCTTAATTGACATTACAATTCAAGTATACAAGCACAAACATAATGATATAAACTGAATTCTAACATCATACAATTTAATTCATCTCTTAAGTAACTTAAATCCTAATTAATAATCATGTGCATCGAACGCGTTTTCTATATTGTTATCATAAATTTGTTGATTAATAAATATTTAGCAAACGAATTAATGTTTGGCAGGCCTAGCAGACGATATCTACAACTTGAGGTTCTTAAAAGTTGTCATATCTTACATTAAGTTACAGAAAAGTTATCATAGAGCATCGGGGTGTTATGATATTCAAAGGGGCGATCTAAACTTGCACCCCCCATTCTCTGGCACCTCACACTGGCCTCAATTGCGTCATTAGCAATCATTTTTTTTTTTTTTTTTTTTTTTTTTTGTATAATTTTATTTGTGTAGTGTTTTTATATGTATAGTGTATTTAATTGTGTAGTGTTTTTATATGATATTTATTTTATGTTATGCTTTTTAATTGTGTATTTGTTTCCATTTAATTAAACAATAACAATAAAACATTAAACAAGTAAAACAACAATGTTTTCAATATTACAACGAAATCTACTCCACATGAAGATTATTAATGTCATCTATAAGCTCATAGAGTATTCCACTCGGCTGACATGCGTGATCAACTGGATTTTTTTGCCAATTCCAGTGATGCCTCCAACGCCTTTATTTTTGCCTGCAACAAATTGTTTTCAGCCAATAGCATGTTGATCATTGTATCTTTAGTTTAGCGGTTTGAGCACTGCGTTGAAGAAGAGGCTGCACCAAAGTACTTTTGTTGAAATATTTCCTTCCACATGAAGTATCGACATCCATAGTCTTTAGTCTGGCGTTACATGCGAAACAATTATAAGAAATGTATTCTAAACAAACAAGTTATTGATATATTTATTTACGCAAATAAGCAAACGTTTAATTATTTACCTTTGAGAAAGGACATGCATAATACTTCAGACCACAAGTTTTGGGCTTGTGGGATGTTCTTTCAATTATTAATCCACGTTGACAACGACAAAAGTAAGGATTTTGTTGTTGCATCTGGCCAAAAGAATTTGTATAATTATTCACAACATAAATTAGTAATATCATGGTTCACAAAATTAGAAGCTTTGAATACATAAATAACCAATCTTGTTATAGATTAATAGTTGATACATGGTTCACAAAATTACAATATAACTAGAAACATAAGATCAATCACGCGTAGTCGCTCCAATGATGCTGCCATCGTCCCCACGAGACTCTAACTCACGAAATCGTCTCCTCAATCCGTCAATCTCTCGCTCGTACTCGTCAAAGCGAGACGGCTGTAACAAAAGATGAGGAAGAACCGGAGGACGGTGTATAAAATTGTCCTCATCTGCTGCTGGAGATATAGCTGAGAGGAGGCACATAAGATTGTGAAGAAAGCACATAATTTGGACTCTCAACACGGCCGTGGTGTGTGGTTGACACAATGAATGTCCCTCACGAATGTCATCCGATTCCGTAACAAAAGATGAGGAAGAACCGGAGCAGGGCGAAATCTGTAACAAAGATGACGAGTCGTTTGCTATAAATCGAATCGTCTATACATGTTTTGTCATTTACAATATAAATCGATGTCGTCTATACATGTTGTGTCATTTACAATATAAATCAATAACTGTTTTCTACGTATATCTAAACATCCTCCGTCGTTGAGCAAACACATGTTCCCATGGCGCGGCCTCGGCATTTCTAAAATGTCTCCATTGTGGGTGATTATACGGGAGTGGTGAGTCTTCATCAAGAACCGCAAGAACGAAGTGAGCACATTCGTTGTTCCCCACACGAAGAATCACAACCGGAGACAATATTTCTGCTGAATCGGGAGAACCTCTCAGTGGAAGACACAAAAGAGATTGTGAATTGGTTATACATACAATAGGACGGTTAAGAGATGTAGCAATAACCACTCCCATTTATGGCATAGTCATCCAATAACGCCGGGTCTTTGCACCTCTAAACCAATTCATCGAGTTACGTATAGATGTAAAAGAATCACCCCACATTTCCCTGTAAACTTCCTCGTTATGTCTACCTCTTCCCTGGCAAGAGCTCGAATTCTGGGCCACATTTCTTGCTGATGGCCAAGACCTACGGCAAGAGCTCGATAGCCACAATTTCCATCACCCTCCACGTTAAAGATCCCCATGATCCAGTGTCGGAAAAGAGCTGGAATTTCAGTCATACAATATTCGCTAAAGTAATCTGGAACGTACAAGTGGTGTCTTAAGTCGCCATCGCTAGGTCCTTCGTTAGGTCTTTCGTTTAAGTCTGGGACGTTAGAAGGCTCTCCCACATAAGAACTGTGTCTCGCAGATTCTTTATTTACTTCTGGGACTTTTTTAGGTTTTGTGTAGCTTCTGCGGTGCCTTGTGGGGGGTTCTTCGTTAGGTCCTTCGTTCAAATCCGGGATATTTGGTTTAGACTTGGATTTGTTGTCCTTTGCTTCGGGCGTCCACGATTACTTTCTTTAACAGCAGGTTGTTGGTGACCAGATTCAGGGCGTATATACCTTTGAGCTGTTTAACATATTTTTTTTTGACAACGCGATGCTCGGTATAAACACTTTGGAATTTTTGTACGTCATCTTGACAAGAAAAATATTCAGGCTCTTCAGGCCCTTGAGGATATTGAGACTCTTGAGTATTTCGGACAACTGCAGGGACGCTTAAGGTTCTCCAAAAATTATCAACAAAACCAAGCGGAATAGGCAATCCTGTATTCGAAAAAAGGAACTACTTAAAATTATCGGTATCGACGGGGAGAATAACTTGATAGGCATAAATTTGAAATACATACCGTTTGCTTTAAGGTAATACAGTTGGTGATAGCATGGTAAACCATAAATTGACATATGATGATCACATTGATGTGGGTCGACATCCCGTTGACTTTCTGCGAGTAACAGTAGTAAAGCATCTCTTGAAACATTATAGCGCAATTCGCTAAATAGCTTATCCTTACACGCATGCAGTTTCTTGATTTTGCTTGTATTCAAAGAGGCTCGTATCGCAGTTTCTTGCGCAGCTATAATCTTGTCGACCGAACACAACAACGTGTCTAAGCTGGACTGTGTGTAGCCCAAGTATAACTTCAACGGCGTGTTGACTCTCAACTCTACATGTTGTTGTTTGGCCGAAGCTGCGATATTGATCGGTAATGTATGACACAAACATGTTGTCGTAATCTTCTGCCGATTACGGAAATACCGAAAAACATCTGATAAAACAAAGAATTAACAAAGTGAGAAAACAATTCGATTAGTTATTTATTAAATAATAAAACAAAGAATTAATGGTTAAGTACCCGGTTTTTGGGCTAATAAATCTTGTAGGTGCTCGTAATAATGCGTGAACACATCTTCGGTCGGAGTTGTAACCATCAATTCCCATGTCCATCTAACGGACTCATACTCCTTTAACGAATCGAATCTGTGTCTGCAATGCTTTAGCACATTTTGATTGATATGCCATCGGCAGAGTAATCTGGTAGCGTTTGGGAATTCTTAGCGCATGCCCCAGCAACGCTAAATCTCTGTCGGTGACGATAACCCGCGGGTAATATTGTTCTTGTATCACCAACTTAACACATTCCAACACCCATTTGAAATTTGGCTATTTTTCCTTGTCCAAAAGCTAAACGCCATTGAGAATGTTGTGTTTGTTGGAGTAACCCCAACAATTATAAAGAATGGCAGTTTAAACATCGTGGTGTTGTATGTGGAGTCCATCAGCATGATTTCCGGATATGTTGTCCACAAGGCATATGACGTCGGGTGAACAAAAATATTTCATCCAGTTCATTTGTGTGGTCATTTATCCTAGGGTAATATGTATAACCTTGACGCTGCAAATGTACTAACAGGAGTTGTATCGGAGTCAAATCACCACGATTGGCGCGGCGTATCTTGTCTTGTGCATTGTATATCGTTTTAATGCCGAACCGTTATTCGGATCGCTCTCTTTTATTGCGAAAGTATAATTCGTGGTGCTACATCTTGTTCGTCACTGCTTCACAAAAGCGAACTCATTTTCTTTTAATCGCATGGCTTGTGAAAAACCATGGAACGAGTCTACGAATACATGATTATGCCTCAGACACTTGACATTCAATATCCAACCATTTTTACGTTTATGAAATTTCGCTAGTAATCTGAATGGGCAATTAATTTTAGCGATACTAGTCTGCCGTTCAAGTTCATCTTCTAAACCTTCACGTCAGGCGTCCCATATCTAGAACACAACAATTCGATAGAGTACTTATAGCCCCTATCTGTTTTAGTTCTTCCTTTAACAATAAGAAAACCAATCGATTCAGCAGTAGATTTCACTCAATCAATTAAAGCATCTTCATTACCGAACACCTAAAAAATAAAAAACACAAAAACATTTATAAAATATTTTAACATTTATAAAATATTTTAACAACTTTATTAAAATTTACAACATTTTTAACAACTTTATTTAAAAAAATACTAATACAACTAATACTATTTTACAAAAAATTAACAACATTTTTATTAAATTTTTTTAACAAACTTTTTATTTTTATTTTTAACAAATATATACAATGTGCGCCCCTTGTTTTGAGAAAACCGGTTTTGACTCAATTATATCTCACTGTCTCTTTTGTCTCGTCTCTAAATCTTTCACACACTCAATTATATCTCTCTCTCTCTCTTTTGTCTCCTCTCTTCTCTCTCTCTAAACCCGGCGTCTTTCCGGCGTCTTCTCCGGCCACGCACCACCAACACTACATACCCCATATACCAAAAGATAGATCGGGAAAAGGTGATCATTTTAACATAGGGCACGCGCGGTATTTCTCACCGACGCGCCCTAGATCTAAAGTTTCTATGGTTGCGTATGTGAAAGTAAACGGGATGGTTTCTATGGTTCTTGAGGCCTGTTGTTTTTGGTTGTTCTAGATACCAATTTGGATGTTTCTATGGTTCATGAGGCCTGTTGTTTCTATGGTTCTTGAGGCCTGTTGTTTTTGGCTCATGGATGGTTTCGATAGTTTCATCAGGTTCAACTTAGCCTGTTGTTTTTGGTTGTTTTGGCTCATGGTTGTTTTTGCTCATGGTTGTTTTTGGTTGTTTTGGCTCAGTTTTTTTGTGAGCCAAAAAATAAACCGAAAACGTAAGCCGAAAACATAAGCCAAAAAAATAAGCCGAAAACATGTATGCTCATAAGTCGGTAAATAAGCTTAAACAAACACCCCGTAAAATTAACTTGTGTTTGGTACTTTCCTAATAAGGTGTTTGTTTAAGTTTATTTGTGAGCCATGGCAGTTGGAAATTGTTGAGCCATGGCAGTTGGAAATTTTTCTATGGTAATTTTTAGCCATGGCAATGATGATTTTTTTTAAAAAAAACTTAAAGAGTTTTGGCGTGGCAATACTAAATTTGCAGCCAACATGAGCTAAAAAGCTATAAATCTGAGCCTATTCGAAAAGTTTACCTCTTGTGTTACAAATGGTGACCCAGACATGGTTGTTTGTTGGTGCTGTTGTTGCATTTTGTTGTTGCTTTGCTGTTTGGTGTTGTGGTGTTGGTGCTGATGGTGTAGTTTGTGTTGTAGCTTTCTTTGTTGGTGTTGTGGTGATGTTGCTTTCATGTGGCATTATAAGCTTGTGAAAGCCTGCTATGCTGGTACCCCTTTGAGAATCTTTGTTACTTTCTCGTGAATGCCTGCTTGTGAGGCTTGTGGGACTTTGAGAATCTTTGTTATTTTCTCGTGAATGCACCTGCTTGTGAGGCTTGTGGGACTTTGTCCTTGTGCATGGGAAGGAAATATTGGGGTGCAAGATTAGATTGTTTCCTGTGGGATTGTGACTTAAAATTTTTCCGAGGCGATGATGATAAAAACCGAATGGACGGTAAAGTGAGATCAAATCTTACTTTGCAACCTTCGGGTTTGAGCCTAAAAATTTTCCGAGGCGATGATAATTTTTGAGCCTAAAAATTTTCCGAGGCGATGATGAAAACCGAATGGACGGCAAAGTGAGATAAAATCTCACTTTTGCAACCTTCGAACTGAGCCTCAAAAAATCTCCGACTACGTTTTTTTTAAGCTTTAAAACTGATTCTTGTTAAACAACTGGAACTTGTAAAAAAAAACTTGTATAAGTAAAAACTGATTCTTGTAAACAACTGGAACTTAAAAACTTGTAAAGAAAAAAAAGTGTATAAGTAAAAAAAAAACTGGAACTTGCAAAAAAAAACAAATGGTGAAAGTGACAAGTCACGGAAACCAATGTCCAATGATTTGGGAGGAGAGAGGAAACGCAGGCACCCCCTAATATTTTTCTAGGGGGTGCAACGATAGTAGGACCCTATTCAAATAGCTGACGTTTGAGTTTCATTCGATGCTAGATTTTTTTTTGAACGGTGACTTTCATTTTTTAGGATTAAGATCACACCCACCAAACAATGGGCCTTAATCCACCACATACTCAGACTATGTTGTCTTAACCGGTTCCACGCTGGCGTAGAGGGGATTTAAACGACGTTCGCCCGGAAACCATACCGCCTCCACACGATTATAAATCGCTGGAGTAACGGCTGGAAGAAAACCGGGGCCGGCTTGGATTCGAACCTGCGCAACTAGTGGCATACATGCTCTCCTCTTCATTGCCTAATATCAACAGAGCTTGTGGTCCGCAAATGAGGACTTCCCGGAAGGTCACCCATCCGGTACTACTCTCACTCGTGGCTCGCTTAATTGCTTAAGCTTCAACCACTAGACCACAAGTCGCACCTCCACACGATTATAAATCGCTGGAGTAACGGCTGGAAGAAAACTGGGGCCGGCTTGGATTCGAACCTGCGCAACTAGTGGCATACAGGCTCTCATCTTCATTGCCTAATATCAACAGAGCTTGTAGTCCGCAAATGAGGACTTCCCGGAAGGTCACCCATCCGGTACTACTCTCATTCGATGCTAGATCATTTCAACATTCACGCTTCAAAATAATTTTTTAATTATAAGAGTATTTGCAATAGGTTAAGTTGTCAATAGCCTTTTCATATTCTAAAAAGTCGTTAAGAAGTGTGTTGTTGCACTTCATCAATAGCTTTTTGAAAAACTTTATACAAAAACTTGACAAACATAAAATCTTTCTTAAAAGATTTAGCTAATAAATATAATGAACTTAAAGTGGTTTTAATGCCTTGCCAACAAATGTACCTCACATAGGTCTTTTCTTTGTCAAACCAAAACTCCAATTTAGTTGATGAAAGAAGAGGAAATCGACTTTGTTGTGAGTCATGGTGAATGGTGTTTGGTGGCTCTTAAATGTCTACTCTTACTCTCGTTGTTCACCAAAGCCATCACATTTACATCTAGGGGCGTAGCCAGAAATTTATTTATTGGGGGGCCAATTTTTTTTTTAAATACATCAACAAGTGCTAAAAGAACATCATAATATATAATTATGTAAAAATGTTGCAAAAAATTTGTTCATTTAGCGCTTTAGTTGCACACGGCGCTCATCCGCATCATTAAAATCATCTAAAAGTGAATCTAAACAAAATTGTTAAGTTAGTCATTACTCATTAGATCAGTAACCTACTAAGTATAAAATTAAGTTACTTACCTAATTAAAATAAAGTATTCAACCTAAAACATGTAAAGTATAAAATTAAGTTACTTAACCTGATTGAATTTGACGAGACTTTGTGTGGACAAGAACATGAGGTAATGTTGAGGTCTTGAGGATTGTTTAGCTAATTAGTGCGGAGTATTTATATAAGAAGTGATATATTCAATAATCGGTGAAGTTGTATAAGAATTGGGATTTCTAGTAGAAAAGGGCTAGTATAACTATATTAATTTTGTGATGGGCCAAAAAATATCTAGAGATGGACTAATATATATGTACAAATGTTAAAATTTGTGGGTGGGCCATGGCCTACCTTGGCCTCTACACACCCACGCATCTGCTTACATCAACGCTACATCATCATTCACTTAATCACCTCACATCACACTCATTTTTCTAACAAATTTTATTAAAAATTAATACGTATGAGAGCTTCAGCCTAACTGGATCCATACACTCTATACTAGCCCAACACGAGCCCGCAAAGGCTAAAATTTAGCGACAAACAACACTTCCCCAGGTTACACTGAGATAAACCTTGCATGGTGAACACATCCATACAAAAATCACACATGGCAGACAAACTAGGTCATTACAACAAGACATCACGTGCCACCGCCTAATTCGCAGAGAAGTAGTGCTACAACTAGGAGTGTTAATGAGTCGAGCTTTTAGCGAGCTACTCGAGCTCAGGCTCGATTAACTCGAGCTCGAGCCTACAAATTGTCACGCTCGAGTCAAGCTCGAACAAAATATCATGCTCATTTAGTTAAACGAGCCGAGCTTTTATAAGCCAATATTCGGTCGGCTCGTTCGAAAACTCGTTTAGTTACTCGATTCGAACGAACCGATTGAGCCTTTCGAGCTTAACGAGTCGAACGAGCTAAACGAGCCACACATCTAATTTTTTTCAAACTTTTTTGTTTTTGTTTTAATAAGTATTGATAATTTATTTTTAATTCAAAACAATAACTATGAAAATGTCAAACTTTATGAGCATTTAATTAGATACTATTTGAAAGCCATGTCAATCTTAGGCCCTGTTTGGCTAAGCTTATTTATCATAAGCCGATTTGGGCTTATTTTTTATAAGCTCCAATTTTGTGGCTTATTTTGAGACTTGTCGGCTTTTATAAGTTTATCATATCATAATGAGCTTAAATAAGCCGACAAGTCTCAAAATAAGCCGTAAAATTAAGGCTTATAAAAAATAAGCCGAACTTTCATGAAATTTCGGCTTATTTTTTATAAGCCCCAATTTTATGGCTTATTTTGAGACTTGTCGGCTTTTATAAGTTTATCATATCATAAGAAACTTAAATAAGCCGACAAGTCTCAAAATAAGCCACAAAATCGGAGCTTATTAAAAATAAGCCCAAATCGGCTTATGGTAAATAAGCTTAGCCAAACACCCCCTTACTTTTTGGGTTTTACTTGTATCTCTTTTCTTTCCTTTATTTTGTGTCCTTTCGTTCTATGTAGGATGCATTTAATTTTATACTTTTGTGTTTTCCATTTAACACTAAAAAAATATACATAAAAAAAACTTAAGAAAGAAATGAACTTAAAAGTACAAATCACTTAACGATTTATTTTTATAAGAGGGTTTTTAACTTTGTTTGCCTAGAGGCATGAGTTAAGCAATCATAAGTGGTACGAAAAGGTACACAAAAATTCACAATGCCAAACGAGTGTACTTTTATATGGGTCCCGGTGTATTTTTTATATATTTTTATTGTGCTTAACTTGTGCCCCTAGGGCACAAGTTAGAAAAACCCTATATATTTTAATTTGAAGACATGTTTTTTACTTGTGTTCAGTAAAGACGATCGCATACAGTAACATTTTTAACATTTTGAAATGTAAGTCATATTTTCTCACACGCAAGTAAAGTAGACATGTTCAGGGCTAACACCGACTTATATTACATACTTCGGTAATTTTTCGTTATGTTTTGGGCAATTGTTTTATAACAATTTTTTTGGGTAACAATGGTTTTCGATCTTTTGACCGACTAATCCACGAGATTTAAACCAATCGACACACAGACTCAAACTGGATACTCTCTCCGTCTAATATTTATTGTCCACATTTTCATTTCAAGTTGTTTCAAATTAATTATTCGCTTTCAAAAATAGATAAGGAATTTAGTTCGAGTTTATCATATTACCTTTATTTGAGATTATTATTACGAACAATAAAAAAGTTTAAATTAATTAAGTAAAGGTAGAACTGTCATTATTAAAAAGTAAAAAAAAAGAAGAAGATATAATGACGATGATTTCCTTATACTGCGTATTTTATTATTAAAAAGTAAAAAAAAAGAAGAAGATATAATGACGATGATTTCCTTATACTGCGTATTTTTTTTTCTATAAACATAGTTAGAGCGGATGAGTAACTATCTTTTAACATAGTTAGGTGTAACATGTGCATATGCGCATTTGTTTGGATACAGATCCTTTACATGTACCGGATAATCATAATCAGGGGTGTCAAAAATCCTGACCCGACTCGAATCCGACCCGGACCGGAACCCGACTAAGCATATTCGGGTCGGGTTACTCGGGTTAGAAATTGAATTCGGGTCAACCCGAGTAACCCGAATACTAAATAGGGTCGGGTATCGGGTTGAGATTTTTTGGCTAAGTCGGGTTCGGGTCAACCCGTTTGACCCGAATAAGGATTTTTTTATTTTTTTAATATATTTATTTTAGAAATTTTCTATATAAATTAGAACAAATAAATAGGCAATTTTTTCACTATTTAACTTATATTCGGGTTGACCCGAACCCGAATTGACCCGAACCCGACTAACCCGAATTCAAATAGGATCGGGTTCGGGTAAATTATTTTTAGCCTTGACCCGACTTTGACCCGACCCAAATGACACCCCTAATATAATGAAACAAACTTTGTATAAAGCTATATTTTTCTTGAACCAAATAATCTTGGACGTTAGCTGTTATATTGATTATGGGTTTCTTAAGTTTGTTAGGCCTAACAAACTTAACAAGCCCATAATCAATGTCTAAACTAACGTCTAACAAATAAAACATCTATGTGCTTGAAACATCATACTAAGCTAATCAATGTAATAAAAGCCATAAAAGCATAAACAATTTCCCATGACTAGATGTGTCACAAAATCACAAATGATTGTGTAGCGCATGGTAATGAATCCAGTTACACTCCCCAGTCCCCACTACTAGAACATTCACTAAATTTAACAAAGTTGAAGCTAATTGTTTACTGTTTCTTTTTTCTAAGATGAAATGAAATTTAAGGTTGTAACTAAGTCAGGGCTTGTTAGTGGGCCTTTGTCTAAATTAGTTTTTATTCAGTCGTGATTGATAAAGGCCGGTCTATACAGCCCAAAAGTATTAGAAACAGGAGAAAAAAACAAAAACTTAATTCACTCACACGACTACAAGATGTAAAGATGTAACAAAGAGAGACGATGGGAAGAGAAATACAAAACCAAATATCGCAAAACACTAAAACATGGGACCACAAGTAGGGATGAAAGTAAGCCAAGCCGTTGTAAAAGGTTCGGACCGAATCGTTTCAAACTCAAAACGAGCCGAGCCTAAGTGTGTTTGAGCCCGAACTCGAGCCTAAGTTGGGGCTCATTTAATAATCGAGCTCGACCACGATCTTTATTATAAAGATTGAGTTTGCTCACGACTCACGAGCCTTAGAAACATATATGTATGCATACTTCATATAAGTATGACTACATTAGCTCGACCTCGCATGCTTAACATGCCAAATTTTATTTGAGCTTTTTCTCGTCCAAGTATTTATAAAAATGGTTAGTGCTTGAGTCGAGACAGAGTTTATGAAATTTGTCTAAAAAAACAAGGCTCAAAACGAGCAGGATTCAGGCTTAGCTTGGTTCGTTTACACACCTAATTTCTACAAGCAGTAGAAGATTTTTACATTTTAATTATAAAGGCAGGCAGGCAGGCAGGCATGCAGCTGTTTGATAGAAACTTCACAAACTTGCTACTAACCCAATTAGATACCCTTCTATAATAGTATAAACCGAGGCATTACCCTTGACAAAAAACGAGACAGATGACTGATCTGGAGGCCCAAATTTTATTGTGTGCAAGCTAGGAGCCTAGGAGGGGATATAAACACCATTTTAAGAGCACCGAGTACAAGAGTTGTTGGCTTGAGCCATCACCCTTGGCGCCACCCTATGGCGTGAGACACCACACCGAGACTAGGCTGGTGGAGTGGTGGGTCTTGGCGCTGTGGCAACCGCCGATAGCAACCAATATGTAAGTCTTTTCGCTCAAAAGTAAGATACAACTTGTGGTTCGTCAGAAATAGTCCATAAGGTTGATACTGTACTTTGACCAAATCAAACTAGGTAAAAAATCGACTAGAAACACTGCTTGCCAAATCGTTTTATGATTTTTGTTGAAGTTGTTTTGACCATTGTGATATAATTGATAGTAAGTAACTATATAATATAGAGATTAATTTGCATATTAGAATTCATCCTATCATTTTGAGTTTTGTTATATTTAAATTATATGGTTACTTATTCTTTTATACACACAACAATATTATTCAGTATATTTTTTTCCACTCATTATCTCTCTACATTCAAGTCGTCAGTTCTGACACTTGTCATGATCCTGTAAGTATGAATATAAGTAGGAACAAGTAGTAGAAGGATATATCATTTCTCTTTTGCTAAAAGTTTTGTTATATCCTCCAAAATTATATGAATACTTATCTTCCTGCACACTCAAATATTATATATTTTAACCAATAACAACGACTAGTCTATAGTTATTATGTTTTACTTGGGTTGAATTAAGTAACCCATCAATTCATCACCTAACGGCCCATACACGAAGATAAGCATTAGATATTTAAATGTAACTTGTTTTATTTTTCTTTTTGAACAACGAGACTAAATTCATCACCCGACAGTATACACAATTCACATGTGATTTTTAAATTAATAAATTACATGTGATTTTCGAATCACATAAAATATAATGTTTTTGGGCAAAATTTTTGAAAAGAATATTGTTTAAAGTATATAAATGTGCTTATCTATAAAAAGATAATTTACTTCTTGTCGCGATGATATAATTATTTTCGTGTAACGATTAACGGTTTGCGAAATATTTTAATTTTAAAAAATGATGAAAGTGAGTTTTTTAGATAATTAATTAATTTAAATTAATAATTAATCTAAACCATTTGATGTAAAGATGATGGATGACTAAATGATTTGATTTTTACAGAAAAGTACCCGTAAGAAACTTTTGTCATTTTATAATATACGAGTATGTTAACTAAGTGCAAGTACATTAGCGTTTTAATTTTTACGCACTTAAATTCTTGAGTAAATTACATGGATGGTTTATGTGGTTTGTCCAAAATTGCATCTACCGTTCCTGACATTTTCAGGTTGCATATACCGTCCTTAACTTTGCAAAAAATAACACCCGTAGTCAATTTTTTAGCCTTCGTTAATTTCTTTCGTTAAATTGTCTCAGGTGCCTTACACATGAGGGCATAATGGTCATTTTACCTATATTAAATTCATAATTTATATTTATTATCATTTATTTATTTTTTATATCCTTAGTTATTTTTTATTCTAATTTACCTTTTATTGTTATATAATATAAAACAAGTAGCCTGGCGTCCATCGCGTTGCGGCGGGACTTTTTTTTGAAAGTGTTTGATAAATAAGCAAAATACGAATAGCTAATTTGTTTAATAATGAAGTGAAAGTTTCTTTGATGACCGACATTATCATTTCACTGCCACTCGCTTATTTTTCTAATAGCGTCAGCTGCAGCATTCACGATTGCATTCATTATGAAAATGAGAAACTTGAAGACGCGTCACTCGTGATTAAATCTTGGGTAATGGACTTAACTTCACCCTTGATTATACCCACGAGCAACTCTCCTCAGTCATAGAAGAACTCCACTTTCGAAACCTATAACAAAAATCTTTTAAGTCCACAACTTGAAAACTTTGGAATAAGTCAAAACAGTTATACTTCGGATAAGATTAACCTTAAATCCCCTGTGAGGTTCATATGTTAAGACACTTTGCATCATTAAAGTAAAAAATTATCCTCGTATTATAGTGTAGCCATTCTAAAAAACTGTTCATTATTGCTATAAGTCAAGTGAGCTTACTGAGCCGTAGTTAAGTGGCCTGCATGCTTGGATGCCTTATACTCGATTTTGTACAGACACATACACTATGCATATAAATACATGTCTAAACTTGAGTTGTAGGATTAGTATTCAGTTCCACGCAAATAAGTAAGAGCATACCCTCAAGCCTATGTAGTCGCCAATAGAATTTCGTATGCATACAAATTTTCTGGGCTTAGTAATGATTCAGGTTTTTGCACAAAGCTCTGTTTGTAAATGTTTTACAAAAACATGGATTTTTTCCGACATGTGCCAACTTATATAAATCAAGTTGTCACAATTTTCTTTGCTTATGAGTTTTTATTTATTTATTTATTTTTTATAGCTAATGAGGGTTTACGGAGCTCTTATGTGGTCCCTCGGTGAAGTTCTAAACACGCCAGAGGTTATGCGTGAACACATCGGGTATGCTTATACTTTTTGTTTTTCTGCAGATACAACTTTTTAACCTAGACAATGGCGACTCCAAACCCATTTTCAGAAGCTTATGTGACTCAATCATGTTAAATCAAATAAAGAAAAAGACTTGCACATCAGAATGTAAGCTTTGGAACCTGATTTATGGGTCTATTAGCAAGCCCAAAGGTTGCAGAGAAGAGCCAACAGGTCATGAGAAATTCTAGCAGCTTTTGAAGAGCTAAGTTGCCGTATCTGGTACGAAGATTTTTTCACGCTATCCCCCTTTACCAAAAAAAAAAAAAAAAGATTCAATTAAACGCTAGCTAAAAACGGCGACAGGTCAAATGGGTCTTGTGGGTTGAAATTGGTTCAAAGTCAGTTTAATTTGTAGAATGCAAATATTATTGCAACTGTTCAACTAAATCTTTATAAGTTTAAGCATACAAAACTTTAGTGCCACCTGTGAGTCGTTAACGAATGCTATAACATCGTGTGAGTCACTAACGAATGCTATAACATCATGGATTCTTTTTACTCAAAAGATACACCTTATGTTAAATTGGTCCCAGAATATAATCAAACATCTTTTGTGGCTGGATTAATGGGATGTTTGGGATTGCTTATTTTGAATTGCTTGTTTACTGTGAAATGAATAGATAAAAGGTTTCATCCAAACAATACTTAAAACAGCTTATTAGCTCTAAAAGTGAACACTTGAAGCTACTAATTCAAACTAACACACTTCATAAAAATGACCAGATAGGCTATTTAGCCAATCAATCCCAAACACCCCTAAAACTGGCTAACCTTCCATTATAGCATGCCCGTGTAACCCAAGTTCACCAGTCTTTCCAGGAGGGTGCTACAAACCAATAACCCATTTTATATTTTCATGGTAGAACATGAATGGAGTTATTTTTCCTGGTCAAATCTAATAGTAGCAAAATTTAAAAAACGTAATAAAAATAGCAGTGTAGTTCCAGATTTTAAGCAGTAATAATAACACTATTAACATGTTTGTGTATGAGGCTGGTCAGAAATTGCAGTTAGTCTAATAAAAGGATCACTAAATGTAGATTGCAAAAAGAAAATAAAATTCAATTTACCTGAAATTTTCGTTCAACTGTGTGTTCCAGAGTCGCTATCACATCCTGCGAAGAAAATAATAAGATCTTCTATTGAGCTTCAGCTTAATCCTAAACTATTTTATGAATATTCTAGAGTTGATATGACATCCTGTGAAGAAAATAATAAGATCTATTAAGCTTCAGCTTAATTCCAAACTAATTAAAAGGAAGGGTAGGTCTTGATAACTATTATACGTGCCTAATAAGGATTATAGTAATAGGTTTTTAAGACAACACCCGAGTTTACATATTACTGAATCATCTCCTGAGTTTACATATTACTGAATCATCTCCACAACAAAAGCAGTCAAGAACACTTATTGATTCATGTATTACGTACGTGTCACAACAATACCTATTTTTTGCTACATGATAATTATTTGTAAATGCTTATAATAGCTGTGACATCTTCAAATCCAAACACCCCTATTCATGAATCAGTTGGTATCCATTTTATTTTCAAATCCAAACACCCCTATTCATTTTAACATATTAAGCATGATAACCGGTTCATGTTTAATCTCAAACCTCAAATACTCGAATCACATTTTACACTAAAAATTATATATAGCTAACATTTAAATCCTTCAAAATGTAGCAAACTCTTCGCCATACTGGTTGAATTGTTTTTAATTGTTAATACAATACTCATGTTCATTTAAGATAGGTAAAATTTAGATTGCAACACAAAACAGCTGGTATTCATTTTCCTACACATCTCTAAATCGAAACACCTATATTCATTTGAACCTATTGAACATGATAGTTGTTGGTTAGAACATATCCAATGAGAATATTAAAAAATTGAATTTTTAACCGATACAAAATGTATAAACATTTTATGTAACTCTGAAGACCAGTGGCTATCAGATTTTCAACGTATATTTGACTTCTCGAAGTAAGTATAAGTTCCAAAAGCATAAAAAAACAGGATCATTTAGGAAGGACAGACAAAACTTGTGATAATGGTCAGATAGTAGCCAAATTCAAAATGGTTCATGTGGCTTTTGTTGCAGGTCACTCTAGTCACTGTTCTAGTGCTTACAGCATAATATTAGAAGTAGCTAATAGCTGATTTATTGCCCTTTTATTCCGTAACCGCAAGTTGTGAATTTGTCGTACCCAAGTCAGTCCTGATAACATCATTCGTAAAACATTTTCTCGATGCAAAACCCAGAACACAAATGTACCGGTAGTTCAACTTACCATAATCCTTAATGCTAATACAAACAAGTCATAAAAACATTTATTTATATTTTACGATATTCTAATGTTTTGTCGATAACAAACGTAAAATCATTTTAACGAAACAAATAAAATACGTAAAAGGTTTGAGTCAATAATTTACTAACACACTTTTACTAAACATATTTAAAATATATCCAAACATGTTTAGTAAATAAGTTAGAGTAGGGCGGATCCAGGACGGATAAGATGGTTCTACCATATGCTATGCTTCTTACTCACCTAGCTAACTTTTTCTTTGCCTTAGAACCCTATCCTTATATGGATGACCACTTCTTTTGTAACAAAGTCATGGTACCTGATAAGGATTTAAAAGGTACATTTTTTAGGGGTCATTTAAGCCCTTAATCGACCACTTTTATATCCGTTACTGCTTAATTTCGTTCCTTTTCACTTTTTAGGTCTCTTGAAGACGAATTGCTGGAATGACACTTATTCGGACGAAAAGGCGCGAATATATGAAGAAAATAGCCAAAGTCAAGAATCAAGACACTTAAGCTGCTGGAACAGAAGGTGACGGCGTCACAGCCAAATGGCGACGCCGCGCAACACGTTTTGAGACGACTCAGAAGCCAAATTGCTATTTTGCACTTGACGGCATCAAGTTTTAAAGAGTAGGGCGCACAACTCAGACGGCCTAGATTTGGATCCGACGGCGTCTGAAGATGAAGCCAATGGCGTCACAACCATAAGGTGACGCCGTCACAAAGTTGACGTGGCCAAGACGAAAACCTAGTGGCGGCGATCCAACGGTGTCACAAATAAAGAGTGACGCCGTCGCATATTGTAACTCTATATATAGAATTCGAATTTTCAGAATTTTAGAGAGGTAGTTTTGTGGAGTAAAAACCTAAACCGAACTTGGCTGGTCTGGGCAGTATCTTATGGTTTCATACCCTATTTTACAACAAGATAAGTGATTTACTTCATTAATTCAATTATGTCTTCAATTGTTTGTGTGTATGCTTGCATGTTTTCCATGTCCGACTAATTTATTTGTGTGTTTGCTTAGATCTATGAAACCTAGGTATTGAATACTGATTGGTTGTCTCTTATCTTAATTGTGATTGACCTAGTATTGCGATAGGTCATTCGTTGTGTTTTTAGTGCTTGAGTAATCTTTGTGAACATTAGTTTATAATCACCTAGAGTTATTGTAGGCTAAACATCCAAAGGTAACCTTAGAGTTAGTTTATGAATCCTAGAGATTTCGTAGGCAATAACCTTAAGGTAGTCTCAAAGAGTTAGGGAAAAACGCATACCCTACGACCTTAGAAGACACAACGCGTTAAGAATAAGGACGTGACAATTCAACCATCAATAGGAGATAACTAGGGAGTAATAGCATCTAGGTAAACTGTTGTTCCCTATTCACTATCGTATAAAACAGTTAAGTATTTAAAAACGAGCTAATAGTGAAACAATGACTGAAAGTAATGTAAGTAAAACACACTGAATAATTTTCAACATCATATTCTTTATTAGAAATGAATCAAAAAGAATACGTTACCCAAGTACTTGCGGAACAGTACTTGAGATTGAAATGACAAAGTTTGGTGACTCCTCTCGAAGCTCAGGCTAAGTCTGAGCACAACTAAAGTACCCCGAGCTATCTCAGGGATTAAGTTGTATTTGGAGGAGTGAATAGATGGCTTGTGTGTGTGTGTGTTTTTTTACAATTCACAAGCTTAATCTATTACTCCATCTCTTATGCTATTTATACATGTATGAGTTTTAACTCTTTCCTAAGTGACAAATTGACATCCTACAGAAGACAAAATATTGATGTATTTTGTCTTTGTTTACAAAGACTATTTAAGGTAAGAGACAAGACTGCTTTCTTAAGGTCAGTGATGACACTGAGCCTGATCTTTTGCCATTCAGGGAAAGTTGAATTTGGTTGATAAGGACTTCGTCTTATCTGATTCAAACTTGTCCCGCTCATTCTTCAGTCTTCATATCCTTCAGTCTTCTCCTTCAGTTTGTCGTCAGTGTAAGTAGTTGGAGAGGAGTCTTAGAGATTCAGTGAGTTATTGTCATTACTCACTGAATCCATCATCTTCTTCTTGACTCAGTCTTTACCCTTTAAGTTCCGCCTTACTGAGTGGAGAGACTTCTTCTTCGCCTCATACCGAGTATCCTCGAAGATGACTCACGAGAGACTATGCACTCAGTGACCTGTTAGTGTTTAACGGACTAAACACTTGGGCTATTTTCTATTCAAATCCTTGATTAAGGGGTTTGGGTATTTACTGAACCCAACAGTCTCCCCCTATTTGGATATACAAATGGCCTAAGTGTTTGATCAGTGTAAGTGAGCAAATGGCTTCTTCTTACACTGAATGTACTAATGAATACAATAAGGAACACTTAGTATTTTAACAAAACATACATCTTTTATTGATCACATTACATGGTTCCTATCACTAGTACAAAAAGATAAATCAAAATGATGTCAGTCCAGATGGATTCCCAGTGCTTCAAGCTTGACTTTCTTGGTGATGAGTGTTTCTCTGTTAGGATGGTCTCTTATCTTGGCATTTAAGTCAGCACAGAACCTGACATTTGCAGGAGTCTGAATTTGAGAGGCCACTGGAATATAGCTGAGCATTGTAGCCACTCCTGCCTGATCGATATCACTCCACCTTTGGAATGCTGGGTTTCCATAGACATCAATGAAAAATAGCCCTCTTTCAGGCTTTTCAATCACCAGACAGTTTACAAACTTTACACCTTCAGGCAACTCCCTGTTGCATTCGAGTCCAGGCACTTTGATTTCAGGCTGAAACTTAACCCTCTTTCTTTTGCCCTGTGAAGACTAAGGTTGAGATCCTTGTGGTTCAGTTAAGGCAGGCTGAATCCCCAGCTGTGCGGGTGCATCCCTCAGTCTTTCATACCTTTTACTAAGCATCTTCATCAGCTCCTTAACCACCACATTCTGCTTCTTTTCAATTAGTGGACCAAGTTCATCGAGTTCAGTGATCCCAAAGTCGGTGAATTTTAGGGGATCATGAACCTCGAAGTGTCTTTATCATCCCCCAGTAGACGTTCATTGCCAGTGGTTTAGACTTGGGGATGATCTTGACATGCATCCGTGATCTTCTCAGCGCTTCTGCTTGTCATTGTCCGGTTGTAATGGTCAATTCTTGCTTTCACGATGGTTGCAGTTCTTTTGTTCTTTTCTTCCAACTTGCTTCCTCATTTCACCATCTTTGCTGCTGAGCATCCTTGAACTTCGTCTGCGACCCTTTTCAAGCTTCTTAGGGTCTATTCCAATATTTTCAGCTTCCTCAGCGACCAATTTTACCAGTGCTTCTCTGCTTTTTCTTTCTTCCTCAGCAAGTTTCTTTTTCCTATCTTCCTTTGCGAGGTAGGCACTTAGTTTTTGTGGTGTGAGCAGGTATTTAGTGTCGCTGATTTTGTAGGGAATCTTCTCAGGCTCAGGAGTTTTCATTATGTCCTTTCCTTTGTCCTGGCCTGAGGATGCTACCAAGGGTGGTGTTGTTGTCATGATTGGTGTTGTGATTGTCAGTGTTGTTGTTGTTGATGTTGGTGGTGGGATTGATGAGATGGGTATTGCTAAAACGAGTGGTGTTGGCTCCCCCTCAGTGTGAGAGGAAGTCTCTTCAGTGCTCCTCTCCCCCTCAACTGTTGCGGCAATGTCAGTGAGAGCAAGAGTTGGCTCGGACACTAGAGGAGCTTGAGTGGTTTGACCTTTGAAGGCTTGGTAGATTTCAGTAATCATAGCCTTGATATCAGATGTATCTTTTTGGAGACCAGTGACCTTTGTTTCTAGATTAGCCTGAGAGAGTTCCAAGGCTGTCATCCTAGGCCCAAGATTCCACGCCATTGATGAGGAAGCCTTAGCCATATTGGTCACTTGAGCATCCAAAGAGCCCAGTGTTGTCTGAAGAGACTAAACCGAAGATTGAAGACCACGAACATTTGCAGACTTCATCATGTTGATAAGTTCAAGATGGGCTGAGGAATTCTTCAAGTAAGCCTCGGTAGCCTCCAGCACTTTTGAGTTGAGTCTTTGGGTCTTCTTTGATTGATTCCCTGATTTCATCAATCTTGGTCCCACAACTCTGAAGATGTTTGAGAAATTTAGCCAAGTTATCATCCAATCTGTGAAGTTGCTCATACATAAGATCTCTGTGTTCATCAGTGTTAGCATTGAAGGTGAGCACATCGGATTTAAGATCAGCATAACTGGCAGCAGCTTCAGTGTGTTGATCCCACATTTGGTCAGTGACCCCAGAGTATATCTTCCTTGAGGCTTTGGTGATCCACATATACTAGCTGCCGTTCAGTGATTGGAAGAATGTTATCATAGCGGCTAAATTCACCGGAGCTGGATGGTGAGGAGTCCGAGTCATTGTCTTCTGGTTGAAATGGTGACTCAGTATGCTCCTGTGGATCAGGCTGAGGTTCTTGTTCAGATTGAACCTCAGCGTCCACTTCTTCCCCGGCTGATAAAATTACATCGTCACTTTCAGCAGGTTCATCATCAGAAAAGAGTATCCCAGTAACATCAACAATAGTCAACAAGGGGGTGGTGATGGGTTCCATACCAGTGGGTGGTATATTTCCCTCTGAGTCTTTGTCCCCCGTTGACCCCTCAGACACTGGTGGGTGTTTTCCAGTGTCTTCTTTGGAGTCAGGATTGATGATTGGTTCCGTATCGGCGGGTTGTTCCTTTCCTTCCGAGTCTTTGTCCCCCTCTGACCCCTGAGACACTGGTGGGTGTTTCCCAGTGCCTTTGGCGAGTCGATGGCGGTTATATCCCTATCGGCGGGTTGTTTAGTTCCCTCCGAGTCTTTGGGATCAAGCAGTGTGCCCTCGACAAAGGCGTGATTTGCTAATGTCATCCTTGGGCGTTGTGGAAGCGCTCCCCTACCGGCAGGTTGTTTGTTTCCCTCTGGATCTTGGGGAGTAGTAGTTGGGACCAAGGGCACTGATTGTGATTTATCGGTGTCCTTCGTTGTCACCAGGGTGGATGTTGCTTGGTCACCATGTGGGTGGCGATCGATCTTGGGCTTCTTTTGCCTTTTGGGTGTTCTGAAGCCTCGGGGCCTCGAGACTTGGGTTTGGTCTTAGTCCCAGTCTGAGACTTCCCCTTTCTCTTTATAAGATCAGGGTTAGGAGACAATGATTCTCTCTGATTGTTTACAACAACCATATGGGCCGTCAATTCAATATTAGTGACAAGGGATGGGTCCTTTTGAAAATTTGATTGACTTAGGATGCCAGGTAAAGCACAATATTTTTCTTCCTGAGGATAATTTGAACCCAGTAACACTTGCAAAGCACAAGAGACAAACCTAGGATACAAAACATATTTCATCCTAGTTTTGCTCTATAGCTTGGTTACGAGATCACTGTAAATGATCTCCCCTATGTCGACAGTGACCCCATTCATCAAGCAGTATGCCATCATCAACTAAATAGAGTTAACTTGTTCAGTGGATGAGTGGTTCCCGCCGAGGACCTGAATCACAAAGGTGAATAGGATCCTCCAAGCCACGAGAAATGAGCTCTTGGTGACTGGGGTCTTGTCCAAAAATGTTGTATCTAAACCGATTTGTTTTAACCTATCCTTCACTGTGGAGGGTTCAGGATGGGCGACATAAACTCCCTTGTTGTAGTCTAACCCTGTTGAAGTGCAAAATGTTTTATAATCCAGGGTGAATTGCTGTCCCCCTTTAAGACTGAACCTGATGAGATATTCCCTGAGTGGTCTAAGGTTATTCTCATCAGTAGAGGGTGTCGGGTCAAAGGCCTTAGCTGTTGCCCAAAAGTCCCTGAGGAGGTTTTGGTACAGAATAGAGGGACACTGAACAAAGGCAGTTTTCAATGAGCATTTATACAAAAAATTCATAATGTCCTTATAGGCTGGGACAGTTTGAGGATATTCAAAGTTGCCTATGACATTATTTGTTTTAAATTCAACATTGTTAAGATCACCTACCCACTGTGAAGCAAACTGAAGAGATTGTGTTCTTGCCATTTCCATTAAAAAAGTTTTAGGGTTTTGAGAAGAATTACTTGACAAGAACAATCAAAGGTTTTTGAATCTCTTAAGTTGTGATGAAAAACTTTTGTAAAGGTTTACAGAGAAGATTTTTCAGAAAAGGATTTGAAGAACACAAAGATTTTTGGGTTTGAAAAGAGATTTTGACAGAGTTTTGTTAGGAGAAATCTTGTGTGTGTGTTATAAGGATTTTGTGAGGGGTTTTTATAGTGTGTTTAGAGGGGTAGTTTGTGCATATTTGTGGATTTGTAAAGTCGGTTTTTGAAAACGTTTTGAATTTCCACATTTAATGCCACCCTCCACTACCCGCAGTAAAATCCCATTTTCAAGGAAACAGTTGTAGTGTATAATAAAAGTGCACTTTTGCAGTAATAAAATATCCACAGGATATTTTATGTGAGAGGGCATTTAAAGCCAAGTGGGATGAGGTAAGTTATTTGAGGGACCCTTGGTATGGATGACAGTAAGACAAGGAGACATATATTCCTATATTAAATTGGCATAGTTACCAACCTAGGACATTTAAGTAACTGATACTTGGAGCATTTAGTTACTCATTCAATGCTCAATATCAACTGTCAGGGTCCCTGAGTGAGTCTTACTCATTCAGTGAGATGGTTATTTTAGGGTTTTGTTCAGGGAGGATGAATTATTTCAGAGAAAACTTACTGAGATTGGTTTTCAGGCTGCTGACTTTCAATGTCAAGCATTCCCAATTTAGCTTTCAGTCTCCTGAAGGTAGGTTCATCTAAGGGTTTGGTGAAGATATCAACAAGTTGATATTCAGTAGGGATGAAATGAAGCTCTATGTCTCCTTTCATTATGTGGTCCCTGATGAAATGATATCTGATATCAATGTGTTTGGTTCTTTGTTGAAGGACAGGGTTATTGGAGATTGCAATAGCACTGGTGTTATCACAGAAGATGGGTACCATTTTGTAATGGATATCATAGTCACTAAGTTGACTTTTCATCCATAAGACATTAGCACATCATCCTGCAGCAGCAACATACTCAGCTTCGGCTGAAGACATAGCCACTGATTGTTGCTTTTTAGCACTCCAACAGTTTACCTCCAAGGAATTGACAAGATCCTGAGGTACTTTTTCTGTCCATGTTGCAGCCAGCATAATCAGAATCATAATATCCCTTGAGGTCAAACCCTGAGCACTTTGGATAGTAGAGTCCAAGGCTTGGAGTTCCCTTCAGGTATCTTAGTATTCTTTTGGCTGCAGTGAGATGGGATTCTTTGGGATTGGACTGATATCTTGCTATTAGACAGACTGAGAATTGTATGTCGGTCTAGTAGCGATTAGATACATCATGAGCCAACAATCCCTCTGAAATGGGTTTGATTGATTTGCCGGTGAGATCGGGTCCAAGGTTGTTAGGAGGGACCATTGGTGTCTTCACCGAGGCACATCGGATATCTCATATTTCTTCAAGAGATTTCTAGTGTACTTCTCTTGGTGATGGAGATTCCTTTATCAGTTGCACGATTTGTAGTCCAAGGAAGTATGTGAGTTCACCCATCATGCTCATTTCAAACTTCTTTGTCATCAGTTTTTCAAACTGTTTGCAAAGTTTGTAATTTGTTGAGCCAAAGATGATTTCATCAACATACACTTGAACTAGTATCACATCTTGTTTAGTCCTATAGACAAACAGGGTGTTGTTTATCTTTCCTCTGACAAACTTGTTTTGAATCGGGAAGGTCGAGAGAGTTTTATACCATGCTCTGGGAGCTTGTTTAAGTCCATAAAGGGCTTTGTCAAGCTTGCAAACATAGTCAGGGAATTCACTACTCTCAAATCACGGAGGTTCTTGAACATACACATCTTCCTTGAGATCACCATTTAAGAATGCACTTTTAACATCCATTTGGTAGACCCCGAAGTTCATGTATGTTGCATATGCAAGGAAGATCCTGATGGCTTCCATTCTTGCAACAAGAGCAAATGTCTCATCATAGTCAATGCCTTCTTGTTGACTGTAACCTTTGGCTACAAGTCTGGCTTTGTTTTTTATGACAGTGCCGTTTTCATCAGTTTTATTCCTGAAAACCCATTTCATTCTTATGAAAATGAAATCCTGAGGACATTTGACCAAGGTCATAACTTTGTTTTTATCAAACTGTTGAAGTTCTTCTTGCATAGCCTAAACCCAGCTTGGATGTTTTAGAGCCTCAGTGACACTTTTAGGTTCTATTTCTGATATAAAATCAGCATATAGACATTCATTGGCTGAAGTTGCAGTTAATTTAGCAGCCATGCTTCTAGTGAGCATGCCCTCAGTGGGTTCACCAATGACGTTGACAAGCTCAATGTCCTGAGTCTTAGTCCATTTACTTTGTGGTCTAGGATCTGAGCTTGAAGAGGTCACAGGAAACTCAGAAGTGAGTTCAGGTGCAAGAGCCATAGAATCATTAAAAACATATGTTGAGATGTCTTGTTCAGGTTGGGGTTCTTGAGTTACAGGTTCCTGAACATTTGGTTCATGTTACCTATCAGGTGATTGATTATCAATGAATTCACTGATGGTTGGTTGGGGAAGGTTGTGAGGTAAGACGTAATATGAGATGTCACATCGGCTTGGTATTAGGAATTGATTTCATGTTATACTCATCGGAGGATATCTTGATGAGTTACCAATTCCTATTTCCTCCACAGAGGTGTTGGTGAACCTGATGCTTTCTGAACTTTCATCAAAGGTAAAATGAAAGGTTTCCTCAACTTGTTGTCTCCTTGTGTTAAATACCCTAAAGGCTTTGGAGATCAGTGAGTAACCTAGAAAGTATCCATCATTAGCTTTAGCATCAAATTTGCCTAGATGATCTTTGTGGTTATGAATAAACACTAGACACCCAAACACATGAAAGTAGTGATATCGGAAGTCGCCTTTGAATATCTCATATGGGGTTTTGTTATGTCTTGACAATGATTGACCTGTTTTGTGTAACGGTAGTTTTGACTTCAGTCGAAATGCTTTGAGAGTCTGAGCCATTTAACATAGTTCGCTGACCTCAATGAGAGTTTTGTTTTTCCTTTCATTACCCATTTTGTTGGGGTTGTAAGGAGATGAAAAGTTTTGGGTAATTCCCTTTTCATCACAGAAGCTCTCAAGCTCTTGATTCTGAACTTCGGTGCCATTGTTAGTCTGATTTGTTTAACAGTAATGTCATTCGATTTTCAATTTTCCGATGAAAGACATTATTGTATCAGCTGCCCGACTCTTTTTAGAAAGAAAGTATACCCAAGTGTATCTTGAAAACTCATCAACAATGACTAGTGTATACTTCTCATCTTTGGATTGATCTAGGGCTGACAGGTCCAAAGAGATCCATATGCGAGGAAGGTGGCAGACTTTGTTGGAGAATTTTTTTGGTTTTGAAGGATGCTCTATGATGTTTACCTTTTTCACAGTGAGCATGGTTTATCTTTTGAAAAACCAGGTGATGGTAGACCAAGGACTTTGTTTTGTTTTGCCAAGTTGTTGATGTTTTTAAAGTTTAAGTGAGAGAGTCTCTTGTGCCACAACCAATTGACAGTTTGGCTTTGGCAAAGAGACAAGTTCCATCTTGAGAGAGTGTTGACATGTCTAAGACATAAACATCATCTCTAGGAGCTATCAAAACAACTTCTTTGTTGGCATTGAAAATGGTGCCTTGTTTGTCATTGAATTGCACAATGTAATTTGCATCACGAGTTGGCCGACAACGATGAGATTGTATTTTAGACCATTGACATAAGCTATTCTAGAGAAAACTATTCCATTACAGTATCTTGAACCATATACCTCCTTGGGATATGATGAGTTATCACCAAATACTACCTTGGGTCCTGGTTCCTTTACATACTTGTGTAGATACTCCTTAACACCAGTCATGCTTCTTGAGCATCCACTATCTAGATGCTAGATAGGCTCCCTGGCGTGTCTCTGCACAAGTAGTAAAGTGGATTAGTTTCTTCTTGACCCACATACTAGTGGGTTTGGGCCTAAAGGTGCATTTGAATTTGGCAATTGACTCATGGTCAGTGGTTGAGTGCATTGTGCTACCACAGGTTTTGCATTTGGAGACTGAGGATGACTCGGTGATTACGGGTTGCTTGGAACTTCTCCTTGCTTGGATGACACTTGTCATGCTGAGATGTCTCATGAGTGGATTTCCGCAAATCTCACAGACATGTGTTCATGAGACAATCATCGAGGATGATGATCATTAAAGCCACAGTGTGGGCAAGGAGGAAAGGGTTTTGCTCTATGCTTTTGAGCAGATTTGGAGGTTGAAGCATCCGATGACCAACTTTGGTATAGTTTGCTTTCTTGAGAGAACTTACATATTGTAAGTGATCAGATGTTTTGTGATCATCCTTTGCGAGATCATACAAAAGGATTCTATAACATTGATTCTATGTGGTATGGTGGTATAGTGGCATAGATCACCTTACGCTTGGTTTTGGTGGTGGCTTTTGACTTTGAGGAACTAGAGGCGACTTTGTTTCATTGATTGGTTCTGGAACTCTTTCGATGGATTCCATCTTATCAGTTAGCTTCCTCACAAGTTCAGTCAGCTGTTGAATTTGGTGCCTTTAGTAGGAACTGAAGATGTGGAAGTCTCAGTGGGTGTAGACTCTTGTTGAGTTGGTTTTGTTGGTCTTCTAAGGATGGTTCTACCAAGTCCATATCTTTCTTTTGGTGAGTGTGGATTGAACTGTAATGAAGTAAGCTAAGAGCTTGGAGCAGCACCCTGAAGAGGTTCCAGGGGTGGAAGTGGTGCTTGAGATTCTGCTTCAGACTCGGAGATATGTTCAGTACTACTGGGCACATCAGGGAGTCCAAGCATGCTCTTTAGAGCTTGAATTTCAGGCTCTAGAATTCTTCCAGAATCGAAATTAGGAAGCTTACTATTAGGATTAACCCGTTCAATCCAATCACTAGGATTGGGAATAGTCAAGATATTGGTAATCATGCCACCTGACACAAATGTTTTGGGAGACTGGTATTTGTTGTGAGAGTCAGGGAGATGATCTTCACCTATGACTCTCTTTTTTTTTGCTGGGGGCTCCCACAGCATCAAAGACTCTTAGATTCTTAGCAGTCCAGCTAGCAATGATATCTTTTTCTTTCTTAAGTTCATCTTGAAGAGCCTGATTTCTTTTAACTAATTCAGTGTTTTGAATTTGCAAAGTGATAGCCTCAAGCTTATTTTGTTTTAAAAGAAGCAGTTCATCCCTACACTTATTTAGTTCAAAACTTAGCTTGTTATATTTTGAAAAAAGATTTAATCGTTGCTCTTCAAAAAACTTAAGATCAACATTGATATAGTTCATATAGGACTGCCAATCAGAGTCATCATCCATAGAAATTAAAATATTTACCTTCTTCATTGTGATATTGACCCACTCTCCATTCCGGCATGATTTTTCCAACAGCTAGCTTGTCCTCTTCTAAGAGGGCCATCAGAATGACTGACATGTACCATTTCATCATCAGATGAGACTGGTTCTTCATCCCAGTTGAAGGTTTCAGCAACTAGGCCTTTATTTTTACCCTGCACAGATTGAACACTTTTTGTTGTTTATGAGGGACTATCCTCAAGCAATGCAAGCTTAGCTTTGACTTTCCTATACTTAGCTTCAAAATCAACAGTTTTGTTTAGATCAGATTTGTTTTGAAAATTTTGATGAGACTGATAGATTTTTGGTTGAAATTTGCTAAAGCGTGAGGACTGAATTGACCCTGATGGTTTGTAAGAGGGTTCAGAAATTTTTTTTGAAAAACAATCTTTTGCAAAATGACCTTTTTTGTGACACTTAAAGCATTCAGTGTCCTCATTTGCTTTAGCATTTGAAAAACCTTTGTTTCTTTTTATAAACCTTCGAGAGTTAGCAAGGAGTGCCCTTTCCTGAAATTCAATGTTTAGGTCATTTAGGTACTCCTCACTTGATCTCTCATCAGGCCCATCATCTGAATTTTCCTGAAAATCTTGAACAACATTGTTAGAATAAAAGGCAGTTGATATTGGTGTTGAAGTGGTGGTCAGGGACTTCTTGACTTCCTGAGACTTCTTTAAGTCTAGGTATCGTCTGTTGATGAGGTTTTCCTCATAGACAAATTTCCCATAAATTTCGGGAAGTTCAAGGTGCGGATATGATTAGCATTCGTAAGTCCTTGAGAGAAATTCAACCACTTCTCAGGGAGACTATTGACAAAACCAACATTGATTTCATGTTTGGACAACTTAACACCATCATTTGACAGTTCATTTAAAAGAGTTTTGTATCGGGTGTAAGTTTGAGACAGAGTTTCGAGTCCTTAGCCAGAAGGTGTTATACTCAAGTTTCAGGTCCATTATCCTGTTTTCCTTGGTATCGGATGGGCCTTCATGGCTATGAACTAGGTCATCCCAGGTTTGTTTAGTTGTACTACAACTTATAACTGACTCCATAATATCATCGGGAAGACATGATATGATGATACTTTTGAGTCTTTGGTCCTGGTTGACCACTCTCCTCTCATCCTGAGTGCACTGAGCTTCAGGTTTAGGCAAACCTTCAGAAGTCTTTGGGATAAATGGACCTTCATGTATACACTTGATATAATAAGGTTCCATCCCAATCAAATAGCAAAGCATACGCTTTTTCCATTTGTTGAATTTGCTAACTTCAAGTCTAGGGAACCTTGTGAATAAGCTCCACCCTTTTTATCGACTAGTTGGGGTACATCAATTTTAGCCATAAGGATCCTGATTTAAAAATGTTTTAGAGCGGCTTAAAAAGGTTTAATAATCAACCTGGCTCTGATACCACTTGTTGTTCCCTATTCACTATCGTATAAAACAGTTAAGTATTTAAAAACGAGCTAATAGTGAAACAATGACTGAAAGTAATGTAAGTAAAACACACTGAATAATTTTCAACATCATATTCTTTATTAGAAATGAATAAAAAAGAATACGTTACCCAAGTACTTTCGGAACAGTACTTGAGATTGAAATGACAAAGTTTGGTGACTCCTCCCGAAGCTCAGGCTAAGTCTGAGCAGAACTACATGTACCCACTGAGCTATCTCAGAGATTAAGTTGTATTTGGAGGAGTGAATAGATGGCTTGTGTGTGTGTGTGTGTGTGTGTGTGTGTTATTTTACAATTCACAAGCTTAATCTATCACTCCATCTCTTATGCTATTTATACATGTATGAGTTTTAACTCTTTCCTATGTGACAAACTGACATCCTCTGAGAAGACAAAATCGATGTATTTTGTCTCTGTTTACAAAGACTATTTAAGGTAAGAGACAAAACTGCTTTCTTAAGGTCATGATGACGAGCCGATCTTTTGCCATTCAGGGAAAGTTGACTTTGGTTGATAAGGACTTCGTCTTATCTGATTCAAACTTGTCCCGCCTTGTCCCGCTCATTCTTCAGTCTTCATATCCTTCAGTATTCTACTTCAGTTTGTCTTCAGTGTAAGTAGTTGGAGAGGAGTCTTAGGGATTCAGTGAGTTATTGTCATTACTCACTAAATCCATCATCTTCTTCTTGACTTAGTCTTCACCTTTTAAGTTCCGCCTTAATGAGTGGAGAGACTTCTTCTTCGCCTCATATTGAGTATTTTGAAGATGACTCACTGAGAGACTATGCACTCAGTGACTTGTTAGTGTTTAACGGACTAAACACTTGGGCTATTTTCTATTCAAATCCTAGATTACAGGGTTTGGGTATTTACTGAACCCAACATAAACACATCTTTAAATCATCATATGAGCACACAACAATAGACATAGAATACACTCACCTTAGCTTAGTTAATTAGATAAGTAGAGTAATCGATAGAAATACCACCCCCCAAATCCAATACCCCGAGATTCGTAACTTTCAATTTTCTAAAAAATATAAAAAAGATAAAAAATAATCTTCCTCAACCCCAACCTTAGCATAGTAATTTATCACTAGCATTCCTATTCCCCTAGAGAACGATATCAATTCCCGAGGCTTACCCTAATACTACACTACAATGATTAGGTTCACTGCCTAGGGTGTTGAAAAACTTGCTTGACGAAAAGGAAGTTCCTTTGAACCCGAACGTGCGTTGTACGTGTATCAAGTTTTTAGCGCCGCTGCCGGGGAATAGAATAGCTAGTTAGATTTTCACCTCGTTTAAGTTCCCTTGCTTGATTCCTATCAAGTAAGCTTTTTTCTCACTTTTAGCTTCCTTGTAGTCTATCCCCCTTCTTTGTGACCTTTGTTCGTGAAACCCATCACTCACCATGATTCGCATCTTTCGCCGAAGAGTCTTCACACTACCCGCCTCTAATCCTCCTCCCAATCAAGAAATAGAAAACGCAATCCCACAAAACCCTTCACCAGTTCACCACTTTGGAAATCACCTAGGTCATAATGAAATAAACTGGCAACAACATAGTCCTTTCTATGACTCGGATTTCGATGAGGAGTTTGACTATGGTGAAGCACTTGATGCAGGGAGGTCATCGATGAAGTTAATTTTGAAATGGAAGAAGACTTCTCCCAATGTTTTGACCCTAGGTGTAGAATTGAGAAGGATAGTCCCTTTAACATGCAATTCCCTTATAAGATAGGATTTGAAAGTTTTGATGCTAACTTGAATTCATTCTTACCTTTAAACTTAATCTCAAGAAATCTATATAACAAAATAAAGGTAGATGAATTAGCCTATCGAGGGGATAATGTTATTGATGCGGTCACTTACTTGGATGTGTTTGTCAGAAGTTTTGCCTATGTGGTTGAATTCATGGTCCTAGAAGATTTAGGGGAATTCATTGATGGAAGCCTTACTCAAGTTATATTTGGAACAAACTTTAAGAGAATGACCAGGTTGAATGAACGGATGATTGATGGTCTAATCACATTCTCCGATGGAATTGAAGATTTTGTCTATCAAATGCCCCGTACACATCCTAGGTTTAAGCACAAAGATATAGAGGCATGCAATCAGATTGCTCCCATTCCGATACTTAGTGAGAGAGATAAACAACAAGGACTTAGGCATACTTATGAAAAGAATGAGCAATACTATAAAAAATGTCTAGAGTTAGGAGATGATTACAAGAAGAGCGAGAAAAAATTGGAATGGCTTAGGTATGGGCACGTAAGTGTGCACGAGACCACGTAGGGGTACGACTTCGAGTCTAGCTACAAGACTCATAAATAAAGAAAAGCGCTTCGTGGGAGGCAACCTATGCTTAATTGTTTGCTTGTTTGTGTGTCGTATATCTTTTATTAATTGTTTATTCTCATGTTTGAATTTGTGAAAATGCTTTATTTTGTCTTTAACCTCGTCTTAATTACATATAAAGGTATTTTACAAAAGGGATAAGTGTAGGGAGGATTACACACATTTTCAAAAAGAACATGAACATGAGAATTACGATTATTAAAAAGATATGCATGTGTGTTTGTTAGATTCAAATGCTTGTATCGAGTCATAATGGATGTTTTGCAGGAATTTGTTTCCAGATTCTAAAGATATAAATTTTTTAGAATTTTTTTCCAGAAAATCGGAGACCAGTTTCTGTCATGATAACCTGACGACGTCAGGAGGAGTAGAAACAGCTTCTAACTTTTTTCTCGTTTTCTGTGCTACTTATAAATTTTTGGAATTTTTCAGGTCTTAATTTTCTAGAAAATCTGTAAACATCCATTCGACAAGCATTATATCCTAGTTTAGTAGAGTCATATATATATATTGTTACCACCGATTTTACGCGAAAGTTTCGTTTGTTTTCTTCAAGTGTGCAGGTTTTATTTATCAAGAAGAAGATACATAAGATTGGATGGAGCTTTTCACGCATACATTCTTCTTGGAGAAGAATTTAACCACTACTTCACACGGATCCTACCTAGCTAATCAGGGGAGTATTAGTTTCTTTAGTTCTTAATTACCTTCCATTATCATAACTTTGATACTTTCGGGGAACATTGGGGACAATGTTTAGTTGAAGTGTAGGGAGGGAAAAAAATGGAAACTTTGAAACTATGCTTATCCGTCCAATTTCATTTGTGTAATAAACCATGAGAAATATTGGTTTGGGTAATTTTGGCACCAAATTTAAAAATTTTCATGACATGTAGGAGTGGGCCATTAGTCTTAATAAAGCGTCTCATGGATAGGAAGTTATATGACTAGCACAAAACCCTTTACCACTTAACTTCCACCCAAAATGTGAGGATCTCCCTTAGATTTGTAGGAATTAAAGCATTCCACTTTAATGCTTCGAGAGTGTACCGGTAGTATAATAGATTCTAGAACTTGTTTTGTGATGCATTCCGAGATCGCTAGTGAGACTACACTTGTGTAGTTAGGAATAACTAAATGATAAGAGGCATTAGGATAACCCTTGTTTGATACCCGTATTATAATTACTTCTTGCACATCGGTTGAGTAATTCCCCCAAACCCTTGCGTTGTACTCATCTTTAGTACACAATACCCCTAGTTAACCCCTCAGAGTCTATCCTTTTCGCGGTTCTCGTGATGTTTCGGTTTTCCAGAATATCAATGAAGAGCATTGTTTACAATCCACCCCCAAATGTACACCCAAATCGCCTTAACCTACCTTGTATGCACTCACCTTTAGTACATTATTGTTATCATACTAAACCCTTAGTTCAATTATCTAGTTACTTGCATAAGTTGCTAAGTCGAGTCATATCCTTTGTACAAAGTTTTGGGACGATTGGGACTCATATGAAAAGTTAAATTTTATGAAGTGACGGGAAGGAACGTTAAATTCAAATTCCCTTTATTTACGTAATAATGTGCTCCAAGTGTTTTGATCTTTTCAATTCGGGTCAAATTAGTATTAGAATAATAAAAACTCAAGTGTAGGGATGTGCCTATAAATCCCTATTATTTTGATGTTATCGTAGAGGATGGTAGAGTAAAAGTGTATGAAAAAAAAAATTCGAAAAAATTGAAAAAAGAGAAAGAAAAAAAATAGAGTGTTCAAAAAAAAAAAAAAAAAAACATACGGGCTACCATCCTACATATATCTATAAATTTATGTTTGTTTGTTTCAAGTTATCTAGAGTTTAGAGTGTCGAGTCTTGGCTTAGCAACGCCATTCTTCTCATGCTTGTAACATAAAGATTTTTGACTTGCCACCACTAAATTGCATATCCCACCAAACCCTTTGTTTCCTTACCGTAAGCCTAACGTTACAACCTTTTAAAAGACCTCTTGGATAGTTTTTCCTAGGTGCTTACGCCAAAGCGATGGAGGTTTGATCTAGTCTCAAGCCTATGGTAATCTATGTAGTAGGACCGGTTAATGAGTGTTTATCTTCCATTTCTAACTTGATATATTTCATATACACTTGAGAGATGAGAGTATCCAAACACCACTTGTGAGGTGCTAGTATGTAATTTCCGTGCTTGTTATGACTTTTGCGAGGCTTATACGTGTTGTGAATTGTTATAAACTAATGCTTCATGACCCCTAACTTATAACTTAATTGGCTAAAAGCACATTTGCTAGAGGACAAGCAAATACCAAGTGTAGGGATATTTGATAAGGATTTAAAAGGTACACTTTTGGGGGGTCATTTAAGCCCTTAATCGACCACTTTTATATCCATTACTACTTAATTTCGTTCCTTTTCACTTTTTAGGTCTCTTGAAGGCAAATTGATGGAATGACACTTATTCGGACGAAAAGGAGCGAATATATAAAGAAAATGGCCAAAGTCAAGAATCAAGACACTCAAGCTGCTGGGATAGAAGGTGGACGGCGTCACGCAAATGGCACGCGCAACACGTTTTGAGATGACTCAGAAGACAAATTGCTATTTTGCACTTGACGGCATCAGGTTTTAAAGAGTAGGGCGTCGCAACTCAGACGGCCTAGATTTGGATCCCGGCGTCGAAGATGAAGCGGCGGCGTCACAACCATAAGGTGACGCCATCACAAAGTTGACTTGGCCAAGACGAAAACCTAATGGCGGCGATCCGATGGCGTCACAAATAAAGAGTGGACGCCGTCGCATATTGTAACTCTATATATAGAATTGAATTTTTGAATTTTAGAGAGGTAGTTTTGTGGAGTAAAACCTAAACCGAACTTTGGCTGTCTTGGGCAGTATCTTAGGGTTCCATACCTTATTTTACAACAAGATAAGTGATTTACTTCATTAATTCAATTATGTCTTCAATTTTTTATGTGTATGCTTACATGTTTTCCATGTCCGACTTGTGTGTTTGCTTAGATCTTTGAAACCTAGGTATTGAATATTGATTGGTTGTCTCTTATCTTAATTGTGATTGACCTAGTATTGCGATAGGTCATTCGTTGTGTTTTTAATGCTTGAGTAATCTTTGTGAACATTAGTTTATAATCACCTAGAGTTATTGTAGGCTAAACATCCAAAGGTAACCTTAGAGTTAGTTTATGAATCCTAGAGATTTTGCAGGCAATAACCTTAAGGTAGTCTCAAAGAGTTAGGGAAAAATGCATACCCTACGACCTTAGAATACACAACGCGTTAAGAATAAGGACGTGACAATTCAATCATCAATAGGAGATAACTAGGGAGTAATAGCATCTAGGTAAACACATCTTTAAATCATCATACGAGCACACAAAAATAGACATAGAATACACTCACCTTAGCTTAGTTAATTAGATAAGTAGAGTAATCGGTAGAAATACCACCCCCCAAATCCAATACCCCGAGATTCGTACCTTTCAATTTTCTAAAAAAATATAAAAAAGATAAAAAATAATTTTCCTCAACCCCAACCTTAGCGTAGTAATTTCTCACTAGCATTCCTATTCCCCTAGAGAACGATATCAATTCCCGAGGCTTACCCTAATACTACACTACAACGATTAGGTTCACTGCGTAAGGTGTTGAAAAACTTGCTCGACGAAAAGGAAGTTCCGTTGACCCCTAACGCACGCGTATCAGTACCTTTATTCGAAGAGAAAACGTCGAGGTTCATTTTTGAAGGTAAAAGACCTCATCCACCAACGGACTCATCCGAGGAGACGGAAGGTGAAGGAGGCAACCCCATCGACAACTACCATCTTGACCCCATGTCCAACATTGACCAATTTTCGGACATTCCAAGCCCTTCCCAAGAGTTCCAACAAACAAAGGGAATGTTCAAATGCATTGCCAATTTTCTAATGGGGAAGAAAAAGAAATGAGATGGAAGCTTGAGGGGATTGAAGGTGAAGCTTAAGGATGATGAGAGGTGAGGTTAATGACCTTGATTTGAACAATGTGATGTAAACATCTTAAACAATATCGCTTTTATTTAGAACTCAGTAGTATGTGATGGTATGGCATAAAACATGAACATCTTAACCTAGGATAACATAATAGAAATTTTACGACTCTTTGATATCATATCAAAAAGTCAGTCTTTCTCCTAATTGCATGCTTATATATCACTTCTACATGCCATGCTTGCTATGCTTTACTTACATACTTGAATGCTTGATGTAGAAATCACTAGGTTTGAAATTAGATGATTAGTGCAAAATCTTGCACGCGTTGTGTGAAGAAAATGGTCCCAGAAGCCGGATCCCTGGGCTATAACTAGCCGGATCCCTCACATGAAGGATCCGTGGGATCCGGGTGGACAAAAATGGATATTTAACATCTTCACATCAATCTAACCTTCCAGACCTTATTATACTAGTTAAACATGATTCATTAGGACCACCTAAGTCCCCCTTTAGCTCAGATGATCCCACATCCACTCATGGATGACTTAAGATCACATTCAAGGTGTTTTTAATTTATCACCTCTTCAAAACTCACCATTTTTCTGCTCCAATGCTTACACATTGTTTCTCTCATCTCAAAACACCTAGTTTGATATTTCTCTCAATTTTAGCAAATTGATTTTAGTCATCTTTATCTCAAAATAGGCTAAAAACTAGTTTTTCATTTCTTGTGATTTTTAAGAAATTTTCCAAATTTTCTTTAAGTCACCATCTGATCTCTAGGATCATTTGACATCATTTGACACTCTCAAAATCTTAGTATCATGCTTAACCACTTATGTGCATACATGAAAACTCCATCCCTTTATAAAAACCATCATTAGATATCCTCACTCATTATGTTTTAACATTTAAGTCCTATACCATTTAAGACACCCTAGGGAATTTAAACACATAAAATATATAGGTACTAGACCTTGGTAGAACATCATCAATCCATTTCCTTTCTCTCTGAATACGAATCCCTGAATTTGAACTAGACGGATCCCCAATGATAGGGATCCGTGGGAACCAGCTCTACAGAATAGTTGAAATTCACTCAACTCATCAATTTCAAACTCTCTTTGGGAATCTAAACACTTCACTTTGCCTAAAATGACTCCCTAGGACAGAACAACACTGTAGTTGACCTTAGTACATGCTAAGAACTTTAGTGGTCTAAACATTAATTAACTAACCTAATCTCATCCTTTATAAACTAAGTGTGTTTGTGTTCTCTCACCACCATTCAAAATCAGTAGCTAAAACACCCCTTACATCATACTTTTCACCATGACTAAAGCATCTAGTACAACCTCATCAACCAAATGTTCCTCCAAGAAAAATGCTCATGTTTTTCATGAAATTTCCTCAACCGAGTCATCACTCGTCAAAACCTCAAACACTAGAATTCCTTCCCAACAAACTCAACCAACCAAAGCTAGGAAAACAACTCAAATTAGCATCCGACCATGTGGTTTGGAAAGACTTTCACCAAACACTACCATACCCTCTAAACCAAACACACCTAGCTCCACTAAAGCACCTGAACCATCATTTCTAGAACCTAGATTACACTCTTTCACCAAACCTCTTTCACATCCAAACCTTTACTCCTTAGAAGACTGACCACCTAGGACTTCTCATTCACCATCCTTCTCATTAAATGAGGAACTACCTTAACAATAAAACATTGATGATGGAACGTCACCAAGACTTGCGTTCTACTCACCTTCACCATCAAATAGTCAATCTTTGAGTACAAGGAATCATCAATCTCAAGTAGCGAACCACATGGATACCTCCTTATTTCCACCACCAACCCATACATCACCACCTTCATTCTTAGTTGAACCACATTCTACTTCACTTAACTCACCTCCACAGATCCCTCCAACCTTTGTGGAACCTCCTTCCTTCTCACCCGATATTTCACCTCAAACCATTCCATCTCCAATACCTCCATCTCCTAGTCATGGCAATAATTTCTCTAATTGTCAACATACCCAAGGGTTATTTCAAGAAGTACGAAATGAGTTACATTTCATGTTTAATCATCTCCTTGAACAATTTGACCAAATCAACAAATCTACTCGTCCCTAGAACTTAGGAATACAAGCATAATGGTGCTCTTCTCTAGTCTTAGGTGCAACTTAAAATTGTTAGGAAATATACTACATGTTTGTATCATTTTCTTAGTTTTAGAGATATGTGTATCATTTCTCTTTTTTTATTGAATGAAACTACATGTTGTATGCTATACAGTTATAAGAATATGTTTGGTGCAATAATACATAACTCATTTGGACATTTACGTCACTTTTTACATCTACATCGCTGCCAATAGAATGCAGGTACACGGTTCCCAGATTTTAGCCTAGACGGATCCCTCAAAGGAAGGATCCGCCAGAACCGTCTAACAGAAGCACATTTTTAAACTAATGTGAAGCTCCTTTGCAGGAAACAATGCACCATATACTTGTTTTCTAACCTTTGTTTTGTAGATTTTCAAAATACACATGAAGACTTTGACACCCTCAACAAGGGGGAGCTTTTTCGTCAAAGCAAAGCATTGCAAAAATGCTTGAAATACATTCACTTAGGTTTTCTATATTACTTGACGTCCTCCTCAAAAGGAGCACTCAAGGGGGAGAATTTCGTCAAAGACGAAAGCATTGCAAAAAATACTTGCAACACACTCATTTAGCCTTCCTAATTACTTGACGCCCTCAACAAAGGGGAGCATCCGTCAAGGGGGAGCTAAGACGAGAATCTTTCCCTCATCTTACTCTTTATTTCTCATTTTGTTACTTTTCACAAGTTTTTCTCAAAACAATGTGTTAGTTTATTTTCGACGCTCTTTTTGTTTCGACAAAAAGGGGGAGAAGGGAGTAAAAACTCCAATTCTAATTTTACGAATTTTATTTTCTTCTTAAAATTATCTTATGTTTTGTCATCAACAAAAAGGGAGAGATTGTTAATACAAATAAGCCATAAAAACGTTTATTTATATTTTACGATCTTCTAATATTTATATTTTACGATATTCTAATGTTTTGTCGATAATAATCGTAAAATCATTTTAACGAAACAAATAAAATACGTAAAAGGTTTGAGCCAATAGTTTACTAACACACTTTTACTAAACATATTAAAACTATATCAAAACATGTTTAGTAAATAAGTTATATAAAACCATAAACATTTTTATAAAACACTAACAAGTAATATTGTTTATATCTTATAGAAATGCATATGTACAATAACTAGTGTTTACATTTTATAGAAATGTATATGTACTTTGTATATATTATAAGAGGTGTGATACATCCACAAAAAAGAATCCACACAAACCATCCACTCGCTGACATGTCAGCGAGTGATTGGTTTATGTGGATTCTTTTTTGTGGTTCTATCAAAATTCATATTATAATGGGTAAGTAATGGGTAAAAACCAAAGTCCATAACCCATGACCTATGACACATGATCCATTGACTAGTTACAATGAATGTTGTTGGGTAAAAACCAAAGTCCATAACCCATACCAATGGAGCATGATCCATAACCCATGATCTATTGCATGACATCATGCATGAAGTCATGTTGGGTATTATCCATGATCCATGACCTAAAGTCCATGACCCAAGATCCATAACCCAATGACTAGGTATATTATATCGTGTTGATTATCCATAAATAATTACCCATAACCCATGGTTCATAACCCATAACCCATAACCCAGTTTGCAACCGAAAATCCGGACTAAACTGACCAAGTAGCCAGATCCTTGGTTTTGCACTAGCCGGATCCCTATGGGGAGGGATCCGTGGGAACCTTGGGACCATAGTCATAATTTGTCTATAAATAGTGAGCCATTTCTCTCTTGCTCACAACCACTCTTAGTTATATTTTCTTCTAGTATTCTAACATCTCTAACCACTGATCCAAAGAATCATTCTATGTAGTTTTATGTTTGTGTGATTCTTTAGGTTCTTCTTAAAGGCGAGATCACCACCTCTTGAAGATATGCAAGCTCAAGTCATGAGTTTCTAAGCTTCGTCATCATCAAGACCACTGAAGTGCATCTTGTTGATAGTTCTTTCCTCCCTCTATAGAAGTGTTGTGTTGAAGGCATTAGTAAACAGTGCCGAAAGGCTGTGTTGAAGGTATTAGTGAAAGGTGCCAAAGGTGTACATTCGATATGGTGCATCGATGTACAATTTAGATAGTTTGGGTTAAAGGATGTTGATATCCTTCTAGTGTTGTAACAAGGAGTGTGTCTCCTTTGGGGTAGTTGTGTTGTGTTGTAGTGTTGGGTAGTAGTTCCTCCTTTGTAATGGAACTCGGTATCTAGCCTTGTACCGGATAAAGTGTAGGAGACTTTGTGATAGGTTTGGTTATACCTCATAGAAGAACTCGGTGTCTAGCCTTGTACCAGACAAAGAGTATGCAACATTGTGAAGTCTTCTCCGCCACATTAAGGAGTTTGTATTGTAGTGCTTACAAACTCTCGAGTGGGGTACTCAGGGAGTGGATTAGGGCAAGGAAGGTGTCTTTGTAGCCGAACCACTATAAATGCTCGTGTCATGGTCTTGTGTTTCTTTACTCTTTATCTTTGCATTACTTACTTATATGATTATCTATCATTATCCAACACACATATTAAATAGATTGACATAAGTCGATCTAAATATTTTAAAACAAAGTTTTAATCGGCAAAAATATTCAACCCCCTTCTAGTTTTCCACACATAATATACGTACTCCAGCTATTCATGTATGAGCTTCTAACACTTTTTCGTGGGTGTCAGTAAATGGCTCTTACAACAACAAATTGTTAACAATCAGTATAACCTAAACTATTAGCTCTATAATGTACGCATCATATCTGCAATGCGAACATAGTAACAATGAAATCTACCTTGACCCATGGAACACGCACAACTGTTATTCATGTACCAGTCTTTATGGTTTCCGTTAATTCCTGTTACAATAGTGATTTTTTCAAATGTAGCAGTCAAGCGTTTGTATGTAGCATGGAGTGATCGTTTTATTTAAATGATGTATTCAAATACTAAACATCCGAAATACAAATAACCATACATACTTGGATTCATAAAATCACTCGATCCATCACTGGCAACAATGGTTTCTGAAGCAGCCGCTCTATGTTTTTTTATACCTGTAATGACAACGGGTTACAGGAAGTCATAACACTTTATAATTGCAATTAAAAATCATGTCGCAAAAATTTGTACAACTACTAACATGCATGAAACCTCGTAAGATTTGTTATGGTGGACAGAAATGTGTAATCAAATCCTTTGCTCATTTTCATAACACCATCTTCTATTCGTACAACACGAAAAAAATCAGTAACCACATTACAATTGATACCAGTAAATGGACAAAACACGATACACACGGAAGCACTTACTGTCAAAGTAAACACTATCCTGAAATGACGTAGCGGCCGTTGCAATAGTTGAACAAACAACAGGCGTCGGTGGCATCTTCGTTAACGCCAACTACTTCCCTTCAGAAGCGACTCCATAACCTGGCGTGTCCTATTCTTTTCATAAATTCTGTTGACCTATCAAATTCTTCTGCAAATTAATACACAACATAAAGACCAATAGACATTTGACGTGAAATAGTGAAAGACTATAAAATCTGCAACAGATGGCGTGTATCATAAACTATTGAAATAGTGAATAGAGAAACAATAATCCTGGATCCCAATTTCCTGAGACTTCCTTCACTGGTCTATTAATAGTATGCGGACGTGGTGTGATTTGTAACCCATATTGAGCCGACACAAATCAAGAGAAAAGTCCACTACATATAACAAACTTATGACTTTAGCCAGCATTTCGACATCTTTAAAACCAAAAAAAGGCCCGCTTTACATGTGACCAGATTGATGAAAGTGATGTTCAAAGTATTGATATTCGTGACTCTGTAAAAGGGTAAATAAAGCAACTAATTCAACAAACAAAAAAATATGTATAAAACAAAGTATACCTTCAATATCCTCTGTAGAAGTCTTGAAGCCGAAACCAATAGTTTTCCAGAACCTATTCCCACCTTTCCCTGGCCTCTTTGTCCTTCCAATGTTCTTGAAACTATCAAACAATCATAACACACTTAAATCACTTACTAATTTTAACGAAAACATACACTGGAAAATAATTATCATCCTACAAAAAGTTGTTGTTTAGTGAATCACTTATAAACAAAAAAAAAATACCATCTCCATTTCTCTTTAGTGAATAATTTATAGTTTCACTGATAGCTTTCAATATTTGAGATTGAACATAAGCACCAAATAAGAAACAAATTAACTATAATCCACCCTAAAACGGTACCTTCGTTTTCATCTGGTAAGCATGTCAGATCTAAGGGAAGTTGAACATGAAAGAAAGATGATAATTTTATGAGCAGCACCTTTCTCCCTCTCCACCTACTTGAAGAAACCTCTGCTAACTTCTGGAAGAAGCTGGCAAAGGAAATGATGCATAAGTATTTTAGGCGGCGGCATGTTGGGCCGAACCTCACAAACAGGCCGAAGAACTGATCCAAAAAACAGACAATATTTTATTGTAAAAAAAATGTTTTTTTATTCGGAAGGCAAGATTCCCCGCTCCTATAATATATATAGCCAATATAAATTAAAAACTAACATGCCGTAAATATATTTTGTCAACCACATATATACACAAAGGAATAAATATGTTATACCAAAAACATCAATAACATAACTACACATGATATATAAAAACATAAAATTATGTAAATTTTTATTTACTTATTTATTTCTTAAACTTACTATATTATACATTTATCGTGGGAAACGAATCCGTTTTATAAAGCTACAAAACGACGTCGTTTTGTGTTTTATTTTAATTTGCTTGGCTTGGGAGCGACACCGTTTCATATGCCAGTTCAACTTGGGACGAAAATGACGCAGTTTTTCTTTATGGTTTGCTTGATACATGTCTTAAAAACATTGTCACGTGTCTTGATTCTTGATAACACGTGTGCATCTTCTCAATATCTACAAAATTGGTTGTGTGTGACACAGTGATGTGAGAGTGCAAGTGATTGTGAGACTGTGTGTGAGAGATTGTGTGTTTTGTGGTGGTTTCTTGACATTATTGCCTTTGTTATCTTCAAAATTGGATTGTGTGTGACACAACGATGTGAGAGTGCAAGTGATTGTGAGATAGTGTGTATAGGATTATGTATTTTGTGGTGATTTCTTGATATTATCGCCTAACTCGAGATTGAAAGTAGAGGAAGATTACACATGAAAAGCTTCAATTGCATGTGTGTGGTTTTGGTTCATCTTTATTTCAAAATGTAAGGTTATGTTGATTGATTTTAGATATAGTTGAGAGATTTTATATATGTATAGTTTATGAGATTTTTTTTCTTTTTTTAAATTATGTGCCGGTTTTTGAAATTAGGTTGTTTCAGGATTGAATTTGGTTTTAATACTTTGGATTGATGTATGATATTTCGGCTTAGTTTGTAGTCGACTGATGTTTTTTAAAATTTGACATGATTTTTGAAGCAATGTTTAGAAACGTAGAGGGGTGATGAATACGTTTTCATTTAAGATGTAGAAATATTTCGTATCAAATTCCCGATCAAGTGTGGCTAAATATGAATAGTGGTTACAATAGTTATAACAACTATATACATCGTAGATTATGTTAAAAACATAAATATAATATATTTACCAAGCCAAGACACACATATTATCAACACAATATAAATAACCAAACACAAAAACATAAGCAAGACATAAACACAACAATAAGCAGTAAAAGCCAATATAAACGTAAAGCAATAAGTAAAAGAAAGGGCAAACCAAACATGATAATTTATAGTGGTTCGGTTACGAAACTCCTATTTTTCCTACTCCACACCTCGAGTATCCAACTAGATAGTTACTTCACTAATTAACAAGCTCCCTTTTCGAGGGAGAAAACCATACAACGTCGCTTACACCTTTTCCGGTACAAAGCTAAATACTGAGTCCTTCTTCGGTACAACCAAACCCGCTATGTTTTATGGACCACCATAACAAATCTTATGTTTTAAGGTCTAAACACGTAAGCCGGCTCGTTTACATTATTTTTCGACACTAAGCTAAATGCCGAGTTCTAATCTTAGCTAGAATCAATCTACCACATACCCTTTTATTTTGAGGACTAAAATACTAACCGGATCTCACACCTTTGTTCCGGACTAACATACTAGCCATATCTAAATATGACACAAGATTGGAAAATATCGATTCGATCTTGTTAGGAATTGGAAATTCTATGTGAAATTGTCGGTCACCCCAATTATGGTCTAGCATATGTTAGCTCGTAGAATTGTAGTTATTTACGTTGTTTATTAGTTAATTAGTAGCGCAAATTAGTTTTGTGTAACACCGTGGAGGAAGGACGGGTCTTTACCCACTGTATGCCTGATCCACAGTCCGACAGGAGGACGTATTAGCTTGTAACTATAAATACCCTCTACCTCCCAAGGTAGAGGGTTGGAACTCTTGAAGCTAACCTTGCATTTTGTGTTTTATTTCTCTCTCTAGAATTCCCTCTCCTCTCTTCATCTCTCTAACAATGGCTTACTTATTAAATCATCTACCTAGACCACCCGAATCATCTAAACAACATAAAATATACGATCCTTCAATTGGTATCAGAGCCAGGTTAGGTTTTTTGTGGTGATTCTCGTGGTTCGATTCATGGTTTTTTTATGCGGTTTATTGGCTCTTGTATGCGGTTTGTGTGACTGTTTGATGGCGGTTTGATGCAGTTTTTGTGTGGTTTTGATGCTGTTGTTGTTATCTGGTTTTGAGTGTTATTTGTTTTTGAACATGTTTACTGGTTTTGATTGAAGTGGTCAAACTGTATCTTAACATGTCTTGAACAAGTTTTTATATCTGCTTTTAAATCAATTTTGGTGTTCAAATAAAGTTTTCTGGTGAACTGTTTCTATTAACTGATTTGAGGTCAAGTTTCACCAATGCGATTTGTGTAATACTGTCTGGTTCAAGTGTGCGGTTTGTTGAAACTGTCCAGATTCACTGAATCTGGTATGCGGTTTGTGTCAAATCTGTGATGCGGTTTGTCAAATCTGTGATGCGGTTTGTATTTACAAATTGTCCAGATACGTTGTACCTAAGATGCGATTTGTGACTTTTAAACTGGATGCGATTTGTGTGATTAAATCCTGATGCGATTTGTCTACAATGGCTTTTTTGAAAGCGATTTGTTACTCAAAGCGGTTTGTCCATGGATTGACTGATGAAGCGGTTTATTACTGTAACTTATGCGGTTTGTGAGTTGTTAAAAAGATGCGATTTGACTCTGTCAAATGCGATTTGTTGTCTAAAACTAAAACGATTTGAACAGCAAAGTGGTTTGACAAAACGGGTATGCGTTTATGATAAAGTAAGCGGTTTGAAATGTTAACCTCATCATTTGAAATCACTTAACCACAAACCACAACATCAAACCAAAAACAGACTTCAAACAACTCAACCACAACGTTCAAACTTAACTTCAATGACAAACATCAAAAACATATTCAAATTCATTTATCAACACCTATGTGCTTCATTCAACATCACAACCAATTCATTCACATATAACATATCACTACATACAAACGATTCATATCTACTAAACATCCACATCATATTCATCCACTAATCTCATCAAACATTCATCGTAATTAAAAGGTCACATAGTCTCAGATTTGTTTCAACCTTTTCGTTAAATCTTTTTAAAGATTTTCTATTCGTTGAACAATTATCCTCACTGATTTTTATCCGAACTTCAAAGTGAAAATACCTAACAAGATTGTTAGGTTCTTTCTTAGGTTCGTCCAAATCAACTCTTAACAACTATCAAACTAATAGATCTCAGTTTGGTGTTCGAACCTTATATGGTTGAAATCGTTCAGATTATTTCACAACACCACATCATCATTGATCAAAATGTTTTTTTAATATTCGAAATAAGGTAATGAGTTTAACAATTTATGTTAACTCAAAAACCTTGGCTCGTTTGTGACTCAATAACTACAATGAAACCAAATGTAAACCTACCTGATGCCACATAATTAAGTCGTCTCAATAATCCAAGCCATCCCTGTGGCATTGAAGACCTTCGAGCCATCCCTGTGGCGTGGTCAAAACGTGTGGGACTTCAATGATGAATGATTCTCAAGTGCTGATGAAAACATTTAGTATGATACGTTTTGCTTAAGAGGTTAGTGGGTATGTGATTTGTGATGGCAGGAGAGAGGCGAAGGTGTGAAGGAGGCGTGTTATGTGTGAGTTGAATTAGGGTTTGGTGGTTAAATAAAATCTGATGATGATAGAGGCGTTATGTTGAGAGAGGTTTTAGGTTAAAGTGTGATATGTGTGCTCTTAAATACATCCGAATATTAGGGCATTCTTAGTTCTGGACTTCATGTGATTTGAAAGGGCCTCAGTGGACTAAAGTTGGATGGGCCGTGTATGATGCTGTTTATTCATGTGCCTCAATTCTTAGACATTAAATCTGTTTAATACCTGTGAAAGTATGGTCGTTGGTGTCATCTTTCACCTGATATTCCATGAACATGTTTTGTAACATGTCACGTCTTTGACTTATTATATGATTCTTGGGTATCACGATCTTCTAAACATGTCACATGAAATTGTTTGATAAGTTTCGTTTGGATCAGTTGGAACTAATATGTGCTATAAGCTGGAATGAAAGTTGGTAATACATGACATTGAATAATTTTGTGATGCGAGACAATTTTTTTTTCATTGTTTAGTGGATCGGGTGGATTGACTGCTTTGGGTCATGAAATTTCATGTGAAATGGACTTTGTGATTTTGAATGAGTTTGGGCCCGGGTGAAAAATGTATGAACCGTGGGCCTTGGGTTACCATGTGTGATTTGGACTTCCATCATTTAACCGGATATGGATTACTGATTAATACACTTGAGGCTTTTACAATTATCTATTGATCGCAGGTCATGAATGAACTAGATGATGTATTAGATGTCAAGGATAAATTTGTGTTACCAATTTTTCTTCTCACAAAATATTAAGGGTACACATTTTATATTGGCAATGGATGATATTGTGATTAAAGATTATCGATTTTATATGGATTTGGACTCGTGATCTGTTTTGGGTCTATGGACTATATGATATGGTCTGCAAACTAGTTATGAGATTTGGTCATAAGATTTGATGATGAGACTTGTTAAAGAGATTCGACGATAAGGTTTGTGACTAAGAGATTTGATGATGTGATGATGAGATTTGATGCCTTGGTTTATACACTTTCTCGATGAATATTTTGTCACGGCTTGATTTGTTATTAGAACAAAGTTGACTTCGGGGTTGCTAGTATTTGGTATTTCTTATTTGGATTTGAAGTGAGTATTTCTGGGGGTGTCTACTTATTTCGTCTTCTTTCTTTCTACCTTCCGCGAATATGACTTGTTTGGGCATTTATTGAGTTTGATAAAGACTTGGCTATTTAGTTACGGTTGTGATTCTTTCTAGCTTAACCCACAACGTAACTATCACTTCGGTGTCTCACGCAGTTGAGGATATGTCAAGAGGTCTTGTACATTGGGTACACCGTTTCTTCTTCACAAGGATTAGTACAAGTTTAAGTAACAAATCTAGGGAAGTTCACTTCATGATCAAGTTGGGCATATCGGGTTTACTTAACCATGTTGTCACTGCAATAGCCGACATAATGCGTGAATGATGTGTTTACCAAAGTGTTTATTGGATGGTTGATGATATTGTTGATGTTGGATAATGAACCGTTGATGAACCGCTGCATGTTCCCCTAAAACTGATATTCACCAAAACCAAAATTGTTATAACACATTCAAGCTGACATTGTTTACGGTTTTCTCTTGATTTTGTAAAATCCCACGAAAGAATCTATTTCTCGGTTTAAATCATAGACTTGTAAAATCCCGTGACAATGGAAACATCCTGGTAATTGTAAAGTGCATTTCTGGATCTATCTTACGGTTTATTCTTGGTTTTGCAAAATCCCGCGAAAGAAACTATGTCTCGGTTTAAACCATAGAATTTTAAAATCCCTTAATGATGGAACCATCCTGGAGAAAGGAAAGTGTATTTCGGGATCTTATCTGATGCTGGTGCTACGGTTTCTGCTTCGAAGAAGGGATAAAAGGATGTACTTCATGAATTGGGTGTTTGTTTGGATTTTCTTCATGACGGTTTGGTTACTTCAAAGTTTTACGGGGTTATGCTCATTAACCATGGTCGGGATGAAAACCATTATCATAGTTCACTTAAAACATCAAAGGAGGCTAGATGTGAGCTTTTAACCAGAAGATGTGACAACGGGGTTAATTCACTATTATTTATTTGAGGTTGAAGTGAAATATCACGGGCGAGTGTACTTCGTATCTGAAGGTATCGGGGATGGTTGGATGAAGATTCTTCAAGATCCTTGTTCAAGCTTATTATCAAAAACAAAGACTTGGAAATCTAGTTATAGTTGGGTGACTTTTTCCTTTCCTTTTACCACTTGGGGGAATTGGGCTCTTACCATCACAAAATAACTATCACTTTAAGGAGTTACGTTGTAGTGCTCAGTGTCACATTCAATTGTGGATTTTCAAGAGGTGATGTACGTCTTATACTTGATGGTTGGTTAGATGAAGAGTATAGAGTACTTAGAGATTCAATGGAGGATGAAGTCTCGGCACCGCTCTTTGTTACATATGTGCAAGTTTAAGTCACGAGTTCGGGTTAGTTTACTTCAGGGTCAAATTCATCATATTGGGTTTTCTCCATCAGCTGTCACGACAAAGAGCCTACTGAATGATAATGGGGTTGATTACAAGTTTGTCAAGAGTAGATGAAAAGAGAGAGATTAATGACGTTTGAACACAACAGTTCAAGCCTCGTTCCTCAAAGAAAAGAAATGTGTACGCTTCAGTGCGCATTATCTTCGGAAGAAGAGAAATCTTCTCATTAATGACCATTCTCATCAACATGCTTCATACTTTTTCCATGCGCTTTCAGTTATCAAGTGAACCGGACTATCATTACTAGTTCTCTTATCCCACTTGCTCAATTAAAATGGCGATGGCAACATCATTTGCAACCTTTGAGGGGGAGAAGTGTGAAGAGACTTCATTTTAAAGATATTCACTTGCTTAATCAAGAATGGCATCTCCGTATGCAATTCTTGAGGGTGAGAAGAAGTATGATAATTCTACATGTTGAGTTGCACCTGAGAATATATGGTCATATGGCTCCTAACTCATGTAAGAACCGAGCTTCTTCTTATCGGGTCACCTTTACATGGAGTTTCTTCTAAGAGCCGCTGGTTGACATCTTCTCACGGACTGATTATTTATGACAAAGTGCTTCTAGTTGCTGGGCTGATTTCTTTGATGAACATCTTTCTGTTCTTGTTTGATTGGGAGGGATCTTAATTAAGGAGATTTGCTACATATAAGCTAACGGGAATGCATTTGGTGAGTTGAAGATGTTAACTATCTATTCCCCAACTGGACAATCTTGAAGAAGGTCGAGTCTACAGTCTGTTCTACATTTTCTGCTGCATGTTAGAAGACTAAAGACGAATTGCATTAAACGATCTAAAGACTTCTTCTTATTCTGGGTATTTAAAATGAAGATTGTCAGTTTAGGGGAGGGCACTAATTGGGGGAGAGTGAAATGTTGAATTTAATCCCCAATTAGACTTGCTTATATTCTTTAGCAAGTTGATTCTCACAAGAGTTCAAGTGTTCTTCTCAACAAATTTCTAGTATACGGGCTTATTATGTGTTGCTGATTCTGGAGTGTCAAAACCAGCAAGGGGGAAGGAGACACACATCTAAATACAAAGCGAGTAAACTTGATGAACTTAATTCTTCTAAGTGATTGAAGATATCCCAGGAAGACAAATGTCATGACCGCAGAGAAACTCAAGGTTTTACTCATCAAGGCTTTTAGTGTTATTATTCCAACTACGTGGGGGAAGTGATGTAAGAGAAAGTTTTTGAAGATAAAAGAGGTACACGAGTGTGTGATGATTTTGATGTTATCGCAATCATCAGGGGAGAGAGAATTGTGTACATTGGGGGCATTTGTTTCAATTAAGTGCTTAATCAGTGATTCTAAGATATAATCACTTATTCCGGAGTTGACATCCGCAGAGATAATCAGTGATTCGGTCTGCTTCTTCAATGTTATCGGTTATTCTCTCTTTGGGCATTCGGGTACTTCGGGTTCTTGAGCTTCATACACTTTCTTTAGGGGAGAGAAAAATATATATCGGGGTTATTCTTTGGCTATCGGATTTAATCTGCTACTTCGATGGTATAAGTTTCTCTGTCTTCGGGTATATGTGTATTCGGGTTCGTGAGCTCTAGTCTAAGAGACTGACTGCATCAATTCATCTACTTGGGGGAAGTTGTCTCTTGATAACCTTTTGGTATGGATCACTTCAGACTTCAGTGGATAAGGAATTTGAGAAGATTATTCAAGTATGGGATGATTCTTTGCTGTTCTACTTGATGATATAACCCCGAACGGAGACTTACGATGATAATTCTTATATGGAGCAGCAAGATTTATGATAATGGTGTGATTCTCTGTGCACTTGGCTAAGGCAAGCTTGAAATAGAGCTTCGAATCTGCTCATCTAATGGATTTTCAGTTTGGGGAGAAGATGCCAAAGTCTCTCTTTCTCAAAGGCTCATGTTCTATCTTCTATTCTGGTGCCTCGAAAGCTTTGGTAGTGGAAGTTTAAGAGATGACGAATTCTATCTTCTACGACGTGCTGCTCGATATCCTTATCTCGGTACTCGTATCATCATCTTCTTAAACTATATTATCTTCTCTATCTCTGTAAATATTTATCAAAAACCAAAATACAAAAATATAAAACCAACAAAAACCCATAAAAATCAGAAAAATTTGAAAAAGACCAAAAATATGTTTTCTCTAGACATGTCTTCTGGTATCGATAATATCTACGGTCTTAGAAATATCATTCAATAATGGCACGGGACCATAGATGAAGTTTGAGCAGGAGGTGTAAATATTCTTTTCAAAACATGTCACAAACCATGGCTTGCAGTTATTCCAGACTGTAACCCGTGCTTAAACCATGGTTTTCTATTATTTCAGATAGCAACCCGCTCTTTTAAAGAAAGGAAAGTGCTGCGCTGAACCAATTTTCATAAATTTTGTGCACTTATCCTAAAAACAAAAACAAAAACAAGGAAAGCATGTCATCAAAAGGACTGCTGTTCCTACTCAAATATTTTTCCTTCTAAAATTCTTCAGAAAAATATTTGTTTTAACATAATGGTGGTAAATGAGTTGCTTGAAAATCAATCAGTAACAAGTTTTCATAAATTTGCAAAAACCAATCAATGACTTCAGCATATTTAAAACTTTTCATAGAAAGAGTCATTGATTGAGGGGGAGAATGTTTTCAAATTTATATCATCTATCGGGCTTATCTAATTATCCTATATGCTTAACTGAAAATGATGTTAACCTACGTTGAAGGACTAGGTGCCTAGGATATGATTGTTAGGATTAGATGACTATATGTTGGGAATTATGTGAAGTAGGACTCTGCTGTCATTACTGCCGAAGGTTTCTGCTGAAGTAGAAGCAGTTTCTGCTGAAGAAGTGATTCTACTGAAAAAGTACAAGCGTTGCCATATTCTTTCTGAAGAGTGAAAGCGACTAGGATCAACATGCCTTATGAATTAAATGCTAAACTCATTATTATCTTTTAAGCGCCCAAGGTCGTATGGGTATTATTGTACTGCTCTATAGTTGTTTTAATGTATTAGACATTAAATGCATGCAAAGATGTTTAGTCGTTTGGGTAGTAAGAGATTAGGGTTCCTTGTTTATAAAAGGAACCATATAGTTTGTAATAGAGAACGAATCTGAAACATAGAGTTTCAGTGAATAAAAGGATCCATAGAGGATCTAAGTGTTCTTAGTGATAACAGCTTGTGTTTACATTCCGCTTTAGAACACGAGTTGTAGAGATTTTCTATTAGTTTGCTTATGATTACATAGGCAACACTAACGATCCACGAGTGCTAGATCTTTCAAGGTCTGAGTGAGTACAACGTGCGTAAAGCGTTCGACACTATAGTTTGATGAACACATTATTCCCATGCCTTTACATGATCTGATTGATATGTTGAATTGACTTTTATTAGTCGATTGCTGTTTGGGTGATGTCGACCACCATATATCTGTATGTGTGTTCACTAAAGTATGCAGGTATATTGGTATATAAGAATGTTCCCGATCCGGATCCCACAATTGAAGATGAATGGATGTCTAAAGGAAAGGGTAACTATATCTTGGGTTGACAAATGAAGAAACGGAGCTTAATTTGACCACTATGGAGAGTTGGCATGAAAAAATGCAAAGTAAGAGGTCTCTTGCATCAGCAGATGGTTTTCTTCAAACCTCCAGCAACAACAACAAAGCGACTCAACCACCGACGTATCTTTGTGCAAGACAAGTAGTGGATGATAACATTTTTAAAACATTCTGAAAATACTATTTTGAAAATGGAAAAATATTGGTTTTGAAAATAAATTGGACTTAATTTTGGAAATCACCGAACTTCATTTTATCAAAACTTAAGTCACTCAATCATCGACTACGGTCATCGATTGAGGGGGAGAGTGATTTAAAATAAAATATTTTCAAACAATATTTCATCAATCAAGTCCATTTGTACAAAATAAGTGGTGATCTAAAGATTTAATGTTATGTCATGGTATGATTTTCTTTAAAACCCAAAGATCTTTCAAAATGAAATTTTTTCTGTTCTTGTTTGATTGTGAAATTGTTTTATTTTACTTAAAGATCTCTTAAAAACTATCATACCTGACACTAACAATCTTTAATGTCTAAAATTGATCCTTATCGGTCATTATTCAAAATTAAATTTTGCCACGTCTTTCCCTAAATTTTTTTAAATGTATTAAATCAATTGGGATCACAAATCTCAAAAGGTTTGAAATTTTTGATCGGGGGAGAGATCATGATTTAAATCTCAAATTGGTTTTAAAGGATGATTGTTTCAAAAGCACTCCTTCCCTCATGTGCCAAACGATTTTAAAATACATAATGCACATGATTGTGGAGGAGCATTTAACCAAAAACCAGAAGAGTATTTAAACAAGGCACATTTTCTCCCATGTTTTCTAAACCTTATTAAATAACTTGGGATCCAAAATCTCAAAGGGTTTGATATTTTTGATCGGGGGAGAATTTGTGATTTAATAATGAAATCTGATAAATGATGATCGATTTGATTCAATAGTGCATGCTGCTCTCCCATATGTGCTAAACGCTTTCGAATCTCGAAGCACATATTGAGGGGGAGCATTTCAAAAGAAAATAAACTTTCAAGGTACAAAGATTTCTATGTTTCAACATAAAGTACCTTGATTGATTTTCTAATGGTTTCTTAATGGCTTTTGTGATCGTGGATGTACCTCAACTGAACTCTTTCCTCTATGTGATAAAATGGTTGCAAATATCCTACTCACATATTGAGGGGGAGAATTTACCAAAGAAATTCAAATGGCTTTTTCTAAGGAAATTGTGATCAAGAAATCATTTCAAAGAACTCTTGCCTCCATGTGCTAAACAATTTCAAAATCATATGCACATGTTAAGGGGGAGCATTTCTAAAAGATAAAAAACAATTAAGGTACAAAATGCTTTGATATTATATCACAAGTACCTTGATTGATTTTTTCAAATGATTTTTCAAGTGGTTTCAAGAAGGAAAGAACTGTACCAAAAGATCGACCATTTTACTTTATGCATGGTGTTATAAGGATGGTTAGGTTAGGTATTCGTTCCCACGATCCCGCCAGATCCGGAGGGATCTACCCAGGGACAATCCACTAGATAGTGTAGAAGTCCTTAGGTATGATGAAAAAAGGAGAAAAGTGAGATATGGGAAGAATGCGAACTGAGATAGAGCTAGAACTGGAATAAACCCAACAAGGTTCTAGTAATGAAGTCTCAGTAAGCACTAAAGGGGTTGAAGAATGAAAAAGAATTGAATGTGAAAAAGGGTGAAAAGAAATATCCCTCCATTAATTTAACCTTAGGGCAGAAACCGGGTTCAATACATATGCTACTGGTGTTTACTAAGGTAACACTGGTATTGAAGACAAGACGTCATGGACCCAGTGACGCACTGCACCTAACTTCCCAAGCTACTTAAGTTCCTCTTAAAAGGACTTGTTTCATTCTCACGAGGAACCTACATAATCTATCGACTTTCTCTTAGAGATTGTTGATATTGAAGAAGGACACCCTCTCCCTAGTCTCCGGCATAGGAAACCAAAATGCACAATTGAGTCTAGAGCCAAGAGATCATCCACAATATCTCATTAGGACACTAAATTAATGAAGACTTGCTGTTTCACACAATGTGGAAAGTAAGAATATATTTAAGAGTCCTACGCATTATCCTTGTGGTATTGCCAGAACATCCGAGTGATATGTAAAAGTATTCACGATGAAGATGGAAATCCTTCTAGAGCCAACATCAAACAAGCTCTTGGTGGGTGACATGTGAGATCTTTTCTAAAAGATCAAGCTTGTGACAACTGGACAGAAACGATGGGGTGATTCATTCTTGAATCAACCTTGGTCCAGGAAATGAATTGACGAATACTTTTGGAAAAACCATTCGATGTGCAAATCTTCTTTTCTCTAGCACATCGAATGTGTATTCATATTTCAAATACAAAAAGTATCTTTGATTGAAAAAATACTTTTGGAAAAACCGTTCGATGTGCAAATCTCTTTCTTTCTCTAGCACATCGAATGTGTATTCTCTTTCAAATACAAAAGGTATTTTTGGTTGAAAATTGATCTTTCTTATAAAACCTTCGTCGTATTGCAAAGTTCTTTCTTCTAAGCAATACGCGATTGTTTTCAAATCAGGTTTTTATCAATCAGTGAATCTCAATTTGCTGGTTCACTCACTTCGTGTTGTCTTCTTTGAGACGTTCCGGTTTGAGAACAACTAGAACAACTGCGAAACCCTGTCAAGGAGATTCTTGAATTATACCGATCACGAGGCGTACTTGTCTTGATCAATGGGGAACCGTGGGCGTGTACCTCAATTCAACGAAAGTGATCAAAGACACTTTCGTGTGTTTTATTGCTAACTGTTGTTTGCAAGTACATTTGGATGGTTGCAGCTGATCAGAATTGAGAAGTCAATCAAAGCGCATGCTCACAACATCCACACTTAATTGAAGAAATCATGACTAGTGCATATCTACATAACACGGCTCGATATTTTTATACTATGCTTACCTTTCCTGCTGCAAATATCATGAACGATAAAGCTTCCGCTACTCGATGGAAAGACGTCATGATCCCGAAAGTGTGAGCATGTCGGTCCAAAAGTCACAACATCACATGATGGCAACACAATAAAGGGTGATCCAGAGATTTACTGTGGCTGATGATCTCAAAGAAAGCTCGAAGATCATCAAGATGTGGATCAGTTCAAAGACCTCCACTGAAAGTATAAAATAATCGAACTTTTAAGAATCACTACTAAAGCACAAAGATTCTGGAGATTGAAGAATTGAAGTCTACGAGCTCAGAACTAAAGACAAAGATAGAATGCTAGGATGCAAAATGTATTTCATGGGGTGACCTCCCTTAGGGGGAGATTGTTAGGAATTAGAAATTCCATGTGAAAGTGTCGGTCACCCCAATTATGGTCTAGCATATGTTAGCTCGTAGACTTGTAGTTATTTACGTTGTTTATTATTTTATTAGTTAATTAGTAGCATAGATTAGTTTAGTGTAACACCGTGGAGGAAGGATGGGTCTTTACCCACTGTATGCCTGATCCACAGTCCGACAGGAGGACGTATTAGCTTGTAACTATAAATACCCTCTACCTCCTAAGGTAGAGGGTTGGAACTCTTGAAGCTAACCTTGCATTTTGTGTTTTATTTCTCTCTCTAGAATTCCCTCTACTCTCTTCATCTCTCTAACAATGGCTTACTTGTTTAATCATCTACCTAGACCACCCGAATCATCTAAACAACATAAAATATACGATCCTTCAGATCTATATGTAACAAATGTTACAAATTGACCAACTAGACTGCATAACTTCGTATCTAGATGATAACGACAGTTCTTCTCTTACACTTGAGGAAAGAAAGAAAGAATCACATTTAAATAAGACTAAACAAGTTAAATGATCAAAGAAGGAGAGAGATAAGAGAACAGAACGTTGTGTTCTATAGAGGTGTATAAAATCAGTTGGGAAGGTCCAGTATTTATAGACTGATACGGTCCCATTAATATCTAGGACCGTCCCCCTATAAGGGAAGAGGAATAAGAGAACAGAAAGTTGTGTGCTAAAGAGGTGTATAAAATCAGTTAAAAATGATCCAGTATTTATAGATTGACACGGTCCCATATAAATTTCTGGGACTGTCCCCCTATAAGGGACTGTCCTTACCAGGACACTCCTTTTTTTATCCTGTTGTGGTGAAATATTTTTCTGGTGAATGTAGCATCTTTTTATGTTGTGGGGGGGGGGACCAGAATTTGAATATATAACCTTATTAAAACATCTCTTCATAAATATAGAAATATTTTGTATGATTATTTTTATAAAAGGTTTTGTCACATTTATAAAAATGTGAGGTTTAAGAACAAAAAATATTTCTTTGATCACTTAACTAGTTTGGTATATTGTTTGTTCATACCTTAAGTGATTCAGACTTGAGACATCGAAAGATGTTGATGCATGCATGTACTGATGATTTGTGTTTATGAGTAACTTGTGTACTTTATGTTATGTATTACACGTTGCATGTTTTTCATCATTAAAATACAAATATACTATATAGATTAAATTTCATAACTTTTTCACTAACACAATGTATTGACTTTATGCTATTTCTTTGATTTGTTGTTGTTTTTATATGTTGTCCTACGATTTTTGTTAGTTTATGAGGGTATGCAGCTACACTTTGACGTGTCTTTTGAAGGCTAATATGTGATCATAGTTGCATTTGTTTAATTTGTCGTCATAAGTGTTTTTCGATACTTGTTGCGGTTTGTGCTCATAAGGCAATGTTGTAATTTTTCAGAAATTTATAGGTTTACTTTGGATGCAGTTGTTGCGTGTTGTAAACATTGCTGAATAACATTGTTTACAAGCTGCTTGCCGTATTGTGAAAGGTAACTTATTTTGTGCAAAAATACAAAGGCGTATAACTTTTGTAATCAATAACGAACATTCAAATCTAAACATTTGGTGTTTTAAGGGGCTTTATTGTTGCATTATAAAATTGTTTCTTTGGATTTTTCTTTCTGATGTAGTATGTAGATAGTTTTAAAAGTGTTTGAGATTGCCTATGGATGAGCAGGTCAGGTGAGAAGTAGTGGTATAGGTTGCCCGAATGGAAAAGAAAAAATGATGCATTATTTGGATACTTGGAATATGGTTTTACAACATGGATCTTGCTAACACTCTGTTTTTAAATTATGTCTAAGGAAATGCGTCGTATTGGTGCACATATAATTGGAATATGAAATGTATGGTACTTTGACTTATTTTTTGGTTAATACGTCCCATTTGGGGTTGTGTGTTTCTATTTGTTTGAGGTTTGTCATAAGACTGATTTTTTCTATAGTTTGATATCTTGTCATAACTTTAGCGATGACTCTATGCCATTTGTTTAGATTTGTCATATGACACCCGTTTAATTATATATGCCAATTTTGTATAATTTGCTGCAAGTTGTGCTTAATTTAATAATATGTTGTGAGTGGGTTCCTTATTTTTTTTAGTCTGTGGCATATTGCTATTTTTGAGAATTTTGGGGCGAAGATCCTAAATCAAGTGCACATATCGTTGTTTTCTTTAGCAGCTGTTTGGTCTTAGTTTGAGGTTTTATTTTGTCCTGCAAATATTTTCTCTATAAATTGGTATTGTTAGGTCAAAAGTTTAAGTGAAAAATTTTTAAATAATTTATTATGGAGTCCGTTGGTACATGGATTTTTCATTGGTTGTTGATTGGTCTGTTAAATATGGTAGGGATCGCAATTTACTTGGTCATTTGTGTTGTCTAGTTCCTGTTATTATTTTCCAAAGTTTTTGCATTTTCTTGACTGAAATAATTAGTATAATGTGGGCTTTCAGGTTTGTTGCAAAGAGGTGATGATTCATGTGTGCGACATCTGATGGTGACGACAATAAATAGTTGCTTGATTGTGGTGATATTCGATGGTTGTCGTTGTTCAGGTTGTAGTTTTACTGCATCTCAAGTTAGTATTTATGGCAAACATTATGCCTGAACAGTTTGCTAATCCAATTTTGTGTGTATAAAGATGGCGATTTGAATTTCGAAGTATCTTAATGATAATTATGGTCTTCTGATATCTTTTTATTATGCTATATGGCTATGCCTGCTAGCTATACATACTTTGTTTAATATATCTTAGTAATCATGTTCTAATAAAGTCTGATATGTGTTTCTGATTGTCGATTGTCTATGTTGAATATAAGTTGTAGTCATAGCTGCTAATTTCACAACTGATAACAGGGGCGACTGGATGATTGTGGTGATTACGGAAACTACCAAGGGGACGATGAATACAAAAACCATCTAGGTATGGTAATCTATACATGAACTTTGTTAACATTATATTTTGCACTGTAAATGATTGCTTATAAGACTAGCAGCTGCTGCAACACATGTGCGCTTTTTTATTTTTAACTTATGTACTTTATCGTTGCAAGAAGAAAAACAACATGCCTTAAAATGTTAATGTCTTCTTCACCCAGGTTTTGAAAAATTGGAATAAGGAGAATGGAAGAAATCAATCCGACAGCCTTGATGGTTCTTTGGTGATGGTTTTTTTCTGAGTTATGGCCAAATCAATAGTCTAGTGCCGCAACCCAAGGAAACCATCGAGGCTGCTACACCAACACCTTCACAACGGATGATTGTTGGTATAGGCTAACTGGATTTTTTAAGGTCTAATATTTATTGCAATCGCGTATTTGTTTTTTTCTCTGTCGCATGCAGCTGAGGTTGCCCTTATAAGGATTTCTGTTGAAACAACAATTTTTTTCTTTTTCTTTCTCCTTTTTTAAGCATATTTACCTTTACGGTAGTGGTTGGGTCATTCATAGTTTCGCATTAAAGCTGCTACCGGTGTTTTATATCGGATGCCTTTAGTTTATATCTCTTTCTGACGATAGTTGATGGGCTATGATGATACAGTCATTTGGTGTTTTTCAATTTTATGTAACCGTGTTTTGTAGTCAGCACAATATCTGAGCCAAAGCATAAAACTATTGAGGCATTGTTCAATTTTTTATTTAGGCTATCTTTGATACGTTAAGTGGTCATACTAATGTTCGAATAAGGAGGCTGGAAGAAATTGATATAGATGTTTCCTACGATGTTTTTGTAGAGTGTTATGTGATTGGAAAACCGTAAAGTGGTCTTCTTTATGACAAATATACATTTTGTGCGCTTACTAGGAAAACATTTGTATTGATTTCTACCATGATCCTTACTTGAATGTTAGTATGCCCATTTTATGTATCGTGCGTATTCTAAATAGAAAAATGAACAATGTCTTAGGTAACATAGCGGTTGGTTCGGGCAACATACTCATGCTAGGTTCACATACAAGGGTTCTAATTTGAAAAAGGGACGATATTCTAGAATGGCTTTCATATATAGTCTATCCTGCTACACAAACTCAGGTAATATGTGATTTTATTGTCAGTGTTTTTTTTGGTAAAATTCATTGCCTCGATAACTTCAAGATTTAATATTACCTACATTTCGCACATCTGATGCAGTCTAGTTGGAAGAAATGCTAACTAGATGTGGAGGATTCAAAGGAGATCGAAGAGTGTGTATCTAATGCAGTGAAACTTCTGATGGATGGAGACTCTAAAGGCAATTTGAACAAAACAAAGGAAGAATTGTGATAGAGGGATTCAGAGAAGGAAAGTTATATAGGTTAGTTTCGGTGCTGCAAATAAAACTTTGGTTTGTAGTCTTGCACTAAAGATTAATTTCCTTTTAGTAAACTGTTAATGTATGTCTAATTTGGATAATAGTTTTCTGGGTATGATGATTCCCACACCTGATGAGTCATAATTTTGGTTTATCGCCAATACGATATCTGAGCCACATTATATGTTTCCTAATTTCATTTACTGAGGCATTGTTCATTTTCTTATTTAGACTATCTGGGGTACTCCAACTATCCATGCTTATGTTGGGGTGAGGAAAATGGGAGAAAACTATAGATAGATTTTCTAGGACGCTTGCAAGAAAAAACGTTACCCAGTCTTCTTTCGTAATTTAATTTTTTCTTTCCCGCTTCCCAGAATACATTTGTATTGATTTTCCCATTCTCCTTACCCCAATGCTAGTATGCCCATTTTACATTGTGCATATTCTAAATAAGAAACACACATTGTATTAGGTATCATGTCTTTTTATGCGGCAGTGGGGGGAGGGGGAAGGGCTAATTACAAGAGATTCGTTAGTAGTAGGAGGTTTTGCTCTGAAATGGCTAGGGAATTCTGGAATACATTTGCTTTTATTTTTGATACGCTCAAGCTTCTGGAATACATTTGATTTCTTTTTGGATACGCTCCACCTTCTCATTTAGTTATGGTTTGTGGAATTTATGGGTGTGTTCTTTGGGTTTGGTATATGAGTGTATTACTTAGCGTCAGACCACCTTACAAGCACCAGTAAGACATAGGGTCGGGAATGGTGGGAATCCAGTAGTACAGGTCAGTTGCATTTGATATGGACGTGATTTCCAGTCAAGATCAGACAGAAAGTATTTGTGAGGATTTTTAGAAGTGTTTATGGAAGTTTCTTTATATACATGTCTTTCGGTGTATAATCATTTGTATGGTATGTTAAATGTAACGCGTGTATTTCTTTTTTGTATATGTTATATAAGTGTATGTTATATATCAGTATCAATTGAGGCAATGTGTTATATGTCAAGATCGTTCGCTAACCTTATTTTCATTCCACAAAAAGGTTCAATAATTTATGAAAAATATATGACTTAAATTGTCCACGCCTCATCGCCCAGGGATTTCTTGAAGATGAAAAATTATTATAATTTATGTAACAATCGAATGAAGAATAAATTGATAGCTATAGTTATTTGGTTTATTTAAGTAAATTTTTTATTTGTTCATATGAAGTGTGCAATAGATACAATTAATTTTAGAGACAAAATGTTGAAATGTATATCGTTTTGGTGCCTCCACTGCACGGCTAATGCTTTAAAGTATTGGTGATAGCATTAAAATGAAACAAAAGCAATAAATAACATACCTCAATGAATCTGTTAACTTCATAATGAAAACCTTCCTTCAAACGTCATACAAAAACTATGTATCAATTTCCTCCATCATCCTTAGGAGAGCATCAATTTTCATTGATATTGGTTTATGCCAAAAATAATTTGAAACGAATATCATACTTAAATTGACTCCGCCGTAATGCGCAACAGCCAAAACACTTGTTACAATCAATACAAAAAAATAAAAATACAATAATATATGGTAGTAATTGCCATCACTTGTGCTGGTTTGGTGCCTTCGAAATTTTTTGACATCATCTACACTCTTACCAATTATAAAACCCATCGTTCCATAACCCAAAGCCCACCAATTTCACCCAATCATGTTTGGAAGAAAAAAATACAATCTGTATGTAAATTACTTATATAAACTTACAAAACATACAAATTCACTCAGACTTGAAGAGGAGATAACATATAAACCCACCAATTTCCACTACCACAATCACCTTCCTAACCTACCACCACAGACTTCAAACAAAACTTGCAATAAACCACTTTAACATTATCATACTCTCCTTCTTTCAACAACAAATAAATCCTATATTCCACTATAACTCAAGATCTAAACCCTAGATCTATACCAAGATATTGACCAACAAGAAAACATAGACTAAGATGTAAAAATACGATTGGGAGATATAGGTGGTGCGACTCTAACGTGCATATTCATATGAAGATGTAGCAAAGGAATTTTACGGCGGTTGTGCAGTCGTGGGCTGGTGTATACTAGGTGGCCGATAGGTGTCACATCCCCAAAATACATGTTTTGCAGCGGAATGGAATTCACGGGGATGACTGCCATAGCATCACAGTTACAGTTATATTGAACGACCTAAAATGTCGTTTTGAAAATACATCGTTTTATTAAGTAAAATATTCAGAGTTTACAAAACATAGGTCCCAAAAGGTAGTCAACATTTGCGGAAATAAGTTTATTACAAACCAAACGATGTTTTAAAGTGCATAAAACCCATGTGAGACGCGTCGTCACCGTGACGCTATGATAAGTCCTTATGCATGCCATGAAGTATATGCCTTAGATACCTGAAAATACATTGCTAAAAGTGTCAACACAAAGGTTGAGTGAGTTCATAGAGTTTATGTAAATGTTTTATACGACCACCACAAGTATAAGTCATGCATGACAAATATGTCACATAAAAATGATACAATTGCTATAAGCACATGACACCGAAGCTAGACTAATCATGATGTTCGCCCCAACAGAGTGTTTTCCAAACAACTCTAATTCTGATATTAAATGAAATGCATCCGTTTGACCAGTTGGAACCACCAACCCGGATGGAGGAGTTACCCTCAATAGATCTATTCACTCACTCTCGCTTCTTCCGGAATTAACGGTTTATGATTATGAAATGAGGACATTCAATTGGCAATGAGGTAACTTAAGCAATGTAAATTAATTTGATATACTTGGGCTCGTAATAAAATGATGTGCAATGTATTCTCTCCCGTAGGTTTGAAATAAAGTATAAACTTGTAAAACGGGGCTATGAAAACTCACCTGATACAATGATTATGATGATATAGTGGCAATACTGAAATGAGGTGCAATCTCTATCTGCAACCTAATATGAATGATATGATCTATTCTAAATTATGAATATATATCGTACATGCAAATCCACATGTAATCTATACCAATTGTGCATTTTTGAAAATGAAGTGTATCGTCGAAATATACGTTTGTGTCGTATTGTCAAGTTATAAAATACTTTACAAGTATTTACATTGTATCGATGTCCTACGATAGTCGTTTAATGATTTATCAAGAAATTATAGGTTTTCGTCGCAAAACAATATAGTTTTACAAGTAGTGAAAATGGATAAGTAGCCTCGTAAAGCTAGTCGTAACTTGGTGAATATCGAATGTTAGAAAACAAACTCAATGGTTTTGGAATGCTTGTAGCGATATCTAAAAGTCTTAGCATTTAACTTTTGATCATAGAAGTCTCGATCATAGATAAAAATAATGGTGAAGTGTGGTAGTTGAGCTAAAAATGTAGTTTATGGGTAGTTTTCGGCAAAGTTTGAGTGATCGTATATTATTCGTTATAACTTTGTTTGACGAACGGTTGAACATTTTGGAAAATAGGATAGGCGAACTCACTTTTACTTGAAGACATCGTTTTCTCAAAAGTAATCTATCGATATGAAAAATGGCTCCAAACATGGTCACTTGCGATAACCATTTTGGTCTAGTAGAAAATATATAAGTGTTATTACTTGTGTAAAATAGTTACGATAACCATATTTAAAACGCATGTAACTTAGTCGTCAAAGCTTGGTTTTCAACGTTTTATATATCCTTAGTTTCGTGTTAATGTATACTAATATATTTTTGATAAATCGACTCATTTAGATAATGCTTAAAACTCATTTTTACCCCTTAAATAACCCTTGACAGCTTGTATTTTTTCTGAAACTTAGTTTTCGTCGTTAAACTTGAAAATAGCGTAACTTCTTCCTCTTTTCTTGCTCTTGGCCGACCATACACAAAGGAAGGAGAGGTTTTCTTTTGTTTTTCACCTTCTAAAATGTGTATGTATGTGTTTTAATTTAGTAAATATCTTGTATATTGCAAATATCTAGCCAAATTGAATAGGTGTACACTTATTTTATCAAGATTTTAAATAAAAAGGATGACTAGGGGGGGTTTGGTCGGCAAGGGTAAATGGGGTGAAGAGTTTTGTGTAATTTTATCATTTAAATGTAATTTAAGTTATGTATATAGTAATTTTTTTTTATAAATAAATAGTTATCAAGTGTAGCGTTAGCTAGAAATCGATTTTAACGGAACAAAATAAAATATATCAAAGTCATAAAATTATAAAAATGCATTTCTCGCAAGTATTGAAAGAATAATTAATTATCGAATTGAATTTACGAAAACCGTCAGAAATATATATATATATAAATATATATATATATATATATATATATATATATATATATATATATATATATATATATATATAATAATATATATGCAAAATAATTCCAAAACATCGGGGAAACTATTAATATAATTTTTATAGTCATAAAATGAGTATAAAAATATATCAGGATAATTGTTGGAAGTGTCGGATCAATTATTCAAAATCAGTGATCGTGCGATAGCGTTTATTTAATAAATAAATATACGTTAATGAAATATGCAAACCCATGCATAAACTAATATGGAAATGATGTTACTGATGATATGTAGACTAACTCTAGTCTATATGAAATGTTCTCAATGATGTTCCATGAATACGCAGCTTAACCCTCAAGATTACGCGTATTTGATACTCGTAAACCTAGTTTACGAAAAATGATGAATAGTGAATCATGAATAGTGATTTTTCTCCGGGAATGAAGAGTGTTTCGTGAATATTAAAATTTTAAAATAACCTTTCAAAGTCTCAAACCAACTTCAAAAATGATGAATAGTAAAATGATGAATAGTAACTAGTGAATAGTAAATTCCCGAGATGAATAGTAAATTTGAGAAATGACCTGAAATTACGAGTTGTCACATTCGCCCACCCAAAAAGGAATTCAGTCCCTGAATTCAGTTCATGTTGGTTTCTATGGTGTTCGGCGAGGATATTTGAGTCGCATCTGGTCTTCCCACGTTTTCTGAATCGTACCAGGCCTTTCCAAGGCGAGACTTTCAACATAACTCTGTTGCCAACTTGAAATTATAATGGTTTGTGACTTATGGAACACATTTCCAATATTTTGCATCGTATATCGACGTAGCTTTTCTATCTATTTGTTGTTGCTTGTAAGTGATTCTTAATCTATACGATTTCTTTGTTGTTTCATAAATAAGTTATGGACTAGTGAGTTGGAGTTCCTGATTTTTGGCTTGTCAATAGGTGATTGATATTTTAACCATGGAGTGCCTCAAATGGTGTAGTCAGTATGTTCATGTGATAACTATTGTTGTAAGAGAACTTGTTCGATGAAGAATGATTTGCCTAATCATTTCCAAAAAATCACACATTCTTTGTGTATATCTTCTGATGTTTGAATCGTTCTCTCGTTCTGACCATTGAGCTAAGGATAATAGGCGGTACTCATGTCCCATTAGGTTCCATGGAAATCTTGAAATGATTGTCAGGAGTCTAAGGTGAATCAGCTACCTTATATTAGGTATAATTGAAATTGATACCACGTGTCTCGTGCCAAATTTCAAAATGTTAAGTCTGTCGAAAAGGACATTATTGAAAAGAATAGATTATGGGTAACAGTTGTGTTTCCTCTCGTTTCTAGTTCTAGCGAATGTCATGACTTGAGTCTTCCTTGCCTAAGGTGCTTAGTATCCATTACTAATATGTTTATTGTTTGATGGTGTCTCTCTTAATTTTTCTTATCGAAATATTTCCACGCTCTATGTTGTCAAGTCACAAAACTCTAAATATTTAAGTGATGTGGTGTGGTGGTTGATTTTCAATATTTGTTTCGATATTGAGTGTTTCGTTTGAAATATTTTCTTTGAATGAATGAATTTACAATTTTGAACAAACGACTTTCTAAGTAATATTTTTCTTGATGATTAAAAATTTAGTAATTTTGCAAAATATGACTGTTTATCAAAGATTGATGTTTATACGTTTCTTAACGTACGAAGGTTTTGTTAAAGATTGACCAAAAAGAACTTACTTGTAGGAAATGATGTTTATATTTAAAATGAAACTACCAAAGGGTCTCGTCTACAAAATCTCTAGGAGTTATAGACTCTAACTCTAAGGTACTCTTTGGATGGTTTAGCCTACAACTACTCTAGGCGTTATAGTCTAAGGTTCACAAAGATTAATCAAGCATTAACTACACAATGAATGACCTATCGCATTACTAGATCATTAACAATTAAGATAAGAGACAACCAATCAATATTCAATAATTAAGTTTCATATTCCCTAAGCAAACACACAAATAAATTAGCCGAACATGGAGAACATGCAAGCATACACACAAATAATTGAAGACATAATTGAATTAATGAAGTAAAACACTTATCTTGGTGTAAGATAGGGTTTGGAACCCTAAAATACTATACAAGACAGCCTTGGTTCGGTTTAGGTTTTTACTCCAAAAGACTACACACTGAAAACTAAAAAATTCGGATTCTATATATAAGATTACAATTGCGACGGCGTCACCTTATGAATTGTGACGCCGTTGGGTCGCCGTCATTAGGGTTTCGTCTTGGCCACGTTAGTCTTGCGACGGCGTCACCTTATGCTTGTGACACCTTCCCCTTCAGTCTCGGCGCCGTGCGGATCAAATCTAGGCCGTCTGAGTTGCGACGACCTACTCTTTTAAAGCCTGACACCGTCACTTGAAAATAAGTAATTTGGCTACTGACCCGTCACAAAAGTGATGCAACGGCGTCACATATAACACCTAACTCCGTCCCTTTGTATTTCAGCAGCTTGAGTGTCTCGATTCTTGACTTTGGCCATTTTCTTCGTATATCTGCGCCTTTTCGTCCAAATAAGTGCCATTCCAGCAATTTGCCTTCAAGATACCTAAAAAGTGAAAAGGAACTATATTAAGTAATAACGGATACAAAAGTGATCAAATAAGGGATTAAACGACCCCTAAAAAAGGTACATTTTAAAACCTTATCAACAATGCCTTAGGGGAAGTTTATATCGATAACCTTAATTTAATTTAATTATCCTTTGAGGGAAACTCATTGTAGGGAAGTTTACATGTTGTTGAGGCCATGTTTAATGGATTATTCTGTAGTCTCTGTTAGGAGGCTTGGTTTATTTCTACAGTGTTGCTTAGTGTGTATTTGCTTTGTACTAAATCTTGTAACTCGGTCTAGCTGGTACTTTTGTAATGATAGAATTTGGCTTCTAGTCGAAAGTTAGTGGTTCAGATTGTCTCTTGATCTCTTAAAATTTCTATTGAGTTTTTAAACATCTTATTACATGCTTCTAGTCCTTGCTGGTAGTTCTAAAATCCTTTCATTGTTTTCTTGTATCGAGGAATCCTCCTCGTAGATGGTATGGAAAGTCTTTCCTAAAATGGTCACTGGAAAATTTTCAACTTATCGGTTGAGTGAGTGATGAATGGCGTAGGTATCTATAGAGTGTTAACAAAAGAAATGTTTATGAACAATTTGAAATGATACTTGTTTCTTTCATGATATAATCCTTCCTGAATTATACATAGGTGATCAGGCTATGTATAATCGAGGACAAATGATGTGATGCTTGGTTTTGTTGAAATGGTATTATGTTTCTCCGAAGTTTTAGATGGTATTCAACGTGTTGTTTTGTAAGATAATGGCTCAAAAAAATTTTCACAGTAACTTGAAAATCGTTTCGCGTAATGGTAATAAATAGTTGATAGAATGACTGAAAATCAATTTATAGGGTGGTAACAAAACAGCTTGTCTTAGAATTCTGTGTAACAATTTTCCTACGATGGTAGTAAAATAGCTTGAAATAAAATTATGTGAAATAATTTTATAAAGTGGTAGCAAAATAACTTGAAATAAGATTTGTTGAATGGTTTGTAGGATACATGGGAGAACCTCATAGAATGGTAATAGTCTCCTAATTGGTCAAGAATAAAGTTGCCCTAATCCCTAGTAAGATAGCGGTATATTGTTGCGAAATGATTGAAAATTGGGCAATTGGAATAGGGAATGAAATAAAGAAAGGTTGTGATTATCGTGGAGATAATAAGGGATAAAGATTACATTAGATAGAAAGGTACTTATTATCTGTTCCTATTGATGGTCTAATCATGTCTCAAGTGTAGGAGCAGTAGGCTGTCTAGCAGCAACAGCTCTGAAACTCTCACCGTCCTCAAACCTATAAGATGGTGTACTTTCTATAGTCTTAGTGATAGATGGTAATGGTGTGTCAAATCATGCATGCCTCCCAAGCTGCAAGTCATATGTATGAGTAGTGTCTATGAGATGTTATGGTACGGATGGTGCTCTAGATTATAATGATGATGATGATGGAAATCCTAGTGGTAAGTTAGGAGATGATGGTGAATGAAATACTACTCTCTTTCGTGTTGTCTCGCGACGTTTCAGAGGTAAAGCTAGAGTATGCACTATTGGACGACTAATAGTGGTATGAGTAGCTGATGGTGGTTGTATGTGCAACTTCGCCCTCCTCAAAGGGTTCAGTCTCAACATCGGATAATATGTGTGGTAAGTCTGGTGTAGAGTCGACTGTTAAAACTGTTGGGATATGAAAGTGCTGAAGACATGAAAGTACTGAAGATATGAAATCTTGTAAGCTGCAAAGTCTTGGAAAAGTCAAAGAGTCAAAGTACTGCTAAAGACAAAATCAAAATCTTGCATCTAGAAGTCAAAGTCTGCAAGAACAAAAGAAGCTGTTATCGTTTATGGAAAGTATTGTATTCTATGTTTAGATTACTTGTCGTACAAGGTTACAAATTGTAAACCGACTAGGATATCCTTGAGTCTATAAAAGGACTCCTAGATTGGCATTAGATGTAGGAAGTCAATAAGTTTTAGAGTTTATGAATTCACAAGTTAATTAGTGTTTTAGAGAGAAGTTCGATTATCTTAGAGTTGTATTAGAGTATCTGCATAATAAGCAGATTTAGAGTTTATAATAAAAGGTTATTCTTCTTAGCTTTGTTGAGTAAATTCAGTACTTAATAAAGATTGCTCAGTGTTTCTTTGTTAATAACTTAGGATTTATTCGAGGTTATTAAACCTTAACAAGCTAGTTAAGTTAGTTTGATTAAAGTATATCGATCCAACAAGTGGTATCCGAGCTTGTGTGGAAACTCTGACTAGGAAGAAACCCTACTTCAACAATATTCAAGATGTCGAGTGAAGCTGTTCCACCACCCTCAATCACCTCACTCAGAATTCCAATAATCAAGAAGGGAGAATATGATCTTTGGTGCATGAAGATGAGGCGTACATTGCCATTGAGACCATGCTCTATGGAATGTAATTGTGAATGGGAATGAAGTTGTACCAGACCCCATTAATATTCCTGGACAATCCAAGGCACCTAAGGCAGTATTACCAGCAGCAACCTTAAGGAATCAAGAGAAGGAACTCAACATTCTCTTATCGCCATTCCGGATGGTCATCTTCTTAAATTTCATGATGCTAAAGATGCTAAGCAGCTCGGGCGCTCTCAAGACTAGATTTGGAGGAATGAAGCCTCTAAAAGATGCACAGAAATTTGCTAAAGCAACAGTTTGAAACTTTCACAGTTGGTGAAAGAGAGTCTTGATGCTGCATATGATAGGTTTCAGAATCTCCTCAACATGTTGGAGCTATACAAAGGCGAAGTATCAGTTGAGGATGCTAATTTGAAGTTTCTAAGGAGTTTGCCATCTTCATGGCACGTAATTGCTACAATGATCGAGGACGGCAAGGTTTGGATGTCATGGACTTTGATGATCTCTATCATCAACTAAAGGTATATGAGCATGAGATGAGTGGTCAAACAAATTCTAAGTCTCACAATATTGCTTTTTTATCATCTGAAAAGAAGGCGATTACTTCCCTTAAAAGTCTGCTTCTCCTAAAATCTTGTTTCTCAAAATGCTGCTGTCTACACACCTCCCTCATATGTTGTGCAGGCCCCACCACCTACCACTATGGCCTCAGATGAAGTTATGTGCTCCTTCTTTGCATAACAAGCTAGTTTACACATCACTTATGAAGAAGATCTAGCACAGATTGAAGAAGATGCACTTGAAGAAATTGATATCCGGTGGCAAGTTGCTATGATCACTGCAAGGATCAAAAAGTACATGAAGAAGACAGGCAAAAGCATTGATTTCAAACCAAAGCAGGGCATAACTTTTGACAAATCTAAAATTGAATGCTTCAATTGTCAAAAGATGGTCACTTCTTGAGAGTGGGGTTTGCTAAGTATCAAGCCAACAGGACATCTGAAAAGCCAAAACTTGAGCTTAAGGAAATTCCAATTATTGAAACAAAGGCTTTGGTTGCTCAAGAGAAGTTATCGAAGTTGGAGTGAAGAATTTGATGATGAACCGTAACTTACGTATGGTACTGATGGAAGAAGAAATTGAAGATTGAGTAGAAGCATTGGATTGGAGCACCTTTTTTCTTTGAAGAACACGAACATCTTTGTTTTGGAATCGATGATGGCTTTGGAAGATTTGATTGGAGCAAGGAAAGTGAAGATGATCTGTTCAATAGCATTGGTGGCTACTTCCCCAAATCAATCTCCTATCTCTGAGGTATGCTCAAATTGCTATGATTTTTATCATAAATTACTTAGCGGTTATGTGATTGAGAGAGATAATTGTGTTAAGGCTAGGTGCGAGGTAGCGAGGTTATCAAATAACCTTAGAATCTATGGAAGCCAAAATTTTAGCACATGAAACTAATGAAGTAGCTTGGGCTGAAAAGTATGAACAACAGGATTACCAATTAAAACTTAGTGAATGGAAATTAAACTATAAAATTTCTGAAATTGAGAAATTAACTAAGGAAAGAGATGATTTGTTAGCTAAATTTACTGCATGGGGAGAGTCAGTGCTACATGTTTCTTATGTTCAAAAACTACAAAGAGCCTACCTTAAAACTGGATTAGGTTTTGGAATGGATTTTAGTAAATTAGAAGAAAACCAATCTAGTGATCAGAATGAAGGTGATTTTGAGGATATAATTACTAGTGATGAAGAACTCATTAATTATGTAGATACATCTAGTAATGAGGGTTCCATAAGTGATTCACCTCCTGAATATAAGAAAGCTAATGATTATCATCTTGTTCCTCATCCCATGGCATTCATCAACCCCTTAGGCCTGATGTTTCTCGTTTTGGAGTAGACAGTCTAGAGTTTAGGAAGAAGCTATTTGCTCAATCTAGGTGCGAAAAACCTAAAGAACATGTTGAAAATGATGTTCAAAATCAAGCGGTACCTTCAAATCAAAATCTTTGCTCCACAAGCGATACCTTCTTGAAACCTTTTCAAAGCAGTCTTGCTAAACCTTTTTGGGATAATTTTGGTCAAAGCAGGGTTTAATCATTCACCAAGAAGGCAAAATAATTTTGGGCATAGACATAGAAGATGTCACTTTGGAAGTATGGGTCAGAAACTATGTTTTGTGTGTTTTAGTCCTACTCATCTAATTAAGGATTGTGAACATCATTCAGAATACCTTAGAAATTTTCCAAGAGCGGGGTGCCAACGAGAAACCTAGAGAGCACAAATCAGTTTGGAAAAATTCAAATAGGGTCAATCACCAAAATTTCTCACGGATCCTAGATACTCACACCAGAGAAAACATTTTTCAAAACCTTGTATCTCACGTTACTTTCCAAAGTACTGTTAACTCTGACCCGATACTTTCTCAAAGTCTTGCTCGGACAAAACAAGGTCTTGATCACACTACTTGGTATAGGAATCCTAGGAGATCTCACTATCAACCTAGAAGGTATTACAATTCACATAGGAGATTTAGATCACAGGAACCAAGTGTTAAAACAGAATGGGTTAAGAAGGAAAGTACTGCAGAGGGACAGACAGTACTTTCAACCAAAAGTGAATCAGATGTTTTTGTGCTACAAGAAAAAGAGATTTGTGTTGAAAAACCAGAAATTTTTGAAAAACCACATGATAAAGATTAAAAGATAATTCTGGATCATCATCTGAAAGATAGTGGAAATTACATACTCAAAGAATTTGAGTTTGTAACTCCACAAGGGGAACATAAGTCAGTAATGGCTTGGGTTCCTAAAAGTTTCTAACTCTTTTCTTTGTGTGCAGGGCAACCTAGAAGATGAGCTTAAAGATCATCTTATTGTGGATAGTGGTTGCTCTGGAAGTATAACAGGAGACAAAGAGATCCTGTCTGATTTTAGGAAGATTAGTGGAGGCAGAGTTGCATTTGGGAATGATCCCAATGGAGGAAAGATTACTGGAAAAGGGACTATCAAAGCAGGGCTTATAGATTTTGAGAATGTTAGATATGTGAAGGAGTTAAAGTTCAATCTATTGTCAGTATCACAAATCTGTGATAAAAAGCATCATGTGTTATTCACTGACACAGACTGTCTTATCCTTTCCTCGACTTTAAGCCATTGATGATGAATTAGTAGTTCTTAGAGTACCAAGGACAAATGATGTGTATAGTTTAGACATGAAGAGTCTACATTCCTATGGAAGAGCCACATGTTTGGTGGCTAAAGCAACATCTGAAGAGGCAAATCAATGGCATAGAAGATTGGGCCATGTCAACTTCAAGAATATCAACAAACTGGTCAAAGGCAATCTAGTTAGAGGTTTACCTTCGAAGACTTTCAAGAATGATCAATCATGCTTGGCATGCAAGAAGGGTAAACAACACAAAGCTTCCTGCAAGAAGCTTGAGGAGAGAACTATTAGAGAACCTTTGGAGCTTTTACATATGGATTTGTTTGGACCTGTTTCTGTGGAAAGTTTAAACAAGAAAAAGTTCTGCTTAGTTGTAACAGATGATTGTAGTAGATTCAGTTGGGTATTTTTCTTGGGTTTTAAAGACGATACTTTCGATACTATTGACGATTATAGCCCTTGAAAACCAATTGAGACTCAAGGTTAGAGGTATTAGATGTGACAATGGGACTGAATTCAAGAACAAGCTTATGGATGAATTTTGTGCAAACAAAGGCATAAAAGGGAGTTTAGAATTGCAAGAACACCACAACGAGAATGGTGTTGCGAGAAAGAAAGAATAGGACTTTAATTGAAGCAGCAAGAACAATGTTAGCAGATTCTCACCTACCTATTCAGTTAGAAGGCATTTGTAAGTCTGCTTGCTATGTACTTAACGAGTCTCGGTTACCAAACCACAGATGAAGACACCTTATGAATTTCTGATGGGCAATAAACCCAACATTCGTTTTATGAAACCTTTTGGATGCCCTTTTACTATTTTAAACACTATTGATAATATGGGGAAGTTTGATGGCAAGTCAGAAGAAGGATACTTATTGGGTTATTGCACTAACAGTATGGGCTTTAGAGTATACAACAAAGTTACTAAGAAGGTTCAAGATTGTCTTCATGTTGAGTTTTAGAAGATCAAGACAATGAGAAAGGTAAAGGTTCTGATTGGATGTTTGATCTTGAGGTTTTAACTCCATCTATGAACTATGTACTGTAGAGAAGAAAATCAACCAGTGCACAGTGGAGAAGATTTACAATATGTTGTTCATAGAGTTCATATTAGACGATCTTTGTTCTGATGAAGATCTGTTAGTCCAAAACAAAGTCTTGAAGTTCCAAAACAAAATCTTTTTGCCCCACACAAAATCTTGTTGCTCCGAATCTTCTTTATCTGAGGATCAATCTATTCAAGAGGAACTTAATCAGATGCTTCTTCAAGATGTTTTAGCACATTCTTACACTGATGAACAAAGGAGAACTTATGAAGAGGCAAAGAGGAAGAACAAGGCTGCAGAGTACTCTCACAGTACTTTGGACAGTACTTTCGAACAAAATCTTCTGCACTGATTGGCGATACTTTAGATGATCACGGATGATCATACCATGCCTAGATTAGAAGATACTGATGATGAATTTGAAGATGAAGGTATTTTCCCAAATTCCAATGAAGGTGTTGATGTTACTAATTTAGAGGATATTTATGGAGTTCCACAGTCTCCAAACTTGAGAACTCATAAGGATCATCCTTCTGATCAAATCATTGGTCCTTCTACTACGGAGTGATGACTAGAACCTGAGCTAAGACTTTTCTACACCTCACAATGCTTTACTTAGCTTTGTGTATAAACAAAACAGGATGAATCATAAGGACCATCAAACCTGTCTATTTACTTGTTTTATCTCTTAAGAAGAACCCAAGAATATTGCTCAGGCTTTGACTAAAGAAAGGCGGGTTGAAGCTATCAGGGAAGAACTTCTTCAATTTAAACTTCAAGAGGTTTGGGTTTTATGTGATCTTCCAGATGGGAAGAGAGTTATTGGAACCAGATGGGTTTTAGGGTCAAAAGAGATGAAAGAGGTAATGTTATCAAGAATAAGGCAAGGTTAGTAGCACAAGGATATAGACAAGAAGAAGGAGTAGATTATGATGAAGTGTTTGCTCCTGTAGCAAGAATAGAAGCTATTAGAATATTTCTTGTTTTTGCTTCTTATATGGGCTTTCAAGTTTACCAGATGGATGTCAAGAGTGCCTTTTTATATGGCAAGATTACAGAGGAAGTTTATGTCAAAAAACCTCCTGGTTTTGAAGATCCTAAACACCCAAACAAAGTCTACAAGGTGGTTAAGGCTCTTTATGGCCTTCATCAGGCACCTAGACATGGATATAGAAAGGGAGCTATTGACAAGACTTTGTTTATCAAGAGAGACAAGAAAGATATCATGTTAGTTCAAGTTTATGTTGATGATATCATTTTTGGGGCTACCAAATAGTCCATGGTTAGGAGTTTGAGCAGTGATGCAGAAAGAATTTCAAATGAGTTCAATGGGAAAGTTGACTTTCTTTTTAGGACTTCAGTTAAGCGTCAAAGGAAGGTATTTTTATCAGTCAAGACAAGTATATTCTGAGACATACTTAAGAAATTCAATTTTGATGATATGAAGGCTTTTACTACACCCATTAAATCTATCAATTCATTGGGCAAAGATGAAGATGGACAACCTGTTGAAGTCAAGCTTTATAGATCTATGATTGGCTCTCTTATGTATCTCCTTTGCATCAAGGCGATATCATGTTTGCAGTTTTTCTATGTGCTAGATATCAAGTCTCACCAAAGATCTCTCACATGAATGCAGTAAAGAGAATCTTACATTATTTGAAGCAACAACCAAAGTTGGGGTTGTGGTATCCAAAAGAGTCACCTTTTCACTTAGAGGCTTTTTCAGATAGTGATTATGCCGGTGATAACTATGATAGAAGATCAACCACTGGAGGATGCCAATATCTTGGAAGAAGATTAGTCTCTCGGCAATGCAAGAAACAAACAATTGCAGCAACATCCTCTACTGAAGCTGAATATGTAGCTGCTGAAAGTTGTTGTGGACAATTTTTGTGGATGCGAAATCAGCTCTTGGACTATGGATTCAATTTCAAGAATACTCCTATCAAAATTGATAATGAGAGTACTATTTGTATTGTGAAGAATCCAGTTTATCATTCCAAGACCAAGCACATCCAAATTAGGCATCACTTTATCAGAGATTGCTATGAGCACAGGCTTATTAATGTGGTTAAGGTTCATACAGATGATAATGTAGCTGCCTTACTTACCAAAGGTTTTGATGTTTCTAGATTCACTTACTTGGTGGTGAGCATTGGCATGATTAACTACTGAGCTACATTTAAGGGGAGGACTATTTAGTATTTGTATAGTACTGTGTAATGCTTGAGGGAGGTTAGTTATGTATACTTAGTTGATCTGGAGAAATTGGAAAAGTCTGTTTTTTAGTGAAAGTACTTGCTTGGAAAGTCTTGCTTGGGAAAGTCTTTGCTTACGTGGAAATCTTGTTTGTCTTATTAAAGTCTTGTTCCAACGGTTATCTTGAGGGTAATTAATGCTACTTGGTAACAATGTTATTTTTAGGTTGTGATTTTTCAAATCTCACCTATAAATACCTACTTTTCGATTTTCCCTCTCATATTGATACATTAGAATCTTTTCCATCTTTCTCTCATCATCTTCATATTCTTCGATTCCAATTCTTTTGTGCTTACATAATCAACAATGGCGAATCGTCCTCTTTGTTTCAAAGCATAATATGGTCGCTAATTTGGATAAGACTGAAGCGAATATACTCTTTCATGATATAATTGATTATCTTACGGTTTAGCCTATCAGTTATGCTCTTTTAGGGGAGCCGGATATAATTGAGCCCTGGATTCAAGAATTTTGGGCTAATGCTAGAGATAACATGGAGAAGGACGAATATTATATTAGATCAACGATTCTTTGGAAGAACTATTAAGATTCTGAAGCCTCCATCCAGGAAGATTTATGGTTCAATGATGCAGATGGGGCTCTAAGGTTTGATAGCGATTGATATGGGATACTTTTTAGACATATTGGTTATGAAGGCTCTTTGAATGAACAAACGTTTAGAAAACAATTATTTTGTCCGCATTGGAAGTTTTTGGTTCATGTGTTGCTCCATTGCATAAGTGCAAAGAGTACCTCTTGGGGCAGATTTGGGTTAAATATAGCATCTGCTATGGTTGGGTTAGCTCTGAGATAGAGTTTTTAACTTCTCAAGGCTAATGTTGGATGGAATGCTCTCACATATTTCACATGGATCTACTTGGCTAATGTACCCAAGGTTTATACAGGTTTTCTTAAACAAGCAACTTTATGATGTGCCAAAACCTACAGCTTTATTGCCTATTATTGTTCAACAATCCAATATTTTTACTTTTATGGCAAAAAGGAGTGTTTTATTCAGGGGTCCGGATACTCCTTTAACTACTTCCATGATGGATGTTGTTCAGGCTGTAGAGCATCTTGAAGGTGATGATACTCTTGAAGATGCTGACTCTCAGTCTTGCATCTGCAGTACTGCATCTGCAATGCTTGCTGCAAATCTTTTGCTTCTCCACAGGCTACATCAAAAGAAGGTCTGCATCTATACAAGGTACTTGCTTCTCCTAGTCTGAACTTCAAGAAGATGTTGCGAGTTTCACCTTCTCCATCTCCACAAAGAGTCATTCTGCTTCTCATTCAGAGGATCATTCACCTATTCAAGGAGAGGATTCACATACCATACCTCCTGATGAAATCACATTGGATAATTATGTTTTGACAAGGGAGTTGGTTAAGTTGAAAAGACTCAGAGGTTCAAGCCAAACAGATAAAGAAATTAAAGCTGAAGTTTGAAGGCTAAAAGACTTTTGTGTGGCCATTGGTTCAAGAATTTCGTATCTGGGTTAAATCAAAGAAGAAGCGCAAAAAGGTCTAGGAAAACAAAGCGCACAAGGTTCATCAACAATCTTCTATCAACTTGGGGAGGAATTTAGAAGAAGATAATTTGAAAGAAGATGTTGAGAAGGAGAAAAGAACACGAAAGTCTTGATGAACAAGAAAAGATCATTCAAGTGCTATGTACAACAGGAACAAGTTCAAAGTACTTGAACAACAAAGTCTTGAACAACAAAATACTGCTCTTCAACACAAAGTATTTTTAGACAAGAGGTAATAACTCCAAGAGTTTTGAATTTTGAAGAGGAAGCTGGTCCTTCTACAATTGTTATACAAGAAGAGGAGGAAGCTATACTCAAACCAATTCATTCTGCAAGTGATGATGAGTTCATTGCTACAATTTTAGAAGATTTATCACAACCTAGAGGTGGTGTTACTATTAGAGAAGTGCAAGAAGATGAACAACAAAGAACTTCTCAACCTACAATTGATCCTAAGGATAAAGGGAAAGGTGTTTTAGTAGAAGTAAAGAAGAAGAAACTTACTTTGGTAGAAATTAGAGAAATTGAAGTTGCTAGGAATGAAGCTGCTGCTAGAAAACTTCAAGAAGAGTTAAATGCTAAAGATAGAGTAGCTCAAGAAGCTGAAGAAGCTCAAAGTAGAGAAGCGGCTAAAAAGTTGTCACACCCCCAAATTACCTGTTTTGCAGCGGAATGGAATTCCTGGGGATTGACTGTCATAGCATCAAAATCACAGTTATATTGAACGACCTAAAGTGTCGTTTGAAAAGAACATCGTTTGATTTAATAAAACAATTAGAGTTTACAAAGTATAGGTCCCAAATGAAAATCAACTTGTTGAGGAATTAAGTTTGTTACAATTCAAACGATGTTTTAAAGTGCATAAATCCATGAGAGACGCGTCGTCACCACGACTCTACGATAAGTCCTTATGCATGCCATGAAGTGAATGTCTTAGATACCTGAGATAAAACATGCTAAAAATGTCAACACAATGGTTGAGTGAGTTCATAGAGTTTGTGTTGAAATGTAAAGCCTTTCAAAATCGTTTATGCAGCAAAGGCATTGTAAATCCACTCAGTTCCAAGTTCCGCCCATACAAAACTTGCAACCTGTGTGTTCACAACCCACTGCCAAAATGTATATAGTTTATGTGCAACACATGATGTCAAATGAATTCACAATAGTACCTAACTTGACGTAGAACAATAGCACTTAATCAATAGGACTAGACTCAATGTATCAGTAGTCAACTGACTTAGAACATTATCGACGATGTATCATTAGTCAACGACATAGAACTTTATCGACGATGTATCATGTAGTCAATGACATAGAACTTTATATGACGATGAACTATACCAAACAAACAAGTACAACTAATATAGTACAACATTCGGTTTTGAAACAATGGTGATCATGATAGAAGTTATCCTTAAAAACTCTAAAGTACTTGTTAAAAATAGTTAAGCATGTATCTCCCCCAAAATAGTTCTAAACAATTGAAAATGGGGCTATGAAAACTCACTTGGTACAATGATGCGATGACAAAAGTGAGTACACCGAAATGTAGCGTGAATCTCTAAACTGGACCTATTATGAATGATATGATATATAATAAGTTATGATGTAATGTTATGCATGCAATTCGGATGATATTTATACCACTTATGAATATTTGAAAACAATACTTTTAATTATCAAAAAGTAATCTTTTAACGTCTTGACCATATTTAAATTACTTTTTATATATTTATGTTGAAATGATATCCGACGATAATCATTTAGTGATTTATTAAGAGAATATAACTTTTATAAGAAAATGTACTCAAATTTTGTTCTCCAAATATTTTGGTTCTCCAACATTTTAGTTCTCCAAATGTTTTATCAAAGTAACTAATATATTTTCGTTAAATCGCCACATTTTTATAACGCCTAAACCTCATTTTTGACTCGTAAAAAGTGGAAATAACATGCTGAAATTCCAGAAAATTATATATTTCGTCGTCAAACTTGAAAAATTCATATCTTCTTCGTTATAGCTCCGTTTTAATCCGTTCAAGCGGCCACGGTTTCGTTTTAAAGTATATTTTCTAAATATCTAGGCCAAATATTTTTACTTACTGTCGGATTTTCCAGAATTTCAAAATAAGGACAGACCCTTTTCAAAACGTGTCGAAATGAGTTTTTCTCGCGCCAAACCTATTCTAACACATTCAAAACAACTCGAAGCTATTCTAATCCTACCATACACCTTCTTAGGGTGTCATGGGTTCCTAGACATCACCAAAAATAATATATAACAAGGAGTAATTATAGGATGTCAATATATATATAACTCTTAAAAATCAAATAAAAAGTGGTATAAACCTCATGAGACTTGCATGTTTCTCAAATAAAATGATATGATCATGAAAATAAATATGAAAGATGATGATGTATATGAAATGCTTACAAGTTAACTTGATGAGGTGATTAGAACAAAGGTTTAATCTTAAACACCCTAGGTTTTTATTTCAAAACCCAACTAAGAGTGTGTCTAGATTGTGATGAACTTGACTTGAAAAATCTTGGTCTTTTTCTTCTTGTTTTCTCTTGGCCGAATATCAGTTAGTAAAATGAGAGAGTTTTTAGTGTTTGCTATCGAAAAGAAAATGACTAGCTACTTCCTTATTTACTAAAATGAAAGTATGGTTTCTTTATTATTTAAATAAACTAGTACATAAGTAATAAATGAGCAAAGAAAATTGTGTCAAAGTTATCATGTTGGGGAAATGGTTGGTTCGGCCTAAAATGGGGAAAAGAAGTGGGTTGGTGATTTGTGTAAGAAATTTGTGTAAGAGATATTGAAAATGTGTAGTTTTTATATGTATAACTGTATAATATAATTGTTTTGGGCATTAAGTTAACTAGAAATAAATTTAAGTGGAACAAAATAGAGTGCAATAAAGTTGTGAAAATTATGAAAATGCATTTTGCATAAGTATCGGGTGTTTAAAATAAGTATTGTTTCATAAATAATTAAATTTATCGTAATTACATATATTTAAAAATATATATATATACTAAATGAGTTCAAAATTCAAGGTAAAGTAGTTATTGAATTTTTGTAACCTTATAATGAGTATAAAAATATATTATAACCATTTTTTTTGAAGTAACGGATCAAATGTCTAAAATAATTAATTACGCGATAGCGTTTATTTAATATGAAAATATTCGTTTAATGAAAAATGTAAATTCATGCATGAACTAATATGATGACAATGATGCTAATGAAATGTAGACTAAACTTAGTCTATATGAAATGACCTCGATGATATAATCATGAATTCACAGCTAAACCATTACGGTTACGTGAATTTGATGCTCGTAAACCTAGTTCACGATAAATGATAAATAATGAAGCATGAATAATGTTTTGAAATATGACCTGAAAATACGAGTTGTCACATTCGCCCAACCAAAAAAAGAATTCAGTCCACTGAATCCGGTTAGTGTTAGTCTATCGAATTTAGGGTTTGATGTGGCAAACTTTCCCATTCTCGAGCAAAACCCTCAAAAGACTTTTTACCAACCAATTTTCACTTAATCTCATAACTCATCAAGCGAGCTGTCATGAGATTAGGCTAAATTGGTTTGAAGGAAGGACTTTTGAAAATTTGGCTCGATCGGATTAACGGCTTACACATATAAGCCTACTACTCCCTTCATTGCATGATTCTTCCTGAATTAGACATAGGTGATCAGGCTATGTATAATTTAGGAGTAACTATGCAATGCTTGGACTAATCGACTCATATGTTGTTTGGTGTTGAGTCAACTGATGTTATAATTGTGATAGGGAATGACGGGGCATTCTCAGCGTCAGTGATGTGAGTATGATAGGATGGGTATTTGAAGGCATCTATGTGACAATCGATTTTGAAATGAAAGTAAATAACTCGTAAAATATGCGTATAAACGCATGTAAAGTGAACATGCACTTATGATGAAATGATGAGATGCTATGATGATGTAGTTATAGTCTAGGGTCAATGATGCAACCTAGTTCTCTATAGCTGAAGCTCACGATGCCAATCTGTCACACCCCCAAATTACTGTTTTTGCGTGAATGGAATTCACGGGGATTGATTTGTCATAGCATCAAAATCCGCGATTATATTGAGCGACCTAAAGTGTCGTTTGAAAAGAACATCGTTTGATTTAATAAAACAATCAGAGTTTACAAAGTATAGGTCCCAAATGAAAATCAATTTGTGCGGAATTAAGTTTGTTACAATTCAAACGATGTTTTAAAGTGCATAAATCCATGAGAGGCAGCGTCGTCACCCACGACTCTACGATAAGTCCTTATGCATGCCATGAAGTGAATGTCTTAGATACCTGAGATAAAACATGCTAAAAATGTCAACACAATGGTTGAGTGAGTTCATAGAGTTTGTGTTGAAATGTAAAGCCTTTCAAAATCGTTTATGCAGCTAAGGCATTGTAAATCCCTTTCAGTTCAAGTTCAGCCCATACAAAACTTGCAACTGTGTGTTCACAACCCTTTGCCAAAATGTATATAGTTTATGTGCAACACATGATGTCAAATGAATTCACAATAGTACCTAACTTGACGTAGAACAATAGCACTTAATCAATAGGACTAGACTCAATGTATCATTAGTCAAGCTGACTTAGAACATTATCTGACGATGTATCATTAGTCAAGCCGACATAGAACTTTATCGACGATGTATCAGTAGTCAAGTGACATAGAACTTTATCACGACGATGTATCGGTAGTCAACCCGACATAGAACTTTATCACTGACGATGTATCGGTAGTCAATGACATAGAACTTTATCACGACGATGTATCAGTAGTCAAGCCCGACATAGAACTTTATCTGACGATGAACTATACCAAACAAACAAGTACAACTAATATAGTACAACATCAGTTTGAAACAATGGTGATCATGATAGAAGTTATCCTTAAAAACTCTAAAGTACTTGTTAAAAATAGTTAAGCATGTATCTCCCCCAAAATAGTTCTAAACAATTGAAAATGGGGCTATGAAAACTCACTTGGTACAATGATGCGATGACAAAAGTGAGTACACCGAAATGTAGCGTGAATCTCTAAACTGGACCTATTATGAATGATATGATATATAATAAGTTATGATGTAATGTTATGCATGCAATTCGGATGATATTTATACCACTTATGAATATTTGAAAACAATACTTTTAAATTCGAAAAAGTAATCTTTTAACGTCTTGACCATATTTAAATTACTTTGTATATATTTATGTTGAAATGATATCCGGCGATAATCATTTAGTGATTTATTAAGAGAATATAACTTTTATAAGAAAATGTACTCCAATTTTGTTCTCCAAATATTTTGTTCTCCAAATATTTTGGTTCTCCAACATTTTAGTTCTCCAAATGTTTTATCAAAGTAACTAATATATTTTCGTTAAATCGCCACATTTTTATAACGCCTAAACCTCATTTTTGACTCGTAAAAAGTGGAAATAACATGCTGAAATTCCAGAAAATTATATATTTAGATGCGTCAAACTTGAAAAATTCATATCTTCTTAGATTTATAGCTCCGTTTTAATCCGTTCAAGCGGCCACGGTTTCGTTTTAAAGTATATTTTCTAAATATCTAGGCCAAATATTTTTACTTACTGTCGGATTTTCCAGAATTTCAAAATAAGGACAGACCCTTTTCAAAGCGTGTCGAAATGAGTTTTTCTCGCGCCAAACCTATTCTAACCCATTCAAAACAACTCGAAGCTATTCTAATCCTACCATACACCTTCTTAGGGTGTCATGGGTTCCTAGACATCACCAAAAATAATATATAACAAGGAGTAATTATAGGATGTCAATATATATATAACTCTTAAAAATCAAATAAAAAGTGGTATAAACCTCATGAGACTTGCATGTTTCTCAAATAAAATGATATGATCATGAAAATAAATATGAAAGATGATGATGTATATGAAATGCTTACAAGTTAACTTGATGAGGTGATTAGAACAAAGGTTTAATCTTAAACACCCTAGGGTTTTATTTCAAAACCCAACTAAGAGTGTGTCTAGATTGTGATGAACTTGACTTGAAAAATCTTGGTCTTTTTCTTCTTGTTTTCTCTTGGCCGAATATCAGTTAGTAAAATGAGAGAGTTTTTAGTGTTTGCTATCGAAAAGAAAATGACTAGCTACTTCCTTATTTACTAAAATGAAAGTATGGTTTCTTTATTATTTAAATAAACTAGTACATAAGTAATAAATGAGCAAAGAAAATTGTGTCAAAGTTATCATGTTGGGGAAATGGTTGGTTCGGCCTAAAATGGGGAAAAGAAGTGGGTTGGTGATTTGTGTAAGAAATTTGTGTAAGAGATATTGAAAATGTGTAGTTTTTATATGTATAACTGTATAATATAATTGTTTTGGGCATTAAGTTAACTAGAAATAAATTTAAGTGGAACAAAATAGAGTACAATAAAGTTGTGAAAATTATGAAAATGCATTTTGCATAAGTATCGGGTGTTTAAAATAAGTATTGTTTCATAAATAATTAAATTTATCATAATTACATATATTTAAAAATATATATATACTAAATGAGTTCAAAATTCAAGGTAAAGTAGTTATTGAATTTTTGTAACCTTATAATGAGTATAAAAATATATTATAACCATTTTTTTTGAAGTAACGGATCAAATGTCTAAAATAATTAATTCAGCGATAGCGTTTATTTAATATGAAAATATTAGTTTAATGAAAATGTAAATTCATGCATGAACTAATATGATGACAATGATGCTAATGAAATGTAGACTAAACTTAGTCTATATGAAATGACCTCGATGATATAATCATGAATTCACAGCTAAACCATTACGGTTACGTGAATTTGATGCTCGTAAACCTAGTTCACGATAAATGATAAATAATGAAGCATGAATAATGTTTTGAAATATGACCTGAAAATACGAGTTGTCACAAAAGTTGCAAGAGCAATTAGATGCTGAAGCTGATGAACCATTACAATCACCTACTCCTATTAGATATATGCCTAGAATACCTAATTTAGCTAAGGGACGAGGAATGCTATGATGGCATATTTGAAAGGTCGAGGTATAAGGATTGCGAAGTTGAACTATGTTGACATAAAAAGACTCTATGATCTTGAGACGAGAAGCTTATAAGAAGAGTGTTGCAGATATCAAGAATTTTAGAGAAGAAGCTTCTTGGACTGAATTGGCTGAAAGGAAGAAAGAGCTTAAAAAGAAAAAGAAAAACTGAAGATACAGATAGACAGTTCTCAAAGTAAGAAAGAGTTGAATTAAGATCTGAGTCTAAAGATGCATTAAGAAATTATCTCGAGTGGTAGATTTTGATTATTCAAAAGAAGATACTGACATGAAGATGAACAGATCTCAGATTAGTGCTTTTGATATTGTGAAATTCAAAGAAGGAGATTATATGATTTTTCATAAGGAAGATGAAAGCTTCAAAGTTTTCAATAGGCTATGGGATTTGTTACATATTATAGATAGAGTGGATCTATTCTATCTATATAATGTGGTGAAAGCTTCTTTTGGAGATATTCCATCGGGAGGAATTGGTGCAGTTTTGCTTGGAGATCTCATAACCATGTGGGAAACAGAAGAGGAAAGCACTGATGATATTTGGAAAAATCAAGAAAACTGGGAAATTGTTTGCTGGAGATTCTTTGAAGAATCCGGAGTTCATGTTTTAGAGATGGAGAATGGTAAAATGATACACATGTTTGTAAACAGAAGATATCCTCTCACAGTTGAGCTCATGAGAAGAATGCTAGAGCATGGATTAGAAGTAGAAGAGGATAATGAAACTGCTTGCATGGTTATCAATCTATTTATAAACTGGACTACCATTCTTTGAAGATGATGAGTAAACTTGTATGAATTTTATTGAATAATTTTTGATAAATCAGTACTTTATTCAAAGTGCTGGCGATCAACAGATACTTTCATCAAAATCTTGCGACTTTAAAACCAGTTAAGTAATTTTTTGAAAGAAAACTTTTGTTAAAATATCAAATATTTTGAAACAAAGGTTAAGTGAATTAAATGGATTTTGAGATGGAAACATCAAATAGGTAATCAATCCACCATGGTTACAAAAGGATTGGCTAATCCATGAGCAAACGGCTCTGGTAAAGATATATCAAATCTGTTTTTAGTTGACAACTTGCTAATAAGTTGTATGGTAATCAACTCACCATATCAGTTAATGTGAAGAGTTGGCTAGCCCACAAGGAAATGGCTTGTGGTAAAAGCGTTGGAAAAACCATTATTGGTAATTAGTTCACCATTAGATAGAAGAACTAACTAGTCCAGAAAGGTACAACTTTTGGTAAAGACAAATCAAATCTGTTGATAGCTGATGATTTGCTAAAAATCATATGGTTATCAATGTACCATGGTCTTAAACACCAAAATATTTGGCTACTCCAAAGATAATGGCTATGGTAAAGAGATCTAAATCTATTAAATTTTCAATGATTCACCTCTCACAGGAGTTAACACATCTGGAAGTGATGAGAATAGTATGCAACTTAAACTGAATTAATGTACAAACTGTCATATGTTGTGTGTTCTTTGAAAAGATGGAGCTTGCTGAATGTTGCTGAGAAAGAACAATTCTAAGAGATACTTTGACAAGCACAGATACTACAGAGATATAATGTAAAGACTAAGAAACAATATGTCCTTAAAGATGCAGTTGTAAAGATACATTCACAAAGGAACTTGAAGTCAAACAAGTAGAATTCAAGTTAGGGGAGGATTGTTGGGATATGAAAGTATTGAAGACATGAAAGTACTTGAAGATATGAAATACTGTAGCTGCAAAGAAATCTTGGAAAAGTCAAAGATTCAAAGTCTTGCTAAAGAAAAAGTCAAAGTCTTTGCATCTAGAAGTCAAAGTACTGCAAGAACAAAAGAACTATTATTCGTTTATGGAAAGTATTGTATTCTATGTTTAGATTACTTGTCGTACAAGGTTACAAATTGTAAACCGACTAGGATATCCTTGAGTCTATAAAAGGACTCCTAGATTGGAATTAGATGTAGGAAGTCAATAAGTTTTAGAGTTTACGAATTCACAAGTTAATTAGTGTTTTAGAGAGAAGTTCGATTATCTTAGAGTTGTATTAGAGTATCTGCATAATAAGCAGATTTAGAGTTTATAATAAAAGGTTATTCTTCTTAGATTAGTTAAGTAAATTCCGCGTACTTAATAAAGATTGCTCAGTGTTTCTTTGTTAATAACTTAGGATTTATCCAAGGTTATTAAACCTTAACAAGCTAGTTAAGTTAGTTTGATTAAAGTATATCGATTCAACAAAAACTATAGTAGGGAATGACAAGGTATCCTCCATGTCAGAGTCTGATGTGAGTATGATGGGATGGGTATCTGAAGACATCTATGTGACAATCGATTTGAAATAAAAGTAAATAACCCGCATAATGTGCGTATAAAACCGCATGCATAGTGAATATGCACTTATGATGAAATGATGAGATGCTATGATGATGTAGTTATAGTCTAGGGTCAATGGTACCACCTAGTTCTCTATAACTCTTGCTCTGATGCCAATCTGTCACACACCCAAAATACTTATTTTGCATCGGAATGGAATTCCTGGGGGATGACTGCCATAGCATCACATTTACAGTTATATTGAACGACCTAAAATGTCGTTTTGAAAATACATCGTTTGATTAAGTAAAATATTCAGAGTTTACAAAACATAGGTCCCAAAAGGTAGTCAACGTTTGCGGAAATAAGTTTATTACAAACCAAACGATGTTTTAAAGTGCATAAAACCCATGTGAGACGCGTTGTCACCGCGACTCTATGATAAGTCCTTATGCATGCCATGAAGTATATGCCTTAGATACCTGAAAATACATTGCTAAAAGTGTCAACACAAAGGTTGAGTGAGTTCATAGAGTTTATGTAAATGTTTTATACGACCACCATAAGTATAAGTCATGTATGACAAATATGTCACATAAAAATGATACAATTGCTATAAGCACATGAGATCGAAGCTAGACTGATCATGATGTTCTCCCCAACAGAGTGTTTGCCAAACAACTATAATTATGATATTAAATGAAATGCATCCGTTTGACCAGTTGGAAACACCAACCCGGATGGAGGAGTCACCCTCAATAGATCTATTTACTCACTCTTGCTTTGGAATTAGGTTCATGATTATGAAATGGGAACATTCAATTGCAATAGAGGTAACTTAAGCAATGTAAATGAATTTGATATACTTGGGCTCGTAATAAAATGATGTGCAATGTATTCTCCCCCGTAGGTTTGAAATAAAGTATAAACTTGTAAAACGGGGCTATGAAAACTCACCTGATACAATGATTATGATGATATAGTGGCAATACTGAAATGAGGTGCAATCTCTATCTGCAACCTAATATGATTGATATGATCTATTATTAATTATGAATATATATCGTACATGCAAATTCACATGTAATCTATACCACTTGTGCATTTTTTAAAATGAAGTGTATCGTCGAAATATACGTTTGTGTAGTATTGTCAAGTTATAAAATACTTTACAAGTATTTACATTGTATCGATGTCCTACGATAGTCGTTTAATGATTTATCAAGAAATTATAGGTTTTCGTCGCAAAAAAATATAGTTTTACAAGTAGTGAAAATGGATAAGTAGCCTCGTAAAGCTAGTCGTAACTTGGTGAATATCGAATGTTAGAAAACAAAATTAATGGTTTTGGAATGCTTGTAGCGATATCTAAAAGTCTTAGAATTTAACTTTTGATCATAGAAGTCTCGATCATAGATAAAAATAATGGCGAAGTGTGGTAGTTGAGCTAAAAATGTAGTTTATGGGTAGTTTTCGGCAAAGTTTGAGTGATCGTATATTATTCGTTATAAATTTTTTCGAGCGGTTGAACATTTTGGAAAATAGGATAGGCGAAATCACTTTTACTTGAAGACATCGTTTTCTCAAAAGTACTCTATCGATATGAAAAATGGCTCCAAACATGGTCACTTACGATAACCATTTTGGTCTAGTAGAAAATATATAAGTGTTATTACTTGTGTAAAATAGTTACGATAGCCATATTTAAAACGCGTGTAACATAGTCGTTAAAGCTTGGTTTTCTACGTTTTATATATCCTTAGTTTCGTGTTAATGCATACTAATATATTTTTGATAAATCGACTCATTTAGATAATGCTTAAAACTCATTTTTGCCCCTTAAATAACCCTTGACAACTTGTATTTTTCAGAAAATTAGTTTTCGTCGTTAAACTTGAAAATAACGTAACTTCTTCGTTGTAAATCCATTTTAACCCTGATAAGATCGTTTATAAGCTCAGCTAGGGATCAATAACAAAGACTAATAACATGCACAGCGGAATAAACTAATCAATTCTTTGTTATTGAACAAGGTTTCATTCACTAATAGCAACTAATCTTAGTCGTTTATAGGAACATGTCTAGATAACTAAACTATTAACTAAACTAATAACCTAGGCGTTTACAAGACTATACGCCTAGGACACACACACCCCTTTAAGTCGAATACATCTTGGAAGACATGTATAAAACCTACACCTATGTCCTCTTTATACTAGAGGATTAGGGTTTACAAAATACTACAAAGGACTAATAAATAAAACTTCTTTTGCAAGCAAGTTCTTCCATATTTTTGTAGGTTTCCTTCTTGTCGTATTAAGTCCCTCTTGTTTCATTCTTTTTGTCTTATCAACTCAAACGTATAATTCCCAACAATCTTCCCCTAGTTGATAATGACAAAACCATTCTTGAATGAACTTGCCTAGACGAAGTAGAGAAATTGAGATCAGGGATCTCACCATGAATGAAACAAGTATGTCTTCCTTTGTCTTCCCCTTAATCCATGCCACGACACTTCAACATCTCTTCCCCTTTTTATTATTATCCAAATAGGGAACGTATGCAAATAATGATCTTGACCACCACGAACCAATACCACACATCCAATTCATCATTCCAATGTCTCAAATTACCCTCCATGAAGTTTTCCGCAACTAAAAATGAACTTGAAACAGTAGAAATCTAACCAATCAGTAGTAATACTAATCAATAGTAGTAAGAATCAAAAAATTCCCTTTGAGTGTTGCATGAACATCAAATGATTCTTCAAATCTGTAAGCTCCTTGTAATGATCACTTGTGAAGAAAACCAAATATAATGAACTTGATGAAGAAGTAAAAATAACTGAACTTGTATATTATATCTTGCACTATAGATGACATTGAGCGTTATACCTATGAATAGGGAGACCTCAATCTCTTGACGGTGATAATCAACTGAGCATAATAACGTCACTCCCTTTAAGTGTTATGTCAATTCTTTGTCATAATCATTGAAACCGCGAACCAAGTTACCTTAAAAGTAAATTTATAATCCTTTTAAGATATGATAAAACCGTATCCAAGTAATTCCTTCACCTTCAAATAAGTGATAAATAATTGTCTTTGTAATCCAATTATACAATAAATCCAAATCGAGCCTTTTAAAACCTTTAAGAACAAATTCCAAATTTTCTTGTGTGTGAACCAAATCTCAATT
>OU343224.1:43815679-43928778 GCA_910596185.1 Chrysanthemum makinoi | reverse complement strand
TGTTCTTAACCTTGCTTCTTGTTTGTCTTGGAGTATTCAAGTTTCAAAGTATTTGTTCCTTGGGATGAATCTTGTGAATCCTTGTTGAGGTAACAGGACTTTAATGAATGACATGTTCCAAATTAGTTAAATCAGCATTGAAGAAATCATCCATGTCTTCATCATCAGGAGTATCAATTTCAATCAAAGCGGGCATATCGGGGATCATGTGGATACTCCTCTTCACCATATAATGGCTTTGCGGTTGGCCCAAAGTACTACTATCGGTACACTACGGATTTCACTTGTGATAACAGTGGTAGAAGTTGTTGGCTTAGCGGTGCTTGCATTATCTTTATCGTGCTTACATTTGGCTTAGCAAGGCTTCAGAATGCTAGCATGCTTCAGATGCTTTTTCTTCTTTTCAATTTCTTATCAACAGGTTATCCTTCAACAACTCATCCTTATCTTGAGGATGATCAACATTTCCTCCTCGATATTCAATACATCATCACCAGTGGGACCTTGCTTATCAATGATGGGTGAGACAGAACTAGCTTTCCACTTTTCAAACAAATAGAACTCTTGAGAAGAATCAGCTTCCTTAGAAATTGCTACGCATCGAGGAATCCTTTAGTACCTGCATCAACATTAGTGGAAGTTCCTACAATGATAGGCTCATAATTCATAGATTTGGTTAGCATATCAATGTTAAACGACCATCTAGTCCTTTGGTCTCAACACAAGGAGTCTTTTCACTAAATTGAACATGTAAGTTCTCTTCAACAATTTTAGTCCTCCTATTGTATACTCTAAAGGCTTTACTATTAGAAGAATAGCCTAAAAAGTATCCATCATCTACTTTTTTCTTGAAACTTGCCTAGGTAGTCTATGGTATTCAAGATAGTAACAGGACACCCAAAAGGTTTTAGAAATGCAATCATTGGATTCCTATCATGTAACTGACTCATAGGGGTCTTGTTACGAGGCTTCACTACCTTACTTCTATTCGCACATAACATGCGATGCCTCTGACCGACTCAAAAGGTAGTTGGTAACTTAGACTCGACGGCATAGTCCTAGCGGCCTCAATTAGTGTTCTATTTTTTTCCTTTCAGCTACAACATTTTGTTGTGGTGTTCTAGCAACACTAAACTGTCTTTCTATACCTTTCTCTACACAAAGCTGATTCATCACGAATTCTTAAACTTCGGTTCCATTATCACATCTGATTATCTTGACTTTATGATTTACTAGATTTTCTATCTTAGTAATGAAACTCTTGAGAATTTCATTAGTTTCACTCTTAGCAGCGAAAAGTAAACCCGAAAATCTACTATAATCATCAGTGATAACTAGGCAATACTGCTTATGGTTCAAACTCTTGACAAAGGTAGGTCCAAATAATTCCATATGAAGCATAAGCGGTGGTTTGTGTAATGGTGTTGTGATTTTGGACTTACAAGAAGCTCTATGTTGTTTTCCTTTTTGACAAGCCACACACGGTTCCTTACACTCAAAAACCTTAGAAGGTAACCCTCTCACTAAGTTGCCTTTTACCAATTTATTGATAGTTTTGTAATTGAGGTGACCTAATCTTCTATGCCACAACTTAGACTCATCCACAGATGCTTTAACAAACAAACAGGTTAACGACCTACTAGGAATTACATCTTTAAGATCAAAACAATATATATTTCCTTCCTAGGTACCCTAAGTTGTATAAACTTCTCATCGGGCATCTTAAACTCAGGAGACAACACCACACACTTTCAGTTTCATCAAAAAAGTACCCAGTTTTCTTATCACACATTTGAGAAACATTGAATAGATTGTACTTAAGTCCCTGTACCAAGTAGACTTTTTCAAAGTCTAAATTCCTGTTCGATTGTGCCTCTTCCAAGTATCTTTCCTCCCTTTGGATCATTGCCAAAAGCCACATATCCTCCATCAAAAGCTTCAAAATCTTCTAGGTTGCTCCCATCCCAAGTCATGTGCCCAGAGCAACCACTATCAAAACTCCTTTGTCTTTTAGCTCATCTTGTAGATTGCCATGCACATGATATTAAACAAGTTAGTTCCTTTTGTGGACCCCAATCTTGACTTGGAGTGCGCCGATGCATCAATAAAATCAAATTTATTTAGGTCCATTGATTCACAGTTGACATGAAGTAAAACCTTGGTCTTAGGTTTCCATTGCCAACTAATTGAGGCCTTTACAACATAAAATGATTTCCAACCGTATGAGTTATCACCTTTGGAATTTTTAAAACTTCTTTGTTATCTTTGGTGATTTTTGGCTTATCGGTGGTTTGATTTTGCTTAGCCGTGTTTACACTTTGCTAGCGATGGTTAGAACCCATTTTGGAGAAGCAGTGACAATTGATTTTGTATTCCCATTCCTCATTAACACTGTTCTAGGAATCATGTTTCTGTTAGGATGAGGGTTTGTTTTCTTTGAAAAGTTTTGGTGATTTACCCTCCTCCAATGATTCCAAACTTGTGGTTACCCCTACCACAGTTGTAACAAGCTTTCTTGACACATTGAAACTCATTACCTAACCTGTTAGTTATTAGGCCATTAAAGTTTCTCTGATTACCCCTAGGTATATATCTTTTCATCTGTTCCCTAGGTACTTCCTTGTACTCTACTACTTTCTTAGCAATTTAAGCTCCAAATCTAGGCACAAGGTTGGCTTGTCTAGTATCAACTTTCTTAAGAGGTTCTAACTTTTCGTTTGTGTTGATACTTTACTATCTTCCTCGAATCGATTCCCAATCTTCAATGATGGGAGCATCAGATGACTTAACAGAACCTATCTTAGGTGATTCATTCTTTTTGTCTCACCTACAGGGTTTGTTGAAACTAAATTCCTTTGCTAAATGAGAGCTCTTTTGGAGGTGGTGCATGTTGCATAAGGGTAGGTGGTGGCATATCATTGTAACCTAGGCTAGTTCCATCCTTGAACAATTTTTGACCTATTGGTTTATTTACTAGATCAGAAGCATATTGAGTTTTAGCAACCCTAACAACATGTTTTCTTTTCTTTTAGAGCTTCTACTTTTACACTCTCAGCTTGTTCTAGTTTCTCTTTAAGCATCTTAATCTCCCTATTCTTAAGATCAATTTCTCCACCTAGTATGTTAATTTTATCAACATACTCAAACTCACATTTGATCTGATAATTAAGCCTCTCTTCCACACTTTCTAGACCAACTCTATAACCTAGGTTGTCCATAGGCGGTCTTTCTACTTCTTTCTTAAACTCTCAGTGATAGCTTTTTGAGATTCTAAGTTATCTTGACATGACTTAAAAGAGCAAGTAGACTCATTAGATACCTCGAGTCGAACGAGAAGATGAAGCATAAGCCATAATAGCAAAGTTATGCTCTTTTGAAGCTTCACTAGCAAGAAAAGCTGCATTGGGTCCTTCTTCAATTTCATCACTCTAGTCATACTCACCAAGACCATCTTGAGCCACCAATGAAGAAGAAGGAGCGGACTCTTCATGGTCTTCTTGACACCTTCAATCCTCTTAGGAGCTCGACATTCCCTTGCAAAGTGACCCTTCTTCTTGCGGTTAAAGCACTCCATCTTGCTTTTGTCGAACCCAGCTCTTCTTTTAGCATTATACTTGACATATCTACCGGTCTTCTTAGAAATTTCCTTGCTTGGAGAGTCAACATTTCCATTTGCCATTGAAGATTAATCTCCTCAAGATCATCGGGATCAATTTGATCTAGATCTTGATTCAATACATCAACAACGGTGGTTAAATCGGACAAAAAGCACAAATTGCACCATCATTGACATTATCACTAACCATGGTATTGTTTGCAATAGCGTGGTTATTCCATAGGCAGCGAGTGGATACATCATGTGAACTTTTGTGATTAGTTGAAACAAAGCGCAATGTTCGGATTAGCGGAAGATGCACCAGCAATGTTATTCTCGGACTCATAGAACTTTCAAGTTGTTATAGAGATTGTCCAGAGTCATCTTATCAAAGTCCACCTTATTTCTCCACACAATCGTATGAACGGCCCATTCGGAGATAAACTTCTAATGAACTTCAAATTTATATCTTCTTGAATAACATTATAGTCCACGACTTCAATTGGTCGTCAGTTTTGAAGCCTATTGTAAGTGCCATCAAGTTTTCTCCACTAAGAAGCAGTGAAGTTTTCAAGTTGATGCTTGAGCATATTCTTCCTTGATTTCTTTGTTGCTTCATTACCAGCAAACCTTGTCTCAAGAGCATCCGGTAACTCTTTAGCGAGACTCATATTGTTCAAAATCCAAAGCATATTCATTAGGTATTCCCATAGAGATAATACTATGAGCTTTTATCTCCATCTTTCTCTTAGCCTTGATCTCTCACTAACAATGGATATTTCTTTGCCATCTTCCCTCCGGATTTGGTACTCTCACCATGCAAGCATGGGCACCTTCAAGCTTGATAACCATGTGTGTTTTCGTCAGACATCTTATCTTACTTGTTCAAAACTTAACTTGACCTCTTCTTGATTATAGTTTCTAGATCACAAGCTCACGATACCACTTGTCCCGTTGAGCAAGCGATCTAATATAGAAGCCGACTTAGAACAAAAGCTTATTAAGTATTACGCGGAATTTAACACTTAATCTTAAGAAGAAGAAGAACAGTTAACATTCAACACCTCAATATTATTTATTATCTGAATACTCTTACGGTATTAGGGTTTTGCAACCTTGAAGTGTATGGAGCCTTAGATATAAAACTTACTTATATCTAATCTAACCTAGGACCTCCTTTTATAGACTAAGGAGTCCTTTACATAATACAATACATAACCTACAAGATAAATATCTTTTCCATATTTATCTAATACAATAAACTAAACCAACTATACAAGACTAGCAGTGGTTACAATATATTGTCCGTAGTTACACACTACTACTAGCCGTGATTTGTCTTCATGGTGGTTTCATCCTTACGTACGTTATGGTTATATCAACTCTGTCCGTGGTTCCAGTACTTAGAGTAATTCATGATTCAAGGAACCAAAAACCCAACACAGCTTCCTTAGAATTTGTTTCTTCAACAGAATCCTTCGGTGTACCTGTATCAACATTAGTGGAAGTTCCTCCAATGATAGGCTCATAATTCATAGATTTGGTTAGCATATCAATGTTAAACAACCATACGGTCCTTTGGTCTCAACACTAGAGTCTCTTTACTAAACAACATGTAATTTTCTTCTACAATCCTGGTCCTCCTATTGTATACTCTAAAGGCTTTACTATTTGATGAATAGCCTATAAAGTATCCATCATCCTTTCTCTTGAAAACTTGCCTAGATAGTCTATGGTATTTAAGATAGTAACAGGACACCCAAAGGGTTTTAGGAATGCAATCATAGGATTCCTATCATGTAACGACTCATAGGGAGTGTTGTTATGAGGCTTCACACCTTACTTCTATTACACTTTTATAACATCAGTTCCTCTGACCGGCCCAAAAGGTAGTTGGTAACTTTGATTCTAAAAACATTGCTCTTCTGACCTCAATTAGTGTTACTGTTTTCCTTTCAACTACACCATTACGTTGTGGTCCTAGCAACACTAAAAGCTGTCTTTCTATACCATAGCCATAAATCATCACATCATTCTTAAACTTCAGTTCCATTATCACATCGATTCTACTGACTTTCACGGTTTTACTTGATTTTCTATCTTAGTAATGAAACTTTTGAGGATCTCACTAGTCTCACTCTTAGCAACCAAAAAGTATACCCAAGAAAATCTACTATAATCATCAGTAATCACTAGGCAATACTGCTTATGGTTTAAACTTTTTACAAAGGTAGGTCCAAATAAGTCCATATGAAGCATAAGCAGTGGTTGTGTAATGGTGTTCACAGTTTTGATCCTACAAGAGGCTCTGTTGAGTTCTTATTCACTCATCATTTTTACCCATCTAAGACCCACAAAAATGTCTAAAAACACGAACATATAACCAATTATGCTCTGAATATCCTTGGAGTGTGTTTTTATGTGTTCAGTACAAAGGATCAGCAAGGACCAAACGGGACAATTGAGCTCGGAATGGCGTGCTTTTGACGGGAGCCGGATGATGATTTTCTACATTTTCAGAGCCCGGGATACACATTTGGGAGTGAGCTTGGGGAATCAGACTCAAAAACCTATCCCTAAATCCAAACTACTAATGATCGTTTTACCCGTCACCAAAATCAAATTCATATTTCATTCCCTAAACCTTATTTTTATTTAAAAACAATTATTTTTATTTACACCAATTTTATTAAAAGTATTTTCTTTCAAAAAAAAAAAAAAAGTTTTAATCAAAAACAGAGAAAATACAAAGTTTTATTTACCTTTAAAAAAAAACCCTTAAATAAAAACCGTTTTAATTAAAACCCTTTTGAACCCCTTTTAATACCACTTGACCCCCCCCCCTATTGAACCTCTTCTCCCTTTATTACCCAAAACAGATACACAACCAAACCCAACTCCTGCTCCCATTTTGGCCCAAATGCACAAAAACCCAACATCCCTTGTCTTCTTCCCAACATATCACTCTCAAACCCTGATAACCAAGCTCACCTCAAGCCCCACATCCCACATGGCTCACTTGCCAAGTTGGCAATCCCCAACTAGCTCATTGGACATCAAGATGGACGGCTGTGATCTACTCCTTGGTGCCCAAGTCCATTTTAATGGCTGAGATGAATCCAAAGAAGCACAAAGCAAGCCAAGAGCTCATTTTCTCTCACAAAACTAGCACAAGCTCAAGTCTTGAAGACCTAGCGAACTAGTATAAATAGAATGCATTGTAGCCTTCAAAAGGCATTAGGTTTTAGTTAGTTTTAAAATTTTAGTTTCTGTTTTTAAATTGTAGTTCATCTTTTAAATTAATGAAAATTTTTATTTGTCTTATTTTCTTGTTATCAAGCAAATAAGCACCTCTTTGCTTATTTGCTTGTTACCATTTAGCAATTGTTCTAGTAGTCTCATCTTTAGTTAAAATGAGTTTACATAAGAAAATCCAAGTAGCTTTTACAAAAAAATCAGTTTTATTAGTTTAACACCCCATAAAGGGATGTTTGGCTTTAGCTTATTTTGAGGGTCTAAAAAGCAGTTTACCCGTTTGACTTATCAAGTCAAACTCACTTTAAGGTTCTTAGTTGGTTTTCACATGAGTAAATCTGTTTTACCAAGTAATACAAGTTTTGACTAAAAAAGAAAACCATTTCTGTCCACTATCTTGCACGGAGCAGCTGACTATAGGCTGTGTTTCATGAGCTTTTTCCAAGCTTATTTTTAATCAAAAACTCTTCCAAATCATTTTTCTTGTGTCTTTACTTACCCACCTAGATATAGCATAGCTTATTTTGGACTTAGTTTAGCATTAGCTTAATTTAAATTGCATTCACAAAGCTGCATTTACCATATATGTACCTGTTCTGCTTGCAGCCTAGTGTCTCAATCCCCTTCCTTTCTAGATTTTTAAATTGCTTATTATTAAGTCTTAGATTCTGAAATTTGGTATGCATAATATTCAATAGGTTGGCTAGACAATAGTGATTTTTATAAATTTTTACTCTAGCTTATTAGTAGCTTTTTCTCAGCTTAAACAGGACCCCCATAGCCCGTTTAGGAAGCTATGATCACAGCAGACTAGAGTAGCCCATCTCTTCTTTTAGCTTATTAGTTGTCGTGTAGCTTATTCGTTTCACTAGGTGCTTATTAGTTAATATAGGTTAGGATAGTTTAAGATTAGCTTATTTGGTTTCCCTTATTGCTTATTAAGTGCTTTTGATAATCTTTTTAGTCCATTTTAGCTTAAGGTCCCTAGTGTAGCTTATTCAACCAACTGCTTATCACCCTTATCTTTTAGCTTATCTCAGTTTGTTTCTGCTTATCTCTGTATTAAAGTGCTTATTTACATGTTCCTTGTGCTTATTCATAGTTGTTTGTGCTTAAAATCCGTCAAAAAGAAGTGTTGGTGAATCCCTTATGAATTTGTGGAGATAAGCAGTTTTGGAACTGCTTATTCCAAGTGTTTGACAAAAAGAGTTTTTACAAAAAAGTCTTATTTTGGTCTTATAATTAAGTTGCAAAAAGAAAAATTGAAAAAAAAAATGTTTGAAAAAAAACGGGGATGCCTAGGTTCGACCCCATGATCTCTTGGCTCACACCACAACACACACAACATAACCAACTGCCCTAGGGACTTTATTCATTAGAATCTTGCAGCTATTAATCTCTTAACCACATATTCAGTTTTAAGCTTACTAGCTTATTAGGCTTTTTAAGTGCTTATTTCGTAAAGCAGTACCTACTTTTTAGATTTTTCTTAAAATCAGTTTAGCTTAAAGTATTTTCTGTGAAATTTTCAGATTTTTCTAAATTAATTTAGTACTTTTTATAATTTAATTAGATTAAATTAGTTTTTAATTCATAATAAATAATTTAAAAGTCGGAAAAATACCCGGCTTTTTCCTAAAATTATTTTTAGTCGTTTAAAGCGTAGGAAAATTAGTTTCGCATCCGTAGGCCTTAAATTGCATAATTTTCACTTTTTGAGGCTCGGGATTAGCCCGGGTTTTCGCGTTTTTGCATTGTAGTACCCTAGGACTTAATTTAGCTTAGTTTTATTGTTCCGTATGCTTAGTAGTAGTTAGTTTGTCATCTATTAGGTTTCCCTTGTAATACTTTCCGTTAATTAATGTAAGCGTAATAAAAACAATCAAATCTCGAACAATTCAAGTATTTTAATAACAAACCTCAAACGACATCCTCAATTCACACCTCGTTGGGACACGACCTGGGTAATCACTTGCCCGGTATCACTTATATCACATTAGTGAGTTTTGGCACGTTAACCCTTTTCCTAAAAGGTTGATTTGTCGATTCTCGCGTGTATCATATATTTGATATATTTTCCTACACGAATCAAATTTTGGCGCCCTTTCCGGGAGTTGTGTTGCGACAATATCGTTGAAGGTTTGACGATTAGTGACTTGAAGAACCTTCCTCGTGAAGTTATTGCTTTTTGAAAATTTAAAAAACACAAAAATATTTTCCTTTTTATTTTGTATATATATCTATAAAATTAAAAATACAAAAAGATTTTCTCTTGTGATTTTGAGCTTAAATAGAATACATCAATTATATAACATTCTCAACGGCGGTGTTATCATTAGTAAGTTCCCGAACCAAAGATTTAAAACTTGCCTTTGTGTCGCTTGTGAGTCAATTTATTTCTATTGGATAAACAAACTGTGTGGTGGGTATAAGGACGGCCTGACATTAAATTGCGGTTGAAAAGAAGCGGGTTTTTAATAAGCTTCGCGCTGACCTAAAAACTTCTCCTTTCGCTTGCGTTTGTCTTATAGAAGTGATTTATTCACTTGGGATTATTGGTTTAAGTTCCTTTGTTGTTTTGAATACCGTTCTCATTTAATTGCCTTGGTTTTAATGCATGCGCACTTTCGCTCTCGATCTAGACGACTTGAAGCGAATCAGAACATACGATTACGTACTATGGTTGGTAACAACGTACCACCCGTACCGGTCGATCCTCCTCCGTTAATCAAAATGTAGCTCGATCTCGAGCGATGGAGGAGCTATGTCAACCTACAATGTGCGGGAGGGAGGACCCATACACGACTAATATTCAAGCTACCGATTTTAGCTTGAAACATCATATGATAGAACAAGTAAAAAACAGTTGTCAATTTCATGGTTTACCAGATGAAGATGCTAACAAGCATCTTGATAAATTCGACCGCTACTCGAGTATGAAACAAAATGGGGTCTCCAATGACGCCCTTCGTCTCTATCTCTTCCCATACTCTTTGACTCATCATGCTACTTCTTGGTTTGATCGACTCCCAATTGATTCATACATTCGAGGAAATGGTTTGAAGTTTCGGCAAAGTATTTTCCACCGTCGATGGTGGTAGAAGTTGAGAACGATATCATTAATTTCGACAATATCCGCGAATCTTTGTTTGAAGCTTGGGAGCGTTATAAGCTTGGTGATCGATGTCCCAATCATAACATGTTGCTTGTCACTCAAATTGATACGTTTTATAACGGTTTGACATTGAGACACCGGGACACAATCAATGCTTTCTGCCCGGTGGAACTTTCATGAAAAGACATCCGAGGATATGCTACGATCTTATTGAGAACATGATCGCCCATCACATTATTGGGATTCTACGCGAAAGGGGTAAATCATCTCGATCAAATACGTCTTCTTCTCTCGAAATAGCCGCCATGAACAAAAAATCGCGATATCTTACGGATTACTCGAGATGAATAATCGAATCAACATCAACAAGTGGCGGTTCAACGACTTGTGAGACTTCGGAGGTCCACATTCTTATTCCGAGTGCCCAGCCGTCGGTGGCTACGCACATGAGAATGTTTATGTTGCTACAGGAAACTACAATCAACCGCAAGGAGATCGAAATCTTCTTAGCTACCGTTCAAACAGTTATCTCGGACCTCCGGTTTCAACCAACCTCAACACCAAAACCAAAATCAAAACCGTTTCAATGGTAATCATAATGTTAATCAGAACGAGGCTAATGTTAATCATGGTAATCAACAATACCAAGCTCCTCCACCTCAAGTTTACCAACAACCACCTCCTCCTCAACATCAATATCAACCACCTCCTCCTCAACAACCTTATTAAGCACCTCCTCAGGTTGCTCCGAACGAGTTTCTAACTTACATGAAGAATTCCGATTACACCATTAAATGTTTGCAAACTCAAATTAACGGCATGAGGACGGATTTCAAAAAGGAAATGAAAGCTACAAGTAACAAAACATGATGCTGAAATAGGAATATGATGGCTAGTTTCTTTCAATCCAATCAACCATCTACTTCTTATTCTCAACCCTCGGGTTCCGGTTCTCTTCCAAGTAATACAATTCCTAACCCTAAGGGAGAGTTGAATGCTTTGCCACCGAAGTGGTAAGTCATATGATGGACCCTCGATGCCTACACCCTCTCCGGTGAGGGAAGTAGAACGAAAAACCGAGGTGACCAAGGACAAGGTGCATTCTACAAGCCCACAAAAATTGCACACCGCGTCCAACCTCCATAGTCCACATCCCATTCGAGACCCGATGTTCGAAGATTAAGCCTTCAATTCCTTATCCTTCAAGGCGTAATGATCAAAAGGTCCGCAACAAAACTAATCAACAAATGGAGAAGCTTATCCAAATATTTCAAGATACACACCGAGAGATTAGTTTGGAGGCTCTCCTTCTAATGCCCAAGTTTGGTCCGACGATCAAAAGCTTGTTGAGAAACAAAGAAAAATTTCGAGTTGGCTAAAACTTCCTTGAATGAGAATTGTTCGCGGTTATCCTAAAAGCTTCGAAAAGTTAGGAGACCCGGAAAATTCCTCATCCCTGTGATTTTCAAGGATTAGTTCAATGCTCGCTTTGGCGATCTTGGCGCGAGCATTAACTTGATGCCACACTCAATGTGGAAAAAGCTTTCGTTACCCCCACTCACACCTACATGTATGATCCTCGAGCTTGCCGAAATCGAGCGAATTCTCATCCGTTAGGTATAGCCGAGGATGTCTATGTGAAAGTAGGAAAATTTCATTTCCCCGCCGACTTTGTTGTTGTCGATTTCGATGCCGATCCTCGAGTGCCCCTCATCCTTGGGAGGTGCTTCTTAAAGCGGGGTGCATTGATCGATGTTGATGAAGGGGAAATCACTGAGGTAAACAAAGCCGTAACTTTCAATGTTAACCAAGATTTGAAATCTATGCCTACCATTCGTGGTATTGATAAAGTTGAAAGCCGTGAAACCAAGGTGACAAAGGACCCGGTGCTTCCTACTAATGGAAGTACGAAAACGTCCAACCTCGATTATCAAATTCTTCATCTAGGATTGATCAAAGTCTTTCACGATTTACGGTTAAGAGATCTTGAGTAAGCGTGTTGAGCTAAAACGATTACCAAGAAACCGGAGACCATAACGGAAGTGGTGGAAATTGCTAGCTCTAAGAGCACACCACTTGTCCCACCTCCGCATTTGGTTAATCGAATCGATCTTGTTGAACCTTCTTCGAGTGGCAATCCCACTCCTACTTCCGACCTCATTATTTCCAACTCTTCCCCTTCCCACTCCTCCGTTTGAGGGAAGTAACTTGAATTTGGAAGAGATCGAAGCTTATTATTTTCCGTCAGGAAGTGATGACGATGAATCGACCGGAGGGAGACCGTGTTCGTCTTGAACAATTACTTAGTGAAAATGAAGACACGTTGTCTTCACTCCCAGGAAGAAATTGAAATTAAAGAAGTTGAGCTTTTGACTAAAAATCCTTCGAAGCCCGAGCCCGAGGATTCAGCTATTGATTTACTTCTCGAGGAGTTCGCCGATGAACTTGCTCGCCTTGGTCCTCTCCCACCGGAAATTGACAATGAAGTCTTTGACTTTGAAGCCGACTTACGTGAACTTGAGTATTTGTTGTATGGAGATCCGTCACTTGATCCTTCAATTGATAAGGAGTTCTCCGATAAACTTGCTCTCACGAACTCGATTCCATCTAAGAATGAAAATTTGAACGATGATCCTTTGGAAAATTTTGATGATCCATTCTTTCCCAAAAAGAAAGAACTTGAAAGTTTCAATTGATGAACTTGTTGATCAAGATGTTCTTCATTCTTTTTAAATGACTCCATTCTCTTGAGGATTTTACCATGGTTGACACTTTGATTCATGCCTCTCCGAGGATAAAGTATTCAAACCCGGTATAATACCTTCCAAGGGAGTTCACTCTAAGAGAACTCAAATTTCTAAAATGGGTACTTTGCGATGTGATGTTTCAAGACCTAACCATGAACTCCTCCTCTCTATGGAGTTATTTGTGACTAAGACTGTGCTTCTTGATGATCCATCATTCCCTCGTCTTCCCGCCAAACCGCCGGATGATGGATTCATCTTTGATTTTAAACCCGATACCTATCTTTGGGGATCTCTAAAGGCGATGGGCAAAGATTTCGAACACTATGTTCTCATGCCTAATATTTTGCCCACCCAACCCACCCGTGCTACCTCATTCGGAAATGAGGATTTCATTTTCGACCCCGGCATCTCCATACATCATTCTTTTGAGCCGGATATATCTCATCGGAGTGGAACTTTCAGCACATTCAATGTTTATACAAACCATTTGAATGAAAGTCCGATGGAGATCTTCTCTTCCACTTGCTCCCCTATGGACAAATGAATTCGGGGTCGAGTCAAGCTAGCGATTCGGTTAACAAAAACAGTAGCATTTCATGGGTGTCCACCCATATTTCTATCTTCTTTCTATTTTCTAACACTAAGTGTGGGGGGAATTCCCCACTGTTGTTTGCTTGTTGTATGTTTGCTCTCTGTTTTCAGGATTCCGTAGATCGTGATGATTGATCGCTGTTTTCAATCCGCCGCCCAATATCCGATCTTTTTGCTAACGATTATCTAGGGATATCTTATTAATCCTTTTTGTGAAGAAAAGATTTCGCTTCCACACTTGGCTAGTAGTATTACCTTTTTCCGTTCTATAGTTTGGCTCAGGCGGTACTTTGAATATTGAGGGCAATATTCAATTCTAAGTGTGGGGGGGAATTCTAGCAAATTTTGATCACATTATGTACCTTCTAGTACCCTAGCACCCCCGTTTTGACCAAAAATTTTATAATTTTATCGCTTTAAGTATTTACATTTACAAGAAGTGCTTTGCACAAAAATAATGCGTTAATGCTTCGGTATTAGTGATAGTTTAGTCTTGATTCGGCTAGAACAAGGGAATCCCGACTCTGCTAGAGTGTTGATCTAGCTGCTCTCTTAACTGATAGGCTAAGGTTTTAGCGTTGTGCAAATGAAAATGCTAAGCGTGGAGTAGTTGGTTCTCTTTAGATCTTATACAAGTAATCTATGGCTTTTCAGAACTAACTAATCGGACTAAAATACGTGCTCGTTGTCAAACTTTTGAACATTCAAATCGTCTTATTACAATAAAAAGTTTTTAAGCAAAATTGATTTAGAGTCCGAGTTCAACTTTTTATTTAAAATTTCGAGAAAGCATACTTTCTTAAAATCTGAATAATGTGCAAAATGAAAGTATCGAAAAATGCTTGAATGATGCAAAAGTTGCAAGTTTCAAGTTCAAAGTCAAAAAGTGAAAAAGTTGAAAAAATGAAAATGAAAAAAAAAATAAAATAAAAAATATGAGTTCGTTGAATAAAAGCACTATGTTGCTTATGAATAAATGTCGCGAAACTTGCTTTTCTTAAATTTAAATCGGAAGTTGAACTCGTATTCGTCAAAGTTGTCTAAAAGCTTGACGGTAATTTGGAAATCCTTGATTTCAAAGATCGAAAACTCGATACTATTCTCGAGGGTGAAAACCTAGCCTCCTTAAAAGGACAAGCTGAGAAGAAAGTCGTTACATGGAGTGATCTCACCTTTGAGTCTTGAATTTCTAAATTATCGTCGGTTGCAATCCATTTAGGTTTAGTTTTAACTTAACGGTAGCTTCGTAAATCTTTGGAATCGAATTCCGCTAATTCCGGTACTATTCTCTGTGAGGTGTCAAAAGCCCGGTCACTTAAAACTAATGTTTTGGGATGTGCCGAGAAGAAAGCCGGTACATGGAAGAGGCCCTTTCGATCCTTAGACTTTCATCGTTTCCGGTGGGTTAGTACTTTAGTTAAGTGGATAACAACCATAACAAATGTCGATTTCAATGGTCAAACTTTTGAAAATGAGCACACTCACTTAAATTTTATAAATTGGGAGTAAAAAGTTAAGTCTCGACTTACATAGATTATTGATATAAGTAGTGTTAGCATTTTACAAAAACGTTTGCACAATAAGTTTAAGCTTGGTTTGAGAGTATCAAAAAGAGGATAACGATTACAATTCCCCGGAGACACCCATTTTGTGTGAATCCCGTTCCATGATGCCATGTTTTGATAATCAAGCATGTTATTTATTATCGTTCAAGTTTAAATTTCTCGTAGTGAATAAAAAGTCGAAACAGGGTATACTTGGTACTCTTAATCCTTTCATTACTTCATATGATCGGATTGCTAGGGACTAGCAATTGATAGTGTTGGGGATTTGATGAGTGCTTATTCACTCATCATTTTTACCCATCTAAGACCCACAAAAATGTCTAAAAACACGAAAATATAACCAATTATGCTACTGAATATCCTTGGAGTGTGTTTTTATGTGTTTCAGTACAAAGGATCGAAAAAGGACCAAAGCAGACGAATTGAGCTCGGAATGGAAAGTGCTTCTTGCAGGCGAAGGGATGATGATTTTCTACATTTTGAGCGGGATACACATTTGGGAGTGAGCTTGGGGAATCAGACTCAAAAACCTATCCCTAAATCCAAACTACTAATGATCGTTTTACCCGTCACCAAAAATCCAAATTCATATTTCATTCCCCTAAACCTTATTTTATTTAAAACAATTATTTTATTTACACCAATTTTATTAAAAGTATTTTCTTTCAAAAAAAAAAAGTTTTAATCAAAAACAGAGAAAATACAAAGTTTTATTTACCTTTAAAAAAAAACCCTTAAATAAAAACCGTTTTAATTAAAACCCTTTTGAACCCCTTTTAATACCACTTGACCCTCCCCCCCTATTGAACCTCTTCTCCCTTTATTACCCAAAACAGATACACAACCAAAACCCAACTCCCCTGCTCCCATTTTGGCGCCCAAATGCACAAAGAACCCAACATCCCTTGTCTTCTTCCCAACATATCACTCTCAAACCCTGATAACCAAGCTCACCTCAAGCCCCACATCCCACGTGGCTCACTTGCCAAGTTGGCAATCCCCAACTAGCTCATTGGACATCAAGATGGACGGCTATGATCTACTCCTTGGTGCCCAAGTCCATTTTAATGGCTGAGATGAATCCAAAGAAGCACAAAGCAAGCCAAGAGCTCATTTTCTCTCACAAAACTAGCACAAGCTCAAGTCTTGAAGACCTAGCAAGACTAGTATAAATAGAGATGCATTGTAGCCTTGAAAGGCATTAGGTTTTAGTTAGTTTTAAAAATTTAGTTTCTGTTTTTAAATTGTAGTTCATCTTTTAAATTAATGAAATTTTTTTATTTGTCTTATTTACTGTTCATCAGCAAATAAGCACCTCTTTGCTTATTTGCTTGTTACCATTTAGCAATTGTTCTAGTAGTCTCATCTTTAGTTAAAAATCAGTTTTACATAAGAAAATCCAAGTAGCTTTTACAAAAAAATCAGTTTTATTAGTTTAACACCCCATAAAGGGATGTTTGGCTCTAGCTTATTTTGAGGTCTAAGCAGTTTACCGTTTGACTTATCAAGTCAAACTCACTTTAAGGTTCTTAGTTGGTTTTCACATGAGTAAATCTGTTTTACCAAGTAATACAAGTTTTGGCTAAAAAAAGAAACCATTTCGTCCCTATCTTGCACGGAACAACTGACTATAGTGCTTTTCATGAGCTTTTCAAAGCTTATTTTTAATCAAAAACTCTTCCAAATCATTTTTCTTGTGTCTTTACTTACCCACCTAGATATAGCATAGCTTATTTTGGACTTAGTTTAGCATTAGCTTAATTTAAATTGCATGCATTTACCATATCTGTACCTGTTCTGCTTGCAGCCTAGTGTCCCAATCCCCTTCCTTTCTAGATTTTTAAATTGCTTATTATTAAGTCTTAGATTCTAAAATTTGGTATGCATAATATTCAATAGGTTGGCTAGACAATAGTGATTTTTATGAATTTTTACTCTAGCTTATTAGTAGCTTTTTCTCAGCTTAAACAGGACCCCCATAGCCCGTTTAGGCTGTCAGGACTAGAGTAGCCCATCTCTTCTTTTAGCTTATTAGTTATGCGTAGCTTATTCTGATTTCACTAGGTGCTTATTAGTTAATATAGGTTAGGATAGTTTAAGATTAGCTTATTTGGTTTCCCTTATTGCTTATTAAGTGCTTTTGATAATCTTTTTAGTCCATTTTTAGCTTAAGGTCCCCTAGTGTAGCTTATTCAACCAACTGCTTATCACCCTTATCTTTTAGCTTATCTCAGTTTGTTTCTGCTTATCTCTGTATTAAAGTGCTTATTTACATGTTCCTTGTGCTTATTCATAGTTGTTTGTGCTTAAAATCCGTCAAAAAGAAGTGTTGGTGAATCCCTTGTGAACATGGAGATAAGCGTTTGGCGCTTATTCCAAGTGTTTGACAAAAAGAGTTTTTACAAAAAAGTCTTATTTTGGTCTTATAATTAAGTTGCAAAAAGAAAAATTGAAAAAATGTTTGAAAAAAAACGGGGATGCCTAGGTTGACCCATGATCTCTTGGCTCACACCACCACACCACACATAACCAACGCCTAGGGACTTTATTCATTAGAATCTTGCGACTATTAATCTCTTAACCACATATTCAGTTTTAAGCTTACTAGCTTATTAGGCTTTTTAAGTGCTTATTTCGTAAAGCAGTACCTACTTTTTAGATTTTTCTTAAAATCAGTTTAGCTTAAAGTATTTTCTGTGAAATTTTCAGATTTTTCTAAATTAATTTAGTACTTTTTATAATTTAATTAGATTAAATTAGTTTTTAATTCATAATAAATAATTTAAAAGTCGGAAAAATACCCGGCTTTTTCCTAAAATTATTTTTAGTCGTTTAGAGCGTAGGAAAATTAGTTTCGCATCCGTAGGCCTTAAATTGCATAATTTTCACTTTTTGAGGCTCGGGATTAGGGGTTTGCGTTTTGCATTGTAGTACCCTAGGACTTAATTTAGCTTAGTTTTATTGTTCCGTATGCTTAGTAGTAGTTAGTTGTCATTTATTAGGTTTCCCTTGCCTAATTACTTTCCGTTAATTAATTGTAGAAAACGTAATTAAAAACAATCAAATCTCGAACAATTCAAGCATTTTAATAACAAACCTCAAACGACATCCTCAATTCACACCTCGTTGGGACACGACCCGGGTAATCACTTGCCCGGTATCACTTATATCACGTTCGTGAGTTTTGGCACGTTAACCCTTTTCCTAAAAGGTTGATTTGTTGATTCTCGCGTGTATCGTATATTTGATATATTTTCCTACACGAATCAGGCTCTATGTTATTTTCCTTTCTGACAAGCCACAAAAAGTTCTTTACACTCAAAAACCTTAGAAGGTAACCCTCTCACTAAGTTGCCCTTTACCAGTTTATTGATTGTTTTGAAATTAAGGTGTCCTAGCCTTCTATGCCATAATTTAGACTCATCTCTGATGCCTTAGCAAACAAACAAGTTAAGGACCTATTAGGAATTACATCTTTAAGATCAAAACAATATATGTTTTCCTTTCTAGGAACCCTAAGCTGTATATACTTTTCATCAGGCATTTTGAAATCAGGGAGACAACACACACACTCAGTTTCCCCAAAAGTACCCAGTTTTTTCTTATTACACATTTGAGAACTTGAATAAATTGTACTTTAGTCCCATGCAGTAGACCTTTTCAAAGTCTAATTTCCCTGTTATGATTGTGCCTCTGCCAAGTATCTTTCCCCCCTTTGGATCATTGCCAAATGCCACATATCCTCCATCATAAGCTTTAAAATCCTCTAGGTTGCTCCCATCCCATATCATGTGCCCAGAGCAACCACTATAAAAAATTCCTTTGTCTTTTAGCTCATCTTGTAAATTACCCTGCACATGAATTTAAACAAGTTAGTTCCTTTTGTGGACCCAAGCCAATATTGACTTGGGTCTTCCCTGTGCATCAACATAACCAAATTTCTTTAGGTCCATTGACGCACAACATACATGATGTAAAAACTTGGTCTTAGGCTTCCATTGCCAGCTAGCTGAGGCCTTAACAGCATAAAAATGGTTTCCAACCACTGTATCATTTATCACCTTTGGAGTTTTTAAAACTTCTTTTGTATTATTGGTGATATTCTGCTTAGCAGTGTTTACATTTTGCTTAGCAGTGTTTACATTTTGCTTAGCAGCGGTTGGAACCCATTTGGGTGCAGCAGTGATTATTGATTTAGTTTTACCATTCCTCATTCACATTGCTCTGGGAACCATATTTTTGTTAGGAGGAGGGATTGTTTTCTTTGAAAAGTTTTGATGATTTACCCTCCTCTAATGATTCCAAACTTGTGGTTGGTTTTATATTGATTTCTCTGTAAATGCTCAAAACTACCACATTTAAAGCATGCCTTCTTAATACATTGAAACTCATCTCCTAATCTGTTTGAAATTAGTCCATTGAAGTTTCTCTGATTTCCCCTAGGTATTTATCTTTTCATCTGTTCCCTAGGTACCTCTTTATAATCTACCACTTTCCTAGAAATTGGTGCTCCAAATCTAGGCATAAGGTTGGCTTGTTTAGAATCAACAGACTTAACATTTTCTATCTTCTCAGACTGATTTGATTCAAATCTATCTTCCTCAGTATCTAATTCCAAACCTTTAATAGTTGGTGCATCAGATGAATTATCAGAAACTATCTTAGGTAATTCAGACTTACTTATCTCTCCTACAGGTTTGTTGAAACTGAATTCACTACTAAATGACAGTTCTTTAGTTGGTGGTGCATGTTTCATAAGAGGAAGTGGTGGCATATTGTTGTAACCTAAGCCAGTACCATCTTTAAATAATTTTTGACCAATTGGCTTATTTACTAAATTAGAAGCATATTGTGTTTTAGCAACTCTAACAACATGTTTTTCCTTTTCTTCTAGAGCTTCTTGTTTTACACTCTCTACTTCTTCTAGTTTCTTTTTAAGCATTTTAATTTCCCTGTCCTTAAGATCAATTTCACCACCTAGTATGTTAATCTTATCTATATACTCAAACTCACATTTATCAGAAATTAAGTTTTTTCAAACACTTTCAAGACCAACTTTATAACCTAAGTTATCTAGTGAAAGTCTTTCTACCTCTCTTCTCAAACTCTCATTAATAGTTTTAAGAGATTCTAAGTTATCTTGACATGATTTAAAAGAACATGTAGAATTTTTAGAATCATTAGAAACCTCAGAATCTGAACCAGAAGATGAAGCATAGGCCATAAGAGCAAAGTTATGCTCTTTTGAAGCTTCCCTAGCAAGAAAAGCTGCATTAGGACCTTCTTCAATCTGATCACTCCAGTCATAATCGCCAATACCATCTTGAGCAACCAATGCTGAAGAAGAAACAGGCTCTTCAATAGCCTTCTTGATGCCTTCAATCCTCTTAGGAGCTTGACATTCCCTAGAAAAGTGACCCTTCTTCTTGCAGTTAAAGCATTCCATCTTAATTTTGTCAAACCCAGCTCTCCTTTGACCATCATACTTAACTTGTCTACCAGTCCTCCTCAAGAACTTCCTAGCTTGTTGTGTTAACATTGCCATTTGCCATTGAAGATTGATTTCATCAAGATCATCAGGATCAATTTAATCCAGATCTAGATTCAGTACAGTAACACTGGTTGTAAGATCAGCTAGGAAAGCATAGATGGCACCATCACTAACACTATCACTAACAGTGGTATTATTAGTAATAGCAGTGGATACTTCATAAGCAGCAGTGGAAACATCTTGTCAATTCTTGAGCCCTGTAGATACAAAAGCAATGTTTTGTGGTGATGAGGATGAGCCAGCTATGTTCTTTTTAGACTCATAAACTTTCAGGTTGTTGTAGAGATTGTCCAAAGTCATCTTTTCAAAATCATCTTTGTTCCTCCACACAACAGTATGCACAACCCATTCTGGTGATAAACTTTTGATGAACTTAAGATTTATATCTTCTTGAGCAACTTTGTAGTCCACCAATTTCAGTTGGGATCAGTTTTGCAGTTTGTTATAAGTGCCATCAAGTTTTTCTCCACTGAGAGCGTGAAGTTTTCAAGCGATGCTTGAGCATGTTTTTCCTGGATTTCTTGGTAGCTTCATTACCAGAAAACCTTGTTTCAATAGCATCCATTAACTCTTTAGCAGTCTCATATTGTTCAAAGTCCAAAGCATACTCATTAGGTATTCCAATGGAGAGAATACTATGAGCTTTAATCTCCAGCTTCCTTCTAGCCTTGTTAACCTGACTAACAATGGCTATCTCATTACCATCATCACCCTTCTTGGGAAGAGCATCACGTTTTTCAACAACATCAGTTGTATAATCTATCATGCTAATGTATTCCCTCATTCGCATTCTCCATACCTGATACTCGCCCTACTTCAGCATGGGCACCTTTGATGCAGTAACCATGTGAGTTTCGTCAGATATCTTAACTTTCTTCAATTGAACTTAACTTGACTTCTTCTTGATTACAGTTTCTAGATCACAAGCTCTGATACCACTTGTTGATCCCAGTTGAGCAAAACGATCCTTATAGAAACTGACTTGATAATAACTTGTTAAATATTACGCGGAATTTAATATTCAACCTTAAGAAGAAGAACAATAACAATAACTCTTAAACACCTCAATTATATTAATAACGAATACTCTAACCAGTATTAGGGTTTACAACCTTGAAGTGTATCGAACTTAGATATCAAACATTCGTATGTCTAATCTAACCTAGGACCTCCTTTTATAGGCTAAGGAGTCCTTTACTTAATACAATACGTAACCTACAAGATAAATATCTTTTCTATATTCATCTAATACAAAATATTAAACCGACTATACACAACTAGCAGTGTTTACAATACAATAGCAGTGGTTACATATACTACTAGCAGTGGTTTAACTCCGGCAGTGGATATATTCTTCTGTCAGTGGTTTCCTTTACTCTAGCCGTGGTTCCAATACTTAGAATAATTCTTGTTATGAGAAACCTAAAACCCAACAGTTATCTTGACAAGATTTAAAAGAACGAGTAGAACTTTTTGACTCATTAGATACCTCACTAGCAAGGATGAAGCATAGGCCATTAGAGCAAAGTTATGCTCTTTTGAAGCTTCACTAGCAAGGAAAGCAGCATTGGGTCCTTCTTCAATTTGATCACTCCAGTAATAATCACCAAGTCCATCCTAAGCAACCAAAGCAGAAGAAGAAACTGGTTCTTCAGTAGCCTTCTTGTACCCTTCTCCAATCCGCTTAGGTGCTCTACATTCTCTAGCAAAATACCCCTTCTTCTTGCAGTTGTAGCACTCCATCTTACTTTTGTCAAACCCATCTCTTCTTTGACCATCATACTTGACATGTCTACCAGTTCTCCTTAGAAACCTCCTAGCTTGCAATGTTAGCATTGCCATTTGCCACTAAAGATTTATTTCATCAAGATTATCAGGATCAATTTGATCCAGATCCTGATTTAGCACAGTAACACTGGTTGTTAGATCAGCTAGGAAAGCACATATGGCACCATCACTAATATTATCACTAACAATGGTATTATTAGCAATAGCAGTCGAAACACCATAAGCAGCAGTGGATGCTTCCTGAGTACTTTAATGGTTTGTAGACACAAAAGCAATGTTCTGTGAAGAAGAGGATGAACCAGCAAATGTTCTTTCAGACTCATAAACCTTCAAGTTGTTGTAGAGATTGTCCAGAGTCATTGTGTCAAAATCATCTTTATTTCTCCACACAACTGTATGCATAGCCCATTCAGGTGACAAACTTCTGATGAACTTAACATTGATATCTTCCTGATTGATTTTATAGTCCACCAGTTTTAAATGACTTATGAGCTTCTGCAGCCTGTTATATGTTCCATCCAGATTTTCTCCACTAAGAGCAGTGAAGTTTTCAAGTTGATGCTTGAGCATATTCTTTCTGGATTTCTTGGTAGCATCATTACCAGAAAATCTTGTTTTAAGAGCATCCATAAGCTCCTTTGCAGTCTCATACTCTTGAAAGTCCAAAGCAAACTCATTGGGTATTCCCATACAGAGAATACTATGAGCCTTTATCTCCAGAAGCCTTGTCAACTTCACTAACAATGCTTATTACCTTACCATCATTACCCTTCTTAGGAAGAGTATCACCATTCTCAACAACATCCCAGATGGAGTAGTCAATCATGCGAATGTATTGCCTCATTCGCATTCTCCAAACTTGAAACTCACCCTGCTTCAGCATGGGTACCTTTGATGCAGTAACCATATGAGTTTCATCAGACATCTTGAACTTCTTGTATAAAACAGATCTGAGTTAAAACGACTTCTTCTTGATTACAGTTTCTAGATCACAAGGTCTGATAATAATAATTTGTTAAATATTTTTTTATCCCAGTTGAGCATTATATTCCAGTTGAGCAAAAATTGTTTATAAAGGATTAAACATTATATTCCCCAAGAATTGAAGCTATAAGATTGTTTTTGGCATATGCTTCATTCAAAAATTTTGTGGTGTATCAAATGGATGTTAAGAGTGCCTTTCTGTATGGTACTATTGATGAGGAGGTATCTGTATGTCAACCTCCTGGTTTTGAAGATCCTGATCATCCTGATAAGGTCTACAGGGTGAAGAAGGCTATGTATGGTTTGCATCAAGCTCCAAGGGCATGGTATGAATGCCTTTCTACTTATTTGATGGATAATGGTTTCAAGAGGGGACTGCTTGATAAGACCTTGTTCATAAGGAAGCTCAAGGATGATATATTGCTAGTTCAGGTTTATGTTGATGACATCATCTTTGGCTCAACCAATAAGGAGCTGTGCAAAGACTTTGAGAAACTTATGCATGATAAGTTTCAGATGAGTTCTATGGGTGAACTCACTTTCTTTTCGAGGCTACAAGTTCAACAAAGGACTGATGGTATATTCATTAGTCAATACAAGTATGTAGCAGATGTTTTAAAGAAGTTTGGATTCCAGGATGTAAAGATTGCTAGTACACCTATGGAGACTCAGAAACCACTGCAACCAGATGATGGAAGTCCCAAAGTTGATTTGAAACTGTCTAGATCCATGATTGGATCTTTGATGTATCTCACTGCATCTAGGCCAGATATTATGTTCTCAGTATGTGTATGTGCAAGATTTCAAGTCACACCAAACATATTACACATGAATGATGTGAAGAGAATATTTAGATATCTTAAGGGTCATCCTAAATTGGGCCTTTGGTATTCTAAGGATTTATCTTCTGATTTTGTGGCCTATACAGAAAGTGATTATGCTGGAGCTAGTTTGGATAGGAAATCTACCTACTTTGGAGGAGATGTGTCGATTTTGAGAAGCGGTAATCTTATAGCGGTGTAAAAGAAAAACAAACAATTGTGTAATTCCTACTTGAAGGCGAGTATGTGAAACTCACGCTAGTTCTTTGTGGTCAGAAGTCACTTTAGAATAGGAATCAATTGTTGGACTTTGGGTACAATTTTTTTATGCATACTAGATTACATTGATAATAACGATTTTAATATGCATAATGGTAAAATCATGTTTTGCATTCTAGAACTAAACATATTATGAGATAAGACATCATTTATGCGAGATCGTAATGAGAAAAGGTTAATTCAAATGGTAAAATGCATCACCCGATTTCAATGGCGATCTTCTCACTAAAACTTTTTGATGTGGGGAGGGTTTGGATTACCTTGTAGTAAGTATTGGAATGATAAATCTCTAAATCTCAAAATTGTTTTTGTAAATAATACGTAAAGTTATGTATTGTTATTGGTTGATGTTGGTATTGCTTATTTTGTTCTATCACTTGCTTGTTTCTTTGTGTTTCCACTAATATTTTGCAGTCAAGGAAATAAATCACAATGATGGGTCTGTGGACTTAAAAGAAAAACTTATGGTGATATTATTTGTGATAAGAAAATGCATCTAAGATGCAGTCAGTACAACCATGGCAAGCGATACTGACAAAAGTACTACAAAGACAACATCTTAACATAACCAACATGAGTCTGACTTCACAGCAACCACCTACACACCTACTATGGCTTCCTTTACAATGGCCCATTTTTACCACGGCTCTCGCCGAACTCTTGGTCACTCCAATATTACCACACTTTAGGACAGCCAGGTCAATCACTCTCTCTTATGGGGTGATGAAGAAGATGGACCATTATTTGGTGGTGGAAGGATTACTTACAGCAGTGTGACGTGATAGGGAGTTCTGAGTGGTGGTATTGATCAAAGGAAGCCTGAAATGCTTCTTCACGGGAAGAAACTTCTTCATTTAATCTTCATATGGAGACATAGCTTTGTATAGAGCTCAACTCAAATTGAGCGGATCCTTTCTTGATGGCATTTTGTAGCATTGTTTGAATGGAAAGGTCCGACCATCGACAAGTGAAGGATTTACACTCACTTGGCAGTGTAGAGATCTTTCTTGAGGCCATCTTCTGAACTCAACCTACGATGCAACTAACTCTTCCTAAACAACATGCGAGGGAAAAGAGCTTTTGGTGTCTGATATTGAGATCAATAGGGGTTTGACTTACTCATGGTGATGGTTTGGGGAAGTGTTTTTTAGTAGAAGGTTTTTTTGGGTATACGCGAGAAATGTATTATTGAGTATAATGGGTGATTTACTCTTTAATAGAGTTAAGTGAAATCGATGTAAAGTAAATGTGTGGAAGGTGTAGGTTGTTGAGGGAGTAAATGAAGTCTTTGACTTTTGGTGAGCCAGTTAATGACTTGGAGTTAACCATTTGATTGGGTGTTAAGTATTATTTGTTAACCATCACTGTAACATGAATTTTTTGAAACCACTTCTTGTGTCTAACCACTACTAACCTGTAACAATGTTTCAAATTAATACGGTTTGTGTTGTTTGTGATGTAAAAGTGATGAATAGTTTTCTTGATAAGTTTTATTAGCTCTAGGGTTTTACAATAACAATGATAATAAGCACTTGTACCATTAGCGGAATTAACAAACAGTATCAGTAATTGACACAAGGGTTTCATTAGCGTCACCTCCAATTATATATTAATAGCGTGTTAACTAAGCTATAACAAAGTTCAAAGACACGTTTGATCTTGGGGGTTAACTAAACTACTTACCTAGGTGTTTACAAGACAATAAGCCTAGGACACACACACACACACCTTTAGTCGACTACATTATGGAAGACTTAATTAATAAAACCTACATCACATGTCCTCTTTATATACTAGAGGATTAGGGTTTACAAATCTCTATGAAGTACTAAACAATAAATCTTCTTTTGCAAGCAAGTCCTTCCCTCTTTTTGTAGATTTCTTCTTTTTCACTTTAGTCCTTCGATGTTTCATTCTTTGTTATTTTGTATCATCAAATCGTAAACCGAAACAATCTTCCCCATTTGATCATGACGAAACAAACACGGTTCTTATGCAGACTTCTCTAGATAGTAGCGAGAAGTTGAGATAATTAAATCTCACCACCTTAGACCAGAAACAATCTTGCTCTTCCTCTTAATCCATGCACCACTCAACATCCTCTTCCTTTTTTGTTATGTAAAATGGGAATGTAAACAACCGAAACTTCCCACTTGAGGTAGTTGCATGAAAATGATTCTAACTTCATATCTTGTAGCTCCTTGTAATGATAGTCACTTGTTGAAGAAACAAAATATAACAAACTTGATGAAAAAAAAAAAAGAAATTAGACAACCCAAACTTGTGTCTTATGTCTTTGCAATATAGATGACCTTCAGCATTATACAACCAGTAGCCATGAGGAGCCATAATCTCTTGACAAAACCTTCATCTCTTTATTCGTCAATTCAAGTTAAGTTGTCATAATCATTCTGAAACACGAACAAGTTATCTCCAAAGTGTAACACTTTGAGATATGATAAAAAACATAACCAATCCCTATGTAACTCCTTCACAATATCAAAATAGGTTATGATCAATCATCTCTTAAGTAATCATCTATTCAATCAAACCTCAAAAAATACGAGCCTTTTAAAACATTTAAGAACAAATAACCAAACTCCTATGTGTGTGAACCAACTCTTGTGTGTGTATGTCGATATCCTTCAAAGCGAAGCGTATGAATTCCCCTTTCACCCTTTTTATTGCCATAAAAATCACAAACAAATTTGAAAACGAACTCCATATAATCGTTTAAGAACCAAAAACCAAACTTGTATACCTTTTCTACCACTGTACACATAAGCACATATTTTCTTCTCACCTTATATTCGCATAAATATTCAATCAATTTAACAACCAATAAATGATGATAACCACTGATCTTGTGCAAGGCATGCAATTCATAATCCTTAATAATTATAAATATCCTTGTTGATCCTTGTATGAGGCATGCAATAAATGATAGAAGCATCAATCACCAGCAAGTATGACAATTACAATCATTGAAGCAGTAATCATACTTATTTGTCAAGCAATAACAATCGGACTACAACAGCGGTTAAGCGTGAAGTAGAACTATAACATCGTCTTCATTTTCAGAACTCAATATTCTTAGGATTACAAGCCTAAACCCCTAATCTGTACCCTTAGTGAAATTAGAACTAAAAACAAATTCATAAACATTTTAACTCTGACGGTGAGTACGACTCAAAATGTGACGATTGAATTAAGTTCAACTTGATGATTACCAGGCGATTTGGCTGTGAATTACTTACTAGCCGGTTATGTAACGTAAGCTCGACAAGGTAGTAAGTATGAACTTAAAGAAAATTAGCAACAGGTTTCCCATTACTAGCGGGTAGAAAGCGTCGGCGAGTAACTAACGGTGAATCCGAACACTATGATGGTAACAATCAACGAGGCGATGGAAGCGATTAACACCATGATTGGAGCGAGAACATAAGCGGTGGTTGGCAACAGAGTAAAGGTAGCGATTGGTAAAGCCATTGAAGCGGTGGTAACCATTAAATCGCATGCGGTACAAACATTGACCATGGATTCTTGTAGTCAGCGGTAGTAACTATGTGAAGTCCTCAAAACCGGTAACCACTTTTAGATCTTAAAAAAACGAGCAATAGTAGTAACTAACCAAAGAGAAAAAGTATAAAGACCAATGGATATGAAAGTGGCGCCGGTATAGCAAATCCAATTTGCTTACCATTACACTTAGATATGGTGGGTATAAAAGCACCATGAGACCCACTTATTGGTAGACTTAATTCTCCGCGACCAATCAATCGATGCAATTAATTATGGAGAATCTTCAATCTGTTCTTCAAATCAGTACCAATGAATTTCCAAGTCCTTTGTTGAATTAATTACACACGTGACCACCATTAAAAAAGTAGCATGAGAATTAACTAATGGAGTAGGTCCTATGAATACAATGATATAGACAAGAGAAGTTGATTTTGCATGCAATTAAACTCCAAAAATTTGAAACTTTAACCATGTTTCTGCAGCCAACTTTGACATTAAATAACTTTTACATAAAAGCTCTGATCGACAATCCCTCTGGTGAAAAGTTAGATGGGTATATAGAAGTTCGATAAAATTGTAGCTCGATCAATGGTTAGCAGCGTTATCATCTTTAGAAAACGGTCTTTGATAATAAACTTTTCTGCGAAAATTTCGGATACGATTTTTTCCATCTTTAGCCATTCTTCGACCAAGAAAATTCTTGTGAATCCCTAGGTAACGAGCTCTCCGAGCTCTGATACCAATTGTGGAAACTTAAAACATGATGAAGATAGTTTCTTGATCGTTTATAAGCTTTAGGGTTTACAATAACAATGATAATAAACTTGTACACGCAGCGGAATTAAACAAACATCAATGTTATTGACACAATGTTTCATTCACCATCACCTCCAATTATATTCATATGTTTTATCTAACTTCAGGATCAAAGACCTTGATCTTGGGGGTTAACTAAACTACACCTAGGCGTTACAGAATGTCGCCTAGAACCTTCTAACCTTTTGCTGATACATTTGGAAAAGTAAAATTACATCCCGTAATATACTTTATATACTAGAGGACTAGGGTTCAAATCTCTCTGAAGGACAAGCAATAAAATCTTCTTTTGCAAGCAATTCCTTCCCTCTTTTTTTGATTTCTTCTTTAAATGCTTTAAGTCCTTGATGTTTCATTCTTTATTATTTTGTATCATCAAATCATTAAACAATTTCTCATCACGAAACTCTTCAAGGATATGATTTCTAAACTCAGTCCCATTTTCAGTTCTTATTTATTTGACTTTGGTATCATTTAGATTTTCAACTTGTCGACGAGGACCATAATGACTTAGAGCTTGGCTTTCTTTTCATAAGTATATACAGTGTACCTAAGAGTATTTATCAACAATAACAAAGTATACTTTCATGATTTTATGGGCCGAGGGACTATTTGCAGGTCCAAACATATCCATGTGAAGCAAAATTAAGACATTTATAGGGGCAGGGATGTTGTTTAGTTCGAAAAATCCCTATGATGTATTCCCTTTTTCACATCACGAGCATAGCTTGTATTTTAGTGATCTAGTAAAAGTCAACAAAAAAGGTTTGTTGGCTATGTGATTATCTTTTTTTGATTTAATTAGCTGAGAGTCTTATACCCAAAACCCAGTTGATATTTTTTTGAGGCTTTAGCAACAAAACAAGCTTATCATAGATGAGGATAACATGTATTTGAGGTATTATAAGTCCCAGTAAATACGAAAAGAATGAAACAAGAGGGACTTATGTCTGACTATGAAGAAGAAACTACCAAAAAGATGGGACACTTTGTGGAAGTTTCATTATTTAGTCCTTTATCATAGTATATGTAGGGACATAGGTGGCAGGTTTTAGTATGTCTTCCAATATGTGATAAACTAAAGGTGTGTGTGTCTAAGAAGAAGCGTATATGTCTTGTAGCGCCTAGGTTATTGAACTAGTTATTGTGACGTGTTCCTATAGCGTCTATATCAGAGTATTAGTTAATGGTGAATGAAACCTTGTTCAATGCTAAAATATTGTTTTGATTATTCAGCACTTATAATCTTTGTTATTGATCCTAGGCAGACTTATAAGCGATCTTATCAGGTGGTACTTCGAGCGGGGAGGTGCTGATATAGGGTTTATTCAAGGATTTTATTGGCATTAAAATTGTCAAAGAAGCGGGAATGCGGTAACAGAAGTAAAAGCGGTTTACGAACATGATGCCGATTTAGTTTATCTGGTGGTGTCTCGGCGGTGATCAATACCATGTGGTGCAATTCCGAATTTTTATTGTAAAACCCACCAAATGCTACATTATAGCATGGTTAAATTATGGACATGATTGTAGTCGGAAGTCGAGAAGATGCGAGCAATATTTTTTTTTTTGTGGTCTCATGATTCATTCATCGCATTAAGGTCTCCTCTTGTTGGTATTCTATCACGATATTTAATTTGGCGTGATCTGTGGAATATTGATGATATAGACCGGTTGATATCATTGGGTAAATACTTATTCTTTGACTTTTATGATCCTCTACAACGCATGGAAATTCACTTGTTGAGTTCGCGATGCGTGTCATGTATATTAAAGTTATGGTGGGCGTGATCTATGATTGGTTCATAGTTTAAAAGAATTGGAATGATTGATTTGAGTGTTTATTGTTATTTGATTGGGTGGGGATTATGCGGCGAAAAGTGTACCAGATCTCATTGGTTTATTATATTAATGGTCTTGTCATGCCGTTCGGTGAAGTAGACTTGATGTTTAATTTAATGGTTCACTTCTCGGTTATTTAATTGGATGATTGGGTGCTCTGCGTGGAGTTAAAGAGATGGATATAGCGAGGGGTACTAATATGCAATTTTTGGTGAATATTCTTTATGTTTTAATCATTTAGCTCTGTCTTTGTTTGGATTAAAATCATGGGTTGAAAGCACGCAAGAATTTTCAATGTCTTTATTTTAAACGATGTTTTTAAAATGCCTTATTTAGTGTTATGCTCAACGTCTTTGCTTGGGTTTTATCAACGTATTTAGCTTCGCTCATGAGCTTAAAGTCTTGCCCAGCATGAAATCACGTGTCGGAGTGTGATTTTAGCAATGTGGCGAAGTTATTGAAGAGGAAATGCGCTTGATTTTCAGAAATGCTGTTCTGTATGTACTCGCTTCTCGAAATCTTGCTAATTGGTTGTCACGAGGTTTGGATTTAAGAATTAGACACTGATATTTAGACATTTACACCACCTTTGGAAGTGTTACTTTTCAAGAGGAGTTTGTTGAGATGTGCTTAAGATTAAGGAGCTGCAGTTTTGTAAAATTTATTGAAGAATTGATGATTCTGAAGGATATTATCGCTGTGAAGGTGAGAATAGATACTTAGTTTGATTATCGCTCAACATTTGAATCTAACTGTCTGTGATTTTTCTTATGATGCTCTATACATTGGCTATCACTTAAAGGTTACATTGTGAGTGCAAGTGTCCTTTACTAGTTGAGGATTCTTTTCAAGGATTGCGGTCTATATTTGGTTATGTATAAGAATAGGTTAGTGGATATTAAGATTTAAAGACACCAAGTTTGGGAGAATTCTACTCCTTCATCAGTTAGGTTATATTTGTTTTCTTCTAAGTGATCATTACAAAGAGCTTACAATTTTGAGAAGAATCTGAAGATATTATATGTTTGGGAGGAAACTTATTGTTAAAACTTTAACCATCTGTGCATCACTTTCGAGGAGGTGTTTGATTCTTATTACTTTATTGATTAGTATTACCTCGATGGTTTTAATATCTCTTGTTTCAAGTTCTACATTTTGGTTACTGGAAAACTTCATGGAGGTAATTTGGGAGACATTGGAAGGATAAGGAATTGGATGTGTGTAGTATTATTGGAACCATGGTGGTCCAAGATCATTATTTTACATATGTCCCTATTTGAATTAATAACAAGGGGAAGAGATGTTTGAGTGACATGGATTAAGGGGAAGACAAAGGAAGACATACTTGTTTCATTTGATGGTGAGATCCATGATCTCAATTTCTCTGCATCAGGAAGTTAGTTTCAAGAATGGTTTTGTCATTATCATTAGGGAGATTATTTGATTATGGTTGAGTTGATAAAGACAAAAAGAATGAAAGCAAGAGGACTTAACCATGACAGAAGGAAACCTACTAAAAAGATGGAAGGACACTTTGTGGAAGTTTTATTATTTAGTCCTTATCCTCTAGTATATAAAGAGGACACTGGGTGTAGGTTTTAATTGTAATGCTTCCAATATGTAATTCATTGCAAAGGTGTAGTATTATTGTCCTAGGCATTATAATTTTATGCAGCAAGTTATTATTTAGTTAGTAGGCGTGTTCTATAAGCGTCATATTAGGTAAATAGTTAATGGTGGTGAAACCTTGTTCCAATAACAAAGTATTGTTTGATTATTCATTTGCCTGTCTTTGTTACAGTCCTAAATTTGAGCTTATAACGATCTTATCAACATGTCAAGAACATAGACATACCTAACTCTAGGAGCAATCAACACAACTTCATGATTTACATTAAAAAAGGTTCCTTGTTTATCATTGACTGAACAATACATTTAGCATCACACCGTTGAATAATGCTAATTAGATTGTATTCAGACCATTTACAAAATCAACTTGAGAGAATACTATACCACCACAGTGAATGGAACCATACCCTTCAGTCATACATGATGAGTAATCACTAAATACAACTCTAGGTCCTGGTTGTTCCACATATTTGTGCAGATAACTCTTCACACCAGTCATAATTTTTCAGCATCTACTGTCCAGGTACCTAATGGGCTCCCTGATGTGTTTCTACACAAATACGAAATATGTGTAGTTTCTCTTGTGAATCCATTTCTTAATGGGTTCTTTGAACTGAGAGGACTCAGTCTTTGTACCTCTTCTTTTTTTGTATGACAGTGTCATGCTCAAAGGTATAATGGGCACCACTTTCACAGACATCACATCTATGATATTCAAAACATTCATCAGGATGATGATCATTAAGTCCAAAATAGATGTAGGATGGAAGTGGTTTAGGTTTAATGTGAATAAGGTTGTGTTTTTTATGATGAGGTGTTTGCTGATTTTGTCTTCTAAAGGATTCACCTAAAGCATGCATCGACTTTTATTGTGCAACTTGACTCTCATGACTACAACATGAGTAGCATAGTTTGATGAACAATGATCAATCCCTTGATAATATTTACAATAGAGGACTCTATAGCAGTTGTTAGTGAGATGATTTGTGAATCCTTATAGATCATAGGGATTCATGGGTTTATTCTGTCTTTTTAATTATTCATAGGACTCTAATGTGTTTTAGAGTTCTTAACAAATTTTGACGAATCAGACTGACTTTGAATCACTTTTGATTTTGATTACTGAGTTTCTATGGGTGGTGTTAAAATAAAGTCTACCTTTTTATTGAGTTTTAGTACTATGTTAAAAAGGTGAGAGTATTGGTCCTTAGGTTTAGACTCTTTTGCTTCAGTAGGAACCGAAGATATGATTTTTGTTTCATGGGATGTAGTGATAACATCTTTTCCTTTTGAAGCATTCTTGCTTGAAGAAGTTTCTGACTCAGATTGTATTTTCTTGACTCCTTGATCTTTCAAAGGCTTCTTTGAGGAAGTTTTGGATTCAAACTTTGGTTTTACCTATGAACTTGTTCAGCACCAACATAGATAATAGAATATTTACCTTTTTCATGGTGATGTTGACATATTGACCATTTCTTGCATGGTCCTTTCCAACTGCAAGCTTCATCATCAGTCAGTGTCATGACTACTTTTAACTTGACATCTTTTTCATCATCAAAGGATACATCTTCATTATCCGAATCAGAAACTTCAGTAACAAGGCTTTTTTTTAGCCTGAGTTGATTGTGATGAGGTTGAGGGTTGTGACTTTGAAGAACTTGCTTCCAAAAGAGCCAGTTTAGCTTTAATATTTTTATACTCAGACATCCAATACTTCTGAATAGGTAATCCAAGTTGAGATAATTATCCAGAGGTAATAATTTAGGATGAAAACTTTTTTGACCTTGTGATGGATGAGAGGGTGAGGATGTTTTTACAAAATAGTCTTTCGCCAAATATGGCCAGTTTTACCAAATTTAAAACATTTATCTGGAAAGGTTTTAGTTCCTTTAAACTTAGAGAAGTTTCTTTTAATAAACCTTTTTGAATTTGAAAATAAAGATCTTTCACATAATTCCTTATTCAGGTCATCTATGCATTCTTGACTGCTTCTTTCATCAACCTCATCCTCTAAGTCATCTTGAAAATCTTGAATACAATCATTTGAATAAAAGGCGGTTCATATAGGTGTTGAGGTCAGGGTCTTTTGTTTTTTAGGATACATCTTTGACATGAGATTATCTTCATATACATATCTCTCATAAATTTCATCCAATTCAATATTATTGACATTGGTAGCATTTCTTAGCCCTTGATTGAAGCTAAGCCATTTTATGGGAAGACTGTTCATCAAGCCAATATTTATCTCATGTTTAGATAGGATGACACCATCATTAACAAGTTCATTCATCAGGGTCTTGTATCTGGTATAATTTTGAGAGAGACTTTCATGCTCTTTGGCTCTAGAAGACCGATACTCAAGTTTAAGGTCCATGATCATGTTTTTATTGGTATCACAGGGACCTTCATAACTTAAAATCAGATATGTCCATGTCTGCTTGGCAGTAGGACGATATATATAAATGAGTCCATTATATCATCTAGTGGACATGATATAATGACGCTTTTAAGTCTTTGGTCAAGATTGACCATCCTTATCTCATCCTCATTCCATTATGCTTCAGGTTTATCTAAACCATAAATAATTTTAGGCTGATAAGGACCCTCATCTATACATCTTATGAGATAAGGTTCCAAGCCATAAAGAAGCATTTCAAATATCTTTTTCCACTTGGTAAAGTTTCCTTGCTCAAGTTTAGGGGCAGTAGATGAATAACTACCTTTATTTGTATCTATTAGCTTGGGTATTGTGTTAGCAGCCATGAAATGATCTTGATTTAAACTACCTTTTTAGAATAGTTTATAAAAGTGTTTTATAAATCAAATGGCTCTTATACCACTTGTTTTTCTCGTTTACTTAGTTATCAACTATGATATAGTTAAAACTTAACTAACATGAATACTAATAAGGTTTTATACAATTACATATTTATACAGTTTAAGCACAATGATTCTTTTTTCAACATTTAACTCTTTATTGATGAATATCAAAGAATTATACCCCAAGTATTTGCGGAATAAACACTTGGGATTAAATGACAATGTAAGTGTGGTGATCTCCTCACTAAACTTAAACACTAAATCAAAGTTAAGTGTTTAAGTAAGAACCGTGCTAACCAATAGAGATAAACTAGCTCTTGAAAGTGCTTTTTCCTTTAATATAACAATCTTTATATAGATAAAGAGAATGTGGATACCTGATAATGCTCAAATTATGCATGTTTTTAGTAGCGTTATCCGTACTTTTATGTATGTTATTTGGTTATATTCATATGCTTTTGTTACTTAATTGTATCAAAGAACATTATCAAGTATATGTAGCCAAGTACGGGAAAAAGGAAGAAAAAGTGAAAGAATGATGAATAAATAAAGATTTGTAATCATACAAAGAATTCCGTGTCAAGGTACACACCAAGGAGGTATTTAAAGAATGTATGATCCAACGGTTCAACATTCCAGAGTTCCAAAACAATGAAAAGTTCAAATTTAGATATAGAAATAAGAGCTACGAACAAGAATCAAGCCAAACAAAAAAAAGTCAAGAAATAGGTTGCTGAAGAGCTCCAGCCGACCGGTCACAACATATTTGGTCAATTTTGGAGGGTATTGTTGAAGACACCAGCCAATCGGCTGGAGAGCCAACCGATCGGCTGGGATACCTGTCTTTGTCAAACTTCATCACTAAGATTTCCCGCTTAATGCCTATGATTCTAGGCCCTTCCATTGAGTATTCTAGTCCATTTTACTCTGCTTGTTGTCCAAGTTGAGGCATTAAACACCTTAGGCTTTGAGAGTAGTATAAATAGAGGCACTTGTAATAATTTGAAGACACACAATAATCAATCAACTCTCAACTCATCAAATCATTCTCAAAGGCTCTCAATTTCGTCCTTAGAAGTCCAGGAAAGTTTGGAGGTCCAAGAAGTCAACATTTGAAAGTCAAACCACCAAGAAGTCAACACCAATACTTTGGCTATAATTACTCAATCATTTTTAATCTTATTCCAATCATTGTAAGACTTTTAATCATGTTTTCTAATATTTAAAATTCTGAGTTTATGTTCACGTTTTCTATGAGTGGCTAGTACCTTTGTGCACTTGCTTAAATAATGTATACTATATAATGATTTGTTCATGATTGTGATAACATGTTTTTAATTCAATTTCAAGTCAACTCTAATCTCCAATTGTGCTTAAGTTTAATAGTGATGTTTGTTAATCAAGATTGACTAGTTGTTAGTAATTCTTAAGGTCTAAAGAATTTATTGTTATTCAGCTAATCATTTGTCTATGAATGATTGTTTTTACCATTCTTCTTGGTTTAACAAAGAAACTTAATTGTGGTTGTAGTAAGAATACGTTTGATTATCAAATTGGATTGATTAGAAACTACTCCATAGGTCGAAAGATTATTTGTTTACAATCAATTGTAACCTTTTTGTCTATGATCGGTTACATTTTGTATTGACCATTTCCTAAGAAAATTTGATAAAACCAATGAATGTTTTTGTTTTTAAGTTTGTGAAATTAACATGAATAAAAAACTTGAATTGATTGGTTAAACTTAATGCTTGTTTTTATAAACTAAAATTTGGACGAAGGTTGAACTTGTAAGAACAATAGTTTAGAACACCAACTAATTATCATAACCAACATATTAAGAAGAAGTTAACACAATCATGCTTATCAAGAGTAGTAAACTAGTTTAAGCAAGTGGAGTCTTAATCATTTGAATTTTATCATCTTTATTTTTGCTATTATTGAGTACCTTTGGTTTGCTATTAGTAGATTTATCACTTATTTCTCAATTCACTCACAAATCCCTACGAACGATCCTGATAAGGATTTAAAACGTACGTTTTTAGGGGGTCATTTAAGTCTTTAATCTCCCATTGTTATATCCGTTACTGCTTAATTTTGTTCCTTTTCACTTTTTAGGTCTCTTGGAAGCAAAATGCTGGAATGATGCATATTTGGACGAAAAGGAGTGAATATATGAAGAAAATGGCTAAGTCATGATCGAAGACACTCAAGCTGCTGGAATTGCACCTGACGGTATCCCAATCAAAGGGTGACGCCGTCCCTTTATACAAATTAAAATCTCTGAAGGCTCAATAGACTTTTTTCTAAAATACACCTGACGGCATCAGGCTTTGAAGAGGAAGGGCGTCACTAAGACTTTTCATCTCAGACGGCCTAGATCCAGAATCAGACGATGTCCCTGCTGAAGCCCGACGGCGTCTGACAACTCCTAGCGTGGCGTCGTCCCAGATTACTTGGCCAAGACGAAAACCCTAATGGCGTCGTGACGGCGTCCACCTATAAGGCGACGCCGTCGCAAGTGTAAAATTATATATAGAAATTGAATTTCAGAATTTTAGGAGGTAGACTTGTGAAGTAAAAATCCTAAACGTTTGTAGTCCAACTTGGAGAGTATCTTAGGGTTCTCAAACCCTATTTTACATCAAGATAAGTGTTTTAATTCATTGATTTCATTATGTCTTCCATTGAATGTATGTATGCTTGCGTGTTTAACATGTCCAGCTAAATTTATTGTGGGTTTACTTAGATCTATGAAACCTAGCTATTATTATTGATTGGTTGTCTCTTATCTTAATTGTAATTGGCTTAGGAGTGTAATTAAGCTATCGTTGTGTTTAAATGCTTGTGTAATCTTTGTGAACCTTAGTTTATGAATCACTTAGCGGATTTCGTAGTCTAAACATCCAAAGATAACCTTAAAGTTATTTTATGAATCATAAAAGTGGATTTAGTGAATAACCTTGGGTAGTCTCAAAGAGTTAGGAAAAGGCACACCCTACGACCTTAGAAAACACAACGTTAAGAATAAGACATGGCAATTCAACCACCAATAAAAGATAACTATGGAGTAATAGTATCTAGGTAAGCACATTTTTAATCATCATACGAGCACACATCAATAGGTATAAGACTACCTATAGTTTATATAATTAGAATAGTAGTAATGGGGTAGAAGTACCACCTCCCAAATCCAAGCCCCGATATTTTACCCTTAGCTTTCTAAAAATAAAAAAATAAAAAGAATCTTCCTCAACCTCAACCCTCGTGTAGTACACTTCTTGCTAGCATTCCTATTCCCCTAGAGAACGATATCAATTCCCGAGGCTTACCCAATACTACACTACAACGATTAGGTTCACTGACTAGGGTGTTGAAAAACTTGCTCGATGAAAAGGAAGTTCCTTTGACCCCGAACGCGCCTTGTACGCTCATCAGATCCTGACCTACCATCATAAATCCCCTATAACAGACGAGTTCACTTGCTCGTATGTGTCACTAATAGATTTGGTAAATCACCTCTTATAAATTTAAAACTTGTACACACGTAGCACATCAAAGTTTTTGGCGCCGCTGCCTGGGATTTTGATTGTGTTTCTATAAGTTTTAAAATCCATTTTAGTCAATCCTTTGTCACACTTAAATTCAAAAAAAAATTACTGAGCCGAGTAGCCGATCAGTCGATTGATCCAACCGATCGGTCAGACCAAACACAAATCAGAATTTCATCCAAACGATCGGTCATGATCGAAACGGATTCGGTTAGATTTTTCTGTCTGAAAACTTTTTTCTTTCTTTTCTCATGTGTTTAATCATTGCCTAGATTCTTTTGGTAATTTTATGAACACTCGTTCAACTGGAAAACCGTGTACCGAGAGTTTAAACCGAAAAGAAGAAAACCTTTTGTACCATTAGAAAACCGTGTACCGAGAGTACCAAATCCACCGTTTGATAACCTTTTAGAAGCCAAAGTCTTTTATAACCCATTCACCGATCTACCTTTTCCCATGGCTGACGATCAACCAATGTGGGCTGTCAACCATGTAGAACCCACTCCTACAGGTGCTATTGTTGCCGTTAACTTAGGTGACAACTTCACCGTAAAAGGTCACCATCTTTCAATGATCAAAGACTGCCAATTCAATGGTTGTGCGCGGGCGGATCCGCATAAGCACATTTCTGAATTTATTGAAATTTGCGGCATGTCCGATATGGCGACACCAATGTCGATATCAAAATTTCCATCATCACTTGCCGAAGATGCAAAAGTATGGTACAATGAACTAACCCCAGGAATTATCAATAATTGGGAGGAAATGAGGCAAGCTTTTGTAAGCCGATTCTTTCCACCTTCCATGTTTGATCGATTAATGGGAGAAATTCGTGCTTTTACACAAAATCCTAATGAATCAATTGTTGAAGCATGGCTTCGCATGAAAGATTTACTTCGCAGTTGTCATGGACATGGTCTATCCTGTGGAACCATTATCCAAATCTTTTACCATGGACTAGAAGATACTTCTTAAGCTATTCTTGATGCCAGAGGGATTTTTCTCTATAAGACCCCAAACGAGGCTGATGCGCGTATAACGCGTTCGGGGTCAAAGGAACTTCCTTTTCGTCGAGAAAGTTTTTCAACACCTAGGCGGTGAACCTAATCGGTGTAGTGTATTGGGTAAACCTCGGGTATTGGTATCATTCTCTAGGGGAATAGGAATGCTAGTAAGAAGTGTACTACGCTAAGGTTGAGGTTGAGGAAGATTATTTTTTATCTTTTTATATTTTTTTATAAAGTTAAGGGTAAAATCTCGGGGTTTGGATTTGGGGGTTTGGTACTTCTACCGATTACTCTATTATCTAATTACCTAAACTATGGGTAGTCTTATGTCTATTGACGTGTGTTCGTATTATGATTAAAAAGTGTGTCTACCTAGATACTATTACTCCCTAGTTATTTTTTATTGGTGGTTGAATTGTCACGTCCTTATTCTTAACACGTTGTGCTTTCTAAGGTCGTAGGGTATGCGTTTTTCCCTAACTCTTTGAGACTACCTTAAGGTTATTGCCTACGAAATCTCTAGGTTTCATAAACTAACTCTAAGGTTATCTTTGGATTTTTAGCCTTCAATTCCGCTGCGTGATTTATAAGCTAAGGTTCGCAAAGATTACTCAAGAAATTAAACACAATGATGGCCTAACACACTCCTATGCCAATTACAATTAAGATAAGAGACAGCCAATCATAATTAATAACTAGGTTTCATAGATCTAAGAAACACACAATAAATTTAGCCGGACATGTTAAACACGCAAGCACACAAATTCAAGAAGACATAATGAAATCAATGAAGTAAATTTACTTATCTTGATGTAAAATAGGGTATGAGAACCCTAAATCTTGTCCAAACGGACGAAAGTCGTTTTTAGGTTTTACTCTACAAGTCCTCCTAAAATTCCGGAAATTCGATTCTATATATAGTTTTACAAGCTGCGGCTGAGGCGTTATAGATGGGGCATGAGGATCGCATCGTCATTAGGGTTTCATCTTGGCCAAGTAATAGTTGGACGGCATCTGCGTTGTGGTTATGTAAGACTTCGATGAGTGACGTCGTGCGGTTACGGATATAAATATAGGCCAAGAGATGAAAATCTTCGTGGCCCTTCCTCTTCAGCCTTGCGTCGGTGTAATTTAACAAAAGTCTATTGAGATGTCACAAATTAATTACATTATAGAGGGACGGATCGCTTGGATTGTGAAGCCGTCGACTTCCATTTGACTGACTTGAGGTCTTTGATCTTGACTTAGCCATTTTCTTAATATATTCACTCCTTTTCGTCCAAATATGCATCATTCCATTTTGCTACCAAAAAAACTTAAAAGTGAAAAGGAACAAAATTAAGATAGCAGTTTAAGTGATTAAGGACTTAAATGAGCCTTAAAAGTGTAATACTTTTAAATCCTTATCAAATATCTCTACACTTGATATTTGCTTGTCCTCAAGCAAATGTGCTTTTGGCCAATCAATTTTTAAGTTAGGGGGCATGAAACAATGGTTTAACATAATTCACAACAAGTAAAAGCACCGCAATAGTTATAACAAGTATGGAAATTATATTCTAGCACCTCACAAGGGGTGTTTAGATTCTCTCATATCTCGGATGTATATGAAATATAGTAAATGGAAATGGAAGATAAACACTCATTAACCGGTCATAGTACATAGATTACCATAGGCTTGAGACTAGATCAAACCTACACCGCTTTGGCGTAAGCACCTAGGAACAACTATCTAAGAGGTCTTTAAAAAGGGTTGTAACGTTAGGCTTATGGTAGGGAAACAAAGGGTTTGGTTGGATAGGTGATTTAGTGGTGGCAAATAAACAATCTTATGTTACAAGCATGAAAAGAATGGCTTTGCTAAGCCAAGACTCGACTCACTAAACTCTAGATAACTTTGAAAAAAACAAACATAAATATAAAGATAGATGTAGGATGGTAGCCCGTATAAAGATAGATGTAGGATGCTAAGCCAAGACTCGACTCACTAAACTCTAGATAACTTTGAAAAAAACAAACATAAATATAAAGATAGATTTTTTTTCTTTTTTTTTTTTTTTTTTTAAATACACTTTTACTCTACCATCCTCTACGATAACATCAAAATATAAGGGATTTATAGGAGCATCCCCACACTTGAGTTTTTATTACTCTAACACTAATTTGACCCGAATTGAAAAGATCAAAACACTTGGAGTATTTTATTACGTAAATAAAGGGAATTTGAATTTAACGTTCTTTCCCGTCACTCCATAAAATTTTACTTTAGCCATGAGTCCCAATCGTCCCAAAACTATGTACAAAAGATATGACTCGACTTAGCAACCATGTAAGTAACTAGATAATTGAACTAAGGGTTTAGTATGATAACAATAATGCACTAAAGGTGAGTGCATACAAGGTAGGCTAAGGCGATTTGGGTGTACATTTGGGGGTGGAATATAAACAATGCTCTTCATTGATATTAGGGCGAAAAATCATGAGAACCATGAAAAGGATGAGGCTATGAGGGGTAACTAGGGTATCGTCTTTAAAGATGAGTACATATAGGGTGTGGGGTAATTACTCAACCTATGTTGAAGAAGTAATTATAATACGGGTATCAAACAAGGGTTATCCTAATGCCTCTTATCATTTAGTTATTCCTAACTACACAAGTGTAGTCTTACTAGCGATCTCGGAATGCATCACAAAACAAATTCTAGAATCTATTATACTACCGGTATACTCTCAGAAGCATTAAGGTGAATGCTTTAATTCCTATAGATCTAGGGGTGAACCTCACATTTTGGGGGTGGAATTTGAGTGGTAAAGGGTTTTGTAGTCAATATAACTCCTATCCATGAGAGCTTTATTAAGACTAAAGTCCACCCGTCATGTCATGAAAAATTTTAAAAGGCTAAAATTGCTAACACATATTTCTCATGGTTTATTACACAAATGAAATAGGACAAGACAAATGATCAAGGATAAGCATAGTTTCAAAGATCCCGTTTTATTCTCCTCCCGCGCCTTGGAACATTGTCCCCAATGTTCCCAGAAATATCAAAGTTATGATAACGGAAGGTAATCAAGAGAAAAGCTAGTACTCCCCGATTAGCTGGTAGGATCCGTTGTGAAGTAGTGGTTAAATTATTTCCCAAGAAGAATGTGTCTGGCGATAAGCTTCATCCAATCTTATGTTTCTTCTTCTTGATAAATAAAACATGCACACTTTAAGAAAATAAACGAAACCGTGTAAAATGGTGGTAAAACTATATATGACTCTACTACACTAGGATATAATGCTTGTGGAATGGATGTTCTGATTTTACGGAAAATTAAGACACGAAATTTCCAAAATTTATAATTAGCAGGAAAACGAGAGAAAGTTTATAAGTTATTTCTGCTCCTCGGCGTCATCGGTTCTAATCGACGCCGTCAGTTTATCTAACCCCGATTACCCTTTGCGTTTTAAAACATTACACCTTTAAAATCTGAAAAAAAATCCTGCAAAACATCCATTATGACTCGATACAAGCATTTGACACTAACAAACACACATATATATCTTTTCACTAATCGTAGTTCTCATGTTCACGTTCTTTTAAAAAAGGTGTGTAATCCTCCTACACTTATCCTTTTTGTAAAATACCTTTATATGTAATTAAGACGATGTTAAAGACAAAATAAAGCATTTTCAAAAATTCAAACATGAGAACATACAATAATGAGAAGATATGACACCTAAAACAAACAAAATTAAGCATGGGTTTGCATCCCACGGCAGCTTTTCTTTATTTATGAGTCTTGTAGCTAGACTCAGTCGCTCTACGTTGTCTCATTTTTCATCCTCAATGAAAACTCTATCATAATGACAAAATTCATCTACTACATATCTAGGTCAGAGGGTCAAACAATCCCTATAGTAAAGTCTCCTTTTCTCCCACATGAAGTTCAAGCCTTTTTCAACATCGTCTTCGCTCTTTTCCTTAAAAGCTCTAATGTTATCTCGTTCATAAAGGGATAAAGGGCCATATCCATTCATCTTCCAAGGCATCCTATAAGTGATCTCATCGTACCCTTTCATAAACCTAACCGTTCCTTCGGATTTGTTATAGCTCATTTTAGATTTTTAAACAAACGGTTTTCCTAGCACAACTTGGGACAAGCTATAGTCAATGACACATCCTATGTCTTCTAGGACCATAAAATCAACTAAGTAGGTGAAGTTTCCTATAAAGACGTGTACATCTTTGACTCTTCCCACAATTGCAAACCTCGGGATACTTGGGTTTCTCCTAATTTTAAGCCGCTCATTCATTATGTCATTGTAAGCTGCATGACATCACATTAATGGGAGATTACGTATCTATGTAGGCGTGCTCGACATTCCTATATCCAATCATACAAGGGATTTTGATTTTCCAAGGATTTCCTCTCTAATCTTTGGGCATATCCTAATGATGGGTGATCGAGGATTGTCGATTATGTATTGGTGGTAAGCAACCTCTTCCTTAGTGGGGTAAAGATTGAAGTAAGCACTATTTTCCTCATTCAAATTTTCATTTACTAAATCACTACCCGAACTACTGCTAATCATGCAACCAACAATCGAGGCGCTAACCGCTTTTTCAATGGCGTCCCTAATTGAACTCTCAAATACCCTATGCAAACCTTGAAGATCGTTTTTTCTACTAACATATCGATTGCGACGATTATTAGAGGGGTGTTGGTCAATAGGTTGTGGTTTGAGTGGAAGTGTTTTATTTGGTGGTGGGTTGTTGTTGGGTGGATTATCACCTTCCATGATGAAAAGTGATGGGGCTACGAACAAATTCACGAAGAAGGGGGATAGACTACGAGGAAGCAAAAAATGAGAAAAAATCTTACTTGATAGGAATCAAGCAAGGGAACCTAAACTAGATAGAAATCTAACTAGCTATTCTATTCCCCGGCAGCGCCGCCAAAAACTTGATGCGTGTTTAACGCGTTCGGGGTCGAATGAACTTCCTTTTCGTCGAGCAAGTTTTTCAACACCCTAGGCAGTAAACCTAATCGTTGTAGTGTAGTATTGGGTAAGCCTCGGGTATTGATATCATTCTCTAGGAGAATAGGAATGCTAGTAAGAAGTGTACTACGCTAAGGTTGAGGTTGAGGAAGATTATTTTTTATCTTTTTATATTTTTTATAAAGCTAAGGGTAAAATCTAGGGGTTTGGATTTGGGGGTTTGGTACTTTTACCGATTACTCTACTATCTAATTATCTAAACTATAGGTAGTCTTATGTCTATTATTGATGTGTGCTCGTATGATGATTAAAAATGTGTCTACCTAGATACTATTACTCCCTAGTTATCTTTTATTGATGGTAGAATTGTCACGTCACATTATTCTTAGCGTTGTGTTTTCTAAAATTAAGTAGGGTATGCATTTTTCCCTAACTCTTTGAGACTACCTTAAGGTTATTGCCTACGAAATCTCTAGGTTTCATAAACTAACTCTAATGTTATCTTTGGATTTTTAGCCTACAATTCCGCTACGTGATTTATAAGCTAAGGTTCGCAAAGATTACTCAAGCAATTAAACATAACGATGGCCTAACGCACTCCTAAGCCAATTACAATTAAGATAAAAGACAACCAATCATTAATTAATAACTAGGTTTCATAGATCTAAGGAAACACACAAGAAATTTAGCCGAACATGTTAAACACGCAAGTATACACACATTCAATCAAAGACATAATGAAATCAATGAAGTAAAACAGTTATCTTGATGTAAAATATGGTATGAAACCTAAGTCTTTGTCCAAAGTGGACCAAAGTCATTTTAGGTTTTACTCATTAGTCTACCTCTAAAATTCATAAATTTGATTTCTATATATAGTTTACAATGCGGTGACGTGAAAGCATTATAGATGGGGCGCCCGTCGGTCGCCGTCATTAGGGTTTCGTCTTGGCAGTAATAGTTGAGCGACGTCGAGCTTAGGTAGTGACGTGTCGATTCGGATCTAGGTCTAAGATTAAAAGTCTTCGTGGCGCCCTTCCTATTCAAGCAGCGCCCGGTCAGCTGTAATTGAAAAAGTCTCTGAATCGTCACAAATTTATTTACATTATAGAGGGAGGCGTCATGCCTTGGATTGTGGCCGTCCGACTTCAATTCAATGGGTTGAGAGTCTTTGATCTTGACTTAGCCATTTTCTTCATATATTCACTCATTTTAATTCAAATATGCATCATTCCACATTTTACTTCCAAAGAGACCTAAAAAGTGAAAGGAACGAAATTAAGCATTGCGGATATAAAGTGGTTGATTAAGGACTTAAATGACCCCTTAAAAGTGTACGTTTTAAATCCTTATCAGAGGCACATCAGCTACTCGAAGATCAAGTACTTCTTAAACTCGATTGGTCTAAAGCAAAACCAAACCCCTAAGAAAAACCGTTGCTTTTGCCGAAAGTTTCGATACCTCAAAACTCATGAAGAAAATAGAAGCCTTGACCTCCAAATTGACTCGCAATACAAAGATCTTAAAGGAGAAATGAAAGAAATGTGAGATGGATGTAACAATTTTGGAGAAAATCACCCATCGTCAAAATGTGATGAAAAACCTATGGGTGGACCCAATGAAGGAGAAGCTAATTATGTTCAAGGAGGATATCGTGGAGGAGGATATCATGGTAACTATTACGGTAGAAATTCTGAAAATTGGCAAGACCGCAAACAGAGGGATAACATCCGTGATTCTTAACCTCGAGAAGACAATCAACCTTCGCAAAACTCTGAAAAAAGTTGGAAGAAACCGATTTCAAAAAAACCATGAGAGAATTCGTGATTTCTTAAAGATCAACAAATGATTTTATTAAAAATCAATTTTTCAATCTCAAAACCAAAGTTGAGCAAGGTCAGAAAAATCATCAAGCTTCTATCCAGGACCTTGAAGACAAATTTGGTAGACTTTCTGACCAATTCTCTTCCCGACCATCTGGTTCATTACCATGTAATACCCAATCAAACCCAAAACCAACACCATCTGTATCAAATGATAAAACATATCGTCCACCACAAATAAGAAATGAGCATATCAATGTTGTATTCACAAGAAGTGGTCTCTCATATGATCCACCACCAAACCCAAATGATAATGGTACTATCATCCATGATGATAGTGAAGATGAAGCTGAGGAAGAAACCAAAGAAAATAACATAATCCAACCTACCAAAGAAAAACCCATTTCACCCATCAAGACGTATACACCAAAAATTCAATATCCTCAATGCCTTAGGAAAGAAAAAATGGAGGAGCGATATAAGAAGTTCATTGAAATAAACAAAGAGGTTAGACTCAACGTACCCTTCATAGATATCCGCTACCTTCCTCAATGAAGAATGTTCAGCCATTGTTCAAAACAAAATTCCACCAAAACTCAGAGATCCCAGAGGTTTCCTGATTCCATGCACTTTAGGGAACAATATTCATTGCGATGCTTTAACCGATCTTGGTGAAAATATCAATTTGATGCCCTATGCATTGCATTCCAAACTATCCATCAATACCAAAGACTAAAAAGATGAGTATTCGATTAGCCAATCATTCTTACCAATATCTTTTTGGAGTTGCTGAGAATATGCTCGTCTAAATTGGTAAATTTATTTTCCTAGTAGATTTCGTTATCTTAGAGATGGAGGAAGATAGTAGAGATCCTCTCATTTTAGGAAGACATTTCTAAACACCGCTGATGCAATCATTAAAGTGAAAGGTAAAGAACTCAATCTTGGAGTTGAAGAAGATCGAATTACCTTTTTAATCGATGGCAGTAATGTCCACACATTACAGTGATGACACTTGCTTCAATGTTGATGTTATTGATGAAGTCACTGATGAAGAATTAGATGCATTACTTGACGATTCTGATCCGTTCATGACTACTTCAGAAAAAATTAGTGAAACGAATCTTGACAAAGAATTCGCTGATTTTATGGAAGTAAAATTTGAAGAAGAAGATATCCAGGATACTGAAGAAGGAAAAATAGTGGAAGAGAATTTTGAGGAAATAACTTTCAATAATCAAATAAGGATAAAATCTTCTCTTCAAGAACCACCAACAGATCTTGAGCTAAAACAACTTCCCAATCATCTTGAATATGCTTATCTAGAAGAAAATTCACTTCTTCCAGTAGTCATATCTTCATTGCTCAAAGATGAGCAAAAGGGACGCCTCGTTTCTATCCTCAAGAATCATAAAAGAGCTTTCGCTTGGAAAACTTCTGATATTCCAAGAATTAGCCCCGATTTTTGCAAACACAAAATCAAATTCGAGGAAGGTGTTAAAACGATTGTGGAAAGAAAACGTCGACTCAATCCCAACATGAAAGAAGTTGTTGAAAAGGAAATCATCAAGTTTCTTGATGCCGGTATCATTTACCCCATCGAGGATAGCCCTTGGGTAAGTCCCGTTCACTATGTTTCGAAGAAAGGAGAAATGACCATTGTGACTAACAAATGGAATGAATGAGTTCCTACTAGAACTGTCACTGGATGGTGCGTGTGTATTAATTATCATAAACTAAACAAAGCCACCAGAAAATATCATTTTCCTCTTCCTTTCATAGATTAAATGCTTGAAAGACTAGCGGGGATTAAGTTCTTTTGTTTCCTCGATCGCTTTTTAGGATATTTTCAAATTCCAATTGATCACGCCGACCAAGAAAATATCACTTTTACTTGTCCTTTTAGAACCTACGCTTACCGACGTATTCCTTTTTGTTAGGATTTAGTAAATCCAGTTATTAAAGTGTCGGTCACCTCAAGTATATGTAATCGTTAGAAAGCTCGTAGTCGTAGTTATTTAAAGTTAAGTTGTATTTAGTTAAGTAAACGGAGGGAATGAGCAGGTCTTTACCTCTTGTATGCGATCCCATGACCCGTGGGTGGTGTAAGACTATAAATACTCTCTACCTCCCAAGGTAGAGAGTTGGAGCTCATTTTAATACTTTCATTTTCTCTTACTAAGTTCCCAAACCTCTAACTACTTCTCTCTCTCTAAAAACCATATTGTATACGCCCCTTGTGATCATGGTTTAATGTGTTTGTGAAATCCAATATGTTACAATTGGTATCAAGAGCCATGGTTTGATCATCTCTCTTATATATCCTTGGATTTCTAGTGGTTTTAGATGGTTTTTGAGTTTGAGAAAGTTTAGTGGTTTTTGCATTATTTGGATCATTTCTTGTGTTAGAGTTTGAATTTTGAGTGTACTTTTGTGTTTAGAATCATTGTAAGTGCTTGGGTTTTTATTTGGAAAGCTTGAATCACTGGGGTTGGGCTTGTTTTGGATTGAAAAGTTTGTTTTTGAAGTTTTTCAAGGTAGCGACTTGAGTGTTGTTGTGAAATTCTTGGCGACTTGCTTCATAATTTCTAGCGAGTTGTAGTGTTAGTCAATGGCGACTTGAGCTTAGCGACTTATTATTGAGACAAACCAACAAACGATTTCAAGTTAGTGGATTCTCCACTCTGACTATGACGCGGGTGGGGTTAGCGACTTGCTTTCATTATTTCTAGCGACTTGTACATATTGTTCTCAGCGACTTGACATTAGCGACTTGGATACTTAGCGAGTTGCTCTTAGACTTGACTGTTTAGCGATTTGGTGCTTTAGCGATTTGTGTCAGCTGACTTGGTCTTAGCGACTTGATTCACTAGCAACTTGAGGTTTAGCGGAGTTGCTATATGACAGGCTTGCTTAGCAACTTGTTCAAAGATTCTTAACGACTTGGTTGAATTTTGTTTCTTATCTGGTTTTCTCTTGATTTAGTAAAATCCCGTGAAAAGAATCTATTTCCCGGTTTAATCATAGAGTTATAAAATCCCGTGAAATTTGTAAACATGTCTACCAACGTACCTATAATCATCTCCAGCATTCTGGCGAGGATGTTCAAGCTAGCAGTTCGGTACTCGACCACCCATGCTTGACAGGCGGCTTCTGACTCTTAGCTCCTTGAAATCGAGATTATGCTTGTCTTGGAAAGGAAAATAAAGTCAACATTCTCAAGTCCATTGATGAAGGACCGTATCGATTGAGACTACAAGAGACATAGCAAGTGATATTGCTGCTGAGATGGAACAATGATCTTTGGAATGGACAGACCAAAGATGTATGATGAGCTTCGATGATAAGGAGAAAAAAGATTCGATGCTGATATTAGGGCTTCAAACATTATACTTGGGGTCTTCCAAAAGATATCTACAAGCTTATCAATCACGGCCAATATTTGTTTGGGATAATGTCAAGATGCTTCTCTCAAGTTCTGAATTAACTATGGAAGGCAGGAGAATCACGGTACGTATGATGAATTTGAGCACTTCAGATGAAACCGAGAAGTATCTATGATATTATGTGAGAGATTCCATAAGCTTGTGAATGATATGAGGAATATCAAAATGACTATGCCAAATATTCAATTGAACTCAAAGTTTGTGAACAACATGAATCCAGAATGGCATAAGTTTGTCACCTCTGTGAAGCTAACCAAAGTTCAGAACACCAACTATGAGCAACTGTATGCCTTCCTCCTTCAGAATGAGAGACATGCTATGTTTGAACGAAGGATTCTTGAACAGTTCAAAACTCAGCGAGAAACAAGTTCCTCAAATGATTCCACGACCTTTTACAAATGTTGGAATTACCACCAAAGCTTCTCAAGTTATACCCACGGGTAATGGTAATCACAAACTCATTCCTGATCCGAGGTTCAAGCAAGTGATGTCTTTGATGCAGTCATGGACACTTCATCAATCAACTGGCTCTTATGGTTTAACAAAACCTGGCCCTCAATCCACATACCAACAGTCTTCACACTAACAATAGAATGAGCGCATCCAATCCTACACAATCATGTTGTTGTCAGAGATGGAAAAGTTATGGTGCAACCAGTTCAAGGTAGGCAGTATGAACATGGAAGAGGTGGAGTAGGTGGAGGGTATGTGACTAATCAGAACCGTGGGAGAAATGCCAATCAGAGACAAGCAAGCCAATCAAATACTACAACTGTGGTGGTGAGGGACATATTGCAAGGAACTGCACATCTCCAAAACGTCCCGCGAGATGTGAGAATACCAGAGACAAGATGTTTACTTGTGCAACTGCTCGGGATAATGGTGCAACTTTGGATGAAGAGGAGGTTATTTTTTGGCGGGAAATTCCAAAACCTATGATCTTGATGTTGATGAACGCTGACTGAATTCAGGGAAATAGGTCTGATCATCAAAAAATGCCTTTCAAGTAAGTGGCTTGTGATGCATTTGACTGCGATGTCGATGATGAACCTACTGCTCAAACAATCTTCATATTTAACATCTCACCTATGGTCTCTCCATGAATTCTTTTCACCACAACAGGCTGGCCCATCCAGATTCAATCATTTTGGAGGTATTAAAACTATGATGAAGTTGATGAGCAAAAGATGCATAATAAAGTACAAAATCTTGAAACTTATGAATCGGATATTGATGATGAGGGTAATAGCAATATTGTCCCATATGATCAATATGTGAAGCAAAGTGAAAGTGAGAGTGTACCAAGTAATGCATCTTCCGATCAATAATGATGACTATGTTTTTGATGAATACAACTTGCATGTGCCCTTGATAATTGTTATCTCTGAGGCTGAATGCCTATAAAGAACAAGTTTCTATTTATGAACAACGTTTAAGTTTGATTTAACTACCCGTGAGGAAATGGATGACCAAATCGTACAATTATTAGAAAAAGTAATTTTAGAGAAAGTGTTAAAACAAAAGAGTTAAATTCCTTACAAGAAAACTTTTCTAAAAGCTTGAAAGCAAAAGCAAGGAGCTTCAAGATAATGTTAAGTGCTTAAACAAGAATTTAATGCTAAGGAATCAAAACTTTTGAATGATTTATCTAATCTAAAACTTTTAGAAAAGCAAACTTGAAAATAAGTTATACGTTACAAGGGAATACTATTCAGGGCGCTCACTTGATCACTAAGCATAGAGTCTTAAGCGATAAGCATAGCATTCCCCTTGTTGTTGAACCTAATCCCGAGGGTAGTTAAAGGCTAGAGCTGCTCATAAGTCGTATGATGGTAATGAGATTCTTAAGCTAGGCAAACATAAATATCATGTGTTGGAAGCACAGAAGAGGATAGAAAATTAGATGATGCATCTAGGGAGAAAATGGATAAGAAAACGATCCTGTATTGTAAAGAAAACTTATACTTGATAAAACCCATGATTACACTAAGGGAAATTGGATCTCCTGTAAACAAGTTTAAGCCTCAGACTTTAAACTTACACAGGCAATTGTTCGGAAAAGGATATAGATATGAAAAAGCTAAAAAATCTTTGTTGCAAAAACACTCCATAGGAAAATGCCTGCACTCTGTGTATCCTCAAATACACCAATGCATCAAGCTCCTAGATCGATTGCCACTAATAAAAACCTTGTCTATTTGTATGTTGTTTATCAACTATTAGTTGATTTATTTTAAGAAGACATGTAAGAAGAGGAATCACACTGTGAGGGATGGCAGGGGAAGGGGGTTTTGAGCAAACTAAATATGTTATTTAGCGAGGTCATGCCTTTCTTTAAACAATTAAAAGGTCAATTTGAGAGTCTTCAAAAGGAATAATTCATATTAAAGAAATGGAAAAGGAATTTGATGCAATGATAGTTGAGGAATAATGACTATGAGCGAGGAACTCAAATATAATGAGGTTGAAAGGAAGAACTTGCATATCTTAAATGAGAATCGATTTCGAGTTATGTTGCTCAAGATGTGTTTTATATTGTTGCCACTAAGCACTCTATTACTGCTACTCGATTTCATGAATTATCTATTGCATTGAAAGTTTCCCATGATCGTGTCATTAAGCTTGAAAACAAAAACTCATAACTAAATGAGAAAATTGATTAGGATGATCACGATAATTTGGTAAAACATCTTTCTAAACTAGAAGTTGAACATTTTGATTTGCAACTAAAATATCAACATCTTAAAGAAAATGTCAAAACCTCAAATATCAAGACATCCTTAGATGCTCCAGAGTTTGATGCACATTTTCAGATGAACAAACGTATGAATGATTCAAGCTCATTGTAACACAATCAGAAAGTTGAAAGCCCAAATTTCACAATTAAAGGGTGAAAAGAACAATGTGACTGGCTCCCAAATGCCTCCTCCTTTAGATTCTCAGTATTCTCAAACTTTTCATCTTCAAAACTTGGTTAATGTTTTACAAAAGAAAACGAGAGTTTTCTAGAAGAAAATGAAAAAGTTAAACGACACTTTTAAGAGTTATATGATTCAATGAAAGTTACTCGTAACAAGAACAACGAAAAAATAACGTCTTTACAAAAAGAAATTGAGAATCTGAGGAGTCGGAAAAAGGAAACTGCCACTTGTCTTTAATGAGAATGTTGCATCAAAGTCATCCTCAGATTGTAAATATACTATGATCAAGTAAATACATTCCTCCTCATCTTAGGAATAATGAATTTGTGTTTCATAACTATTTTGCTCACCTTAAGGATAGTCTAGAATGTCTCCGTGAGATTGTGGAAGAGGATTTCATAAATAAGCCGCTTGATAGAGAAATTAGGTTTGCTTGCATTCAGGCCAAACGATCTCAGGGACTGCTAGAATGTTTAATAGCAACATGTCCTAAATCCTTAGGTCTGCGAAAGGTAAACTGTGATGCCTTGTTCTATGCCTTGTGCCAAGTATACAAACCATTCTATGCCCAGTATTAAGAAAGTGAACTCTAATATGCCTTCAAGTAGTTCAGATCCCTGCACGTCTAGTTCAGGAATGCAAAAAGTAGATCAACCAACTAATGTTCCCATAATTCCCTTTACAGGAGTAATCAGTGACATAAAAGCAAGCGGGTCAAAGCCTCTAGGAAATACCAAGCAAGATAGGACCTCGCAAGCTAAGAATGTGCATTGGAAGAGAGTAGAAGATCACCCTAGGAATATTAAGTTTGAGTTGAATAAAACGAATCGTGTTGATTCTAGTATTAGCTATAAACGTACTATAATTAATTCAAATTCTGCTACTATCCGCAAACCATGTAATGATGACTGCTTGATTTCTGTTACTAATCATGAATGTGGTGTGAATGAGTTGTCTAATGCTGTCAAATGTCTAGTTAAAACTGTTAATGTTAAAAATCAAGCTAAGAAGGCTAAAAGGCAAAGGCGAAAGAAAGTTAGAAAACAGTGGAAACCCACAGGAAGGAAATTTAGTAATATAGGTTATCAATGGATACCTACTGGCCGTAAGATTAATGAGTTGTGCCCTAAATTTGCTAAGTCAATGCCCACTAGAAAATGGATGCCTACTGGTAGAACTATTCCCTTAAGAAGCGAACATACTTTGAATAGGTCAAATACGGACACTAGCACTGCATCTATTTCTAATGAGTCCATTGTTTCTACCTCTGATGTGGGTGTTCCAATCACGGTTACTAACCAAATGGAACCCATTCTTGCATGGGGATCCCAATTATCCAGTTATCCATTCTTGTCTGTGTTCAACCGCAGATCGTTCAAATCGTTCTGTGGTACCGGACTCAGTTGTTCCAAGCATATATGGAGATCGCCATGCTCATGAACTTCGTGAGTAAATTCATCGAACTGTAGATTTGGGAACGACATCATTTTGGAGCAATTATGGGTTATGGAGACTATGTTGTTGGCAAAAGTGTAATCTCCGGGGTATATTATGTTGAAGGTCTTAGTCATAACTTGTTTCTCTGGTCAATTATGTGATTCCGATCTCGAAGTGGCTTTTAGAAAACATACTTGTTTCGTTAAAGAACTTGATGGTGTGGAATTGTTAAGAGGAACTCGTGGTTCAAATCTATACACCATCTCTATCGAAGACATGATGAAGTCTTCGCCAATCTGCTTGTTGTCAAAGGCTTCTAAAACAAAGTCATGGTTATGGCATCGTCGTCTCAATCCCTTGAACTTCGGCACCATTACTAACTTTTCTAGAAAGGATCTTGTCAGAGGATTACCCAGATTAAAGTATGAAAAAGATCATCTTTGTTCAGCTTGCCAATTGGGTAAAAGCACAAAATATGCCCACAAACCAAAACCCACAAACTCAGTAATGGAAGTTCTTCATACCCTTCATATGGATTTGTGCGGACCAATGAGAGTGCAAACGATAAATGGGAAGAAATACATTCTAGTAGTTGTTGATGACTACTCTCGATTTACTTGGGTAAAGTTTTTTAGGACAAAGGATGAAACTACAGATGTCATCAACAAAGTTATCAACGACAGATTTGAGTTTGACTCAACAATAACCTGTTAGAATTGTTCGAAATGACAATGGCATGATTTTGTTAATAAAGACTTAATTCAGTTTTATGAAAGTGTTGGAATCAGTCATCAAAGAAGTGTTCCACGAACTCCTCAACAGAACGGTGTAGTTGAAAGACGAAATCGAACTCTTGTGGAAGCCGCAAGAATGATGCTAATTTATTCAAAGGTTCCAATGTTTCTATGGGCTGAAGCCATTGCCACTGCTTGCTACACCCAAAATCGTTCCCTTATACACACCTCTCATGGAAAAACTCCATATGAACTTGTCCATAAACGAAAACCTGATTTATCCTACATTCGTGTGTTTGGTGCTTTATGCTATCCAATAAATGACGGTCAAGAATTAGGTAAATTAAGAGCTAAGGCGGACATTGGAGTTTTTGTAGGTTATGCATCAAACAAGAAGGGTTACCGAATCTACAACAAAAGAACTCGAGATATCATGGAAACTATTTACATCACGTTCGATGAGTCGCCCCGCAAATGGCTCCAGAGAACGATTTCTGACCCGCATTTCAACCTTCATCAAGTAGTCCTATCAGTTCTACCCTTGTTTCAAATCCCTCACCAGAAACTCCTTATGTACCTCCTTCAGAAGATGATTTGAAGAAATTATTTGATCCAATGTTTGATGAACACTATGAGCCATGTGCGAATGATATGTCAATTTCATCAATAGAGGCTGCTTCTATCCTTGTCAATGAAGTTAACCCTTCAGTTTCAATGTCATTAAGTCAAGAAGCGCCTGCTGTTGATCACTCTGTCTCATCAACAAATCATCAATCATCAAGTGTACATCATGGAATTGTTTCTGGCATCAATGATGGAGATAATCCCTTTGCTACTCCTGAAGATGCCCCCTTTGAAAACATATTTGCTCCTGAATCATCATCAGAACCATCTTCTTTAGGAGATATCGACTCTGCTACTTCAGTTCCTCAACAACAACCACATGAACACCTTAGAAAATGGACACATGATCATCCATTAGACAACATCATTGGAAACCCCTCTCGTCTAGTATCCACGCAGAAACAACTTGCAACCGATGCCTTATGGTGCTTCTTTAACTCCGTACTCTAAGGTCGACCAAAGATGTTAAACCGCCATGAATGAAGACAGTTGGTTCAATGCCATGCAAGAAGAAATTCATGAGTTTGATCGACTAGATGTATGGGAATTAGTAACTGCTCCAGATTGTGCTATGATCATTGCTCTAGAGTGGATCTTCAAAGTAAAACTTGATGAGCATGGTGATGTTTTAAAGAACAAGGCTCGATTGGTTGCAAAAGGATACCGTCAAGAGGAGGGTATTGACTTTGAAGAATCATTTGCTCCATTTGCTCGTATCGAGGCAATCAGAATCTTCTTGGCTAATGTTGCAAGTAAGAACATGGTAGTCTATCAGATGGATGTAAAGACAGCTTTTCTTAAAGGAGATCTTAAAGAAGTCGTATACGTCAGCCAACCTGAAGGCTTTGTGAATCCACCTACTCACGTCTATCGTTTGAAGAAGGCTCTTTATGGTTTGAAGCAAGCTCCAAGGGCATGGTATGATACGCTATCAAATTTTCTTCTATCTGGATTCAAAGGAGCAGTTGATCCGACATTGTTCACCCGTAAAGTCGAGCAAACATTTAATTCACGCTTCAAATATATGTTGATGATATTATCTTTGCCTCGACTGACCCCAATGAATGTGATCCTTTTTCAAATGAAATGGGTTCCAAATTTCAAATGTCAATGATGGGACAAATGTCATTTTTCTTAGGATTACAAATTTCACAAAGTCCCGAGGCATTTTTATAAATCAATCTAAATATGCAAATGAGATTTTAAAGAAATTTGGATTTGATTCTTGTGACCTGTTGACACTCCCATGATAGAGAGTACTAAATCTGGATGAGGACCACTCAGGGATCATGGTAGACCAAACGAAATATCGTAGTATGATTGGATAACTGATGTACCTCATAGCCATAGACCGACATTCTATTCGCTGTTTGCATGTGTGCTAGATATCAGGCTAAGCCTACCAAAAAGCACCTTGAAGAGGTTAAACGGGTCTTTCGGTATCTCCAAGGAACCATCAATATGGGACTATGGTACCCGAAGGACACCGTATGTCACTAATCAAACTTCTATGCATGCTGATCATGCAGGATGTCAAGATACACGTCGAAGTACGTTTGGAGGTGCTCAGTTTTTGGGTGATAATCTTGTGAGCTGGTCTTCAAAGAAACAAATGAGTAATTCTATTCCTCTACGGAGGTTGAATACATAGCTATGTCATCTTGTTGTGCTCAAATCCTATGGATGAGATCCCAGTTATCTGACTATGGCTTTGAATTCAACAAAATCGCACTGCATCTGTGATAATAAAGTGTCATTGCTCTCTCATGCAACAACATACAACACTCAAGAGCAAAGCACATCGACATTCGACATCATTTCATCAGGGAGCAAGTAGAAAACGGTGTAGTGGAACTTTATTTTGTAAGGACTGAATACCAGTTAGCAGACATCTTCACCAAAGCTCTTCCTAGAGAACGTTTTGAGTTTATTCTTCCACGACTTGGTCTAAAGAGTCTACAAACGGAAACACTTAAACGTCTTCAAGAGGAAGAAGAGGAGTAAAAGGTCTTTCTTCATCCATCTCTTGTAAATATTTATTTCAAAAAGCAGAATACAAAATTACAAAAACTTCAAAAAGCAAATAGAAAAATATAAAACTTTCAAAAATCCATAAAAATTTGAAAAATCTTGAAAAATTTCAAAAAAATATTGTCATTTTGTCATGCTTTTCTCGATTCGATAATATCTACGGTCTTTGTGCTGTCATTCAAAGAATGACACGGGACTTTAGATATTGTTCGAATATTCATAAAAAAAATCAAAAAAAAATAAAAAATCAAAAAATCAAAAAAAAAATTGAGAGAAAATGAATTAATGGTTTATTTTCATTTCAGGCAGTAACCCGTTTTTCAAAGAAAGAACAGAGCCATGATTTATCCTAAATCTTCAAATCTCATGCTCTGATTCTATAAACAATCAATTGATATCTAATGAAAATTAATAGCTTTGAAAAATAACTCGGACTCTATTTTTGAAAATCATATGGTCTTAACATTTGTCAAAATATCTATCTCTCAATCAACAACTTATGTCATTGATTGAGGGGGAGAATGATTTCAATTAAATCAAAAGGTTATTTGTCATACAATTGTTTTCAAAAGATAATCATGCATGTTTAATCAATGGAGTGTAAAGTCTCAAAATCCGATCCTTATCAGTTAAAATGATTTCATAATCAAGTCACAATTCTCCTCAAAAGCTTTCAAAATCATTTTATATCTACAGAGATCACAAATCTCAAATGATTTGAAAATTGTGATCGGGGGAGAACTTTGTGATTTTAATTGGAATTAAACTGACAATTCGATAAATGGTTTCATAAGTGTTTAGCAGCTTTCCTCCCTACGTGTGCCAAACGATTTCAAATTTTCCATGCACATGTTGAGGGGGAGCATCTTTTTAAAACCACAAAGAATTGAAATGTGATTGATTTGCCTCTAAGTGCAGGTTCCTTCTAATAAGTGCAAAACTCTTTCAAACCTCGAGGCACATATTGGGGGGGAGAAAATTTATGAAAACCTCATCCTTCCCCAATATAATTTATCTACTTGATTTGATTAGGGAAGTGATGTTGATATCTTTTAGAAAATGGTTATCAAAGAAGTTAATTCTTCCTCTTGCCTCCGTGTGCCAAAACGATTTCAAATACATGATGCACATGTTGAGGGGGAGCTCTGCTTCTAAAAATATCAAAAACAATTCAGGTACAAAATGCTTTGATAATATATCACAAGTATCTGGATTGATTTTCAAATGGTTTTCAATTGGTTCCAATGGCAGATGAACAATACCAAATAGACAGACCAAATTTAATTTATGCATGGTGATATAAGGATGATAAGGTTAGGTATTTGTTCCCATGATCCGCCAGAACCGGAGGGATCTACCCAGGGACAATCCACTAGATAGTGTAGAAGTCCTTAGGTATGATGAAAAAAGGAGAAAAATGAGAATAAGGGAAGAGTGCGGACTGAGACAGAGCTAGTACTGGAATAAACCCAACAAGGTTCTAGTTATGAAGTCTCGTAAGCATCAAGGGTTGAAGAATGAAAAAGAATTAAATGAGAAAAAGGTGAAAATAAATAGCCCTCCATTAATTCAACCTTAGGGCGGAAACCGGGTTCAATTCATATGCTACTAGTGGTTACTAAGGTAACACTGGTATTGAAGACAAGACGTCATGGACCCAGTGACGCACTGCACTAAACTTCCCATGCTACTCAAGTTCCTCTTAAAAGGGCTTGTTTCATTCTCACGAGGAACCGACATAATCTATCGACTTTCTCCTAGAGATTGTTGATATTGAAGAAGGAGACCCTCTCCCTAGTCTCCGATATAGGAAATCAAATGTGCACTATTGAGTCTAGAGCCACGAGATCATCAAATAAATCTCATTAGGACTCTGAATATGAAGACTCTCTGTTTCACAGAATGTGGAAAGAGAGATTATATCTTATGAGTCCTACGCATTATCCTTGTGGTATTGCTGTGAACATCCTGAGTGATATGCAAACATATTCACAATGAAGATGGAAAGCCCTCTCGGAGCCAACATTAAACTAGCTCCTGGTGGGTGGCATGTGAGATCTATCCAATAGATCAACCATGTGACAACTGAACAGAAACAATGGGGCGATTCAAAATTATGAATCAATCCTGGTTCAGGCTATGGATTGACGGATACCTTTGAAAAACCAGTTGTTGAGCTTAAAAATCTTTTCTCTAGCACATCGACTGTGTATTCATGTTTCAAAAATTAAAAGGTGCTTATGATTGATAATTGATTTTTCTTAAAACCTTTGTTGTATTGCAAAAACACATTATTGAGCAGTAATTACACGATTGTTTTCAAATCTCTTTTCATCAATCAGATGAATCTCAATTCGCTGGTTCACTCACTCCGTGTTGTCTTCTTTGAGATGTTCCGTTTGAGAACATTAGCCTTATGTGAAACCTCGCCAGGAGATTCTTCGAATTATACCGATCACAGCAAGATACTTGTATCTGATCAACGGGAACCATGGGCCGTGTACCTCAATTCTATGAAAGTGATCAAAGACACTTTCGTACACTTTATTGCTAACTGTTTTATGCAGGTACACCCCGATGTTTGCAGCTGATCAGAATGGAGAGGTCAATCCATAGCTGCATGCTCACACAACACATTAATTTCCAAAGAAATCATGATTAGTGCTTCAATGACTCTGATATTCTTTACTCCATGCATTCTGCGCGCGAAATATCATGAATCAACTAAAGCTTCCGCTACTCTGATAAGAAGAAATCATGATCCAGAATGTGAGCATGTCGGTCCAAAAGTCACAACTTCACATGATGGCAGTACAACAATGGATGAGTTAGAAATTTATGGTAGCTGATTATCTCAAAGCTGGCTCAAAACACATTATCATGTGGATCACTTAAAGACCTCCACTAGAATTATCCAAACATGCGGAACATGAAGAATCGAAGACTACGAGCTACTGAGCAAAGAACTTAATCAAGAATCAAAGAACAATCTAATGTAATATCTGTTTGCATTCATTGTAATTTGAGGTGACCTCCCTTAGGGGGAGATTGTTAGGATTTAGTAAATCCGGTTATTAAAGTGTCGGTCACCTCAAGTATATATGTAATCGTTAGAAAGCTCGTAGTCGTAATTATTTAAAGTTAACTAGTATTTAGTTAAGTAACACCGTGGAGGATGGACGGGTCTTTACCCATTGTATGCCTGATCCACAGCTCGTAGGTGGCGATTTTTGTAAGACTATAAATACTCTCTACCTCCCAAGGTAGAGAGTTGGAGCTCATAATAATACTTTCATTTTCTCTTACTAAGTTCCCAAACCTCTAACTATTTCTCTCTCTAAAAACCTTATTGTATACACCCCTTATGATCATGGTTTAATGTGTTTGTGAAATCCAATATGTTACACTTTTGGTCTTTGTAATGCACCTGCCACTTTTCAAAGGTGTATGATTGCAATATTTCAAGACATGCTTGAAACCTCCATGAAAGTTTTCATGGATGACTTTTCAGTTTTCGGAGACTCATTTGATGCTTGTCTTTTTAATCTCGATAAAATGCTCGAAAGATGCAAAGTTGCACATCTTGTTCTTAACTGGGAAAATGTCACTTTATGGTGACTGAAAGATGTGCTTGGTCACAAAATTTCCAATGCAGGAATGGAGGTAGATAAAGAAAAATTCGACATTATCACAAAGTTACCACCTCCAAAACGTTAAAGCCGCTATAATTTTTTTAGGACATGCCGGTTTTTACCGTCATTCTATCAAAGATTTTTTCAAAATATCTTGTCCTATGACAAGACTTCTTGAAAAAGATTTAGTTTTTGACTTTAATGTAGATTGCATTAGGGCATTCGAAACCTTGAAAATACAACTGAATAGTGCACCCATTATGGTTTCACCTGATTGGTCACTACCATTCGAGCTTATGTACGACACAAGTGATTTTGCTGTAGGAGCTGTTTTAGGTTAATGAAAGGGAAAAAAATTTCGCCCTATATTTTTTGCAAGAAAAACCCTTAATAATGCTCAACAGAATTACACGGTTACAGAGAAGGAATTATTAGCCATTGTTTTTGCTTTCGACAAATTCAGATCTTACCTCGTGCTTTCAGAAACAATCATGTTTACAGATCATTCAGTACTCAAGTATCTGTTTACCAAACAAGATGGAAAACCACGTCTTATTCGATGGATTTACTACTCTAAGAGTTTGATATTGAGATCAAAGATAAGAAAGGAGCAGAAAATCTAGCCGCTGATCATTTGTCACATGTTGAAAACCCGAATTTGGAGGAATTATGGGAAGAAGAAATCGACAATTACTTCCTAGATGAGACTCTCATGATGGTTGACATGTATGATGATAAAGAATCTTCATGGTTTGTAGATTTTTCAAATTATCTCGTTGGGAAAATCCTTAGAAAAGGATTAACTCATGACCAACGGAGTAAATTCTTTTCGAAACTAAAACACTATTATTGGTAAGATCCATATCTTTTCAAAATGTGTCCTGATGGAATGATCAGAAGATGTATTTCTGGTTCTGAAACACGAAGAATTCTTGATGAATGCCAGCATGGCCCAACTGGAGGACACTATGGTCCTTCCACCACAACTAAAAAAGTTTTTGATGCAGGATTCTACTGGCCAACAATATTCAAAGAAGCTCATACTCTTGTTCAAAACTGTGATGCTTGCCAAAGATCTGGTAGTCTTTCTCGCAGAGATGAAATGCCACAAAAAAGTGTAGGATCATACATATTATGTTTTTTGATGATTCGGGTGGTCTAGGATGGTGAAATAACAAGAATGCCATGGTTAGAGAGTGAAAGAGATGAGAGGGTGATCTTAGAGAGAGAAAGTAAACGAAAAAGAAAAGGTTAGATTAAGAAGCACCACCCCTTCCAAGGATGGAAGGGGTATTTATAGTTACAACTAATATGTCCTCCTGTCGGACTGTGGATCAGGTATACAAAGGCGTAAAGACCCGTCCTTCCTCCACGGTGTAACTCTAAACTAATCTACGCTAATAACTAACTAATTAACTACTAAATAACGTAAATAACGATATGTCTACGAGCTAACATATGCTAGACTATAATTGGGGTGACTGACACTTCCTTATGGAATTTCCAATTCCTAACAATCTCCCCCTAAGGGAGGTCACACCATTATTTACATTTTAAATCCTAGCATGCTATTTTGTCTTCAGTTCTGAGCTCGTAGACTTCAATTCTTCAATTTCGCAATCTTTGTGCTTGAGTAGTGACTCTTCATAGTCCGATTATTTTGTACTTTCAGTGGAGGCCATTAACTAATCCACATCTTGATGATCTTCGAGCTTTCTTTGAGATCATCAACCACAGTAAATCTCTGGATCACCCTTTATTGTGTTGCCTTCATGTGTTGTTGTGACTTTTGGACCGACATGCTCACACTTTCTGGATCATGACATCTTTTCATCAGAGTAGCGGAAGCATCATTTTATGTAGCTGATAGTCATAATTCTCTTCAATTAAGTATGAATGCTGTGAGCATGCGGTTGTTAATTGACTTCTCAATATAGATCAGCTGCAACCGTCCAATGTTCCTGCAAACAACAATTAGCAATAAAACACACGAAAGTGTCTTTGTTTACTTTCATTGAATACAGTTGCAAGAACTACGGTTCCCGCTGATCAAGATAAATACTCTGTGATCGTAGGATTCCTAAGAATCTCCTTGACAGGGTTTCGCAGCTTGATCTAGCCGTTCTCAAACCGGAGCGTCCCAAAGTAGACAACACGAAGTGAGTGAACCAGCGAATTGAGATTCACTGATTGATGAAAAATTGATTTGAAAACAATCGCGTATTGCTTGAAGAAAGAGTTTTGCAATATGACAAAGGTTTTATAAGAAAGATCAATTTTCAATCAGAAATACTTTTTTGTATTTGAAAATGAATACACATTCGATGTGCTAGATAAAAGAAGATCTACACATCGAACGGTTTTTCCAAAAGTATTCGTCAATTCATTTCCTGGACCAAGGTTGATTCAAGAGAGAATCGCCCCATTGTTTCTATCCAGTTGTTACAAGCTTGATCTTTTGAAAAGATCTCACATATCACCCACCAAGAGCTTGTTTGATGTTGGCTCTAGAAGGATTTCCATCTTCATTGTGAATATTTTTACATATCACTCGGATGTTCTGGAAATACCACAAGGATAATGCGTAGGACTCTTAATATATACTTACTTTCCACATTGTGTGACACAAAGAAGTCTTCATTAATTTTGTGTCCTAATGAGATTTATTGATGATCTCTTGGCTTTAGACTCAATAGTGCACATTTGGTTCCTATGTCGGAGACTAGGGAGAGGGTCTTCTTCTTCAATATCAACAATCTCTAGGAGAAAGTCGATAGATTATGTAGGTTCCCCGTGAGAATGAAACAAGTCCTTTTAAGAGGAATTTGAGTAGCTAGGGAAGTTTAGTGCAGTGTGTCACTGGGTCCATGACGTCTTGTCTTCAATACCGGAGTTACCTTAGTAACCACCAGTAGCATATGAATTGAACCCGGTTTCTGCCCTAAGGTTGAATTAATGGAGGGCTATTTCTTTTCACCCTTTTCACATTCAATTCTTTTTCATTCTTCAACCCCCTTCATTGCTTACCGAGACTTCATAACTAGAACCTTGTTGGGTTTATTCCAGTACTAGCTCTGTCGTAGTCCACACTTTTCCCGTATTCTCATTTTTCTCCTTTTTTTCATCATACCTAAGGACTTCTACACTATCTAGTGGATTATCCCTGGGTAGATCCCTCCGGCTCTGGCTGGATCGTGGGAACTAATACCTAACCTAACCATCCTTATAACACCATGCATAAAGTAAATTGGTCGGTCTTTTGGTATAGTTCATTCCTTCCCGAAACCAATTGAAAAATCATTTGGAAAATCAATCAAGGTACTTGTGATATAAAATCAAAACATTTTGTACCTTAATTGTTTTGATCATTTAGAAATGCTCCCCCTCAAAGTGTGCACATGATTTTGAAATTGTTTAGCACATGGAGGCAAGAGTTCTTTGAAATATATTCTTGATCTCAATTTTCATAGAAAAAGCCATTTGATTTTCTTGGTAAATTCTCGCCCTCAAAATGTGCGTTGGTTGTTTTGAAATCATTTAACACATAGAGGAAAGAGGTTTTTGAAGTACTTCCACGATTGCCAATAGAAACCATTCGCTCCCCCTCAATATGTGCATCGATATACGAAAGAGTTTACCACATATTAGAGAGAACTTGCACTTTGAATCAAAACGATCATCTTTTATCAAATTTCATATTTAAATCACATTTTCTCCCCCGATCAAAAATATCAAACCCTTTGAGATTTTGGATCCCAAGTGATTTAAATAGTTTTAGAAAACTTGGGAGAAAATATGCTTGGTTTAAATTCTCTTCTGGTTTTTGGTTAAATGCTCCTCCTCAATCATGTCTATCATGTATTTGAAATCGTTTGGCACATGAAGGAATGAGTGCTTTTGAAACAATCACCCTTTAAACAGATTAGAGATTTAAATCACGCTCTCTCCCCCGATCAAAAATTTCAATCCTTTTGAGATTTGTGATCCCAATTTATTTAAATCATTTAAAAGATTTTGGGGAAAGACGTGGCTTGATTTACTTTTGAAAAATGATTGATATTGACCAATTTAAGACATTAAAGATTGTTAATGTCAGGTATGATATATTTAAGAGATCTTTAAGTAAAATAAAACAATTTCACAATCAAACAAGAACAGAAAAAAAATTCATTTTGAAAGATCTTGAATCAAAAGAAAAATCATACCATGACATAACATTAAATCTTTAGTCACCACTTTATTTCGTACAATTTGGACTCTGATTCGTTTGAAAATATTTAACTTGAAATCACTCTCCCCCCTCAATCGATGACCATAGTATTTGATTGAGTGACTTATGTTTTATCAAAATGAAGTCCGGTTGATTTTCAAAATTTAAGCCCAATTTATTTTCAAAACAGTATTTTTCCATTTTTAAAACAATATTTTCAAAATTTTTAAGAAAATGGTATCATCCACTACTTGTCCTGCACAAAGATACGTTAGGTGGTTGAGCTGCTTCTTTTGTTGCTATAAGGCTTGAAGAAAACCATCTGCTGATGCAGTGAGACCTCTGACGTTTCATCTATCCTGCCAACTCTTCATAGAGATCCAATTAAGCTCCGTTTCTTCTTTTGTCGACCCAAGAAATAGTTGCCCCTTCCTTTACACCATGCTATTTGCATATGTTAGTGAACATACATACAGATATATGGTGGTCGACATCACCCAAACAACAATCTACTAATACAAGTCTATCCAACATATCAATCAGATCGTGTAAAGCATGGGAATAATGTGTTTATCAAACAATAGTCATCTAGTCCTAATAATCATATCCTAGACTCCTAGTCCTTCGAAGTAGGCAAGCATCTTTTTCTGTTAAGTATATATGATGATTAAATAAGCTCGTTTAGATGATATAAATTTGAAACCATTCTCCCCATCAATCAATGACTCCTTTTTTTTTTTTTTGAAAAGTTTTAAACAAGCTAAAGTCATTGATTGGGTTTTGCAAATTTATGAAACCACTGATTCTGATTGAGTTTCAAGAAACTCATTTTCCACCATTTTCTTTAAACAAATATTTTTCTGAAGAATTTTAGAAAGAAAAACATTTGAGTAGGAATAGCAATCCTTCGACATACTTTCCTCATTTTGTTTTAGGATAAGTGCATGAAATTTATGAAAATAGGTTTAGTGCAGCACTTTCCTCATTTTGAAGAGCGGTTTTCTATCAGGAATAATAGCAAACCATGGTTAAGCGCGGGTTACAGTCTGAAATAACTGCAAGCCATATTTATAGACATGTTTTGGAAAAAATATTTACACCTCCTGTTCGAACTTTATCTATGGTCCTGTGCCATTATTGAATGACATTTATAAGCCCGTAGATGTTATCGATACCAGAAGACATGTCTTGAGAAAAACAATATTTTTGGTATTTTTCAAATTTTCTGATTTTTATTGATTTTTGTGGGTTTTATATTTTTCTATTTTCTTTTTGTTGGTTTTATATTTTTGTATTTTGTTTTTCTGCTAAATATATACAAAGATAGAGTTGATGATATAGTTTAAGAAGGATGATGATACGAGTTCCGAGATAAGGATATCGAGCAGCCCCGTTGAAGAAGATAAAAGTCATCATCTCTTAAACTTTCACCGCCAAAGCTTCCGAGGCTTTTAAATTGAAGAAAGAAATTGAACCATATGGAAGTGAGACTTTGGTAGCTTCTCCCCAAACCGAAAATCCTTTTGTTGAGTAGATTTGAAGCTCTATTTCAAGCTTTCCTTAGCCAGGTGCACACAGAAGCACACCATTATCATCGATCTTGCTGCTCCTTTTTAAGAATGATCTTTGTGATTCTTCGTTCGGGGTTATATCATCAAGTAGAACAAAGAACGTATCATCCCACACATGAATGAATCTTCTCAAATTTCATTCCATTGAAGTCTGAAGCGATGCATCCCCAAAGGGTAACAAGAGACCAATTCCCCTAAGTAGTTGAATTGATGCAGCCAGTCTCTTAGAATAAATGCTCAAGAACCCGAATACACATGTACCCAAAGATAGAGAAACTTATAACATCGAAGTAGCAGATTAAGTCCAATATCCAAAGAATAACCCCGAAGTATACTTTTCTCTCCCCTGAAGAAAGTGTATGAATCTCAAGAACCCGAAGTACCCAAATGTCCTTTCAATGGAGAATAACCGATAACATTGAAGAAGCAGGTTGAATCACTTATTATCTCTGTGGATGTCAATTCCGGAATAAGTGATCTATCACTGAATCACTGATTAAACTCTCAAGTGAAACAGTTGATCGTCCCCAATGTACACAATCTCTCTCCCATGATGATTGCGATAGAAATCATTACACACTTGTGTACCTCTTTTATCACCAGAAACTAACTCTTCCATCTCTTCCCCCACATAGTTGGAATAAGAACACTAAACGCCATGAGTCAAACCTTGAGTTTATCTACGGTAATGAAATTTGTCTTCCCGGAATATCTTTAATCACTTAGAAGTATTACGTTCATCAATTTTACTCGCGTTTAGATGCGTGTCTCCTTCCCCCTTGCTGGTTTTGATACTTCAGAATCAGCAACACATTCAAAGCCCATATACTATAAATCTTGTGAGAAGATCATTTGAAGTCTTGTGAGAATCAACTTGCTGAAGGACAGTGTGAGCAAGTCTAATTAGGGATTAAATCTGACGTTTCACTCTCCCCCAATTAGTTCTCTCCCCTAAACCGAAAATCTGTTTGATAAATGCCCAGAATAAGAAGAAGTTTTTTTATAATCAAATGCAACTCGTATTTAGTCTTCTAACATGCAGTAGAAAATGTAGAACAGGCTGTAGACTCTACCTTCTTCAATATTGTTCGTTTAGGGAATAGAATGTTAACATCTTCATCTCACCAAATGCGTTCCAATTAACTTATATGTAGCAAATCCCTTTAACTAAAATCCTTCCCAATCAAACAAGAACAGAAATATGTTCATCAAGGAAATCAGCCCCGCAACTGGAAGCACTTTGTCATTAATTATATCAGCCCGTGTAAAGATGTCAACCAACGGCTCTTAGAAGAAACTCCATGTGAAGATGACCCGATAAGAAGAAGCTCGGTTCTTACATGAGTTTTGAGCCGTATGACCATATATTCTCAGATATAACTCAACATGTAGAATTATCATACTTCATCTCCCCCTCAAGAATTGCATACGGAGATGCCATTCTTGATTAAACAAGTGAATATCTTCTACAGTGTAGTCTATTCACACTTCTCCCCCGTTAAATTTGTATATGATGTCACCATCGCCATTTAATTGAGCAAGTGGAATAAGAGTACTAGCAACGGTAGTATGGTTCACTTGATAATTGAGCGTGCATGGAAAAAGCATGAAGCATGTTGACGAGAATGGTCATAAATAAGAAGATTTCTCTTCTTCTGAAGATAAAGCGCACTGACATGTACACTTTTCTTTTCTTTGAGGAATGAGGCTTGAACTATTGTGTTCAAACATCACTAGAAGATTTCTCTTCTTCGGAAGATAAAGCGCACTAAAACGTACACTTTTCTTTTCTTTAGAGTACGAGGCTTGAACTGTTGTGTTTAAACGTCATAATCTCTCTCTTTTCAATATCTCTTGGCAAACTTGTTATTAACCCCATTATCATTTAGTAGGCTCTTTGTCATGACAGCTGATGGAGAAAACCCAATATGATGAATTTGACCCTAAAGTAAAATATCCTGAACTCGTGACTTAAACTCGCACACATGTAACATAGAGCGGTGCCGAGATTTCATCCCCCATTGAATCCCTAAGTACTCTATACTCTTCATCCAACCAACCATCAACTATAAGATGTACATCACCTCTTGAAATTCCACAATTTAATGTGACACTAAGCACTACAACGTAACTCCTTAAAATGATAGTTATTTTGTGGTGGTAAAAAGAAAAAGAGAAATCACCCAAAAATAACTAGATTTCCAAGTCTTTGTCTTTGAGAATGTTAAAAGCTCGAGCAAGGATCTCGAAGAATCTTCATCCAACCATCTCCGATACCTTCAGATACTAAGTACACTCGCCTGTGAAATTTCACTTCACCCTCAAATAAATAATAATGAATTAACGCCGTTGTCTCATTTTATGGATTAAAAGTCCAGTTCTAGCCTCCATTGACGTTTTGAATGAACTTTGATAATGGTTTCATCCAGACCTTAGTCAAACACATATTACCCCGTAAACCATGTAATTACCAAACTGCCATGAAGACAATCCAAACAAACACCCAATTCATGAAGTACACCCTTTTATCCCTTCTTCGAAGTAGAAACCGTAGCACCAGCATCAGATAAGATCCCGAAATACACTTTCTTTTCTCCAGGATGGTTCCATCATTACGGGATTTTACAATTCTATGGTTTAAACCGAGAAATAGTTTCTTTTGCGGGATTTTACAAAACCAAGAATAAACCGTAAGATAGATCCGGAAATGCACTTTACTGTGTTACCAGGATGTTTCCATTGTCACGGGATTTTACAAATCTATGATTTAAACCGAGAAATAGATTCTTTCGCGGGATTTTACAAAATCAAGACAAAACCGCAAACAATAGCTTGAATGTGTTATGACAACTTTCGTTTTGGTGAATATCTGTTTTAGGGGAACATGCAGCGGTTCATCAACGATTTTTCTCCATCATCAACAATATCATCAACAATTCTTTACCTATATGTAGACAACTTCACAAACCATACTAAGTCGAGTAGTATACACTACTTCCCCCTGGAGGTTGACCGTAACATCAACATACACGTTTCTCCCCCATGATGGTTTTGATCTTTCGGAAGCATCATTAACGTGTACGACCATCTGAACGAAAAGTTCTTGTCATAAGCAAACATCTTTAAAAATCATGAGTGACACTGAATATTTTAGAAAGATTTTGCTCAGACTGTGAAGTATCATTGACATTTTGTAGCGAAGAATATTCCATGAGAATTGCTGATCACATCTCATCCAATAAACACTTTGGTAAACACATCATTCACACATTCTGTCGGCTATTGTAGTGACTACTTGGTGAAGTAAACCCGATATGCCAAACTTGATCATGAAAAAGGATTCCCCATATTTTCTACTTAAGCTTGTACTAATCCTCGTGAAAAAGAAACGGTGTACCCAATGTACAAAACCTCTTGACGAATCCTCAACAGCGTGAGACACCGAAAGTGATAGCTACTTTGTGGGTTAAGTGAGAAAGAATCACAAAAGTAACTAGATATCCAAGTCTTTATCACACTCTATAAATGCCCAAACAAGTCATCTTCGCGGAAGGGTAGAAAGAAAGAAGATGAAATAAGCAAACTTTCCCGGAAAACCTCACTTCAGGTCCAAATAAGAAATGCCAAATCCAAACAACCCCGTAGTCAACTTTGTTCAATCATCAAGTCAAGCCGTGACATAATATTCATTGTGAAAAAGTATACACCAAAGTACCAAACCGCATACCACAACAACTCTCATTATCATACCAAATCTCATCATCAAAACTCATTATATCAAGTCTCATCGTTAAATCTCTTCAGCAAATCTTATCGTCAAGTCTCTTGAGTACAATCCAATTTTGAGAAGCCCATTTTTCTTCATCCAAATCCAAACCATCACACAAATTACTCAAACTCGTTCCAACTACAAAAATTAAACCCGATCCATCCCGAATATCTGGTCCAATTCAAGTTCACATTACATTAAGCCAATAATATCCGGATCACATTACACACATATTGCCTCAAAACCATCAAACGTACAACTTCTCAATGAGGCTCTCGCGATATATATCACATTCTATCAAAGTTTGATTTATCATAAACCATTGTGATAAAATTATTTTATGTGATAATTTGTGATAAAATTATTGTTATAAACATTGAGGCCCCCATACACTTCGTTAACGTTCATGATACCAAATCCACAAATTCACGAGACCCAATTAACCTTAAAACTCGTTCGGCCCAAATATCCTCAATCCAAAATCTTCTGATCTTCAGTTCCCACAGCCCATCCAAACCAATACTTACCCTAATTATTAGGGTATATAAACGCTCTCACATCTCACTCTTACCTTAATATACCTCCTGACATTACACTTAGACACACGCAGTCATCTAAACGTTTTCACCAATCTCACAAGGACGCTCCACAATCAAACCCTAAACACCTAAATGTACGCCTCCTTCTCACATCTTCCTTTGATTCTTCCATGACCTCGCCACAGGGTTTGCATGAGGTCGACGAATAGGCCACAGGGATGGTATTGAGACTAAGAGTTGTCTATGAGATTATTGAAACAATCACTGGTAGGTTCAATCTATTTTTCCGTCTGCCCTTTCGTAGTATCAATGAACGAATCAAAAAATATGATTTAACATAAATTGTTAACCTCATATTTTTATTATTCGTATATAATCGGTTGTATTAGATCAATGATGATTTTTTCATGTCGTGTATAGATCCTTGAGAACTATGGCGGTTTGTTGCACCTGACAAAGAAAGACAAACTGAGATCAACTATCTTTTATTCACCATTCATATTTGATCTTTGAACCTTTTGACTTGATGTCCGAGTCTAAATCGACCAATGATGATGCTCTTGTTCATGTGCTTTGACCCTTGAGAATGATCTTATATATAGATATTCCACTATACGACAACAATCTGAGGTCATGCATCCATTCTATTTTGATTGTGTTGGGACTTAAAATTGATTAATTTTTTGCATTTTGGGTCATGAACGAATAAATGAAAAGGAATAACAAATTTGTTATTTTACTTCCATTTCAGATTCGGATAGCACATTAACGAATATGTTTGGATCGATGATGGAAGAATATTTTCATGTCATAGACCTACGGGTCTTAATATTTCATTGAGAGACACGAAGAGACTTCTGAGATCTTGTACTATAAATTCAGTTTTGAGATAGAGACATTGTTGTGAATAGTCGTAGGATTAGTTTGAGATGATGTTGTTGATGGTTTTCAGTTTAGTATGAGATGCCTTATGATGGTTTTAATTTGTTGAATCTGGTCTCGTTTGATGTATGATAGTGTTTGATTTATGCTGTTTATGATGTTGATTGTTGGTTATTGTTGATTAGTGATTGTTTGATACATCCGCAACAGTGTTTCACATAACCTCAAAATGCATTTCACTGATGACAAACCGCATACTTAAACATAAACCGCTTCTTCAAACCCCCTGATCAACTTCAAGACGCATCAAATCGCAGTTGACTAAAGAGTCAAACCGCATAACTATCTTAGAGGCAAACCGCATAGCAAATCAGCGTCAAAACGCTTCATCTTTTACATACACAAACCGCATGATTTGTTAACATATAACCAAAACGCTGTTGACCAGTGTTAAACCGCAGTTGACCGGTCAGAGATGGGTAAAAACGCATCTGTAGTTAACAAACCGTTTACACTTCAAACCGCATCTGTTCAGTTAACACAAAACGCATGAAGTGGATCAAACCGCTTCCAGATCAATGAATCTGGACATGTCAATCAAACCGCATCGTGTAACAAACCGCTCAGAAGAAAAAGGCCACAAACCTCTTATAATCAGCTTACACAAAAACGCATTCAAGCAAACATTCCACTTCAAAGACAAACCGCAGCGCAAGCATATCATAAATCGCATATACAAACATGTGCCAGCTTCAAACAAACAGCATAACACCAGATTCAATAATTGCTTAAAACATGTTAACAAGTTGTTTGACCATCTTAAACCAATGATAGAACATGTTATGAGACTGTTTAGACTACGACCAGTTTAAAAAAAACTTGTTAACAACTGTTTTAAACATGTTTGGATTTAAACAAGACCATATCAACAAGCTTTTAACCATATCAACAAGCTTAAAACCATATCAAACATAAAACCATATCATCAAGCATAAAACCGCATCATAGAATCGAACAAACCGCATACAAAACCACTCAAAGAACCATTCGAATCACTAAAAACAATAAAACCTAGGCTTTAATGCCAATTGTAGGATCATACATATTATGTTGTTTGATGATTCGGGTGGTCTAGGATGGTGAAATAACAAGAATGCCTCAGTTAGAGAGTGAAAGAGATGAGAGGGTGATCTTAGAGAGAGAAAGTAAACAAAAAAGAAAAGGTTAGATTAAGAAGCACCACCCCTTCCAAGGATGGAAGGGGTATTTATAGTTACAACTAATACGTCCTCCTGGCGAACTGTGGATCAGGTATACAGTGGGTAAAGACTCGTCCTTCCTCCACGGTGTTACTCTAAACTAATCTACGCTAATAACTAACTAATTAACTACTAAATAACGTAAATAACGATATGTCTAAGAGCTAACATATGCTAGACTATAACTGGGGTGACCGACACTTCCTTATGGAATTTCCAATTCCTAACAAAAATCATTCAAGTTTGCAAAATATTTGATATTTGAGGAATCGATTTTATGGGACCATTTCCTAAATCGCACAAATACGAATACATTCTCGTTGGTATTGGTTATGTTTCTAAATGGGCAGAAGCCGAGACTTTACCCACAAACGATGCACGAGTTGTCGTAAATTTTCTCAAAAAGCTTTTCACTCGTTATGGAATTCCTAAAGCTTTGATAAGCGATCGAGGAACTCATTTCTGTAACAAACAAATGGAGAAAAACATGAAATGATATGGATTTCATCATCTTTTTGCTACAGCTTACCATTCATAAACCAGTGGCCAAGTCGAAAATACCAACTGAGCTTTAAAAAGAATACTCAAAAAAACGGTGAAGGATAATCCTTCAGTTTAGTCAAAAAATCTTGATGATTCTCTGTGCGCATTTCGTACGGATTATAAAACTCCAATTGGCACAACTCCTTACAGACTTTTGTATGGAAAAACTTGTCATTTTCCGTTCGAAATCGAACATCGTGCTTACTGGGCCCTTAGAAGCTGTAATACCGATCTCAAAGTAGCGGGAGAAAAGAGATTCTTGCATTTGGATGAACTCGATGAATTAAGACTCCAAGCTTATGAGAATTCCAAACTTTACAAAGCCATAACCAAACCTTATCATGACAAAAAGCTTAGGATTCAGAAAGAATTCAAATCCGGAGACAAAGTTCTGCTTTTCAACATGAAATACATGTTCAAAGCTCCTAAGCTCAAACCAAAATGGTTCGGACCATATATAATGAAACATGGATTTCCATCCGGATATGTCGAACTTTGTGACAAGCATGGTCGAATTTTCATTGTCAATGGACACCGAATTAAGTTATTTTATGATAAGGAGCAAATGAACAAGATTTCAATCGACAAAATTCTGCCAGAATCAGAATATGAAGCTATTACAATCATAGCATATTTTCCAATAAATTACAAAAAGAACACACCATGGGCTGCAGAAACTGGATTCATCTGGCATGTTCTTCCTAGATCTTGCGATACTGCAAAATTATATGATATCGATGAGACTGTTGAAGGAATAGTGAAAGGAAAGATATTGTATATTCCCAAATCTTTGAGGATGAAACCAAAAGTACAACTACATGATTAAAGGAGTTTTGAGTCACGCTGATGACTAGGTAATAAAACAAGTGCTTCGCGGGAGGCAAACCGTGTTACTTTCATATTTGATTTTCATTTTCAGTAATCGCACCCCGAAGTTTAAACCGACGGTTAAACTTAAGTGTTGGGGGTGTAAAGCTATTTTTACTAAAACTATTATGTTTGTTTGTTTTGCATAAGATTACTGTAGGTAATGATTACTCCCCGTGGACACTTGGATCAAAGAAGTCAATTGAAACTTCAGCTGGAAGTTCAATCAAAAAATCTGGTTTTATTCTTATTTCCCTATTTTATACTTTGAAGTTCGTTTACCACATTGAGGATAATTTTCAGCTTAAGTGTGGGGGGGGGGGGGTTAAATAGGAAAATAAGAGTAATTTTTAAATTTTTGAGTTTAAATTTTAAATTTTGTTTGCCCTTATGATCTATTTATTTTCATGTGTTTAGGATTAATATATTAAAATAACTAGATTAATCAACTGGTAAAATCTGTAATTTTTTTAAAAATTGAGATGTGTCCCGATTAATATTGCAATCCATTCTAGGATCGATAAACATTTGCTAGCACATATTGTAACCCTTCCACTAAATGTGAGAATTTGAGCATGTTTAGCATTCAACATATATTTTTATGCTTAGATATTTTTATGAGTGTGCCGATGATTTTCTTTATTCTAGAGCTTGTGCTTGTAAATAATTACGACACCGCTGGTGAGATCGAACTCTTGTGTGATATAAGTATATATGTGTGATAAGAGGAACCCTTAGGAATTAACCCAAATAGCCTTCCATTTTCCATATATTCAGCTAGCCACATTGGTTAGTTGACCTCCATTATAAACCCATTTTCTAGCGTTCATTCTTTACACTAGATACCCCTAGTTACACCATCTGAGCCTGTTCTTTTTCATTTTTGTTAAATCCAGATAAAATACAAAAAGATTTTACACTTTTAGCCTAGCCTTACCCATAGTCAAGTCTTGGTTGGTTGCTTGTTACATGGCAAGATGGATGTATGTGGGAAATCATTGAATTTTGGAGAAAGTTGCAAACTCCATGTCTCTATGGATTTTCTATTGGAATTATGATCATTTGTCGAAAAATTCATCCATTGGAAAAGTTATGTTAAAAAAATGTCATCGCAATTATAAGGTGACAAGAATAAATTCGTTATGCAGTATGTATCAATCAATCAAGTATGAGGCTTTCCAAAGATATATGATAGTGGTTCAAAGTAGCTAGCAACACTTGGATTATAGATTTTGACTATTTTGTATATTCTTTCTTTTTCACTTCATAAATAAACTTCCATGCCTTATCCCTTCCCTTTTGGCTTTGAGAAAATATGAAGTGCATGAATATTCTAGTTACCATCCGTTGTTTGATTTAATCAAGAATTCGCGCCAACAATCTATTATATTCTTTTAGGTAATGTTTAAACATAATCATGGTTAACCCTTAGGTATAATCCGAATAAAAGACCTCTTTGAGATGTATGCTTGGTACTCACGCCAAGTTGGTGTAGTTTTGTTTCTCGTACAAGCTTATGGTAATATTTAGATTATAACTGAGTAATGAGTGTGATTTCTCTTAATTACTCCATCAAATAATAAATGAGTGATTTGAGTGAATTATATTTCATTTCTTTTTCGCGAGATGAGTAGAAATGTTCATCAAACATCTTGATTTTTCACCATTAAAACTAAAACGATGGATCTTATCTTGTACTTGTACTTGGTAGATTTGCATCAAACTTTTCTCAAACATACTTGTGTACCATGTGGATTTGTATTTTTTTCTAGATTTGCTTGAGGGCAAGTAAAGTTCAAGTGTGAGGAAATTTAATGACGCTCAAATTATGCATGTTTTTAGTAGCGTTATCCGTACTTTATGTTTATATTCATATGATTTTGTTACTTAATCGTATCAAAGAACGTTTGTCAAGTATATGTAGCCAAGTACAGGAAAAATGAAGGAAGAGTGAAAGAATGATGAATAAATAAAGATTCATAATCGTACAAAGAATTCCGTGTCAAGGTACACACCAAGGAGGTATTTCAAGAACGTATGATCCAAAGGTTCAACATTCCAGAGTTCCAAAACAATGAAAAGATCAAGTTTGGATATAGAATTAAGAGCTACGAACAAGAATCAAGCCAAACAAAAGAAGTCAAGAAATAGGCTGCTGAAGAGCTCCAGCCGATCGGTCACAACCCGCAACCGATTCGGCTGGAGGGTATTGTCGAAGACCAGCCTATCGGCTGGAGTGCCCACCGATCGGTTGGGATACCTGTCTTGCACAAACTTCATCACTAAGATTTTCAACTTAATACCTACGATTCTAGGCCCTTCCGTTGAGTATTCTAGTCCATTCTACTCTCCTTGTTGGCCAAGTTGAGGCATTAAACACCCTAGGCTTTGAGAGTAGTATAAATAGAGGCATTTGTAATCATTTGAATACACACAATAATTAGTCAACTCTCAACTCATCAAATCATTCTCAAAGGCTCTCAATTTCGTCCTTAGAAGTCCAGGAAAGTTTGGAGGTCCAAGAAGTCAACAATTGAAAGTCAAACCACCAAGAAGTCAACACCAATACTTTGGGTATCATCACTCAATCATTTGTAATCTTATTACAATCATTGTAAGACTTTTAATCGTGTTTCTAATGTTCAAACTTCTGAGGTTATGTTCATGTTTGCTATGAGTGGCTAGTACCTTTGTGCACTTGCTTAAATAATGTTTACTATATAATGATTTGTTCATGATTGTGATAACATATTTTTAATTCAATTTCAAGTCAACTCTAAGTTTCATAGTGACATTTGTTAATCAAGATTGACTAGTTGTTAGTAATTCTAAAGATCGAAAGGATTTCTTGTTATTCAACTAGTTATAATCATTTGTCTATGAATGATTGTTTTTACCTATTATTTTTAGTTTAACAAAGAAACTTAATTGTGGTTGTAGTAAGAATACTTTTGATTATCAAACTGGATTGATTGGAAACTACTAAATAGGTCGAAAGATTAGTTGTTTACAATAAACTATAACTTTTTTGTCTATGATCGGTTACCTTTTGTATTACCATTTCCTAAGCAAATTTGATAAAATAAATGAATGTTTTTGTGTTTAAGTTGGTGAAATTAACATGAATCAAACTTATGAAACTTGAATTGATTGGTTAAACTTAATTCTTGTTTTTGTAAACTAAAATCTTGACGAAGGTTTAACTTGTAAGAACAATAGATTAGAACACCAACTAATTATCATAACCAATATATTAAGAAGAAGTTAAACACAATCATGCCTATCAAGAGTAGTAAACTAGTTTAAGCAAGTGTAGTCTTAATCATTTGAATTTCATCATCTTTATTTTTGCTAGTATTGAGTACCTTTGGTTTACTATTATTAGATTTTTATCACTTATTTCTCGATTCACTCATAAATCCCTGCGAACGATCCCGACTTACCATCAGAATCTTTCTATGACGGACGAGTTTACTTGCTCATATGTTTTACTAATAGATTTGGTAAATCACATCTTATAAATTTAAAACTTGTACACACATAGCACATCAATACCAGCCGGGTAAAGGATGTGTGTGAACATGTGATAGGCTAAAGTACATTTTATACTTTAGCTTCCGTTCCAAGTATGCTACCAAACATACTTTTGGTGGAACAGTGTTGACAATTGTTTATACTTTTTTCCAACTATAGTACTTCTTAACTTTTGATAAGTGCTTTTGAACTTATCTTCTCGTGAAGTTTCCTGCCTATTCTTTAGTAGGTGTGAAAACGAGTCGAGCCCGAGCCTGCCAGAGCTCGAGCTCGGCTCGTTTATATATAAAAAGCTCGAGCTCGTTTCGAGCCTCACATTTTGAGCTCGAGCTCGGCTCGTGAAATTTTTCACAAGCTCGAGCTCGGCTCGGGCTCGACTAATTTATATGATGTGTAGGAAAAAACAAGGTTCAAACGAAGTTTGGCTCGTTAACACAAGGCTCGAGCTCGGCTCGTTAACACAAGGCTCGAGCTCGTTAACAAGGTTATACCTATAGAAAATATATATACGTATATATTTCTAGAGCTCGTTAAGGCTCGCGAGCATAAACGAGCTTTTTTGTATAGAGCTCGGGCTCGAGCTCGATTATTAAATGAGCCCAAACTTAAGCTCGAGCTCGGGCTTAGGCTCGGCTCGTTTCCACCCCTATTCTTTAGTGTCTTAGTTATTCATAAGAATCAACTAAGTCTTTAGTGGATGAGGAGATCTTTCATGGAGTCAGTGTGTTATTGTCATCACACGCTGACTCCATCATCCTAATGTTTGTTCTTGTATTCACATTCTGAGATCCGTCTCAGGCAGTGATGAGTCTTCATTTTCAGACTCTGAAGAACTTCTTGATGATGACTCCCCGATGTATTATAATATAAAATATACTTGTATTCACTTAGGTTGTTTTTCATTCAAATCTATACTAAAGAACTTTGAGCACTGAATTGGCCCAATAAAATGTCATTCGTGCAATATATGTAATATAAATAAAGTACGAAAAATAATCATAATTGATATCCTTATATAAAATTGGAAATTTTTTGTAAAACAAACATAAATAATAATAACATTAACAGTTTTTCAGGACAGAGTTAGTATTATCTTTAGGCATTTTTAAATTTACACGCATCGGTTATTTTTTGTGATACACTAATTCATGTAGTAGATAGTTGCATCATATTTTAATTGTGTTTTATCAGTTGTTTAGTAGCGTGTGACAATCAATACGGTACTAACTTATTAGAGGGAAATTTATGTACTCAGTATTAATTTTTAAAAAATTTTACTTTTTTTTAGCATTACTATATTTAATTTTTGCTTTTAGAGTCTAATCTTTCCTAAAAACATTAGTTTATGGTTGGAGCCTTGAAATTATTGACAAAAGAGAAAGATTTAACGTGTCAAAAATTTTGCTAGAGAGCATGTTAAAAAAACACAAAAAATAATTAAATTTTTTTTTTTTTAAAGTAGCCCAAGTGTCCAAGTGCACCTCTCTTTTTGGACCAATTTTTTTATTCAAATAGCCCAGGACGACTTTGGGGGCAACCATCTCAATTTCATGACACGTGTCTACTTTTATAAGTACACAAAGTACATGTGTGTAAGCTATGTGTAAGACTTGTCGGCTAGGTGTACTTTGGGCGACTACTGTTTTGTCGGGGTGACTTGTACCTTGGGCGACCTCAATTTTGCCATTTAGTGAAAAAAGGACAAAAGTTATTCACTAAATGACAAAATTTAGGTCGTCCAAGGTACAAATCGCCCCGACAAAACAGTAGTCGCCCAAAGTACACTTAGCCGACAAGTCTTACATATAGCTTACATACTTGTACTTTGTATACTTATAAAAATAAACATGTGTCATGATTTAAGGTGATTGACCAATTCTAAAGTCGCCTTAGGCTATTTGGGGAAAAACATTGGTCTAGAAAAAAGAGTGCGCTTGGGCACTTGAGCTACTATCCAAATTTAAATTGTAAACAAAGTAAGCGAAATCTTTTATGTAGGCGTTTACATGTTATATTATTCACACAAACAAAATCTTAGAGTAGTTTTAAAGAGAGAAATAAGGTTAGAGAGAAAGAACTAGGTAAAAAGGAAGGAGAGAACTGTACTGAGAAAACACACACTAGAATGAATTCCACACCCTCCCATATGGCATGGGAGGCGTCATATAAAGGAGGTCCTGGGCCTTTGATATGCTTGGTAATGGATTAGACACATACTTGGATCTATTACATGGATTAGTTAACTTATGTATACATATTTATTTAGGTCCATACTAGATTATTCAACCCCATTACCTATTAGTCAGACTATTACAAGTTCTTACAAGGTCCAACATACTATAAATGATCACAACTTTAATCCTAACATTTTATATATTAAAAAAAACTCCAATTGATGACTTTGACATTTTGAAATACTAAATCTTTATTTGTTTATTAATATTTTTTTAATTTAATTTTTATATTTAGACGTAGAAAAATAATAAAAGCTAAATATTTCCTAATTTGGATAACAATGTAAAAAAAAACGTTTTTCTATTCACATGTACAAAAAACCTAAAAATATACATGGGCCTCAGTGCTATTTTTTCATAAGTTTTTGACCAAAAATGTAAAATTAAAAATAAAAATAAAAATAGAAGGTCTCATTACAAACTTTTCCGATTCTGATGACCCTTAATCATCAATTCATGAAACACAAACATCTGATCGAGGAGTCAAAGTATGAGAATTCATCAACACAACCAAACCCTAAATCAACAATAAAAAAACCAAAGTTCCAAACTACGTTTTCTTCTATGGCATCAACCAAACCCAATCTTTTAATATTAGGTTAGTTCAATTATAAAATTTAATATTGATCTATCAAGTTGTATACTTGATTTAGGGGTTATTGTATTTAGGTTCTGCTTGATATCAAATGTTTGGTTAATTTTGTTGTTCGCTTTTGTTAATTATTGTTGTTAGTTGTGTTTTTGTTGGTTTGTTTGTTTATAGTTGATTAATTTGTTAGGTTATTATGATAATGAAACTGATTTAATGATATGAATGAAACAAAAGTTAATGATGTGATAGCTAATTAATTGAGGGGATTGGTTGAGGCAATTGTTTTGGAAAATATGGGCTATTTCTATGTAATGTATTTGTAATTTTTTTTGTGTGTAATAAGTCAACAGCTTGTGTTGAACTCATTTTCATGTAATGTATTATTTTTATTTTTCATTCTTTTTAGTTTTATATAATTTGTATATTTATTTGAATGAATGAAAAATTAATTGCTTTGAAAAAAAATGAAAAGAAAATAAAATGGTAGAAATCGCTGGAGTGATGAGTGAAAAAGTCTTTTGCTGTGTGAATGTGACAAGTGAATGTACCGAGATGACGATGAGGTGTTAGAATCTTGAGCCATGATACCCACGCTATTATAGGTCAGTAGAATTTATAATTAACTCCAAAGTTTGACAAACTAATCTAATATCAAATTAATTGTTGCAACTTACGCGTAAAATTGTTAATGTTTATAATTTTATATTAAGTTTATAATTTTAACAAATATCTTTTTTTTTTTAATGTTAAAAACAACAATTATTATTATTATTACTATTATTATTATAATAGACCATTTTATTAAAACTCAAAAAATTAAAGAAAAATATATTATTATTATTATTAGTTTATTATAAACATCACTTCATTAGAAAACAAAACAATTTACAAGAAATTGGTTGGAAGCCGAGACACTAGTTGGGCTCCCTCTCTTTTTTAGATACAAAAACTTAGTCTATGAAAAATAAAGGCGCCACTCTTGACATTATTTGAGTGGCTAAGAACAATGGTCTTGATGCGTTAAAGTGTATCCAAAGCCTCCGCGTCAAGCTCCCCAAATGTTGAAAAAACAAATGGTATGAACTTGTAACCGTTGTCTTCACATTTGGACACATATTTCTTTTTCTTCTTCTCCACAGCATTAGGTAAGGCTACCCCTGTGTAACACCCCCAAATCTGGTTTTACGGAAGCATACGGGTCATGGGGTGCTACTAAATCGGAGATCATAACACAAGTAATAAAGAACGGAATACATACTCCGTTTTAATTTTATAGAATTGTTTAAGAACATTATCTTACAAACATCGTTAATTAAAAAGGGCACAACCCATAAGTTTTGTGGTCCCAATTTAAAACATCACCATGTGTTAAAACACTTCTTTTAGGATAACTACGACCATTGCCACTCCTTGCCTTGAACCATAAACACAAATCAAACACCTGAGAAAATATGCTAAAAAGGTCAGCTAAAAGCTGGTGAGTTCATAGGTTTATAATAAAACAGTAAGCATGGACCATAATTCAAAGGCATATAATCATTACAATGAATATAATGATATATGAATGAAAGTCTATTACTATAGCACTAAGTTCATGCAACCGATACTACTTACGCCAGATGCTAAATGAAGTCATACAATATATGGCCCAATGCGAAGTGTTTTGTCCCTCTACACTCGATTCGACATGGTATACGCTTTCGCTTTGGCCTAAGCATGGCCAACCAAACGGAGGAGTCACCCTCAATAGATCTATTTATAACATTCGCGCTTCCCAACAGGGAACTGACGGTTCATGAAAGGGGGCAATTCTAGGGACATAGGGGCTTAGGCTAAACCACGCAATAGTAATCATGCAGTAGTTCAGGTCCATAAAAATATTTTGCAAATTTTCTCACCCCAAAATGTATAAAACAATTTATCAAGTAAAATGGGGCTATAAACTCACCTTAGCAATAAGTAGTTCAAAGGTGGAATTTCAATGAATATTGTGAAGTTGCACCGACACACGACCTAGATAAGGATGGCAATATTTTAGTTCATTATTTTAAGTAGGACTTACTTAAAATGGTTCAATTAATATTGTTTTTATAACGATATCAGGACCGGAATTGGTTTGTAAAATAATCAAAATGTTTTATTAGTAAGTATATGAATGTATACATACTTATTCATGTTGACACATAATGGTATTGTCGAAATCAAACAAGGTTGATTTATTTACTAATATCTCTTGTTTTAAAGTATACTCATTTTAAATTTTTAAGACTTCCATATTTATTATATATTAACATTATATAGCTAGTCCATGTTTATTTGCCGATAAATGGCATAATTTCCGTTGTCTCAAGCAAGGATTTGGACACCCAAGGATGGCATCGAACTAATGATGTATTAGCGAGATGCGGACGGTTTGGTCTTCATTTAGATTTGACGGTCTTTACTCTTTTACCAATTAATATGTATTCCTGATTTACTAATAGTTTACATGAACCTTTCAATCCTTTGATATGGGCTGCAGCCCAGGAAGAATCTGCTCGGCCCGATCGTGGTCAGCGGGTTACGGCCCAAAATGAAAATGAGGGAAGGGTAAAGAATGGGCTATGGCCCAGGCGACAACTCAAACCAAATCTCAGATTTCATGTTAGTCAAATTTCTAGATGCACTTATTTGTGTGAACAAGCTGGTCGCAATACCCTCAACCAAAATGCCATTTGAAGACTAACACCCTTTGTGGGTGTTTGTGACTCGGAGGCAACAAAATAACATAACAAGAATACGGGTACAATATTAGGTTTGCCAACCCGACACCCCTTTTGCGGGAGTGATGACAGATTAACTAGACTAAGTCACCCTTCGTGGGTTGCCTTTCGAGTCTAAAGTAGTCCAGCGATTTACTCGACCAAACACCCAAATCGAACTCATTACTAGGACTAGACTAACAATGTGCCCATGACTCAAATCGACTCACTAGTTACCGATGTGACCAAGGATTAAACAAGGTGAGCCACCTATCATTACTACGGATTCATGGCACGATGATGATGAGGAATAAAACCACTTGAACAATCCTAGACTCGACTCCATTCTAACTTGACTTCCAATGAAATCGACACTACTTTCGATCTATTCTCATGATCTCATGTCGTGCGATATAGGTACCAAGGGGTTTTATACTAACTCTAAGAATTGAGTTTCGACCAAGACATGAATCTCTTGTTGACACCTATATCTTCATTTTTGACATCAAAACATTCTCCACTGTGGTGATAACCACAGTGGGTTTTCGACCGAGTTGCTAGAGCTAAAACACCAAATAAAATGCTAACATTAACTGATTCCAAACTCTCGATGGTCATACATCTATCCCATGTTATCAATCACTTTTTTTTACAAAACAACTTTTATCCCATCCATGGGCCATTTCACACGACAAGAACAAAATATAGTTTCTTTGATATCATTCACCAATTAAAATATAGACTAACATCAATTTAAGTTTAATAACACGAATCATAAGGACAAAAGAGATGAAAAAGAATTCTTACTAGGTCCTGAAAGTTGACCGCACAAGAAGAAACAATAAGTAATTGATTACAATTTGTAACATATTGGATTTCACAAACACATCAAACCATGACTAATATGTGGCGTACACTATGGGGTTTTAGAGAGAGAAAGTTAAGAGGTTTGGGAACTTAGTGAGAAAAAGAAAAATCTTATTATGAGCTCCAACCCTCTACCTTGGGAGGTAGAGGGTATTTATAGTACCTTACATAAAACGCCGCCAACGGGCTGTGGATCAGGCATATAGTGAGTAAAGACTCGTCCGTCCTCCATGGTGTTACTTAACTAAATACTAACTAACATTAAATAACTACGACTACGAGCTTCTAACGATTACATATACTTGAGGTGACCGACACTTTAACAACCGGATTTACTAAATCCTAACAATCTCCCCTAAGGAGGTCACCTCAAATTATATTGAATACAAACAGATATTACATTAAGATTGTTCTTGGATTCTTGTTTAAGTTCTTTGCTCAGAGTCGTAGTCTTTGATTCTTCATGTTTTGCATGTTTGGATAATACAAGTTGAGGTCTTTAACTGATCCACGTGATAATGAGTTTTGAGCCAGCTTTGAGATCATCAGCTACCATAAATCTCTGACTCTTCCTTTGTATTAGAATTGAATGTGTTGTGTGAGCATGCGGCTATGGATTGACCTCTCAATTCTGATCAGATGCAAACGTCGGGTGTACCTGCATACAACAGTTAGCAATAAAGCGCACGGAAGTGTCTTTGATCACTTTCGTTGAATTGAGGTATACGCCCACGGTGCCTCCCGTTGATCAAGACAAGTATTGCATGTGATCGGTTCAAGAATCTCCTTGACAAGCTTCACAATCGCTCTTCTAGGTTCTCAAACCGAACGTCTCAAAGAAGACAACACGGAGTGAGTGAACCATAATTTGAGATTCACCGATTGATGAAAAGAGATTTGAAAAACAATCGTGTAACCGCTCAATATAAAGTGTTTTGCAATACAATGAAAGTTTTAAAGAAACTCAGTTATCAATCATAAACACCTTTTATTTTGAAATATTAATACACAGTCGATGTGCTAGAGAAAAGAATTTTAAGCACAACAACCGGTTTTTCAAAGGTATCCGTCAATCCATTTCCTGGACCAAGGTTGATTCACTAATGAATCGCTCCATTGTTTCAATCCAGTTGTCACAAGTTTGATCTATTGGATAGATCTCACATGCCACCTACCAAGAGCTTGTTTAGTGTTGGCTCTAGAAGGCTTTCCATCTTCATTGTTAATGTGTTAGCATATCACTCAGATGTTCTGGAAATACCACAAGGATAATGCGTAGGACTCTTAAAATATATTCTCTCTTTCCACATTGTGTGAAACATAGAGTCTTCATTGACAGTGTCCTAATGAGATTTATTGATGATCTCGTGGCTCTAGACTCAATTGTGCACATTTGGGACCTATGCCGGAGACTAGGGAGAGGGTCTCCTTCTTCAATATCAACAATCTCTAAGAGAATGTCGATAGATAATGTAGGTTCCCCGTGAGAATGAAACAAGTCCTTTTAAGAGGAACTTGAGTAGTTTTGGAAGTTGTAGTGCAGGCGCCAATGGGTCCATGACGCCTTGTCTTCAATATCGGTGTTACGCTAGTAACAACCAAGAGTATATGTATTGAACCCTGTTTCTGCCCTAAGTTTGAATAATTGAGGGCTATTTATTTTCACCCTTTTCACATTCATTTCTTTTTCATTCTTCAACCCCTTCAGTGCTTACGAGACTTCATTACTAGAACCTTGTTGGGTTTATTCCAGTTCTAGCTCTTTCTCAATCGCACTCTTCCCATACCTCACTTTTCTCCTTTTTCATCATACCTAAGGACTCTACACTATCTAGTGGATTATCCCTGGGTAGATCCTTCGCTCGGGAGATAGTGGGAACGTAATACCTAACCTAACCATTCTTATATCTCCATACATAAAGTAAATTTGGTCGGTCTTTTTGGTATTGTTCTTCTGCCATTGGAACCAATTGAAAACCATTTGAAAATCAATCCAGGTACTTGTGAAATATTATCAAAGCATTTTGTACCTGAATTATTTTTTATATTTCAGAAAAAGAGTTCCCCCTCAACATGTGCATTGAATATTTGAAATCGTTTGGCACATGTAGGGAGGAGAGCTTGCTAATCACTTGCAAACCATTTGTCGAATTATCAGTTTAAATCCAATTTAAATCACAAATTCTCCCCCGATCACAATTTTCAAATCATTTGAGATTTGTGATCTCTATAGATTTAAATTGTTTTTGAAAGCTTTTGAGGAGAATTGTGACTTGCTTATGAAAACATTTAACCGATAAGGATCAAATCTGAGACTTTAAACTCCAAAGATTAAACATGCTTGAGTATCTTTTGAAAACATGACATAAGCCTTGGTCTGAACAAATTATATGACAAATAACCTTTTGATTTAATTGAAATCATTCTCCCCCTCAATCAATGACATAAGTTGTTGATTGAGAGATAGAGATTTTGACAAATGTCAAGTCCATATGATATTCAAAAATTGAGTCCGAAGTTATTTTCAAAGCTATTAGTTTTCATTAGATAACAAATATTTTTCGTAAGAATTTATGGAAGGAAAAATATATGTGAAGGAAACATTTGTCTTTTGGTGACAAACATTTGTTTTTAGAATCAGAGCATGAGATTTGAAAAATAAGATAAAACATCGCTCTGTTCTTTCTTTTAAAAACGGGGTATAATCTGAAATGACTATAAACCTTTGTTTTTCATTCTCTCAAAATGTTTTTTAACAATTTATGTACATTCGAACTTCATCTAAAGACCCGTGTCACTCTTAGAGTGACAACACAAAGACAGTAGATGAAATCAAATAAAAGAAAAAAATGGGAAAAATATTTTTAAGCTTTTTCAAAGATATTATGATTTTTATGGATTTTTTGAACTTTTATATTTTTCTATTTTCTTTTTGAGGGTTTTATAATTTTGTATTTTGCTTTTTGAATAAATATTTACAAGAGATGGATGAAGAATAGCTTTAAATCCTCGTCTTCCTCTTGAAGACGTTTAAGTGTTTCCAGTTTTAGACTCTTTAGACCAAGTCGTGGAAGAATAAACTCGAAACGTTCTCGAGGGAGTGCCTTAGTGAAGATGTCGCTAGGCGATATTCAGCTCACAAAGTAGAGTTCTATCACACCTTTTTCCACTTGTTCCCGAATGAAATGATGTCGAATGTAGATGTGCTTTGCTCTTGAGTGTTGAACGTTGTTACAGGAGAGAGCAATGGCACTTTTCTTATCACAATACAAAGGAATTTTGTTGAAGTCAAAGCCATAGTCAGATAGTTGGGATCTCATCCATAAGATTTGAGCACAAAAAGATGACATGGCGATGTATTCAGCCTCTGTAGAGGATATCGACGTACTCATTTTTTTCTTAGAAGACCAGCTTACAAGTTTTTCTCCCAAGAATTGAGCACCACCGACCGCTTCGACGTGTATCTTGACACCTGCATGGTCCGTGACTGCATATGCTGTTAGTGACATGTTGGTGTCCTTCGGATACCAAAGTCCCATGTTAATGGTACCTTGGAGATACCGAAAGACCCGTTTAACCGCTTCAAGGTGCTTTTTGGTAGGCTTAGCCTGGTATCGAGCACACATGCATATAGCCAACAGAATATCATGTCTACTGGCTGTGAGGTACATCAGGGATCCAATCATACTACGATATTTCGTTTGATCTACCATGATCCCTGAGGGGTCCTCATCCAGTTTGGTACGCTCCACCATGGGAGTGTCAACGGTAACACAAGTGTCAAATCTAAATTTCTTTAAAATTTCATTAGCATATTTAGATTGATTGATAAAAATGCCTCCGGGACTTTGTGAAATTTGTAATCCCAATAAAAATGACATTTGTCCCATCATAGACATTTGAAATTTGGAACCCCATTTCATTTGAAAAACGGTCACATTCAGTAGGGTCGGTCGAGGCAAAAATGATATCATCTACATAGATTTGAACGTGAAATAAGTGTTTGCCTGACTTTCGGGTGAACAATGTGATCCATCTGCCCTTTGTCGAATCCAAAGAGATAAGAGGAACTTTGACAGAGTATCATACCATGCCCTTGGAGCTTGTTTCAGACCATAGAGAGCCTTCTTTAAGCAATAGACATGAGTAGGACGCTCGTGATCCACAAAACCTTCTCGGTTGATCGACGTACATGATTTCTTTTAGATCTCCATTAAGAAAGGCAGTTTTTACATCCATTTGATAAACCACCATGTTCTTACTAGCAGCATTAGCTAAGAAGATTCTGATTGCCTTAATACGTGCAACTGGAGCAAATGATTCTTCAAAGTCAATACCCTCCTCTTGACGGTATCCTTTTGCAACCAATCGAGCTTTGTTCTTTAACACATCACCATGCTCATCAAGTTTTACTTTGAAGATCCACTTTAGAAAAATGATCATAGCACAGTCAGGAGCAGGTACTAATTCTCATACATCTAGTCGATCGAACTCATGAATTTCTTCTTGCATGGCATTGAACTAGCTGCCTTCATTCATGGCGCTTTTAACGCCTTTTGGTTCGACCTTGATAGTACTGGAGTTGAAGAAGCACCATAAGGCATCATTGTAAGTCGTTTACGGTGGATACCGGACGAGAGGGATTCCCTATGATATTGTCCAACGGATGATCGTGTGTCCATTTTCTCAAATACTCGGTGGTTGTGATTAAAGAACCGAGGTAGCAGAAGTTGTTTTCCACCGATGAAGATGGTTCCGATGATGGTTCGTGAGCAAATATGTTTTCAAAGGAGCATCTTCTGGAGTAGCAAAGGGGTTATCTCCACCATAGGTGTCGAAAACAATTCCATGATGTACACTCGATGATCGAGGATTTGATGATGAGATGAGGATCAGCAAAGTAGGAGCTTCTTGACTCAATGACATAGAAACTGAAAGATTATCTACATTGACTGGATTAGGGGCAGCCTCTGTTGAAGGATTAGACTGGTCATTAGCAATAGGCTCATAGTGTTCATCAAACATTTGATCAAACAATTTCTTCAAATCATCTTCTGAAGGAGGTACATATGTGTCCAGAACTTGATTGTCCTGGAGCCAGTTCCCCAGATAGCTCATCGAACGTGACGTAAATAGTTTCCATGATATCTCGAGTTCTTTTGTTGTAGATTCGGTAACCCTTCTTGTTTGATGCATAACCCACAAAAACTCCAATGTCCGCCTTAGCTCTTAATTTTCCTAAATCTTGACCGTCATTCGTTGGATAGCACAAAGCACCAAATACACGAAGGTAGGAGAGACCAGGTTTTCGTTTATGGACAAGTTCGTATGGAGTTTTTCCATGAGTGGTGTGTATGAGGGAACGGTTTTGGGTGTAGCAAGCAAAGGGCAATGGCTTCAGCCCAAAGAAACATTAGCATTGTTCTTGCAGCTTCATTGTTCTTTTGAGGCGTACGTGGAACACTTCTTTGATGACTGATTCCAATGCTTTCATAAAATTGACTTAATTCTTTGTTAACGAACTCCGTGCCATTGTTTGTTCGAACAATTCTAACATATTAAGTCTAACTCCTGCAATTGCTGTTGATAAGTTTGATGATGACATCAGGAGTTTCATCCTTTGTCCTCAAAAACTTAACCCAAGTAAATTGAGAGTAGTCATCAACAACCACTAATACATATTTCTTCCCATTTATCGTTTGGACTCTCATAGGTCCGCACAAATCCATATGAAGAGTATGAAGAACTTCCATAACCGAGTTTGCGTGTTTGGGTTTGTGGGCATATTTCCTGCTTTTTCCCAATTGGCATGCTGAACAAAGAAAATATTTTTCATACTTTAACTGGTAAGCCTCTTACAAGGTCCTTTCTCGAAAGATCATTAATGGTGCCAAGTTCAAGTGATTGAGACGACGATGCCATAACCATGACTTTGTTTTCGAAGCCTTGACAACAAGCAGATTGGAGAAGACTTCATCATGTCTTCGATAGAGATGTTGTATAGGTTTGAACTACGCGGTTCCTCTTAAAGTTCCACACCATCAAGTTCTCTAACAAAACAAGTATGTTTTCTAAAGGCCACCTCTAGATCAATCACATAATAATTGACCAACAGAGAAAGGCATGACCAAGACCTTCAACATAATATACCTTAGAGATTACACTGTCACCAACAACATAATCTCCATAACCTATAATTGCACCAAAATGGTCGCTCCTCAATCTAACAGTCCCATGAATTTACTCACGAAGTTCATGAGCCGTGAGCGATCTCCATCATATGCTTGGAACAAATGAGTCCAGTACCACGTAACGATTTGAATGACCTGCAGCTTAAACACGGCAAGAATGGATAATGGATAATTGGGATCCCCATGCAATAATGGGTTCCACTTGGTTAGACAAAGAGATTGGAACATCCACATCGGCATGTATCAATAAAATCATTAGTGGTAGATGCTCGGGCTGAGTAGAAACAGAGATCTATTCAAAGTATGTTCACTTCTTAAAGGTATAGTTCTACTAGTGGGCATCCATTTCCTAATGGGCATTGACGTAGATAATTTAGGGCACAAATCATTAAGATTAAATTTGCGCCAGAGGTATCTACCATAACCTATATTACTAAATTTTCTTCCCGTGGGTTTCCAATTTTTCTAACCTTCTTCCGCCTTTGCTTTCTAGCCTTCTTAGCTTGATTTTTGGCATTAACAATTTTAACTGGGTATTTAACAGGATTAATCAAATCATTCACACCACATACATGATTAGTAATAGAAACCAAGCAATCATCATTACATGTTTTGCCAAAAGTAGCACTACATTAATTACAAAGATGCTTAGAGCTAACACTAGAATCAACACGATTCGCTTTATTCAACATAGTTTCATTCTTCCTAAGGTGATCTTCTACTCTCTTCGACTGAACATTCCTAGCTTGCAAGGTCCTATCATTCTTTGTGATGCCCGAGGCTTTCACCGCCGCTTTGGTGTCACTTTTACTCCTCAGAGGGAATGGGAACATTAGTTGGTTTTGCTACTTTTTGCAATTTAGGTTTAGAAGTGCTGGGATCTCAACTACTTGAAGGCACATTAAAGTTCACTCTTCTTAACACCGGCATGAGCAAGGCATCACGCCTTTATCTTTCTCACATAAGGATTTAGGCATGTTGCTCTTAAACATTCTAATGTTCCCGAGATCGCTTTGGCATATATGCAAGCATACCTAATTTCACTATCAAGTGGCTTATTTATGACATCCTCTTCTACAATCTCACGGAGACATTCTAGACTATCCTTAAGGTGACAAAAATAGTTATGAAACACAAGTCCGTTATTTCTAAGATGAGGAGAAATGTATTTATACAAATATATTTAGAATCTGCAGATGTCTTTAATGTAACATTCTCATTAAAGACAAGTGGCATTTTCCCTTTTATCTGACTCTTCTGATTCTCAATTTCCTTTGTAACGTTATTTTTCATTGTTTTGTCACGAGTGACTTTCATTGAATCGTATAACTCTTTGAAGTATCGTTTGACCTTTTCATTTTCTTCTAGAAAACTCATTTTCTTGTTGTAATACGTTAATGATGTTTTGAAGATGAAAGTTTTGAGAAAATTGAGAATCTAAAGGAGGAGGCATTTGAGAGCCAATCACATTGTTCTTTTCACCCTTTAATTGTGAGATTTGGGTTTTTAACTTTCTGATCATGTTACAGTTGAGCTCAATTTGTTCATCACGCTTGTTTATTTCAAAAATTGCATCAAACTCGAACATCCGAGGATATCTTGATGTTTGAGGTTTTAACATTTTCTTTGAGATGTTGATATTTTAGTTGCAAGTCAAAATGTTCAACTTCTAGCTTAGAAAAGTGTTTTACCAGATTATCGTGATCATCCCGGGTCAATTTTTCTCATTTAGTTTTGAGTTTTTGTCTTCAAGCTCAATAACATGATCATGGGAAACTTTCAAAGCAAATGATAATTCATGAAATTGAGAGGCAGTAATAGAATGCTTAGTAACAATATAAAACACATCTTGAGCCACACAACTCAATACTAAGTTCTGATTTAAGATATGCAGGTTCTTCCTTTCAATTTCATTATATTTGAGTTCCCGTTCATAATCATTGACCTCAACTATCATTGCATCAAATTCCTTTTCCATTTCTTTAATATCTGAGTCTATCCCTTTTTGAAGACTCTCAAATTGACTTTTGTGAGTCCTTGTGGATTCGGTGGTGCACCTAAATGGAAAAGACATTGGGAAAGTTTATCCTTGCTTTCCTACCATCGATCAATGGAATGGACATACTCAGAGAAATCTCCCAATCATCCTCAAAAATCTTTGTTGGCTTGTGGCTTTGACTTTGGAATGGGCGGTGATACGCGTACAACGCGCGTTCGGGGTCAAAGGAACTTCCTTTTCGTCGAGCAAGTTTTTCAACACCCTAGGCAAGGAACCTAATCGTTGTAGTGTAGTATTAGGGTAAGCCTCGGGAATTGATATCGTTCTATAGGGGAATAGGAACGCTAGTGAGAAATTACTACGCTAAAGTTGGGGTTGTGGAAGATTATTTTTTTTATCTTTTTTATGTTTTTTAGAAAATTGAAATTACGAATCTCAGGGTATTGGATTTGGGGGGGGGGGTGGTATTTCTACCGATTACTCTACTATTATCTAATCTAATTAACTAAGCTAAGGGGTAGTCTATGTCTAATTGATGTGTGCTCATATGATGATTAAAAATGTGTTTACCTAGATACTATTACTCCTTAGTTATCTTTTATTGATGGTTGAATTTTCACGTCCTTATTCTTAACGCGTTGTGTTTTCTAAGGTAGTAAGGTGTGCATTCCCTAACTCTTTGAAGTTGTTAGGAATTAGAAATTCCAGGTATTAAAGAGTCGGTCGCCTCAAGTATATATATTCGTTAGAAAGCTCGTAGTCGTAGTTATTTTATGTTAAGTAGTATTTAGTTGTGTAACACCGTGGAGGACTGGACGGTCTTTACCTTATCGATGCCCGATCCACGTTCTCACAGTGGCGCTTATTGTAAGATTATAAATACTCTCTACCTTCCAAGGTAGAGAGTTGGAGCTCATAATAAGATTTTTCTTTTTCTCACTAAGTTCCCTAAACCTCCAAATTTTCTCTAAAACCATATTGTATGCCACTTATGATTATGGTTTAGTGTGTTTGTGAAATCCAATATGTGACAATTGGTATCAAGAGCCATGGTTAGATCATCTCTTACATATCTTTGGATTTCTAGTGGTTTTTAGGAGGTTTTTGAGTTTGAAAAAGTTTAGTAGTTTTTGCATCATTTGGTTGATTTCTAGTGTTAAAGTTTGGATTTTGATTGTAATTTTGTGTTTAGAATCATCACAAGTGTTTAGGTTTTGATTTAGAAGGCTTGAATCATCGTGGTTGGATTGTTTTTGGATTGAAAAGTGGTGTTTATGTGTTTTTCATGCTAGCAACTTGAGCCACGGATAAGTTTTCTTGGTAGCTTAACTTGCTTTGCAATTTGGTAGCGAAGTTATTTTTAAAGGAATTAGCGAGTTGGGTTAGCACTTTGTCTAGTGAGACAAGCCTAACAAAAGTACACGAGTGGATTCTCCACTACACGAGCGACTTGGTGTAAGTTAGCTTAACTTGTACATTATTTTGTTAGCGACTTGGTGTTAGCGATTGTACCTAGCGAAGTTGCTATTTAGCGACTTGACAAATCAAGCGACTTGGTGCTAAGCGTTTAATTGTCATAAAATTTTGCTAGCGACTTTGATTGTAGCGAGTTGTTATATAGCTTAACTGGGACTATGTTACTTGGCACTTAGCCACTTGGTTCAAAGTTTCCTAGCGACTGGGACTATAGCCACTTGGTTCAAAGTTTCCTAGCTTAATTGAAAGTGATATCCTTGAATACGTTTTCTCTTGATTTAGTAAAATACCGTGAAAGAATCTATTTCCCGGTTTAATCATAGAGTTATAAAATCCCGCTTTAATCAGTCATCATGTCTACCAACGCTCCTACAATCATCTCCACTGTTGTCGAGGATGTTCAAGCAGCAGTTCGTGATACTGCCCACCCATGCTTGATAGAACAGACTACGACTACTTGGGCTCAAAGAATCGATTGTAATGTCTTGGAAAGGAAATGGGTCAACATTCTCAAATCGACATGAAGGACCATATCCTGGTTGAGACTACTAGAGACATAATTGATACAGCTGAAGATGGTACATTGATTTACTGAATGGACAGACCAAAGATGTATGATGAGCTCAATGATAAGGAGAAGAAGATATTCGATGCAAATATCGGGCTTCTAACATCATATTGCAAGGTCTTCCAAAAGACATATACAAGCTTATCAACCACAACACGGCTGCAAAAGGCGTCAGATGGGATAATGTTAAGATGCTTCTCTCAAGTTCTGAATTAACTATGGAAGACAGAGAATCTCAACTCTATGATGAATTTGAGCACTTCAAGATGAAACCAGATGAGAGCGCCTATGAGTACTATGTGAGATTCCATAAGCTAGTGAATGACATGAGGAACATCAGAATGACCATGCCTAACATTCAGCTGAACTCAAAATTTGTTAACAACATGAATCCTGAATGGCGCAAGTTTGTCACTTCTGTGAAGCTCACTAAAGGATTGAAGAATACAAACTATGAGCAACTCTATGCCTTCCTTCTTCATAATGAGAGACATGTCATGTTTGAAAAGAGGATTCTTGAACAATTCAAACAAATCCAGAGAGATAAGCTCATCAAATGATTCAAATGCCTTCTACTCAAACATTGGGATTACCACTAAAGCTTCACAAGTTGTACCCATGGGTAATGGAACTCACAAACTCATTCCCGATCCAATGTTCAAACAAGCTGATGCCGATGCACACGGGAAACTTCATTAGTCAACTAGCCCTCATGATCACCAAAACAAGAACACTCTCCCACACACCAACAACAACCCCGAACAGCATCTAATCCACACAATCAAGCTACTGTAGAGAAGGGAAGGTTATGATGCACCCAATCCAAGAAAGGCGTATGATCGAGAAGGGTGGAGGCTATGGAGGAAATCGAATCGGGAAGGAATGGAAATCAAGGACAAGTCAAGACAGTTAAGTGTTACAACTGTGGTGGTGAGGGACACATTGCAAGGAACTGCACATCTCCAAAACGCCCCTCGCACGTCATACTTCAGGGATAAGATGTTGCTAGTACAAGCTCGTGACAATGGAGCAACCTTGGATGAAGAGGAGCTGCTGTTTCTTGTCAGGGCGGAATGCTAAGACGTATGATGCGATGGTGTATGGCGAGCGTTTTATTCAGAGATAGGTCACAATCATCAGAATGCCTTTCAAGTAGCTGATTGTGATGCATACGACTCAGATGTTGATGATGGACCTACTGCACAAACAATTTTCATGGCTAGAATTTCTCCAATGGTCTCCTAAGATCTCATCTCCACCACAAGTCGGGTCCATCCAAAGACAAACTCATTTCGGAGGTACTAAAACTATACGATGATGCTGATATGCAAAAGATGCATGACAAAGTACAATCAACTAAAACTATTGAGTCAAATATTGAAGATATGGGTAATATCAATGTTGTCCCATATGATCAATATGTGAAACAAAGTGAAAGTGAAGTTGTACCAAGTGATGCATCTTCCGCAGTCAACGATGACTATGCTTTTGATGAATACACCGCATGTGCCTCCGATGATTCTGCTTTCTCCGAACTTAATGCCTATAAAGAACGTGTTGCTATTTATGAACAACGTACTAAATTTGAGTTGACCACCCGTGAGCGTGAAATGGATGACCAAATGCGTATAACTATTAGAAAAAGTAGGTTTAGAGAAGAAGTATTAAAACAAGAGTTAAACTCCTTACAAGTAAAGCTTTCTAAAACTCGCAAGCAAAACAAGAACTTCAAGAAAATGTTAAATTGCTTAAGCAAGAATTTAGCATTAAGGAATCTAAACTTTTGAATGATTTTTCTAATCTAAAAACCTTGAAAACAAGCTTGAAAATAAGTTGTACGTACAAGGAAATACCATTCAGATCTGCCACTTAATCACTAAGCACAGAGTTTTGAGTGATAAGCATAGTACCCCTTGTTGAGGAAACCAAATCCGTGTTGTTAAAAAAGGCTAGAGCTGCCCATAAGGTTATTTATGATGGCAATGAAATTCTTAAGCCTAGATAGAAACCTAGCTTGTGCTGAGTGCACTAAGGAAGATAAGAAATCAGATGAAGTCACTAGTGAAAAGATGAACAAGAAACTAGATGATCCTAAATGTAAAGAAAAGAAAATAAATATCACACCCCAAGATTACAAGAAGGAGAATTGATTTTGAACAAGTTTAAGCCTCGAGATGTTGTTAACACCCTAACAAGTGTTCCCAAAAACGATTTAGATAAGCAAAAAGCAGAGAATCTTGTTAAACAAACCCACCCTTTAGAAAAAATGCCTTCAAATGACTTTTGTATCCTCCTGAATACACCACAATGCATTTAGTTCCTAGGACTAATTTTCCACCTAAAAGCAAGACCTAATCACCAATATGTTATTCTCTTCAAATCTATTTGTCGCATTTTGAGAGAAACTTGTAAGAAAAGGATCACACCCATGGGATAATGAAGGGGAAAGGGTTTTGAACAAACAAAGAATGCTATCTAATGAGGTCATGCCTTTCTTCAAACTACTAAAAGATCATTTTGAGAGTCTTAAAAGGGGATAAATTCAGATATTAAAGGAATGGAAAAGGAATTTGATGCATGATAGTGATGCTTGAGTAAGCATTAAAATATAATGAGATTGAGAGGAAGAACTTGCATACCTTGAATGAGAATCTTATTTCTGAATGTATTGCTCAAGATGTGTTTTACACCGCTACGAATTGCTCCATTAATGCTTCTCAATTTCATGAATTATCTGTTGCTCTGAAAGTTTCTCATGATCGTGTCATTGAGCTTGAAAAGATTAATTCGAAACTTAATGAGAAAATTGATCAAGATGATCACGATAATTTGGTAAAGCATCTTTCTAAACTAGAAGTTGAACATTTTGATTTACAACTAAAATATCAACATCTAAAAGAAAATGTTAAAACCTCAAATATCAAGACATCCTTGGATGCTCCTCAATTTGATGCGCTTTTGAAATTAGCAAACGTGATGAACAGATTCGAGCTCATTGTAACATGATCAAAAGTTGAAAGCCCAAATCTCTCAATTGAAGGGTGAAAAGAACAATGTGACTGGATCCCAAATGCCTCCTCCTTTAGATTCTCAGGACTCTCAAACTTTTCATCTTCAAAACTTAGTTAATGCCTTACAAAAGGAAAACGAGAGTTTTCTAGAAGAAAATGAAAAGTTAAACGACATTTTAAAGAGTTATATGATACAATAAAAGTCACCGTGACCAAAACAACGAAAAAATAACGTCTTTACAAAAGGAAATTGAGAATCTGAGAAGTCCGGAAATGGGAACCGCCACTTGTTTTAATAAGAATGTTGTTTCAAATTCACCCTTAAAGTGCAAATATACTGTGAAGGTTAAATATATTCCTCCTAATCTTAGGAATAATGAACCCTGCTTTCATGACTATTGTGCTCACCTTAAGGATAGTCTAGAATGTCTCCCTGAGATTGTTGAAGAGGACTTCATTAATAAACCTCTTGATAGAGAAATTAGGTTTGCTTGCCTCCGGCCAAACGATCTCAAGAGCTGCTTGAATATGTAATTGCAACATGTCCAAAATCCTTAGGTGAAAAAGGCAAAGCTGTGAAACCTTGTTCTATGCCTAGTGCCAAGCAGGAAATCCGTTCTATGCCCGTCTTAAGAAAACACTATGTGCCTTCAAGTAGTTCAGATTCCATATGTGCTAAGAAAGTGAACTTTAGTGTGTTCGCAAATAGCTCAAATCACAATTTTAAGAAAGTAAACACTAATGTGCCTTCTAGTCGTGATCCTTGCACATCAAGTTCAGGAATGCAAAATTAGATCAACCAACTAATGTTCCCATTACCTCTACAGGAGTAATCGTGATTAAAGCGAAAGTGGTCAAAGTCTCAAGACAATACAAGGAATGATAGGACCTTGCAAGCTAAGAATGTGCATTGGAAGAGAGTAGAAGACCAATCTAGGAACTTTAAGCTTGAGTTGAATAAAACGAATCGTGTTGATTCAAGTATTAGCCTTAGGCGCATGTAATTAATTTGAATTCTCGATACTATTTGCAAACCTTGTAATGATATCCTGCTGAACTCTGCTAATCATGAATGTGGTGTGAATGCTTTGTCTAATGTTGTCAAATGCCCAGTTAAAATTGTTAAGGCTAATAATCGTGCAAAGAAGGCAAAAAGGCAAAAACTAAAGATTGTTAGAAAACAGGAAACCCACAGAAGAACATTTATAAAGATAGGTTATTATTGGATACCTTTTGGTCATAAGAATAATCGTTTGCTCTCAAACCATAAGACTATGCCCACTAGAAAATGGATGCCTACTGGTAGAACTATTCCTTAAGAAGTGAACATACTTTGAATAGGTCAAATACGCATACACCAGCATTGCATCTATTCCATGATTCCATTGCTTCTACTGATATGGATGTTTCTATTTCGGTGGGTGTTCCAATTACAGTTACTAACCAAGTGGAACCCATTCTTGCATGGGGATCCCAATTATCCACTTATCCATTCTTGTTCTGTGTTCAACTGCAGATCGTTCAAATCGTTCTGTGGTACCTGGACTCAGTCTGTTCCAAGCATATGACTGGAGACCGGTCGCGCTCATGAACTTCGGAGCAAATTCATCGGGACAGAGATTCGGAATGATCATTTCTGCAATTAAGGGTTATGGAGATTATTGTTGGAAAAGTGTTATCTCCAGCGTATATTATGTGGAAGGTCTTGGTCATAACCTGTTCTCTGTTGGTCAATTTCGCATTCTGATCTAGAAGTAGCTTTCAGAAAACATACTTGTTTCGTTAGAGAACTTGATGGTAAGGAACTTTTAAGAGGAACACGTGGTTCAAACCTATACACCATCTCTATCGAAGATATGATGAAGTCTTCTCCAATTTGCTTGTTGTCAAAGGCTTCAAAACAAAGTCATGGTTATGGCATCGTCGTCTCAATCACTTGAACTTCGGCACCATCAATGATCTCCCCAGAAAGGACTTAGTTGTAGGTTTACCTAGACTTAAGTATGAAAAGGATCATCTTTGTTCAGCATGCCAATTGGGAAAAAGCAAGAAGTATGCCCATAAACACAAACCTACAAACTCGCCTCGAAGTTCTTCATACAATTCACATGGACTTATGTGGACCCATGAGAGTGCGGAATATCTTTGGAAAGAAATATGTGTTAGTTGTGGTTGATGATTCTCTAGATTCACTTGGGTAAAGTTCCTAAGGTCAAATGAAAACCAGATATCATCATCAAACTCATCAAATGCTGAGTTCGCCTTAACAAAACGGTCGAATCATCGAACGTGACAATGGAACTGAGTTTGTTAACAAAAAACTTGGTGAGTTTTATGAAAGTATTGGAATTAGTCACCAAAGAAGTGTTCCTCGAACTCCTCAACAGAACGGTGTAGTTGAAAGACGAAATCGAACTCTTGTGGAAGCCGCAAGGACTATGCTGATTTACTCAAAAGTTCCAATGTTTCTCAGGGGTGAAGCCATCGCCATCGCATACACCCAAAATCGATCCTCGATTCACAATGCTCATGGAAAAACTCCATATGAACTTGTCCACAACAGAAAACCTGATCATTCATTCCTTCGTGTTTGGTGCTTTATGTTATCCAACTAATGATGGTCAAGATTTAGGAAAACTGAGAGCTAAAGCGGACATTGGAGTTTTTGTAGGCTATGCACTAAACATAAAAGGTTACCGAATCTATAACAAGAGAACCCGAAATATCATGGAAACAATTCACCACGTTTGATGAGCGACGGTCTGGCTCCTGGACATTCCAGCTGGACCCGACTTCAAAACAGTCCCATTGGTTCATTTCTTGTACCAAACTCCTCACCAGAACTCCATATGTACTCGAAGATGATTTAAAGAAACTGTTTGATCCAATGTTTGATGAACAATATGAGCCAAGTAACAATGATATGCCAATCCAATCAACAGAGGTCGCTCTATCCCCTTCAATGAAATTAACCCCAACTTCTATGTCATTAAGAAGAACTGTCACGACCAATCTGGTTCATCAACAAATCTTCAATCATCAAGTGTACATCAAGGAAATGCCTCTGATTCAATGATGAAGTCAATCCTTTGCTTACCCAAGATGCTCCATTTGAAAATATATTTGCTCCTGAATCATCATATGAACCATCTTCTACGTGAGACATCGACTCTCTACTTCAGTCCCTCAACAACACCACATGAACACCTCGTAAAATGGACTTCGATCATCCATTAGACAACATCATTGGAAATCCCTCTCTCCCAGATCCACACGGAAACAACTTGCAACCGATGCCTTATGGTGCTGCTTCAACTCCGTACTCTCTAAGATCGAACCAAAAGATGTTAAAACCGCCATGAATGAAGACAAATTCTGGTGCCAATGCAAGAAGAAATTCATGAGTTTGATCATCTGATGTATGGGAATTAGTACCTGCTCCAGATTGTGCTATGATCATTGCTCTCAAATGGATCTTCAAAGTAAAGCTTGATGAGCATGGTGATGTTTTAAAGAATAAGGCTAGATTGGTTGCAAAAGGATACCGTCAAGAGGAGGGCATAGACTTTGAAGAATCATTTGCTCCAGTGGCTCGAATCGAGGCAATCAGAATATTCTTAGCTAATGCTGCAAGTAAGAAACATGGTAGTCTATCGATGGATGTAAAGACGGCATTTCTGAACGGAGATCTTAAAGAAGTCGTCTACGCCGCCCAACCCGAAGGCTTTGTGAATCCAGCATCCTACTCACATTTATCGCTTGAAGAAAGCTCTTTACGGTTTAAAGCAAGCTCCAAGGGCATGGTATGATATGCTATCAAAGTTTCTTCGCTCACCGGCTTGTAAAGCTTTGATCAAACATTGTCTTTCACCGTAAATTTGCGCAGCCCATTTAATCAATGTTCAAATTTATGTTGATGATATTATCTTGCCCCACCCACCTTCCAATGAATGTGATCAAGCCAAAAGAAATGGGTTCCAAATTTCAAATGTCAATGATGGACAAATGTCATTTTTCTTGGGATTGCAAATTTTACAAAGTCCCTGAGGTCAGGAGTCGGTCATCAAAGCAGCTGAAACTGAAAAACTTCTATTTCTCTACAGAGGTTGAATACATAGCCATGTCATCTTGTTGTGCTCAAATCCTATGGATGAGATCTCAATTAACTGACTATGGCTTTGTATTCAAAATCCTTCTGATCGCGGATAATAAAGTGCTATTGCTCTCTCATGCAACAATGTTCAACACTCAAGAGCAAAGCATATCCATATCCACATCATTTCATCAGGGAACAAGTGGAAAAAGGTGTGGTGGAACTCTATTTTGTGAGGACTCAATACCAGCTAGTACATCTTCACCAAAGCTCTTCCAAGAGAACGCTTTGAGTTTATTCTTCCACGACTTGGCTTGAAAAGCCTTCAACCTGAACACTCAAACGCCTTCAGGAGGAAGACGAGGAGTAAAGGTTTATCCTTCATCTATCTCTTGTATATATTTTCAAAAACAAAATACAAAATTATAAAATCTTCAAAAATCAAATAGAAAATTATAAAACTTGAAAATTCCAAAAATATCATCATTTTATCTTATTTTTCTCGATTAAAAATATCTACTGGTTTTTGTGTGTCATATTCAAAGAATGACACGGGACTTTAGATATTGTTCAATGTTCATTAAAAAAATTTGAGAGAAAGAAAACAAATGGTTTATTGTCATTTGTGCAATAACCCGCTTTTAATGAAAGAACAGAGCCATGCTTTAAATTGGTTTTCAAATCTCATGCTCGATTCTATAAACAATCACCTACTATCTAATGAAAACTAATTGCTTTGAAAAATTACTCGTCTCAATGTTTGAAAATCATCTGTACTAACAATTTGTCAAAAATATCTATCTCTCAATCAACAACTTATGTCATTGATTGAGGGGAGAATGATTTTTCAAATTAAATCAAAAAGTGTATTTTTCAAACAATGTAGCATTGGTTACTATTATTTTTTCAAAAGATAATCATGCATGTTTAATCAATGGAGTTTAAAGTCTCAAAATCCGATCCTTATCAGTTAAAAACGTTTTCAAAAGAAGTCACAATTCTCCTTAAAAGCTTTCAAAATCAATTTAAATCTACAGAGATCACAAATCTCAAATGATTTGATAATTGTGATCGGGGAGAATTTGTGATTTAAATTGGATTTAAACTGATAATTCGATACATGGTTTCATAAGGATGTATGTTTGCCTCCCCGCAAGTGACAAACGATTTCAAATTTTCCATGCACATGTTGAGGGGAGCATCTATCTTAAACCACAAAGATTTGAAATGTGATCAATTTATCTCAGTGCAGGTTTTTCCTAATATGTGCAAAACATTCTTTCAACATCTATGCACATATTGAGGGGGAGCAAACTTGTGAAAACCCCATCCTTCCATAAAATGTTTTATCTACTCAAATTGATTAGGAAGTGATGATGATCATTTTAGAAAATGTTAATCAAAAGATTGGACCTTTCATTCTCAATCTATCGATTTCTAAGATCTCTTGCCTCCATGTGCTAAACAATTTCTAAATTTTTATGCATATGTTGAGGGGAGCATTTCTAAAATATCAAAACAATTAAGATACAAAATGCTTTGATTCTATATCACAAGTATCTTGATTGATTTTCAAATGGTTTTTAATTGGTTCCAATGGCGTATGAACATACCAAAGTACCACCAACTTTACTTTATGTACGGTGATATAAGGATGATAAGGTTTGGTATTTGTTCCCATGATCCGTAACCGGAGGGATCTACCTGGGACAATCCACTAGATAGTGTAGAAGTCCTTAGGTATGATGAAAAAGGAGAAAAATGAGATATGGGAAAAGTGCAGACTGAGACTGAGCTAGTAATGGAATAAACCCAACAAGGTTCTAGTAATGAAGTCTCGTAAGCACTGAAGGGGTTGAAGAATGAAAAAGAATTGAATGTGAAAAAGGGTGAAAAAAAATAGCCTCCATTTATTCAACCTTAGGGCAGAAACCGGTTCAATTCATATACTACTGGTGGTTACCAAGGTAACATCGGTATTGAAGACAAGACGTCATGGACCCAGACTGCACTTCAACTTTCCAAACCACTCAAGTTCCTCTTAAAAGGGCTTGTTTCATTCTCACGGGGAACCTACATAATCTATCGACTTTCTCTTAGAGATTGTTGATATTGAAGAAGGAGACCCTCTCCCTAGTCTCCGATATAGGATCCAAATGTGCACAAATTGAGTCTAGAGCCACGAGATCATCAATAAATCTCCTTAGGACACGTTCAATGAAGTCTCTCTGTTTCACACACAATGGAAAGAGAGATTATATCTTGAGTCCTTCGCATTATCCTTGTGGTATTGCCGTAACATCCGGAGGATATGCAATCATATTCACAATGAAGATGGAAAGCCTTCTGGAGCCAACATCAAGCAAGCTCCTGGTGGGCGGCATGTGAGATCTATCCAATAGATCAACCATGTGACAACTGAACAGAAACAATGGGGCGATTCAATCTTTTGAATCAATCCTGGTTCAGTAATGGATTGACGGATACCTTTGAAAACCGTCATTATGCTCAAAAACTCTTTTCTAGCACATGACCGTGGTACTAATATTTTCAAATCAAAAGGTGTTTATGATTGATAATTGATTTTCATTAAAACCTTCGTTGTATTGCAAAAACAATTTCTATTGAGCAATACATGATTGTTTTTCAAATATCTTTTCATCAATCGCTGAATCTAATTCGATGGTTCACTCGCCCTGTTGTTCTTTGAGACGCTCCGTTTGACACCAGAGAGCTTGCAAACCCGCAAGGATTCTTCGGAATTATACCTCGACATGTGCAAGATTGTACTGATCAACGGGAACCGCGGGGCCGGTACCTCAATTCGACGAAGTGGATCAGACACTTCGGCGCTTTATTGCTAATCGTCTTATGCGTACACCTCGACGCTTGTACCATCGAATGGAGGTCAATCCATAGCCGCATGCTCACACTACACATTCATTTCTAAAGAAATCATGATTAGTGCATCAATGACTCTGATACTTTCACTCCATGCTTCGCTATACCGCTGCCAATATCATGAATCAACGAAAGCTTCCGCTACTCGATAAGAAGAAATCATGATCCGTATGTGAGCATGTCGGTCCAAATGTCACAACATCACATAACATCAACACCACAAAGGAAGAGTCAGAGATTTAATGTGGCTGATGATCTCAAAGCTGGCTCAAATTTCATTATCACATGGATCAAGAAAAGACCTCCACTTGATTAACCAAACATGCAATGTGAAGAATCAATGACTACGAGCATGAACAATGAACATGAACAAGAACTCAAGAACAATCTCAATGTAATATCCGCTTGTTTTCAATGTAATTTTAATGTATTTGAGGTGACCTCCCTTAAGGGGAGATTGTTAGGAATTAGAAATTCCATGTATTAAAGAGTCGGTCACCTCAAGTATATGTATTCGTTAGAAAGCTCAGAGTCAGTTATTTTATGTTAAGTAGTAGTTAGTTTAGTAACACCGTGGAGGACAGACGGGTCTTTACCCACTCAATGCCCGATCCACATGTCACACCCCCATTTACCTGCTTTTGTAAGAATGGAATTCTCGGGGATTGACTGTCATAGCACCATCATTTTCTATATTGAACTAATCTAAAGTACTGCTTTTAAAACACATCGCTTGATATTTAACAAAAGTATTCTGTACAACATCGGTCCCAAAAAGGTTTACAAAGTTCATGGAAACATAAATAAAATACAAGTCCAAACTATGCTTTTTGAAAGATAGTGCCATGTACAATAATGTGTAAGTCGACGCCATCTACTCAAAATGTAGGTTCCTAACCATGTCATGATGATAATGCCTCGCTACTCCTGAAAATACATTGCTAAAAACGGTCAACAATAATGTTGGTGAGAAATCATAGGTTTATGTAAATGTTTTATACGACTACACAAGTATAGATCATGCATGACAACTCGCTAACGAAATGTTTCGTGCATGACAATTATGTCAATGCGAAAAATGTTACACTTGTAACAAGCCCATGACCAAAACTAGATCACTATAGCCGCGCCCCTGAGAGTGTTTGCCGACAACTCAGAATATCAAATGAAATGCATCCGTGATGACAAGTGGGATTCACCAACCGGATGGAGGCGCCACCGATAGATCTATCCACTCATCCTCGCCCAAAGATTAACGGCATGTTCGGTAATGGGACTTCAATTGGCAATGTGGTAACTCACGAATGTAAATGAATTTAATGTACTTGGTATCGAATAAAAATGTTGTGCAATGTATTCTCCCCGTAGGTTTGAAAATAATTAAAGTATGCGACCGGATTAATGAAAACTCACTTGGATAATGGAATAATGGCAAAAGTGAGTACACCGGTATAATGTGATGCTAACCGGACCTATTATTAATGATATGATATGTCATGAGTTGCAATGTAATGTTATGCATGCACTTGGTATGTTATTTATACCATTTCATTTTGAAAAATATTACTGTCGTCGAAAAATACTCTTTGACGCCTTGACCAATCAAAATCACTTTTCAAGTTTTACGCAAAATGTCATCCTACAATGGTTTTATAATGATTTTTAGTGAAATTTCCACTTTTCGTCGCAAAACAATGTCGTAGGAATTTTCATGAAATTAACAAAAATGGCTTTGGAAAACTAGTCGTAGAATGGTGTACGTCGATCGTTAGAGAACGAACTCGACGGTTTTGGAAAGTTTGTATCGATATCTAAAAGTTTCAGTTCAGGAGTTTTCGCCCAAAAGGTCTCGATCATAAAGATATTAAGGGTTAAAGATAGTGATTTTGTTGAATTGTTGTGCAGAAAATGAGTTTCGGCCAAGTTTGAACATCCGTAATTAATTTACTACAACTCCGCTTATACAAACGTTTGTCGTTTGAAAAATATGGCCGATGAACTTGATTTTACTAGAAGACATTTCGCTCCAAAAGTTCCCATCATGGTTAAAACAGCCCCTCAACATGGACGCTAAATACCGTAACACTGTATCGTAAAATAATATAGTTTTTCGTAAAAATAATAGTTACGCAAGTTTGCGAAAAAGTGCATATCTTTGTCAAGCCAAACCGCTTACGCTTAACACGCCCTTAGCTTCTCGACAAAGTAAACTAATATATTTTTGATAAGTCGAAATAATTTGTGAAGCTTAAAAGCTCGCTTTTGACCCAAACAATGTAAACAAGAAGCTGAAATTTCCAAAGTATATTATTTTCGTCGCCAAATTTTAAAAATTCACCACGCTTCGTTATAACTCCGCTTAAACCGCTCAAGCCGCCACGGATTCGCTTTAAAGTATATTTTCTAAATATCAAGGCCAAAAAATACCTACTGTCGGTTTTTCCAGAAAATCAAAATAAGGACAGAACGTAATTTATACTTATCGAAAATAGTTTTTCTCGGACAAAACCTATTCTAATCCTTCAAATCAACTCCAAAGCTAATCTAATCCTACCATACACCTTCTTAGGGTATCATGGGTTCCTAATCACCATCAAGACCAATGAATACCAAGGGAATAATTATAGGATGACCAAATATATATATATATACTCTAAAAATCAAGAAAATGGTATAAATCACATATGTCTTGCATGTTGCTCCAAAATGAAAAGATGTATATGAAATGAAAAGGAAACATGAAAATGAAAGAAACATGCTTACAAGTGAATATGATGAGGTGCTAGTAACAAGGTTAGCCCTAAATACTCTTGGTTTTTATTTCAAAACCTAATAAAGAGTATATATAAACTAGATTAAACACTTGAGAAAAATTTTGAAGATGATCCCTTGAGCTCTTTTGTGTGACCGTTGATGAAGGAGAACAAAAGAAGAGAGAGAAAATTTTAACTATCACTTGGAAATGATTGAAAATGAATGAGTAAAAATTGAGTCAAGTAGGACTTTTAATGAGTAAAATTTATTACAATCAACTAGCCATGCCACATTAATTTAATACCTCCCCTTGGTCGCCGCGGGGAGGGACTAGATATTTTGTAATTTTTTTTTTTTTTTTTTTTCAAATGTGTATATAAATATACTTGTATAATATTTGTGTAATTTTGTAAGAAAAAGGTAAGTAAAGTGTAGAAAATGTACAAGTAAGTTTTAATGTCAAATTAGAATGTAATGAGATGATAAAAAAATGTAAAAATACATTCCTTGTGAAAATTGAGTGATAAAATAATTATCGTAAAATTTTTAAGAAAACACTAACGTAATAATTTAACTTTTACGATTTATTTACCAAATAAATTTGAAACACTAGGAAAACTAAAAATATAGTTTATATAACTAAATCTAAGTTTAAAAATACATCGATCATTTTTTGAAGTACGGATTAAATATTCAAAATAATAACTCACGCGATAAAGATTATTAAATATAAAAATTACGCGTTAAATGTGAAATGAAATGTCATGAATGAACCAATGTGATGCAAATGATGCTAATGAAATGTAGACTAATCTTAGTCCATATGAAATGTACGGGATGTTATGATCATGAATTCGCCGCTAAACCTTTAAGGTTACGCGAATTTGAAACACGTAAACCAAGTTTACGATAATTGTTGAAATTGTGAGGCATAACATGTTTCGAGAAATGACCTGAAAGTACGGGTTGTCACATTCGCCCATCTAAAAAGGAATTCAGTCCCTGAATTCAATTCATGTTGGTCTATCGAATTTGAGTTTGTAATGAATAACGAGAAGAAAAGACATGGAGAAGTGTAGTTACGGTTATCGATGATTGAGAGTGTACAAAACATCGTAGTAAAGAAAGTATCGAATGAGTCTCTCATAAGTAACACTTTGAATTGGAACATGTGAACATTTTGCTTGCACTAAGATTTATAATAACGCCCTAACATAACATGATCCTCCGCATTAGACATAGTTAGCTAGGCTATGTATAATTAAGGAACGATGATGCGACGTTCGGTTTAGTTGTTATAACTCTCAATGTTTACAAAGATTTAAACCGTGTTGTTACAATGATAGTTAAAGTAAAAGGAATTAAAATTCTCGTAAATGATAACAAATCGGAAAGAAAATAAGGTACGATAGATGAGAATATTTGGGTCGAATTGGTTCGTCCAGTGTTTTTTATCGTAACGCCTTTCCAAGACGGGTCCTTGTGCATATTTGTTGCCCACTTGAAATTTAACGGATGACATATCTCCAAATTTCGCATCGTATAACGATGTAGCTTATCTAGCTATAGGTTGTTAATTGTAACTGATTCTTGATTTGTATGACTTCTTTGTTTGTTTCATGAATGAATCATGGACTAATTAATTGGACTTTCCTGATTTTTAATCCTTGAATAAGTGATTGATACCTCAACCTACAGGCCCTCAATTGTAGTCAATATGTTCATGAGCTAACTATTGTTGCAAAGAAACTTGTCGATGGAGAATGATTTACCTAACTATTTTAGAAGGTCATCACGGGTTGAGCATATAATCTAATGTGGGAATTGCTCTCTAGCACTAACCATTGAAATAGGTAGTAGGCGGTAATCATGTCCTAGTAGGTTTCATGAAATCCAAATGACTGTCAGCAGTCTAAGATGAATCGAATAGCTTATAATAGGTACAACTGGAATTAATACCACGTGTCTTGTGTTATACTTCAAAAATGTTAGATCTCAGAGGAAAGGACCTTATTGAAAAGAATAGATTATAGGTAACAGTTGTATTCCTCGCTTAATCCTATCGAATGTCATGACCTGTGTATTACTTGCCTAATGTGCTTGGTCTCTATAACTAAAATGTTTATTGTTTGATTATCGAAGGGTTCCCATACTCCATGTTGTAAAGTCACAAACCTTAAATATTTAAGTGAGGTGGTGTAGTGGTTGGTTTTCCAAGATTTGTTCCGATATTGAGTGTTTCCAAAAATAGTTCATCATCAATATTGTTATCATGTTAGCAAGAAAGTAGATATCAGCTTATACTATGTCGAAGAACGTTTGTTCTGGTTTCACTTGTAGGTGGGGAGTCATTGATTGTCCGATCGGTTCAAACCGGGCATCTCTTGATATGGAAGTGAGGTTACTTGGAATTTCTAGAGAACACAATGCCTTAGGGAAAATTTATATGGATAGCCTGAATTTAACCAAAATTTTCCTTTAAGGGACACTCATTGCAGGGAAAATTCACATATTGTTGAGGCCATGATTAATGAATGTTCTACGCCTCAGTTAGAAGACTTGGTATATCCCTATAGTGTTGCTTCATGGGTATTCGCTTCGTATTAAATCTCGTAACTCAGTCTAGCTAGAACTTTGGAATGATAGAGTTTGGATTCTAATCCAAAATAGTGGTTCGGAAGGCCTCGTGATGTCTTAAGGTTTTTGTTGAGTTTTGAATCATCCTACCATCTAGTTCTAGTCCTTGTTGGTAATTCCAAAAATCCTTTCATTGCTTTGTATCGAGGAATCCTCCCACAGATGGTATAGGAAGTCTTTCCTAAAAGGTCACCGTCAATCCTAACTTATCATTGAGGAAATAAATGGCGTAAGCATCTATAGAGTGTTAACAGAAAGAAATGTTTATGCACGATATATCTGATTATAAAACTTTGCAATAGAGTTTAAATGTTTTGATAAATAAGCATGTATCTCGCCCCAAATAGTTTATAGGATTTTAAACAAGTAAAAGCGGGGTATGAACTCACCTGGTGTGATTGATATGTTAACAAAATGAAGTGCACGACAGTGAGGCTCGGAACTATCCGCACCTAAAATGAATGTTATGACTTTGTTATGATATGTTGTCGTGGAATGTATGATTTGAAAACGTACACCCAATATGCTACTTGGAAAACTAGTTAAATAAAATATTGTTACTTGGATGTGTGACGGTTCTTGTCAAAATAATCACTTTTGAGCAAATGGTGAAAATGTAGTTGAAACTAAGTAACGGTTTTAAGGATTGACAAATCGGTTTACATCGGACTTGACGTAATATATACAGGGAAAACTAGTCGTTTTAAGGTCCGTTTCCCCGAAACGTCCGTTTAGGCCCTCAAAACCTTGATAAAAAAATCTGACAGCATACTAATGCTGGGAATAGTGTTTTCAGCACGTTTTTGACTCAAAGTTCGGTTAACCTTTATTCACTCGTTTTAAGTCCGTTTTTCAAGTTCTTTATATCCATTCGAAGGTAATCAAGAGTACTAATATATTTTTAAACTTCGGAGACTTCACAGAAATTTTTAGGCTATTGTTTGGTCAGTTAAAACTCGGACTGTATAAACATTTTCCGAAAAATGGTAGTTTTTAAATCGTAACTTGGAAACCACGTATCTTTTTCGTTCAAAAGGCCACGTTCATAACTAAAAATCTATTTTCTAAATCTTTAATAAACTTATAAAAATGACTAACTTTTCGAAAAAATTTATAAATTTCGACAGCGCTTCCGCGCTTATTTTAAACTTTACCATTTTTATCTACTTGTTTAACCACAACTAGACTTTGATGATCCATTTTTCAAACTTCTCATTTTTATAAACTTCTAACTAAGTACATTTGTTATAAAAATTAATAGGACACATATGGGTGATAACATTTGATAAACATGGATAAAAACTATAACAAATCAAATATGACCATGAGGACTTCAAGAAAATGTATGAAAAATATATATGAAAAGGTAAAGATGAAGTTTCATGCTTAAAAAAAAAACAATTTATCGTTTGTCCAATAATAGAAGATTTCGTAGTTCAATTAATATCAAGATGGTTTAGAGGTTGGTAATATAATAGTCAGTAAAGTAAAGGCGAATAGTCCGTGAGGTAAGCGCATTACAAGTATTATGATTTTAAATCAAACAGTGGCTAAAATAGCTCACCAAAAGGGTAAAATAGTTTATAAGACCGTAATATACTTATGGAAAAATTTGTAATATAGTTTATAACTTGCTGTTGCAATTGTTTGTTGTGTTATAAATTAATAGCAAATTAATCGGTTTATCATACTATGAGAAAATAGTTTGCAAAGTATCAGTAAGGTCATTGTTTATAAAGTATTATTAAAATCGTAAATTTTAGGTTTAATGGTACAGGAGTAAGATGAAATGGTCGGTAAATTAGTTGAAAGCAGTTTGCTGATAAAAAATGAAGTTTATTATCTCATAAAAGTGAATGTAGGACAAATGGTTGGTATTCAAAGTTTTGTTTTGTAAGATAATAGCTCGATGATTTTTCGGAGTAACATGAAAATCGTTTCGCATGAGGATATTAAATAGTTGATAAAATGACTGAAACCAATTGATAAGTTGGTAATAAAACAACTTGTGTTAAAACTTTATGAAACAACGTTTCTAAGATAGTGATAAAATAGTTCGAAATGAAATCAAGTGAAATAATTTCATGGAATAGTAGCAGGATAATTGGAATAAATTTGTTGGATGGTTTGTAGGATACATAGGAGAACCTTATCGAGCAGTAATAATCTACTAATTGGTCGAGAATAAAGTTGGCCTAACCCCTAGTAAGATAGTGATGTATTGTCGTGAAATGATGGAAAATTTGGCAATTGGAGTAAGGAATGAAATAAACAAGGTGGTGATTATCGTAGAGATAATAAATGATAAAGATTACATTAGCTAGAAAGGTACTTATTATCTGTTCCTGTTGGTAGTCTAATCATGTCTCAAGTGTAGGAATAGTAGACTCCGGTCTAGCAATAATAGCCCTAGAACTCTCAAATTCTCAAAACCTATGAGATGATGTAGTGTTTGTAGTCTTAGTGGTAGATGGTAATGGTGTGTCAAAACATGCACGCTTCCCAAGCTGCAAGTCGGGTGTATGAGTATCGTGTATGAGATGTGATGGTACGGATGGTGCTCGAAATGATAATGATGATGAAAATAATGACAATGGTGATAATGGAATCCTTGGGGAAAGTTAAGAAAATAGGTTCATTAGGACAAAGCCTATAAATTCTACCCAATAGTATGATCTGTCCCAAACTGAGTATAAAATTGTACCGATCTTACGTGAATCGATAGTGATCGTGGATGGTGTAGGG
>OU343224.1:43777465-43815579 GCA_910596185.1 Chrysanthemum makinoi | reverse complement strand
TATGAAAATGAAAAGGAAACATGAAAATGAAAGAAACATGCTTACAAGTGAATATGATGAGGTGCTAGTAACAAGGATAATCCTAAATACTCTTGGTTTTTATTTCAAAACCTAATAAAGAGTATAAACTAGATTGTAAAACACTTGAGAAAATTTTTGAAGATGATCCCTTGTGAGCTCTTTGTGTGACCGGTTGATGAAGGAGACCCAAAAGAAGAGAGAAAATTTTAACTATCACTTGGAAATGATTGAAAATGAATGAGTAAAAATTGAGTCAAGTAGGACTTTTAAAGAGTAAAATTTATTACAATCAACTAGCCATGCCACATTAATTGAATACCCTCCCCCTTGGTCGGCCAAGGGGGGAGGGACTAGATATTTTGTATTTTTTTTTTTTTTTTTTTCAAATGTGTATATAAATATACTTGTATAATATTTGTGTAATTTTGTAAGAAAAGGTAAGTAAAGTGTAGAAAATGTACAAGTAAGTTTTTAATAAGTCAAATTAGAATGTAATGAGATGATAAAAAATTGTAAAAATACATTCCTTGTGAAAATTGAGTGATAAAATAATTATCGTAAAATTTTTAAGAAACACGACGTAATAATTTAACTTTTACGATTTATTTACCAAATAAATTTGAAACACTAGGAAAACTAAAAATATAGTTTATATAACTAAATGTAAGTTTAAAAATACATCGGGATCATTTTTGAAAGTAATGGATTAAATATTCAAAATAATAACTCACGCGATAAAGTTTATTTAATATAAAAATTACGCGTTAAATGTGAAATGAAATGTCATGAATGAACCAATGTGATGCAAATGATGCTAATGAAATGTAGACTAATCTTAGTCCATATGAAATGTACGTGATGTTATGATCATGAATTCGCCGCTAAACCTTTAAGGTTACGCGAATTTGAAACACGTAAACCAAGTTTACGATAATTGTTGAAATTGTGAGGCATAACATGTTTCGAGAAATGACCTGAAAGTACGGGTTGTCACATTCGCCCATCCAAAAAGGAATTCAGTCCCTGAATTCAGTTCATGTTGGTCTATCGAATTTGAGTTTGTAATGAATAACGAGAAGAAAAGACATGGAGAAGTGTCGTTACGGTTATCGATGATTGAGAGTGTACAAAACATCGTAGTAAAGAAAGTATCGAATGAGTCTCTCATAAGTAACACTTTGAATTGGAACATGTGAACATTTTGCTTGCACTAAGATTTATAAATAACCGCTCCCAACATAACATGATCCCTCCAGAATTAGACATAGTTAGCTAGGCTATGTATAATTAAGGAACGATGATGTGACGTTCGGTTTAGTTGTTATAACTCTCAATGTTTACAAAGATTTAAACCGTGTTGTTACAATGATAGTTAAAGTAAAAGGAATTAAAATTCTCGTAAATGATAACAAATCGGAAAGAAAATAAGGTACGATAGATGAGAATATTTGGGTCGAATTGGTTCGTCCAGTAATTTTTTTTTTTTTTTTTTTTTTTTTTTTTTTTTTTTTATCGTACCACGCCTTTCCAAGACGGGTCCTTGTGCATAATTTGTTGCCCACTTGAAATTCTAATGGTTTGCGGCTAATGGGACATATCTCCAAATTTCGCATCGTATAACGATGTAGCTTATCTAGCTATATGTTGTTAATTGTAACTGATTCTTGATTTGTATGACTTCTTTGTTTGTTTCATGAATGAATCATGGACTAATGAATTGGACTTTCCTGATTTTTAATCCTTGAATAAGTGATTGATACCTCAACCTTACAGTGCCTCGAATGGTGTAGTCAATACGTTCATGAGTTAACTATTGTTGCAAAGAAACTTGTCGATGGAGAATGATTTACCTAATCATTTCTAGAAGGTCATACTGGCTTGAGCATATAATCTAATGTGGGAATTGCTCTCTAGCACTAACCATTGAGCTGAGGGTAGTAGGCGGTAATCATGTCCTAGTAGGTTTCATGGAAATCCTGAAATGACTGTCAGCAGTCTAAGATGAATCGAATAGCTTATAATAGGTACAACTGGAATTAATACCACGTGTCTTGTGTTATACTTCAAAAATGTTAGATCTGTAGGAAAGGACCTTATTGAAAAGAATAGATTATAGGTAACAGTTGTGATTCCTCGCGTTTCTAATCCTATCGAATGTCATGACCTGTGTATTACTTGCCTAATGTGCTTGGTCTCTATAACTAAAATGTTTATTGTTTGATTATCGAAGGGTTCCCATACTCCATGTTGTAAAGTCACAAACCTTAAATATTTAAGTGAGGTGGTGTAGTGGTTGGTTTTCCAAGATTTGTTCCGATATTGAGTGCTTCCAAAAATAGTTCATCACTAATATTGTTATCATGTTAGCAAGAAAGTAGATATCAGCTTATACTATGTCGAAGAATGTTTGTTCTGGTTTCACTTGTAGGTGGGGAGTCATTGATTGTCCGACGTGTTCAAACCTGGGGCATCTCTTGATATGGAAGTGAGGTTACTTGGAATTTCTAGAGAACACAATGCCTTAGGGGAAGTTTATATCGATAACCTTAATTTAACCAAAATTTTCCTTTAAGGGACACTCATTGCAGGGAAATTCACATATTGTTGAGGCCATGATTAACAGAATGTTCTACAGCCTCAGTTAGAAGACTTGGTATATCCCTATAGTGTTGCTTCATGGGTATTCGCTTCGTATTAAATCTCGTAACTCAGTCTAGCTAGAACTTTTGGAATGATAGAGTTTGGATTCTAATCCAAAATAGTGGTTCGGAAGGCCTCGTGATGTCTTAAGGTTTTTGTTGAGTTTTGAATCATCCTACCATCTAGTTCTAGTCCTTGTTGGTAATTCCAAAAATCCTTTCATTGTTTTCTTGTATCGAGGAATCCTCCTTACAGATGGTATAGGAAGTCTTTCCTAAAAAGGTCACTCGTCGAATCCTAACTTATCAGTTGAGTGAAAAATAAATGGCGTAAGCATCTATAGAGTGTTAACAGAAAGAAATGTTTATGCACGATATATCTGATTATAAAACTTTGCAATAGAGTTTAAATGTTTTGATAAATAAGCATGTATCTCGCCCCAAATAGTTTATAGGATTTTAAACAAGTAAAAGCGGGGTATGAACTCACCTGGTGTGATTGATATGTTAACAAAATGAAGTGCACGAAAGTGAGGCTCGGAACTATCCGCGACCTAAAATGAATGTTATGACTTTTGTTATGATATGTTGTCGTGAATGTATGATTTGAAAACGTATCACCCAATATGCTACTTGAAAACTAGTTAAATAAAATATTGTTACTTGGATGTGTGACGGTTCCTTGTCAAAAATAATCACTTTTGAGCAAATGGTGAAAATGTAGTTGAAACTAAGTAACGGTTTTAAGGATTGACAAATCGGTTTACATCGGACTTGACGTAATATATACATAGGAAAACTAGCTCGTTTTTAAGGTCCGTTTCCCCCGAAACGTCCGTTTAGGCCCTCAAAACCTTGATAAAAAAAATCCTGACAGCATACTAATGCTGGGAATAGTGTTTTCAGCACGTTTTTGACTCAAAGTTCGGTTAACCTTTATTCACTCGTTTTAAGTCCGTTTTTCAAGTTCTTTATATCCATTCGAAGGTAATCAAGAGTACTAATATATTTTTAAACTTCGGAGACTTCACAGAAATTTTTAGGCTATTGTTTGGTCAGTTAAAACTCGGACTGTATAAACATTTTCCGAAAAATGGTAGTTTTTAAATCGTAACTTGGAAACCACGTATCTTTTTCGTTCAAAAGGCCACGTTCATAACTAAAAATCTATTTTCTAAATCTTTAATAAACTTATAAAAATGACTAACTTTTCGGAAAAATTATAAATTTCGACAGCGCTTCCGCGCTTATTTTAAACTTTACCATTTTTATCTACTTGTTTAACCACAACTAGACTTTGATGATCCATTTTTCAAACTTCTCATTTTTATAAACTTCTAACTAGTACGTACTTGTTATAAAAAAATTAATAGGACACATATGGGTGATAACATTTGATAAACATGGATAAAAACTATAACAAATCAAATATGACCATGAGGACTTCAAGAAAATGTATGAAAAATATATATGAAAAGGTAAAGATGAAGTTTCATGCTTACAAAAAAAAAAAAACAATTTATCGTTTGTCCAATAATAGAAGATTTCGTAGTTCAATTAATATCAAGATGGTTTAGAGGTTGGTAATATAATAGTCAGTAAAGTAAAGGCGAATAGTCTGTGAGGTAAGCGTACCAAGTATTATGATTTTAAATCAAACAGTGGCTAAAATAGCTCACCAAAAGGGTAAAATAGTTTATAAGACCGTAATATTACTTGCAGGAAAAATTTGTAATATAGTTTATAACTTGCTGTTGCAATTGTTTGTTGTGTTATAAATTAATAGCAAATTAATCGGTTTATCATACTATGAGAAAATAGTTTGCAAAGTATCAGTAAGGTCATTGTTTATAAAGTATTATTAAAATCGTAAATTTTAGGTTTAATGGTACAGGAGTAAGATGAAATGGTCGGTAGAATAGTTGAAAGCAGTTTGCGTTGATAAAAATGAAGTTTATTATCTCATAAAAGTGAATGTAGGACAAATGGTTGGTATTCAACGTTTTGTTTTGTAAGATAATAGCTCGATGATTTTTCAGAGTAACATGAAAATCGTTTCGCATGAGGATATTAAATAGTTGATAAAATGACTGAAACCAATTGATAAGTTGGTAATAAAACAACTTGTGTTAAAACTTTATGAAACAACGTTTCTAAGATAGTGATAAAATAGTTCGAAATGAAATCAAGTGAAATAATTTCATGAAATAGTAGCAGGATAATTTGGAATAAAATTTGTTGGATGGTTTGTAGGATACATAGGAGAACCTTATCGAGCAGTAATAATCTACTAATTGGTCGAGAATAAAGTTGGCCTAACCCCTAGTAAGATAGTGATGTATTGTCGTGAAATGATGGAAAATTTGGCAATTGGAGTAAGGAATGAAATAAACAAGGTGGTGATTATCGTAGAGATAATAAATGATAAAGATTACATTAGCTAGAAAGGTACTTATTATCTGTTCCTGTTGGTAGTCTAATCATGTCTCAAGTGTAGGAATAGTAGACGGTCTAGCAACAATAGCCCTAGAACTCTCACAGTCCTCAAACCTATGAGATGGTGTAGTGTTTGTAGTCTTAGTGGTAGATGGTAATGGTGTGTCAAAACATGCACGCTTCCCAAGCTGCAAGTCGGGTGTATGAGTATCGTGTATGAGATGTGATGGTACGGATGGTGCTCGAAATGATAATGATGATGAAAATAATGACAATGATAATAGTGGAATCCTTGTGGTGAGTTAAGAAAATAGGTTCATTAGGACTAAGCCTATAAGTTCTACCCAATGCTATGATCTGTTCCAACTGAGTGATAAAAATTGTACTGATCTTACAGTGAATCGATAGTGATCGTGATGGTGTAGGTGTAACTTCGTCCTCCTAAAAGGTTTATCTCGGTATTCACGTTATCGGTGATGAGTCAATTGATGTGAAAATTGTGATAGGGAATGACAAGGAATTCTCCACATTAGAGTATGAGGAAAAGATAATGGGATGGGTACTTAAGGGCATCCATGTGACAATCATTTTGAAATGAAAGTAAATAGCTCGAAAAATGTACGTATAAATCGCATGCAAAGTGAACATGCACTTATGATGAAATGATGAGATGCTATGATGATGTAGTTATAGTCTAGGGTCAATGATGCAACCTAGTTCTCTATAACTGTAGCTCTGGTACCAATCTGTCACACCCCCAATTTACCTGTTTTTGCAGCGGAATGGAATTCCTGGGGATTGACTGTCATAGCACCACATCACAGTTATATTGAACGACCTAAAGTGTCGTTTTAAAAACACATCGTTTGATATTTAACAAAAGCATTCAGAGTACAACATCGGTCCCAAAAGGTTTACAAAGTTTGCGGAAACATAAATAAAATACAAGTCCAAACGATGTTTTTGAAAGATAGTGCCATAATGTACAATAATGTAAGTCGACGCCACGACTCAAAATGTAGGTTCCTAACCATGTCATGATGATAATGCCTCAGTTACCTGAAAATACATTGCTAAAACGGTCAACAATAATGTTGGTGAGAAATCATAGGTTTATGTAAATGTTTTATACGACTACACAAGTATAGATCATGCATGACAATCCTGTCACGTAAAATGTTTCAGGCATGACAATTATGTCACGTAAAAATGTTACAATTGCAATAAGCCCATGACCCCGAAACTAGACTGTTCATAATGTATGCCCCTGCAGAGTGTTTGCCAGACAACTCCGTAATGTTATCAAATGAAATGCATCCGTATGACAAGTTGGGATTCACCAACTCGGATGGAGGCGTCACCCTCGATAGATCTATCCACTCATCCTCGCTCCAAAGATTAACGGTTCATGTTCAGGTAATGGGGACTTTCAATTGGCAATGTGGTAACTTACGCAATGTAAATGAATTTAATGTACTTGGTATCGTAATAAAAATGTTGTGCAATGTATTCTCCCCCGTAGGTTTGAAAATAATTAAAAGTATGCGACGGGGCTATGAAAACTCACTTGGATAACTGGAATAATGGCAAAAGTGAGTACACCGAGGTATAATGTGATGCGTTAACCGGGACCTATTACGAATGATATGATATGTCATGAGTTGCAATGTAATGTTATGCATGCACTTCATATGTTATTTATACCATTTGTGGTTTTTGAAAAATATTACTCGTCGTCGAAAAATACTCTTTTGACGTCTTGACCAATCAAAAATCACTTTTCAAGTTTTTACGTCAAAATGTCATCCTACAATGGTTTTATAATGATTTTTAGTGAAATTTCCACTTTTCGTCGCAAAACAATGTCGTAGGAATTTTCATGAAATTAACAAAAATGGCTTTGGAAAACTAGTCGTAAAATGGTGTACGTCGATCGTTAGAGAACGAACTCGACGGTTTTGGAAAGTTTGTATCGATATCTAAAAGTTTCAGTTCAGGAGTTTCCGTCCAAAAGGTCTCGATCATAAAGATATTAAGGGTTAAAGATAGTGATTTTGTTGAATTGTTGTGCAGAAAATGAGTTTCGGCCAAGTTTGAACATCCGTAATTAATTTAATACAACTCCGCTATACAAACGGCTTGTCGTTTTGAAAAATATGGCCGATGAACTTGATTTTACTAGAAGACATTTCGTTCCAAAAAGTTCCAGATCATGGTTAAAAACAGCCCTCAACATGGACGTTACAGCTACCGTAACACTTGTATCGTAAAAATAATATAGTTTTTCAGAAAATAATAGTTACGGCAAGTTTATGAAAACGTGCATATATTTGTCGTTTCAAATCCGTTTTCTACGTATAATACGTCCTTAGCTTCGTATCAAAGTAAACTAATATATTTTTGATAAGTCGAAATAGTTTGTGAAGCTTAAAGCTCGTTTTTGACCCAAACAAAGTAAAAACAGCAAGCTGAAATTTCAGAAAAGTATATTTTTCGTCGTCAAGCTTTAAAAATTCACCACGGCTTCGTTATAACTCCGTTTAAATCCGTTCAAGCGGCCACGGATTCGTTTTAAAGTATATTTTCTAAATATCAAGGCCAAAAATTCGTACCTACTGTCGGTTTTTCCAGAAAATCAAAATAAGGACAGAACGTAATTTATACTTATCGAAAATAGTTTTTCTCGGACAAAACCTATTCTAATCCCTTCAAATCAACTCCAAAGCTAATCTAATCCTACCATACACCTTCTTAGGGTGTCATGGGTTCCTAATCACCATCAAGACCAATGAATACCAAGGGGATAATTATAGGATGACCAAATATATATATATATATACTCTAAAATCAAGAAAAATGGTATAAATCACATATGTCTTGCATGTTGCTCCAAAAATGAAAAGATGTATATGAAAATGAAAAGGAAACATGAAAATGAAAGAAACATGCTTACAAGTGAATATGATGAGGTGCTAGTAACAAGGTTAAGCCTAAATACTCTTGGTTTTTATTTCAAAACCTAATAAAGAGTATAAACTAGATTGTAAAACACTTGAGAAAATTTTTGAAGATGATCCCTTGTGAGCTCTTTGTGTGACCGGTTGATGAAGGAGACCCAAAAGAAGAGAGAAAATTTTAACTATCACTTGGAAATGATTGAAAATGAATGAGTAAAAATTGAGTCAAGTAGGACTTTTAATGAGTAAAATTTATTACAATCAACTAGCCATGCCACATTAATTGAATACCCTCCCCCTTGGTCGGCCAAGGGGGGAGGGACTAGATATTTTGTATTTTTTTTTTTTTTTTTTCAAATGTGTATATAAATATACTTGTATAATATTTGTGTAATTTTGTAAGAAAAGGTAAGTAAAGTGTAGAAAATGTACAAGTAAGTTTTTAATAAGTCAAATTAGAATGTAATGAGATGATAAAAAAATTGTAAAAATACATTCCTTGTGAAAATTGAGTGATAAAATAATTATTGTAAAATTTTTAAGAAACACGACGTAATAATTTAACTTTTACGATTTATTTACCAAATAAATTTGAAACACTAGGAAAACTAAAAATATAGTTTATATAACTAAATGTAAGTTTAAAAATACATCGGGATCATTTTTGAAAGTAATGGATTAAATATTCAAAATAATAACTCACGCGATAAAGATTATTAAATATAAAAATTACGCGTTAAATGTGAAATGAAATGTCATGAATGAACCAATGTGATGCAAATGATGCTAATGAAATGTAGACTAATCTTAGTCCATATGAAATGTACGTGATGTTATGATCATGAATTCGCCGCTAAACCTTTAAGGTTACGCGAATTTGAAACACGTAAACCAAGTTTACGATAATTGTTGAAATTGTGAGGCATAACATGTTTCGAGAAATGACCTGAAAGTACGGGTTGTCACACCACAGCCCGTTGTGTGGCATTTTATTGTAAGACTATAAATACTCTCTACCTTCCAAGGTAGAGAGTTGGAGCTCATAATAAGATTTTTCTTTCTCTCACTAAGTTCCCTAAACCTCTAACTTTCTCTCTCTAAAACCATCTTGTACGCCACTTATGATTATGGTTTAGTGTGTTTGTGAAATCCAATATGTGATAGAAGTCACCCTTAAGTGTAGTAAACAAAATCCACTAAGTCATTCATAAACTAACTTTGAGGTTATCTTTGGGTTTAGTAAACGAAATCCACTAAGTCATTCATAAACTATCAAAGATTTATCAAGTATTAAACACAGCAATAGCCTAGTCGCACTCGTAAGCCAATTACAATTAAGATAAGAGACAACCTAACAATAATTAACAACTAGGTTTCATAGATCTAAGCAAACACACAAGAAATTTAGCCGGACATGTTAAACAAGAAAGCATACACACAATCAATCAAACATGAAGTAGATATAATGATAAATTGAAGATATGGATTAAGATATAATCAACAAACCATTGCAAGATGTTTTTGTAGTGATTTAAACCTTCAAAGTTGCTGGAAAAACACCTATCTAAGCCCTGGAATCAGAGTTAGGGTTTTGAGCCTACAAAAAGTGAAGTTATAATGTTCTATTTATAGGCAGATTTTCTGTCGGCAAAGGGTGACGGCGTCACATATATAGATTGATGGCATCACGAAGACTTTTTCACCAAACTATAGCTTTTCTCGTTCCGGTCGCGTGGGCTTTTGAATCACCTAAATCCGAGTTCGTATGCAAAAGTTATGGCCAAAACAGTATCAGCTACTTCGCGTGCATGTTGTGATAGTCTTGATCAGCTTGTGACGGTGTCACCTTATGGTTGTGACGTCGTCGGCTTCATCTTCTGACGCCGTCGGGATCTGAATCTAGGCCGTCTGAGTTGTGACGCCCTACTCTTTAAAACCTGATGCCGTCAAGTGCAAAATAGCAATTTGGCTTTTGAGTCGTCTCAAAACGTGTTGCGACGATGTCACCATTTGCCTGTGACGCTGTCACCTTCTGTTCCAACAGCTTGAGTGTCTTGATTCTTTACTTTGGCCATTTTCTTCATATATTGTCATTCCAGCAATTTGCCTTCAAGAGACCTAAAAAGTGAAAAGGAACAAAATTAAGTATTAGCGGATATAAAAGTGGTCGATTAAGGGCTTAAATGACCCCTCAAAAGTGTACCTTTTAAATCCTTATCAAATATCTCTACACTTGGTATTTGCTTGTCCTCAAGCAAATGTGCTTTTAGCCAATTAATTTATAAGTTAGGAGTCATGAAGCATTAGTTTAGAACAATTCACAATACGTATAAGCCCCGCAAAAGTCATAACAAGCACTAAAATTACATACTAGCACCTCACAAGTGGTGTTTGGATACTCTCATCTCTCGGGTGTATATGAAATATATCAAGTTGGAAATGGAAAATAAACACTCATTAACCGGTCCTAGTACATAGATTACCATAGGCTTGAGACTAGATCAAACCTCCATTGCTTTGGCGTAAGCACCTAGGAAAAACTATCCAAGAGGTCTTTTAAAGGGTTGTAACGTTAGGCTTATGGTAGGGAAATAAAGGGTTTGGTGGGATAGACGATTTAGTGGTGGCAAGTAAAAAATCTTTATGTTACAAGCATGAGAAGAATGACGTTGCTAAGCCAAGACTCGACACTCTAAACTCTAGATAAATTGAAACAAACAAACATGAATTTAAAGATAGATGTAGGATGGTAGCCCGTATGTTTTTTTCATTTTTTTTACACTATATTTTTTTCCTTTTTTTTAATACACTTTTACTCTACCATCCTCTACGATAACATCAAAATAATAGGGATTTATAGGCACATCCCTACACTTGAGTTTTTATGTCTCTAACACTATTTTGACCCGAATTGAAAAAATCATAACACTTGGAGTACATTATTACGTAAATAAAGGTAATTTGAATTTAACGTTCCTTCCCGTCATTTCAAAAAATTTAACTTTTCCTATGAGTCCCAATCGTCCCAAAACTGTGTACAAAGAATATGACTCGACTTAGCAACTTATGCAAGCAACTAGATAATTGAACTAAGGGTTAAGTATGATAACAATAATGCACTAAAAGTGAGTGCATACAAGGTAGGCTAAGGTGATTTGGGTGTACATTTGGGGGTGGATTGTAAACAATGCTCTTCATTGATATTCCGGAAAACCGAAACATCACGAGAACCACGAAAAGGATAGGCTCTGAGGGGTTAACTAGGGGTATCGTGTACTAAAGATGAGTACAACGCAAGGGTGTGGGGGAATTACTCAACCGATGTGGAAGAAGTAATTATAATACGAGTATCAAACAAGGGTTATCCTAATGCCTCTTATCATTTAGTTATTCCTAACTACACAAGTGTAGTCTCACTAGTGATCTCGGAATGCATCACAAAACAAGTTCTAGAATCTATTATACTACCGGTACATACTCGAAGCATTAAAGTGGAATGCTTTAATTCCTACAAATCTAAGGGTGATCCTCACATTTTGGGTGGAATTTAATTGGTAAAGGGTTTTGTGCTAGTCATATAACTTCATATCCATGAGACGCTTTATTAAGACTAATGGCCCACTCCTACATGTCATGAAAATTTTTAAATTTGGTGCCAAAATTACCCGATCCGATCCGACTCAATGGGTTTACCGCTACACAAAAAATCTTCTTATTGCTCGATGCCCCCCGTGATCGCCTAACCTGGCTCCGCCACTATGCACATTATCAATCTTTTTTCATATTTGCTTGGTTATTATATAGTACTAGCTAAAAGACCCGTGAAATTCACGGGCATTTTAAAGTAACGTTGAAAAGAATATTGAATGTCATTGCGTATTATAAAGTTAGAGGTTAGAAAAAAACACATTCAGATAAACAAAGTAAAATAAAAAGTTGGTAACAATGAGACATGCATTATATAAAACACAATAGTCAAATAACCCAAAAAAGAACATAAATACATTGAATCCTTTTTTCTACTAACGCAAGATACGATGACACGTAGATGTGATCACAAAATGCATAGCACTTCTTTGTAAACCACGTTCGTTATGCTATTCACGAGGTTTTCTGTCGTCATCACAAATAACCATTTCCTATCGTTTTTTGCTCCTAACGCTAGAGACGACTACATAAGCTGTTCATATGTAAAAACAGGCTATTAAAAATACAAACCCACTTGCCCGCGAGATTGTCTATAACTTTTGTTGATTGTAATCGCGAAAGAGACAGGCATGGGGAAATGTTTTCTTACAATCTTTAACGGAAATCATTTATCATAAGTTGAGTTTTTCATCCTTGTGATATTCATTCATTTACCAAAATGGCTTATGGTCATTATAGTGGCCTCAAAGCAAGTTTTCATCAACCTAGCTACACGAAGTCTTGTTCCCTTGCACACACTGTTGGATTGATCGATGTTGCGTAGCACTCACTTTTAATGTAAGTTTGTGATTGGGCACCCGGGATAATTTTAGACCATTATTAAACTTTGTAAATAATATGTCTTTCTTTACTTGTACGGTTTTCCAATTTGCAAACACTGAAACACTGTCACAAGTTAGGTACGTGACTTCTTTGCCTAGAATAATCGAAAAAATATGGTTGTTTACAATGTCTACAACCTCATTTGTAGGAGCAAGTATGGCTTTTTCTGTGAAATATTTGTGGTCATCAAGGTTATCCAGCATATTTAGGTAAATAAAGTTTATGATTGAGGCTTTTGGGTTAGTTAAATCCATAATGAGAATCACGTATGTCAATCCTAATTGGAACCATCATTTGCATCTCCGAGCTTACCAACTCCTGCTTTAGAATCCATTCAGCGAAGTCCAAAAATTTATTGATATCTTCTGGATGAGAACCCACAATCAACTGAATAATTGCGGTTAACCGCAACACATTACAGTGGTCCCATGATGGTGTTAAGAAAACTCTTATGTTATAATATTAAAATGCTATGTAGCTGCAAATACACCATTTGCAACTTGACTGGTTTATAATCTAACTCATAGGATATCAACCGGGTACCAAAATATGATATAAACCTATCATTTGGATATGTCATGTCCCCAAATTTCCACAAAGAGCTCATTTTTGTTTCTTTTTTCTTTTAATACGTCGAACATAAATTTTTTTTTAAGATTAATGTTACCGTATTATGGAGTAATCTACTTATGATAAAGGTTGTATGCAATTCAAATTTGGTGAAGTTCATGAAAATTAACCAAGTTTTAATATCGTTCTATTAAAGTCATTCAAACTTTGTTTTTGTTACAATGCCCACTCAAATTGATTAGGGGTAGGATAAAAACTGTGTTTTATTAGATAGTATAGATACCTCCATAAATTTTATGCACACCTGACAATCTATAGATCTAAACTAGTTTAGATAGGTTTATAAGAAAACGTGAAAAAATTTACATTAATTTTAGTTTAAAAAAACTCTTAACAGATCATAAGTCTACTTGAGTCATTTTTAAAATTGTTGCAGATTTGTTATATTAACATACATACAATTTATCACTTATTCGTATAAAACCCATCTAGACCCGTTTGGGTCTAAATTATCGGGTTTAATTTTATGTAATATTTGATGTTACGGCCGGTGTAAACTTATGCTAGGAAGTGTTTTACTCAAAACACTAAATTTTATACTTTTGTGTATGCGTTTAGTTTTAATGAAAATCAATACTAGTGTGGTGATTGAAATATATCTTTTCACCTAAACACTAAATTATCAATATATACCATCATCAGCCACAAATTACTATTCATAAAGAAAATATTAAAAAACTGATGCTAATACTTGATATATTAAAAAGTGGTTGATGTTTTAACCAAGGTTGTAAAAATCACTAGACGTTAGTAAAGGGGTTAGGTAGGGTCTAGCGATTAATCGGTTAGGCGGAGATTAATCAGAGATTAATCAAATTGAAATTTTTATGTACAAAATTATAATTTTAGATATTATATTATATTATATCTATGAGATAAGCATAGTGCATCAATGTTCAAATATTTCAAGTGTTCAAATATAAACATAATACATAATTCTTCAAAGTTTAAAGTCAAATATAGATATTACTCGATTTGTTGACTATTTTTAAGCGATCTTTGACCGATTTTGTCCGATTAATCGATTTGTTGACCGATTTGTAAGCGATTTTGTCCAATTTTTAAGCGATTTTGTTGACCGATTATTTAACTTTTGTCCGATTAGACCGATTTTGTCTGATTAATTGGTTTTTGACCGATTTTTAAACGAACTTTGACCAAATCGATTAAATAGGCCGATTATGGTAAATCCTGACGCTTAGTGACCGATCAGCGATTATGCGAAGATTAATCGACCGCCTGAGCTGATTTTTACAACAGAGGTTTTAACATTATTTCACTCGCTAATGTATTAAGGAATTGATATTAACACCATATAAATTGATTAGCACACCACAATTACACATATACAATGTTATAACATATGCATTATGGGACAAGGTATACAAACCCCCTATTTTAACAAAGGGTACCCCCTCCATTTGCGTGTTTTTTTTTTTTTTTTTTTTTTAAACTATAAACATGAAAGTACGGAACATAAAATATAAAGCTTAATAAGTCAAACGCATAAAACTGTTAGAAATACGGAACAGAAACTGACAAAAAAATGTGTTGGACTGGAATTAAATAGGGGACAAAAAGTATTTTTGACCAAAACCCCACCTTATGCCACCTCATATGAAAAGTTTTTATAGTATAACCCATGTATTAGATGCGTCATATTGTGATGTTGACATCAATTTTTGTGATGTCAATATCACTTCCCAATGCATTATTGGTTAAAGAATGATAATTTGCAATGATAATGTGTTCGAGTCTTGATCCACCCACCCATCTTAGAGCAGTGAGTGTGGTGAAGAACCCATACTTCTTCATCAGCGTCATTTCAACGTCACATCAGCATAACAAACCTCCACAACTAACCACAACAAACCTCCCCTTATAACAAACCTCAACCTCTTCATTTGGGACCCACCACTAAATAAAACATTACATATTAAAAAAAAAATAAAAAAAAATATACCCTTGTCGTCACGACGAAGAGGGTTGTGATGAACAGGGACGAAGAGGGAGGGTGGTGTGGTGAAGAGTTATGACAAGGTGCCACCTCACCTAGACGGTGAGCCACAACAAGGCCACACCCACTGCTCTGATAGTTTTAGCTTTTATTTTCTTACTTTTTTATTTTTTATTTTTTTCTTTTTTTCTTTTTCTTATGTGATAATATAAATAAATAAGTTCACAAGTAAATTTTCATATGTAAATTTAGATGTATCTATGTTTAGGAAAATATATATATATATATATATATATATATATATATATATATATATATATATATATATATATATATATATATATATATATATGGAACGGATCGGGTGGGGAGTAAGCTTTTAAGTAGGGATGGTGCGGTAATATCACAGTAACTTTAAGAAAAAATCAAGAAAATCTGAAAAAATTAAAAAAAATAAAGAGGATGATAAAGTATTAAGAATCGTTGAAAAAAATTTCAAAAAAAAAATCGTTTTCATGATTAAAAGGTATTGTGATATTAAGGTCTGATTTTGACTTTTTTACAAAAGTCAAGATCTGATCTTGACTGATCTTGACAAGTCAAGATCAGATCTTGACTTTTGTAAAAAAAGTCAAGATCTGATCTAGTATCATATAAACTTTTTTTTAAATACAAATTGTTAATATCACACTAACTTTTTTTTGATATCACACTACTTTTTTGTTTTTTTACTAATATTATTTACATCACCGTTCCTTTTTTAATAAAAAAAATGTTAATATCACGGTTCTTTTTTACTATCACAATGAAATCAACAATAAAATTTTAATATCACAATAACTTCTTTTATATCACTAAAACTTTTTTTTCTTTTTTTAATATAATTGTTAATATCATCGTAACTATCATATGTTTTTTTTTAATAAAATTGTTAATATCATAGTAACTATCATATATTTCTTAATATCACGGTTCATTTTTACATGTAAAAAAGCTTAATATCACCATTTTATAATAACAAAGTTTCTTAATATCACAGTAGGACTCATAATATCGTTAATATCACGGTAGGACTCATAATAAAAAAAAACAAAAAGTGCTCAGAAAAATCTGAAAAAAATAAAAAATGAAAGAAGATAACAATAGTAATGATCGCTGAAAAGGAAAAAAATTTAAAAAATCATTTACATGGTTAATTGGTACCGTGAAGATAGCACAGATCTTCATTTTTTTACAAAAAGTCAAGATCAGATCTGGAATGGGCGGTCCACCTATCCGCACATCCGCACGAATTAAAAAAATCCGCACCTGATCCTCACTATATATATATATATATATATATATATATATATATATATATATATATATATATATATATATATATATATATATATATATATATATATATAATCCGGATCGATTGAGAATGTTTTTATTTTGAGAAGATTGAGAAGGTTTTCAAAAACGATAGATTTTAACTTTGATTCATGTTTTTCAAGCGTAAAACTCATTTTAATGTGATTAAAATTCAAAATGTGTAAAAAAATTCTGAATCAATGTTAAAAATCTCTCGATTTTGCGATATATGTAGAATAGTGAATCATTTGTATAAAATTTAATGAATCATCATCATAACTCGATTTTAACAATGATTTGTGAATCAAATAAAAAATATGAATCAATTTGCTCAAACGAAGATTTCTTAATCTTCTTAAAATGAAAACATTCTCAATGAAACCGGAGCATATATATATATATATATATATATATATATATATATATATATATATATATATAAATGCATCTTACGTATAAACATATTCATATAAGAATTATTTGTAATTTGGCCCCTCTAATAATACAACTTCATTTCGGCCTATTCCAGAAACTACTTCAAGCTTCATCACTCGTTTTTAGTTTAATAAAACCAATGCTATTTTTAAAGGAAGTGATTTGTACACTAAATTAATTGATTAAGACATTCAAAAATATTGTATCTTGATGTTTATATTTTTGCAGAGATGAACATGAATACTGTCAATACACAATACTTTTTAGTGTCTTTATCAATTAATAAAGTGTGAAAATTATCTCTCTATTTTTAATGCATTTATTTATTTATTTATTTTTGGATTTTCTTGTGAGATGTATTCACACGGATTTCACATATGTAACGGTTAAAGCATGAAAAACCGGATTACCCAAATATAGTAAAGTACATCGGTGGCATTAATACATAAAATTGTTGTTAAGGTAATGACTAGGTTCAATCCCGATAAGTTCAAATGTTGGTCTAGAATATTCCATTTTTAAAATAGTTCAAACTTGAAGAAGGCATCTACACGTATTGTCTCAAACTATGTTCAAATGGTATTTTCGGTCCCTAAATAATTAAGTTATAAATATAGGTCCTTCTTTTAATTTGGTTAAAACCCTAAAATTTCCACCTTTGATAACTAAGCTTACTTTACTTATATTCTAACTGCAGAAAGAGATTGTGCACTCTTTTGGAACAATTTTTTGATATTTGTTTCCGTTTTCTCTTTCTTGTTTCGTAACTTGATCTCATTTTAAAGAGCATACAAATAAACATACATTAACCGTTTTACTTTTCTCAAAGTCTTAACTAGTTTGTCGTCTTCATATCGTCATCTCCAACGACAGCCGTCTTCACGTGTTTGTCACATTCTATCTATATTATTTTCATAAACGCTAAACACAAACCTGCACGTCGACTGAATACTATTTTAATGTAAAAGGCTGATATAAGTACCTCAAGCATATGACTATGGTGAGGCGACTTAAAGTATACTGGAATACACATTATCATCACCGGATAAACTAAACTTAGTTAAAATTTTCAAATCTTGGTGTTTGAAATGCTATTTCGAAATTTAACAGTTAGATATAAAATCATTGTAAAATTCAAAATCAAATTAATAATAATAATAATAATAATAACAACAAAATAACATCATCAACTCCTGACAAATATACTAAACTATCATTTGAAAAAGATACAAGAAAGGCGGGATCGTTCATCTTGGTGAGAACTCTTTTAGAAATGAGAACCTACGACTTACATAAACGAGTTAGAACTTGATCCCAACATGCATACCGCTTATTTAAAACAATGATATAACTACCACTAGCACATGACCTGGTGTCATTTAATAGAATAAAAAATAAATAATTTAAAGTATTTTCAGATGCATATAATTCTCATCGGAAAAATTACACCCTGGTTAAGATTTTTAGATCTTGTTTCACAAAGTAACAATTAAGTCTTCGGTCTTTATACCAATCAAAGGAAAGAATCAAACGCTATCACCTCCCAAAACAACACAAAACTAAGCCGACAAGGGAATAAACGATTTAGGTTTCATTGTAAGTTGGTACTAGTATATCAGGTAGTGTCACGGTCAACCCACTTAACAACAATTACAAACAAATCATGTCCAAGTTATGTTAAATGGCCCAACTGAGTTAAAACAGATTTAGCGTATTAAACATATCGTGTTCCGGTACTTTTATTATAATCTAGCAATCAGAATCTAACTAGAATTGCCACCCACCCAAACAAGAACACTACATGTATCACATATGCACAACTTAAAGGTTAATTTATGTAAATCCATCAGCTTATATAACCACACGAACACTGTCATTGTCAGTCATATATTCACAAGTCACATCCTTCTATTTCTTACACACATTGACTGCGTGTTTTTAGTGTGACACCTCAGCCATGCCAACAGAGCGCAAAAACAAATACCCAAAAAAAGTCCGGGTCATACTCTCCGACCCGGATGCAACCGACTCATCATCCGATGATTCTTCAGTAACTGACCGATCATCTGGCAAGAAAGTTGTCAGGGAGGTTGTTCTTGGTGTCAAAGCTGTCGATAAAGAGGTGAAAGTGGGTCAAAAGGTGCCTCAGATGAAGAGGATTCCTGGCGTTCGAATGAGGAAATGGGGCAAATGGTGCTCGGAAATCCGTGACCCGTTTATCAAGAAACGGGTCTGGTTGGGTACTTTTAATACTGCTGAAGATGCTGCCAAGGTGTATTATGCTAAGAAGGAGGAGTTTGAGGCAAGGAAATTGGCCGAGGCATCCGGTTCGGGTAAGGTCCGGGTGGGTAATGGTGGTGACGGTAAGAAGGTGGTCGGTTCGAGCGGACCGGGTGGGTCGGTTCATGACCCGACTCAGGGCCCACTGGTTGTGAATATCCGTGGTCCGGTGGACGTTCTAAAGCTTGAATTTGAGACTTCAAAAGCTTGTGAAGTGAAGAAGGTGGAGTCCGGGTTGAAGAGGGTCCGACCCGTGGGTTTTGGCAATGGGGTGACTTTTAAGACCTCAAAGATTGAAGCTTGAAGTCATGAAGTGCATGTTGTTATAAATGGGAGAATAAAGTTACCATTACTTTATGGTTTAGGGTGGTATGGGGCAGGGGTTTTATTAGTTTGGTAATGGTGAATTATGTTTCAGTTTAATTAGCATGATCAGATTGTAGCTCAATACTTGTTATATGAGCAGTATTGTACATGTAGTAAAGTTATGAGATGATCAATGATATAAAAGTTGCTAGAGATTGTTTCTTGTTTTCATGTTTTTTAAGATTTCTTAATTCTTATGGACATGTTTTTGTTTTATTGTTACTTGATGCTTTGAACGATCATACCATGAATCCATGATACTCAACTTAATATATCTTATGCAATTACTTGTGATGATTTTTGTTTATTTGTTTTGGTGATATCTAGAGCTGTAATTGATGTTTATGATATAAAGATTCATCGTCATTCAATGCCGAATTTATTAGAAAGGTTTGGTTTTCGTTTTCACAAATGCATTGATATCGGTTGGTGTTAGAAATTTGGCATTAAGTTTACTATGTCTATAAATAGAACCGTAGTTCATATTAGAAATTTGGCATTAAGTTTACTTGTGGTTTATCTTCATCAGTTATTCGATTCTTTTTACAAATTTAAAAAGGTTATTTATGGTAGACTTATTTTATTTCATTAATGTAGTTATTATCAATACACTCTATATTCGAAATAACTAGTATTGATTTCGTGGTTAAATCCAAACAGATGGCACTCAATGGCAGAGCTTGTTCGAACTTACCGTTGTTAGCATTGGAAGTTCAGCATTTAACTACAAACACTAAAATGCAATGAACGTGTGATATTAGCAAAAAATTACGCCAATGGCATCCGAATAATTTATAGTAGTTTGTGCTGATTCCCATTAATAAAATACGCAGTAGTTAACTGGAAGAAATCTTAGTTCTAGTTATATACGTAAATGTCTTTGGATATTGTAATCAGACGATATAAGATATGCATCAGGAGAAGCTAGATATGTTGCCGACGAGCAGTTGACCTAAATTCCACTTGATTTATGACTTATTATTCTCTAACTTTGTAAAGACGTTAGTTGGTTAGATGTTGAGTTTTATATCTAACTTTGTAACATACACATGTGCATTGCCGTTTCATTGTGTCGAAATTGAATTATAGCATCAGTATTGGTGCAAAAATGCATAATTCAAAGGCGCTTTTGTTATGAAATCTTTATTACAATCAGATATTCTCTGCAGCTTTCTCTTACTAGAAGCTGCCTCTCTGATCAACGTCTGGATAAATATTTTTGGAACCATGAAGAATGATATGCTGATAAAAATAAAGCTAGCGAGATGCTAGTGCCTTGGAGTATCAAGTTTGACTACAAGAATAAGGTAACTAGCCAAGTAGCATCCAAACATACGTAATCCTTGGCTCGTTTAGCGCTTTTGATATTGCTGATTAAGTTGCTAAGGTTTACAATGTGGAGAAAGAGGAAGTTCAATTGAGCAAACAGGGTCAAGCTCAAAGGGTCACTGGTATTTCTAAGAAGGTGGTTGGGTCGGGTCATGACCCCGAACCCGCGTTGATTATTTGTGAAATCTGTAGCTCGGCAAAGCTTGAAACTTTCACATTAAAGAATTAGGTGAACTGCTAATAGATATCGAGAATAAGTCATCAATGTATGGTGTCATGGGGTAGTGTTTTATAAAATTGGTATGGCAAATTTAGGGATCAAATTATTAAGATTAGGTGGTATCTGAATGTTTGGATATGGGCAGTATTCTACAATTGTAAAGTTATGAGATGATCAATGGTTAATTAAAAAGGCTAGATACTGTTTCTTGTTTTATTTTTCTTAGATATATGATAGATATTAATGTCTGTGAGTTATTCATTACATTTTCTACATACTATAGGTGCTTTGGATGATCACATTATAGTTGGATGGATTTATAATTCCTTTAATGAGTTTGATATTCAGCTTGTTATATGTTACGCAATTGTCTGTGATGTATGGTTTCTTATATCTAGTGCTGGACTTTGTGGTTATTACGGTTACCTTTCAACAACAACAACAACAACAACAAACCCAAATCCCGCCAGGGCGGGGTATGGGGGAGGTAAAATGTAGATAGATCCTACCTCTGCCCCAGGATAAATCCGGGGGTAGAGAGACTGCTTCCAACGAGACCTCCGGCAAGTGCAGGTGTGCGGGTGAGATAGGAGAAGAGAAGAAAGCAAAGACAAAAAAGCAACAAGCACAAGCATGAACGAAAGCAAAAACAAAGTGACGGGGCACAGGGGAGAGCACAGGCAAAGGCACATAAACAAGAACAAACAAAACAAAGGAAACAAAGACCTAAGAAAGCAAGCAGACCAAAGGGAACAGCATAGGCAAAAAAAAACCGCACGAACCTAAAGGAAAGGCAGAGCATAGAAACAAGGCACCAAAACAAAACAAAAACAGGGCAAAAACAGGGCAAGAAAAGCAGGCAAACCTAAGAGAAACCAAGCAAAAGCAAAAGCAACGCACGGGGCCTAGATCTACGACAGAGCTAAAAGGGGGCGCCAAAGACCTAAAAACGCCGGGGCAAAGCAGCCAAAAGACGCCTAAAAGCCTAACACACCAAAACCACCTAAACCCCCCTAATGTCACACCCCAAATTACCGTTTTGCAGCGGAATGGAATTCCTCGGGATTGACTGTCATAGCATCACAATCACAGTTATATTGAACGACCTAAAGTGTCGTTTGGAAAATACATCGTTTGATTTAATAAAACAATCAGAGTTTACAAAGTAGGTCCCAAATGAAAATCAACTTGTGCGGAAATAAGTTTGTTACAATTCAAACGATGTTTTAAAGTGCGTAAAACCCAAGTGAGACGCGTCGTCACCACGACTCCATGATGTGTCCAAATGCATGCCATGAAGTGTATGCCTTAGATACCTGAGATAAAACATGCTAAAAGTGTCAACACAAAGGTTGAGTGAGTTCATAGAGTTTGAGTTGAAATGTAAAGCCTTTCAAAATCGATTATGTAGCAAAGGCATTGTAAATCCACTCAGTTCCAAGTCCCGCCCATACAAAACTTGCAACCTGTGTGTTCACAACCCACTGCCAGAATATGCATAGTTTATGTTCAAACAGAAATCGTCAAATGAATTCACAAAATAGTGCATGACTCAATGTATCGAAATCGTTTATGCAGCAAAGGCATTGTGAATCCACTCAGTTCCAAGTCCCGCCCATACAAAACTTGCAACCTGTGTGTTCACAACCCATTGCCGAAATGTATATATAGTTTATGTTCAAATGAATATGAGTGTTGTTCAAATCGTTCCAAGACCATTAGTCCATGAATATACCAAGACCATTAGCTCAATGAATATACCAAGACCATTAGCTCAATGAATATACCAAGACCATTAGCTCAATGAATATACCAAGACCATTAGACCAATGAATATACCAAGACCATTAGACCAATGAATATACCAAGACCGTTAGACCAATGAATATACCAAGTCCGTTAGACCATTGAATATATGATATAGAAATTCTAAGTATGGCAATAATGTTACTTCGTATGACTAGCATTCAGTTTAGATAAACATGTAGTTGCAAATAATCATGAATGTCATAAAAGTTGTTGATGAGCATGTATCTCCCCCAAAACAGTTATGAAAGCAAGTAAAAGTAAGGGCTACGAAACTCACTTGGCGGAGAGATGCGAAGACAAAAGTGAGTACACCGAGATGTAGTGTGATACGTAAATCTTGACCTATTGTGAATGATATGATACGTAATGAGTTGCAATGTAATGTTATGCATGCATTTCGTATGTTATTTATACCATTTGCGAGTTTTGAAAATAATACTTATCGTCGAAAAATACTCGTTTGACGTCTTGACCAATCAAAAATCACTTTACAAGTATTTACGTCAAAATGTCATCCTACAATGGTTTTGTAATGATTTATAGTGAAATTATTTCTTTTCGTCGTAAAACAATGTCGTCGGAAATTTCATGTAAGTGACAAAAATGGCTTTGAAAAACTAGTCGTAAAATGGTGTACGTCGATCGTTAGAGAACGAACTCGACGGTTTTGGAAAGTTTGTATCGATATTTAGAAGTTTCAGTTCAGGAGTTTTCGTCATAAAGGTCTCGAACATAAAGATAATAAGGGTTAAAGATGGTGATTTTAGTTACCGTAACACTTATCTCGTAAAAATAATATAGTTTTTCTAAAAATAATAGTTACGGCAAGTTTATGAAAACGTGCATATCTTAGTCGTTTCAAATCCGTTTTCTACGTATTATACGTCCTTAGCTTCGTATCAAAGTATACTAATATATTTTTGATAAGTCGAAATAATTTGTAAAGCTTAGGACTCGTTTTTGACTCGTACAATGTAAAAACAGTTTGCTGAAAATTCTGAAAATAATATATTTCGTCGTCAAACTTTAAAAATTCACTACGACTTCGTTATAACTCCGTTTTAATCCGTTCAAGCGGCCACGGATTCGTTTTAAAGTATATTTTCTAATTATCAAGGCCAAAATGTCGTGACTATGGTCGGATTTTCCAGAAAATCAAAACAAGGACAGATTACAATTTATACTTATCGAAAATAGTTTTTCTCGGACAAAACCTATTCTAATCCCTTCAAATCAACTCCAAAGCTAATCTAATCCTACCATACACCTTCTTAGGGTGTCATGGGTTCCTAGACATCATCAAGACCAAAGTATACCAAGGGGATAATTATAGGATGACTTTATATATATATATTTCTAAAATCATGTAAAAATGGTATAATCAACATATGTCTTGCATATTTTCTCCAAAAATGAAAAAAATACATATGAAATGAAAAGGAAACATGAAAAATGAAAGAAACATGCTTACAAGTGAATATGATGAGGTGCAAAGAACAAGGTTTAGCCTAAACACTCTTGGTTTTTATTTCAAAACCTTATATAGAGTGATAACTAGATTGATTATGAACTTGAACTTGAAAAAAAAAATTTGTGATCCCTTGCTACACCTTGAAGGTGGCCGGTTCTATGGAGAACCAAAAGAGAGGAAAAATGTTTGCTACTAGGTGAAATAATTGAGAAGTGAATGAAAAATGAATGAAGACTTGAATGAAATGAATGTAGACTTTAAGTAAGTGTGCAAGTTTATACAATCAAAGAAAGAAAAAAAATCACCAATTAGTACACATCCCCCCCCATGGCCGGATATGGGGGGATTGTGTTTCACAATCTATATATTTTTTTTTTATAATGTAAGTATATGTATTATTTGTTAAAATGAATATGTAAGTAAATGTGTAGATAATTGTAACTTGTAAAGTAATGTGTACATTAGGTAAAAGAGATTTTTAATAGACCAAAGTAGAATGTAATGATATACTAAAAATTGTAAAAATACATTCCTTGTAAAAATTGAGTGATAAAATAATCATCGTATAATTTTTAAGAAACACGTCGTAATAATATAACTTCAACGATTTATATTCAAAATAAATTCAAAACACTAGTTAAGCTCAAAATATAGTTTTTATAGACTTAGTGTATGTTTAAAATACATCGGGATCATTTTTGAAAGTAACGGATTAAATATACAAAATAATAACTCACGCGATAAAGTTTATTAAATATAAAAATTACGCGGTTCAAGTGAAATGAAATGTCATGAATGAACTAATGAGATGCAAATGATGTCAATGAAATGTAGACTAATCTTAGTCCATATGAAATGTACGTGATGTTATGATCATGAATTCGCCGCTAAACCTTCAAGGTTACGCGAATTTGGAACACGTAAACCAAGTTTACGATAAATGTTGAAATAGTGAAGCATAAATCTTTTCGAGAAATGACCAAGTACGGGTTGTCACATTCGCCCATCCAAAAGGAATTCACCTGAATTCAATCGTTGTTAGGTCTAACGGGTTTAGGGTTTGATGAGGCAAGCCTTCCCATTCTCGAGCAAAACCCTCAAAAGACTTTTTGGTAACCGATTTTTACTTAATCCCACAACTCATCAAACAAGAACTGTCATACGATTAGGCTAAATCGGTTTAGGTAACAACTTGTCTCTAGCTCGATCTTTGCAACTCATCAAACAAGAACTGTCACGCGGATCAAACTGGAAACAAGTGGTTTGAAGAAAATCTTTTGAAAATTTGGCTCGATTACGGAATTGTTTACACATATAAGCCTACTACTCCCTTCATTGCATGATTCTTCCTGAATTAGACATAGGTGATCAGGCTATGTATAATTTAGGAGTAACTATGCAATGCTTGGACTAATCGACTCATATGTTGTTTGGTGTTGAGTCAACTGATGTTAAAATTGTGATGAACATCGAGGAGAGAAGACATGGAGAAGTGTCGTTAAAATGATAGTTAAAGTAAAAAGAATGAAAATCCTCGTAAATGATAACAAATCGGAAAGAAAATAAAGTACGATAGATGAGAATATTTTACAACGAGGGGTTTATCAAACAGAAATACATCTTAGGTTATAAAGATTCGGATATGATGGAAAACATAAACTTAGTACGACATAGTACATAAGGAGAAATAAGACTGTTAGTTTCCGAACTTCTTCAGTCTTCCGCGTCGTTGATACCTTGACGAGCTCCTCCTCCTCCTCCTCCTTCCAACATATATACATTCCCATGAGCACCTTCAACTGGTTGACCTTGGTTTTGAGGACATTGGTTCCGATAGTGTCCTTGCTCTCCGCATCTGTAACATGTAACCATGGCCTTGCCTCTACAATTCCCGGCAAGGTGTCCCAGTTGCTTGTTTACACTTGTAGCACCTAGCAGGACAAAGACCCGTGTGATGATACTTACATCGATTACATAGTGGGTAGGTTCCAGCATAACCTCTGCCTTCTATTGGCGCAGCAACATATACTATTGCAGTTTCTTGCCCTCTTTTCTGTTGTTGATGATGGTTAGTGTTGCGGTTTTGGTTGTTGTTGTTATCATCTCCCTGGTCGTTTTCCCATTTCCTTTTGTTGTTGTTGATTTGGTTATCGTCGTTGTTGTTGTTTTGGTTATTGTTGTAGTTGGTGCGGTTGTTGGGGTTGTTGTTGTTTTGGTTGGTGTTGGTGTACTTACCTCTCTTCACTACCTGGGCCATGAGCTTTTGAGTCACCCTAATAGCTTCCTCGATTGTTTGTGGATCAAACGAAGTCACATTTCCTTGAATAACTTCGGGAAGTCCCCCGATAAAAGTCTCTAGCAACTTCTCGTTATCCGGTACCATCGACGGCATAACGCGTGCCAATTCCTGAAATCTCCGAATGTATGTGTCAATATCGTACCCAATCGTTACTAGTTCGTAGAACTCCGTATCCAACTTTTTCACTTCGTAGGACAAAAACTTAGTCACCAAACCCTTAAATTGCTCCCAAGTAAGCTTGAAAGCATTCTCCATTCCAATCGGTTGAGCATATGAATTCCACCACGACAACGCTCCATCGAGTAATGTACTTGTAGCAAATTTGACCTTACTATCATCCGGGCAATTACAAAGCAAAAACACGGATTCCAACTTTTCACACCATCGTACCATGGCCTGGCTCCTTCAATTTCTAAACTTCGTGGGCTCACCACTTTTGAAATCCTTGTACGAACATCTCTTAACTCCGGATCCTCCGGCAATTCCAGTAGCAGAAGCTAGCCTAGCGGCTTCAGCACAGCCTCTCAGCAGCAGCAGCAGCCACTGTTTCCCTTTCGACTCTTAAAGCATCAGCTATGCTATCATTCACTAACTTTTGAATAGCTGCCTGGGTCATTTCAACTGTAGCTTTCTTCGGTGCCATATCTTCTTCAAAACAAGAGGAAATGTGAGACGTAGCAAAAATCCGATGTTAATAATAAACACTTCCAAAGAGATGTGATAAGAAATGGTAAGTTTGAGGTTATTTTTCAAAATAATCGACGGGTTCCTAAAAGATGGGTTATGAGGTGTCGTAAGTGTTTCAAATGTATGGTGGTTTAGTGACTTAATGTGTGAATAAAGTGTAACTCGACATGTTAGTGGTGAAACAAAGGAGTGAGAGTGACTTGCCCTATTTAAAGGTTTATCTCGGTATACAACGTTATCGGTGATGAGTCGATTGATGTGAAAATTGTGATAGGGAATGACAAGGAATTCTCCACATTAGAGTATGAAGAAAGAATAATGGAATGGGCATTTAAAGGCATCCATGTGACAATCGATATGAAATGAAAGTAAATAACTCGAAAAATGTACGTATAAACCGCATGTAGAGTGAACATGCACTTATGATGAAATGATGAGATGCTATGATAATGTAGTTATAGTCTAGGGTCAATGATGCAACCTAGATCTCTATAACCGAAGCTCACGATGCCAATCTGTCACACCCCCAAATTACTGTTTTGTAAAGCGGAATGGAATTCCTGGGATTGACTGTCATAGCATCACAATCACAGTTATATTGAACGACCTAAAGTGTCGTTGGAAAATACATCGTTTGATTTAATAAAACAATCAGAGTTTACAAAGTAGGTCCCAAATGAAAGTCAACTTGTGCGGAAATAAGTTTGTTACAATTCAAACGATGTTTTAAAGTGCGTAAAACCCAAGTGAGACGGGTCGTCACCACGACTCCATGATGTGTCCAAATGCATGCCATGAAGTGTATGCCTTAGATACCAGAGATAAAACATGCTAAAAGTGTCAACACAAAGGTTGAGTGAGTTCATAGAGTTTGAGTTGAAATGTAAAGCCTTTCAAAATCGATTATGTAGCAAAGGCATTGTAAATCCACTCAGTTCCAAGTCCCGCCCATACAAAACTTGCAACCTGTGTGTTCACAACCCACTGCCAGAATGTATAGAGTTTATGTTCAAAACGAAATCGTCAAATGATTTCACAAAATAGTGCATGACTCAATGTATCGAAATCGTTTATGCAGCAAAGGAATTGTGAATCCACTCATTCCAAGTCCCCCATACAAAACTTGCAACCTGTGTATTCACAACCCATTGCCGAAATGTATATATAGTTTATGTTCAAATGAATATGAGTGTTGTTCAAATCGTTCCAAGACCATTAGTCCATGAATATACCAAGACCATTAGCTCAATGAATATACCAAGACCATTAGCTCAATGAATATACCAAGACCATTAGCTCAATGAATATACCAAGACCATTATACCAATGAATATACCAAGACCATTAGACCAATGAATATACCAAGACCATTAGACCAATGAATATACCCCAACCAAGTCCGTTAGACCATTGAATATATGATATAGAAAATTCGAAGTAGGCAATAATGTTACTTCGTATGACTAGCATTCAGTTTAGATAAACATGTAGTTGCAAATAATCATGAATGTCATAAAAGTTGTTGATGAGCATGTATCTCCCCCAAAACAGTTATGAAAGCAAGTAAAAAGGGGTAAGGGGCTACGACTCTCTTTGGCGGAGGATGCGAAGACAAAGTGAGTACACCAGCCGATGTAGTGTGATCGTAAATCTTGACCTATTGTGAATGATATGATACGTATGAGTTGCAATGTAATGTTATGCATGCATTTCGTATGTTATTTATACCATTGGCGAGTTTTGAAAATATTACTTATCGTCGAAAAATACTCGTTTGACGTCTTGAACAATCAAAAATCACTTTACAAGTATTTACGTCAAAATGTCATCCTACAATGGTTTTGTAATGATTTATAGTGAAATTATTTCTTTTCGTCGTAAAACAATGTCGTCGGAAATTTCATGTAAGTGACAAAAATGGCTTTCAAAAACTAGTCGTAATTGTGTACGTCGATCGTTAGAAAACGAACTCGACGGTTTTGGAAAGTCTGTATCGAAATCTAGAAGTTTCAGTTCAGGAGTTTTCGTCATAAAGGTCTCGAACATAAAGATAATAAGGGTTAAAGATGGTGGTTTTAGTTACCGTAACACTATCTCGTAAAATAATATAGTTTTCTAAAAATAATAGTTACGGCAAGTTTATGAAAACGTGCATATCTTAGTCGTTTCAAATCCGTTTTCTACGTATTATACGTCCTTAGCTTCGTATCAAAGTATACTAATATATTTTTGATAAGTCGAAATAATTTGTAAAGCTTAGGACTCGTTTTTGACTCGTACAATGTAAAAACAGTTTGCTGAAAATTCTGAAAATAATATATTTCGTCGTCAAACTTTAAAAATTCACTACGACTTCGTTATAACTCCGTTTTAATCCGTTCAAGCGGCCACGGATTCGTTTTAAAGTATATTTTCTAATTATCAAGGCCAAAATGTCGTGACTATGGTCGGATTTTCCAGAAAATCAAAACAAGGACAGATTACAATTTATACTTATCGAAAATAATTTTTCTCGGACAAAACCTATTCTAATCCCTTCAAATCAACTCCAAAGCTAATCTAATCCAACCATACACCTTCTTAGGTGTCATGGGTTCCTAGACATCATCAAGACCAAAGTATACCAAGGGGATAATTATAGGATGACTTTATATATATATATTTCTAAAATCATGTAAAAATGGTATAATCAACATATGTTTTGCATATTTTCTCCAAAAATGAAAAAATACATAATGAAATGAAAAGGAAACATGAAAAATGAAAGAAACATGCTTACAAGTGAATATGATGAGGTGCAAAGAACAAGGTTTAGCCTAAACACTCTTGGTTTTATTTCAAACTTATATAGAGTGATAACTAGATTGATTATGAACTTGAACTTGAAAAAAAAATTTGTGATCCCTTGCTACACCTTGAAGGTGGCCGGTTCTATGGAGAACCAAAAGAGAGGAAAATGTTTGCTACTAGGTGAAATAATTGAAGTGAATGAAAATGAATGAAGACTTGAATGAAATGAATGTAGACTTTAAGTAAGTGTGCAAGTTTATACAATCAAAGAAAGAAAAAAAAATCACCAATTAGTACACATCCCCCCCATGGCCGGATATGGGGGGATTTGTTTCACAACTATATATTTTTTTTTATAATGTAAGTATATGTATTATTTGTTAAAATGAATATGTAAGTAAATGTGTAGATAATTGTAACTTGTAAAGTAATGTGTACATTAGGTAAAAGAGATTTTTAATAGACCAAAGTAGAATGTAATGATAATACTAAAATTGTAAAAATACATTCCTTGTAAAAATTGAGTGATAAAATAATCATCGTATAATTTTTAAGAAACACGTCGTATAATATAACTAATCACAACGATTTATATTCAAAATAAATTCAAAACACTAGTTAAGCTCAAAATATAGTTTTTATAGACTTAGTGTAAGTTTAAAATACATCGGGATCATTTTGAAAGTAACGGATTAAATATTCAAAATAATAACTCACGCGATAAAGTTTATTAAATATAAAAATTACGCGGTTCAAGTGAAATGAAATGTCATGAATGAACTAATGAGATGCAAATGATGTCAATGAAATGTAGACTAATCTTAGTCCATATGAAATGTACGTGATGTTATGATCATGAATTCGCCGCTAAACCTTCAAGGTTACGCGAATTTGGAACACGTAAACCAAGTTTACGATAAATGTTGAAATAGTGAAGCATAAATCGTTTCGAGAAATGACCTGAAAGTACGGGTTGTCACACCTAAGGACCCTAGCCAAATCTAACCGCAAATCCTAATCCTATTACGGTTACCTTTCATTGTTATAATTCGTCAAAGGGTTAATTTGGCGGTATTCTCTATTATGATGGTTTGGTTATATGTAGTTTCGTACGCAGATGAATACAATGATGCTTATTGCTGATATATAGGTGTTATTGCGATGATTCTTTATGTTCACGCCTAGAAAAAAAATTAGCCATAAAGTTTGACTTGCAGATTATCGATCATTACTCTATCTGTTGTTAGCAGACATATTTCATAGGCCCACGTATTAGCTTAGTTTACATGTTTAGTAGGCCCGTTACTTGTACAATATATACTCATTGATTGTAACATTATGCATATACGAAATATACAGAATACCCGGTTTACATGGTATCAGGCTTGGTTTCTCACAACCGATCCTAACAAAACCCTAATTCATCCCTGCCGCCTTAACATTCGGCTTTCTTCTCTGCCCTCTAACTTAAACGACTTAACATCAACCTAAATACATATCATCACCACCATGACAACAGCACAACCCACACACCAACACTCCTGCTCTCACACTTGGTTGAAAAGCTATATGCGGTACACAACATCAACAACCTAGTACCCCTCAAACTTCGATCTTGATGATTTAACTACTCATCATGGGCTACTTTTCAAAAATCCACCGCAACACTTCGTTGTTTAACGCACATCGAAGGGCCAAAGGAAGCCGCTTTACATCAACACCACCCGACAGAAAGTTGGCTCACCGCTGACTCCATTGTCCAAGTCATGGATCATTCTTACATTGTCCCTTCCCTTCAAGGTTTATCAAACTCAACCCCAAAACGGCTCTCGCGGCATGGGAACAAGTTGAGACCCTCTTTCAAGACAACAAACGACAAAGCGATGCGCTAAAAAGGCGCATGCTACAAATGGGAGAACAAAGTGCTGAAGAATACTTTTCCAAAATCGACTCCATCATCACCTTGCTTAATGATCTCGGTTCGGACATCAGTGAAGATGATGTGGTTACATATGCCATAAATGGCTTAAGCGAAAAATTTGGCAGCCTTGCCCAATCATCGCCACAAGGATCCTTTTCCCACTCTTGCTACCATGCGATCCATGGTTACGACTGAAGAGATGCGCCTTCGGTCTAAGTTTCCTGCTATGTCCACAAACAACACGCCAAGTGCACCACAAGCTCTGATTAGCGTGCACAAAATCGCGGACATGACACTAGAAGCAACAGGGATCGTGACTACCGTAACACCAACAAGACCGAGGTTTGTCAAAATTATGGTCGAGGTTCTTGTAACAGGGTGCGAATTGCTTAGATACATACGACTCTCGCGGTCTCTATACGCTTCTAGTGGTAACTCACGTACCAACAATTTGCAAAATAACAGGTCCACTTTTGCAACACAGAATGTGACAAATGGGTTAGGAAGTGGTCGACTTAACTTAGCAGGCCAGCAACAATTGTTAGCACTACTTCAGGCCCAAAACCAACTACTAGCCCAATATGGTTTAAGTGCTTCATTGGGTCAGACGCATGCACCAGCTACTTCACCTTTTAGGCTTCGTTATGATACCACCCGGATTCACACCAACATCCCCGGTGACTCTTACTCCACACAACAGCCTTTGCGGTGGCCTGCCAGGTTCAAGGTTCAGTGTCCTCATGCCCATGCCTTCGGTCAAGCTACGGTTCTACCTCAAGCCTTTAGCACCATGACACTTCATGATCAGTCAGATCCGAATTGGAACATGGATAATGGTGCGTCCTCTCATCTTAACTCCTCTGCTACTAACCTTACTACTATTTTTAATTCTTGCATTTATCCATCTGTTCAAGTTGGTGACGGAACGATTCGTTACCAACTCGAACCATAGCTTTGATCACACCTCATGAACCCCCACTTTAAATAATGTTCTTATTACCCTAACATTGTAAAAATTTAATTTCGGTTAAAATTGTTTTGTTGATAATAAATGTACTATTGAGTTTGACGAGTTTGGTTTTTCTGAAGAGATTATTGGACCCGTCAAATTACATCGATGTGACAACACGGTGATCTTTATCAGTCGCATTCATTTGCCTCTAAAGCCTTTCTTGTCATCAACAAACGTGGCACCAACGACTTGTCATCCTAGAAGCGTGGTTACGCTCTCTAGTTTCTAATAATTTCATTTCATGTAATAAGACTAAGTCTCCCGTGCTTTGTCATGCTTGTCAACGGCAGCACGATGGAACTTCCTTTTTCTCATTCTAAAACAATTGTTAAGTCTCCTTTTGATATTGTTCATTCAGACTTGTGGACCTCTCCACTCCAGTCTTTAGTTATTAAGTAATGTTTTGTTTCTTGATCATTTTTCGCATTATTTGTAGTGTATCCTTTGAGAAACAAATGCGATGCATTGTCTAAATTTATTCATTTTCGTGCTTATGTTAAGAATCGCTTTAACGTGACATTAAATCTTTGCAATGTGATCATGGGGGCGAGTTTGACAATCATGCCTTACACCATTATTTGTACTAATGGTATAACTATTCGCTTCTCTTGCCCAAAACATCAATGGTAAATCTGGTGAAGCCGAATGATTCGCACCATAAACAACCTTATCGAACCCTTTTGTTTCAAGCACACCGCCGCCCACTTTTGGGTTGAGGCTCTCCACATGGCCCCATCTCTAAACATTTTACCTCCACCATTCATAATGAGATTCCTCACACCGCTCTATTTGAACACGCCTTTTATACGGATCTCCGTATTTTTGGTTGTCTTTACCCATCTTCCCACCAACCACAAACTTGAACCGGGCCACTCCTTCCATTTTTCTTGGATATCCGGAATCACCTTGCGGATATCGGTTATGACTTAAACACCATAAAATAATACTTTCCTATCATGTGACTTTTTGACGAAACAATGATTTCCTACGGTCTATGACTCCAAATACCCCGCCCTCTTACACCTTTCTAGATACATCCCCTAACATCATACAACAACATATTCTCACTACACCCACCTATACAACCCAGTGGTCTCGCCCATGTTTTACCTACCAACCGCGCTTCACCAATCCATAATCCCACCAACACCTATCTTACAAAGTCCACCATCCACACTCCCCACCTTCTAACCAGGGCCCATTCCCACCGCGCAACCCAATGCAAACTGGACCGAGCCTCTTGTCAAGGCACCAACGCCATTACCATACCTATTCCAAACCACAATCCCGTCTCGACTCACCCTATGGTCACTCGCTTTAGTGTCGGTACCAATCGTCCTACAAAACGCTTTACTTTCTATGTGTCCACCATTTCCCCTATTCCTAAGTCCTACAACCATGCGTTTAATGATCCCAACTGGTCTAGTTCTATGCTTGATGAATATAATGCCTTAATTAAAAATAATACTTGGGTTCTTGTGCCACGACCTAAAGACGAACATTGTTCGCTCTATGTGTTGTTTAAGCACAAATATAATGCGGATGGTAGTCTTAATCGCTTACAAGGCTCGCTTGTTGCGAATGGTAGTTTCAAATTTCGGTATTGATGGATGAGACATTTAGCCCGTGGTCAAGGCTACCATTCGATGCGATTAACTTGGTCTCGTATTTCTCGACATTGGCCTATTCATCGTACTAGATGTCAAGAATGCTTTTGCATGGTTCATTATCGGAGACTGCTTATATGCATCAACCTCGGCTTTCGGGATCCGACATCCTGATCATGTTTGTCATGCAGTGCCTCTTTTATGGCTTAAACAGGCCCGGGCTTGGTTTCATAGATTTGCAACTTATGCTACTCGGGTTGGTTTTATCGTCGTTGTGACTCTTCTTTGTTTATCTACGACATGGACCTTGTCTGACTTACTTACTTTTATATATGTGGATGATATTGTACTGACGTCTTATAGATTTTCTTCTGGGTTATTAGTTCTCTTCATCAGAGTTCTCTATGACAGATCTCGCTCGCTTATTATTTTCGGGCATTTCGTGACTCGTAACTCTTCAGCTTGTTTTATCACAAAGAAAAATATGCTATCAAGTACTTAGTAGCGTGGCATGCTTTCTTGTAATCCATGTTACACTCAGGTTGATACAGAATTCCAAGCTGTTGATGGTGATCCGGTTTACGACCATTATCGCTCGGTCTTGCGTGTGCTCTTCGGATCTTACCTTCACTAGGTCGGATATCTCTTATCTTTGTTCGGTGAGTTTGCCTTTTTATGCATGATCTCGAGAGCCTCACTTATCGACCTCAAGAGGATATTACGATATGTTCGGGGCACATTAACTTATGGGTTACGCCTTTATTCATCTACGACATCATCTTTGATTGCTCTACTTGATACCCGGTTGATGCAGTTTATTACACGTACGTCGACTTTAGGATATTGTGTTTTTCTTGGCAACAATCTTCTCTGGTCCTCTAAGCGTCGGTTTACGATTTCTGCGTTCGATCTTTGTATGAGGTGTTGCCAATGCCGCTTGCCGAAACTGTCTGGTTACGCAACTTATTGCGGGAGCTTCATACACCACTTATTATGGCTACGGTTGTTTATTGATAATGTGAGTGCGGTCTATCTCTCATCTAATCCCGCAAGATCAACGCACGGCATATTGAGATTGACATTCATTTTGTTCGTGATTTGGTTGCCACCGTCATGTACGCGTTCTTCATGTTCCGTCGTTATCGGTATGCAGATATCTTCACCAAAGGCTCACCTACAAATTTGTTTTGATGAGTTTCGACCCATTGAGTGTTCGTTCCTCTCCGCTCAAGCTGCCGGAACATATTTCATAGGCCCAATGTAGCTTAGTTTACATGTTTAGTAGGCCCATTACTTGTACAATATATACTCATTGATTGTAACATTATGCATATACGAAATATACAGAATACCCGGTTTACATCTGTATGCTACTTATGTTTGTTGCTTATAGCTGAAAATCCTTTTTGTATGGCAGAAGTATTTAATGTTGTAGGAGTCGTTTTTTTTTAACTCCTATTTAGTGAGAGGTTAAATTATGACAGATGACTATCATCTGATAGAGTTTGTCTAAGCTTATCCTTGGTTAACAATGGAGGGAGTGATTAGAACTAAAATCACCGATTTGCTGATAAGAAAATGAACTTCTGCTTTATGGTAACGATGCATGAGGTTTTCTTTCCTTATTAAATTTTTCATAATTTGTGATGACATTTCTTTCTCAATATTGGAAAATTCTATATAGATTATTTGCATCTGGTCAAAGAAATAATCTGTTAGGCCTTAGGATATCATAATGAGCGATATATAAATCTTCATCAGCGGAAGCTAGATATTCTGTGCTAAGGAACAGTTGATGAACGTTGACATATAAATAACGATCAGGAAGCTAGATAAAGTACATCGTGGACCCAAATTGATCTGACCGCTGAGTTGTATCGGATAGGGCACCACTTCACCCAGCCAGAATGAGCTCTTAGAAATATTTAGAAGAATTATTTGTTCGACATAACTATGATTCCATTCATTATAATGACTTCGTATTTATAACCCTTAAATGACCTAAACAATGACAATGCTTTTAGACCCAATGAATTTCGAACGGACCTAACGAAATAAGATAGCTAAAGATAATAACAGCAGCGACATAATCTTTATGATATATGAGACTAGACGACCCAAACGGTCGTGAACATTCTCCTCTCCTTCAAGTCACCTTGTCCTCAAGTGTTGCTTCAAAATCTACCTCATGTAATTCGGTGATCCCAAACTTTGACTTGTGGTTTAGCTCCTTGTGGAGCACATAGTAACCTGATTATAATATGCACAAAAGAATGCTCAATATGTTGCCTGAAGTTGTTGTAATGAAAGTCTTTTGCTATAATCTTGTGACTTGCTTTTTAAACTAGAGTTAGGATCAACTATGAGGTTTTGTTTCCGTGTCCATCTTAGGCACTAACTCCTAAGAATACCAATCCTTCCTTTGTAAGACTATTTCGATCTTATTACGTCGGCGGTGAAGACCTCGATCATCGCTTTCGACACAAGTTTCATACGATGGTTCCACCTTATGTCGACCATATTTGTTGTGATCAATTACTCATGACCCGTACTCGATAAGTGGGTGGATATATCCATTGTTATTTATGTATTCAACATCCATCCTGCCTCTTTCTTATTTTACTATTATCATCGTGAAGTCTCTGACTTCTATTCCTCTCTGATGTACTTGATCGCTGAGATATTCTAAATTTTTATTTTTCTCCATTGCCATGCTCACTCAACATAATTATGCGTGACAAACTACCCGTATCATCATTTCTTTGGTGCATATTGAGTTGTTTTTGTGGGTACCTTATTGGTTTCCAATAGAGGCGGGTTAACAAGGTTTAGGTGGTGTTGTAGCAAAAAGGTGTGCTAACAAATGATGTTGAACGTTTGTTGTATTGGATGCACGCCATTGGTACCAAACAACTCTAGAAACATCGAAGCCTTAATTCGATCTTCCAATCTTGCCTGCGACGGGCAACCAAAAATACATCCCCAAAGAGTCATTGGTTTTGCCACTGTAAACCTAGTTGTAGAAGATAGTTTAAGACGGATATATATATAGAAAGAGATGAGCAAAGTATCTGAGATATCCATAACCCTATTCATTAGTTTTCAAACTCTTTCGTTGGTAATCCTCAACCGTCTGGATTTTAATAGCTGACCAAAGCCTTTGCTTGGTCTTCATATTCGGCTACCCCGAAACGATTTTAACACTCTCAACAAAAGCTCTGTCAAGAATCAAACCGTTCCGTGTCATCCAAAACCACTCCACAGCACCTTCTAAATTAAAACCACAATCCTGTCGGCGGTCGGCGGGGAATTAGCGAGAAGTACTCGAAGCGATGGCAAAGATCCAACTATCCGGATCGACT
>OU343224.1:43673367-43777365 GCA_910596185.1 Chrysanthemum makinoi | reverse complement strand
ATTTAATTATTTGATTAATTAAAACTAACAACTGAAAAAACTATTTGTATGCCTCTAAAATATAAGAAAATATGAAACAAAGCTAAGAAAAACTAAATTATGACTATTTAGAAAAATCTAAATATTATAAAACTTAATTATTGAAAACTGAAAAGATATTTTTTATGCTTTTTATTTATTTATTATTAATTATTTAATTCTTTTTAACTATTTTAAGATTCTAATAAATACTGAACAAATTAAGAAAATTATAGAATTTTAATAAAATTATCTATAGATGGCTGAAACTTAAAGAAAATTATAAAAGCTGAAAATGCTTAATAATAAAGCTGAAAGAAAAATTAAAAACCCTAATTTAGCATTAAATAATTCTCCTATTTTAAAAATGATGTTTTTGTGATTTTCTTTTTTGAAAACTATTTAACTACTTGATAAGCAACTTTTACAAAGACAAAAGTTTTAAATTAAAATGCGGTTTGATAAGCTTATTGGTTTAATAGTTAAGCTTATGAAACTGTTTGATTTAAGCAAACAAACTAACAACTTTGGAACCAAAGATGAAATAAGATGTAAATAAGCTAATCCTTAGATGAAGCTAAAAACACTGAGATAATCACTGCTTGATAAGCTATTAATAGATAATAAGCACTATGACTAAATCTATAAAAACAAACAATCACACAGGGACTTGCAATAGAAATTAAGCTACAGTAAACTCAAAGCTCAAAATAAGCTTCTGAGGAGGTAGCAAGATGGGGTTTGGTAGGCTTTCCAAAGTCCAGGACCCCGTTTGTTAGGGTCCACTAATAAGCTTGTGACAAGCTTATGAAAGTACACCATTTCAGCGTCAGTGTAAGTAGGTTGATTAATCTTGAAATGGACAAAACAAAAAAAATTTGATTGCAGTCCTATCAATAAGCTAGAAAATGGAAAATAAAGCTTTGGAAGCTGTGAAATGGCTAGATTAGCTTTCCAAAATCAGGACTACAAGGCGAGGGTTATCTAATAAACTTTATGACTTGTGAAAAAGGTCTCAACTACTTGATGATCAGGTGTTAATTGAGTATTTGGAAAACCAGTTTAGTATGATGATCTAAATAAGCTCAAAAATTGAAAATAAGCAATCACACAACAAATAGCAGATGGGCTATACAAAACACCAAAATTTGCAAGATAAAGATGGCCGATGAACAAAATTGCAAGCTTATGAAATATTTCTATAAAGCTGGTGCCTATTTTGAAAAAGAATTCTAAAGTAAACTAAAGAATAGCGATTTAAAAGCTAAATAGAAATTATAAAAATACTAGGATAAAGATTAGCAACTAAATATTATCCCCAAAGCTTAGAACTTGAAAAGCTAATGTTTAAGTTACATAAAAATTAATCTATTTAAAACCCTTAAATAAGAATTTTGACTTTACGGATTTACTAAAGGTTGACTTATATGAACTTGTGATTGATCCTGCCCTTATTTGTTATACTAACTAAGTTATGATGAAATTAAGCTAAAATTACCAAGTTGTAAGCTAATAGCATGATCAGGTTTACACTTTAAATCCAACAGTTAACCGATAAGGTAGATTAAAGGTACTTTTGACTTTTACACTAAAGGCTGGTTTTATGGTTGAAATGAGTTGTAGACCAGGTTTGACAAACAACAAACAGAACCTTTATCTTAACACCCTTTTAACAGTTAACAAATCAAAATAAACCACTTTACTTATTGGTTTTGTGATTTCAAGTTTCACAGAATTTAGACCAATTTGATTCAGACTTTATAATATCATATATTAAGACTAAATAAGCACTAAACAACAACAATAAACATCATTAAACAGAAATGACAATTACTAATTTAACATTAAAATAGTTTTACTAACTACAAATTAAAGGCAAACAAGCTGTTTTAATGTTTTAATTATCTTAACTATAACTAAAACATTAAAACACAGCCGAATAAGTAACTTAAGCAGTTAAGCTCAAGATTGCCAAAAGAACTTACAACTTAGAATTTATTTGAGAACAGAGAACAAGGTCAAAGATCAATATATTAAACACCCTAAACACTAATCCAGGTTAGAGTTACCACTCTTTCGATGCTGCAGTGTCTTCTCCATGGATTTTTGAGTTTTTCAACATTTTTTATTGTTTTGGTATTTTTTATTTTTTAATACTAAGCGAGTTTTAAGGTTTCTAATAACTTACATAGCTATAGGGAGCTTACATTAATATGGTCAAAACAACCATTAATAACAACATTTGGTTATATTGAGAATTTGAACTTGAAAATTACATAAGCGAAAACTTGATTTACGGAATTGGCGAAAATAGATTCACATACACTTGAAAAACTTAAACAAAGTACTTTTTTAAACATACCTACGGAAAATTAAAATTGACTAATTCGACATACATTAAGTTAAATTATTCTAGATATCCTTCACATTGCTCCTCTTTTGCTTTATAAAGATCTTTTAGGGCTCTTATGCGACACCTCAGAGACTTTCACTTGATTCCAACCATTGGATCTTTAAAATCATCATAATAAATCCATGTGGTTTTTTAAAATATCATAAGCGGTATTTGTTATTAGTAAATTTTGGATGTGGAGGTGGAGGTGGAGTAACAGTGTAAAGGTGGTAATAGGAGGTGGTAGAAGCAAGTGGTGGAAAACCGGGCAAGGTGGATAGTGTATGTCTCACGGTTTTAGGCGTTTGTGAGGGAGAAAGCAGTGGTGGTATTATATTTAAAAGCGATAGGTTGGGCTTGGGTTGGGCAGGCTTGGGGTTTGTGGATTGGATTTGGGTTTTAATAATAAAGGGGTCCGGTTTGGTTTGTAAATATAGCCCAGGACCATTCATGTAATATTAGAAAAGTGAGGGCCTGGTTGAAACTTTCCAAAGTTAACACTAGGACTAAACACTAATTAATGGTTAGTACAAGGACCAATATTGCATAAAATTCCATTTTATAAATGGACCATGTAAACTTTGTAACTCAGGGGACCAAACATGTAATTTCTCAAAACTTATCATATAAGGACCAAATATACCACATTTGAATAATACAAGGGTGTAGTTTGAATAATTTCCATTTTTTAAACACCAGGGGTGATTTTGACACTTTTGTAAAGTTGAGGGACTAAAGTTGTAAATATGCAATTTAAAACTTTGAAGGGTTTGTTTGACAACTTTGAATCCAATGGACATTAAATGATTTTTCTTTATTTTGGTTACCAAGGACTAGATTTGACAACTTTTGAGACTTGGGGTTAAGCTGCCGTTTATACAAACTTGATCGTTTTTCATCCGTTTGGTATTTTGCATTTTAAAATACACTTATTTGTGATATTTTTATCATTTTGATGCATTTCTGAGTGTTTTCAGATGTTTTTGCAGTTTAAATGGTACAAAAATGATGTTCGAAGACTTTGTCTGTATGTTATCTTCAGGTATCAATGGGTTGATGGGTTCAGTATTTGGAACACCCTGATTCTCTAGTATTTGAACGTGTAATGTACTAAGATGGATATTGAATCTTCAAGATGTTTTCATTTATTTACATGTTTTATTTTATGTTTATTTTTATGCAAAAGGAATTGTACTAAATTGGAGAGGATTGTTGGAAAGTTAGTTCAATTGAGGGATATGGTCATACTTAAAAAGGGGCTAGGAGGTACGGAGTGTACACCTATTAAGTCCCTGACTACCCTGACTCTCATAGTGGTTTTAAGTTTATGATGGTCTCATAAGTGAGTTAAGGTCTGATGTACTCATCAAGGAGTAACTCATCGATCAGAATGTTCAATCATTCAGTGAGTTATCTTATGAGAGAGCAATTCTCATAGGAAGTGAATGCTTATCCAACAAGTGGTATTCATCAAAGGCTGTCATCGGTTAGTTTCTTAAGTGAACATACCGGTGAGTGTTTCGTATGGGTAAACCACAATTTCTTTGGAATTAGTTTATGCTGCTTTGACTTATTAATGGGCAGTTTCAAACTCGCATTTAAGGCTATAATGATTTAGTCTTGTAACCACTATTGCTATATTGGAGGAACGTTATGAGGAGGTTAATTGGCCGATTAATTCTCATTATTCCATTAAATAGAGTAAATAATTTCTTATAAGTAGGATATATATCTGCATGGAAAAATACACGAAACATAAACTTTTGAAAGCGAACAGGTTCTTGATTTGTGTCTAAAAACAAAAATAACACTTGGTCTTATCTCATAGAGATGTTCATGTAACCCATGCATAGGGTCGAATAGTATCTATTGAAAAGTGATAACAGGATTTCAAGTGATATACGATACCCGTTGATTATCTACACCCAACTGGGAACACAACTTAAACCACCAACAATATGCAGTAAAGGTCTACTTTATGGAGCTGTGGAAGTTTACTCGGTAACAAAGCATTAGGTTTTTTCTTTGCGCACTAATTTGTTGGGATACCATAATTAGCAATATAACTCTTTCATCAGGGAATCCGCGGAGGAATAGTTGATGTTGATGTCATACGATTCATGACATATTATATTTTTCTTGCAAAACCTATACATCATACTCTTTCTTTTGGTGAAATTTCTGGTGTGTTGACCTTATCATCTGGTATACTTTATCTAGTTACTAATATAAATATTAATAATTTAAACGAAAAATGCACACACACCTTATATTTTAGTTTTTTGCATTGCCAGCCGAAATCTAAGTCTTTTGTTTTCCTAATAAGGTTTTTTTTTTTTTTTTTTTTTTTTTTTTTTTTTAATCCAATCATCCATGATCATGTAATTACATTGATGCACAATGAAGTAACTTCTAGAAACTGGATTTCTAATCAACATCTTGGAAGCCATATATAAAAGATTGGTAATCATACATTACTTTACTGTCAAGCTTTTTGGAACAACATAAGTTATCACTACAATGATTTTGACCTTTAGCGACGAAAAATTCATCGCTAAAGGTTTTGGTGACGACATATCGTCGCTAAACCGTTGTAGTAAAAGGTTTGTCGTCAAAGGTTTTGGCGACGACCAGTCAACGATTTTAGCAACGAATAACAGTGCCCATGAATATTAAAAAAAAACTCGATCGTGGGGTCCACAAACCTTTAGCGACGACCTTGTCGTCTCTAAAGGTATTTATCAAAATTACATCAACGTCAAAGTCATGGAAGACATTTTTACGCATGTCCTAATTCAAAGGTTAACAATCAAAAGTCATGGTACACATTTCTAAGCATGTCAACGTCAAAGCCATGGTAGACATTTCTAAGCATGTCCTATTTCAAAGGTGAACAATCACAAGTTTTTAATTTATGTAATATATAAATAATTTGGTTGTTAAAAAGATATTTCTTAGTATTTTCTTACTCTATAACAACTAAAACTAAAAGATTATGGATATGGATATTTTATAATGAAGGATGAGCTTCGACTCCGTCTAATTGTTCCTTCGGCAAGTTTATTATTATCCTTGGTGAAAATACACTGCTTTTATCAAAGTGTAAATATTTGTGATTGTTTGATATAAAGAGTTGTTGGAATCACTTCTAAACCTTAATTCAAGTGTTACTAATTTATATGTAATAGTTAGCTTAATATGACCTTTATGTTAGTAATTAGCCTTAGGCTTATGTAGAAGGCCCATAAGCCTAGGCCTAGTCCAATAAGGAAAAGGATAAGAACTAGGAGTGTTGCCTAGCTTCCCTCAATAAATACCTCATGTAAACCCTCACTTGAGGGTTGGTTGTTCAATTTACTATTTCACTCACATCTCTCATAACTTGGGTTTATTTCTTTGTGTGTGTGTGTTTGTTTATTGTTCAACCGACTCTATCTCCTCTCTATTCTTTCTATTGATACTTGTGTTGCATATTTGGGAACCTAACTTGATTGGTATCAATGCCTACTAGTTGGGTGAATCGTTATTGCTTTTGAAGTGGGTTTTGGTCCTACGCGTAGAGCTAACGAGATACTAGTTTTGCTTAAAAAGCGTTTTACACTTTTTTAATCCAAGATTCTTGTACTTTCAATGTTTTAAGGTGTTAAAATAAGCTTTTTGGCAAAAGTTTCAAACTTTCGTGGATCTCGTTAAGCTTGTTTTTTGTACGAGGGTTTCATCCTCTGTGCTTAACCGTTTTAGGAGTTTTGGCTCATCAAGTTTCACACTTTTGTGTTATTTTTGTGATATTGAAGCTATCTCATCACAAAAATCTGGTTTAGAAACATCTTTGGGCAAAATTATTTTTACGATAAAGCTTCTGGCGTAACAAAACCCTAATATTATCACGTAACTTTATCCTTGGTTTGATGTTGGTTTAAGTGGTTTACTCCATGTTTTCTTGCTTGATAAGCGAAAATACGTCGACTTTGGATATCTTTTGCATTGTGATAGTGTAAAAGATCATTTGGGATAAAACCCTAAAATTACGCATAAGCATAAAGCTTTCGCGTAGAAAATCCTACGCATAAGATTTATCTTACACGCTAAGCAAGTCTTACGCGCAAGGTAATCTTATGCCTAAGTTTTCTCGCCTAACTTCTTGTTTTTGCATAACTTTAGTGCTTTTTTTCCTTCCTTAGCGTAAGTAAACCTACGCGTAACTCTATCAATTACGTAACTTTGGTGTTTTACTCATAAGTCCTACTTGGTTTATTGTGATTTCTCGCTAAGGATACTTCATCAACCAAGGTTCATTCGACTACAAAGATCCATTTTTACCAACACAAGTTTTCAACATGTCACAACCACCATACTCTAACTATTTTCCTTACACTTATAATCTACACCAACAACAACAACAACTAAGTCCCCAACATCAACAATGGAATCAACAACAAGCGGTTTATCAGCAACAATTTAATCAACAACATACTCCACTACTTGCGGCCAATTCCACAACCTCAAATGGTACAACCACCACCTAGTCTTCAAGTACAACCTTACACAAACTTCTACAATCAACATCCATCCAGGAATACTATGAAGGAACCAACATGGTTTGGCAAGATGTGTGAAGCCTTGAGTAGCGAACAATCAATTCATGAAGGCGGCTCACACTTGATAGACCTCAATGCTCACTCCGTGAATTATGATCAATGGGTAATTCGGTTCTTTAGGTTTTGTGATCTAAAGAAGCCACATGGAAAGTTTTTAAAGAAGGTCATTATGGAAGGTCCATTTCAGATGCCTACTATTGTTACACCCGGAGATCCTAATGTTTGTTCCACCAAGATGATGTCACCAACATTGCCCTTTGTTCGCAGAACTCACGGTGATCAACTTCTACACTTTGAAGCCGAACTTGCAATGAAATATATCCTTTAGGATTACCCAATCCAATCCTTCAAGTGTTGATGCTAAAAAGGCGCCAAAGCAATGTGGGAACGATTCATCTTCTTATACAAGGCACAACACTCAATCGTGAGACATGGAATCCAAAATCTACTTGGCTTATGAACACTTCATGATTGAACCGGGAGAGTCATTAGAATCTTATCATCATCAGCTTTTAGACATCATTAATGATTTGGACAAACACAATATCATCATGCCATGAATAGCTGTCAACACAAAGTTCGAAGTAGTCTTGGTGGGAATGGGAGAAGTATGTCATTTTGCTCCGTCAAGCTAAAGATATGCATCATGCTACCTACGGATTGTTTATGCGACTATCACGAAGCCTCACCAAAAGAATTTGATAAGGAAAGGATTCTAGGGGTCAAGAACTGCTCCACCATCACTTCCGGACAATCAACAACTTGCTTTGTGGGCTCAAACAAACATTCCTCCTCAACAAGCTCATCAACCCGCTCCTCAAACAAGCGCAACCATCAACCTTACGATCGTCACGGCTACAACCTCAACAAAATCAATTGGTTCCATATAACAACAACAACCTTGCCAAGCTCTTCTTGAAGGCGATGAGGACTCCAATGCCTTCGATGAATTGCAACAAGGGTTTGTTATGATTGCTAAAGCATTTGGCCGTTATACAAACAAATCCAACAATCGCATTCGTTCTTCAGCTAATACAAGGAATCGGCCTTTGTGAACAATGGACGCGTTGAAGTTCAAAATCGTGGTTATGGTGCGTCCAGGATGGGAGGTGGTCAGAGGGTTCAATGCTATGGGAAGGAATAACATGGTGCTCCACCGGCAAAGGGCTCAAGTGGTTGAACAAGGAAATGATCAGAATGGGGTTAATGGTCTTCGATGCTATAAGCTGAGAAGGGTCATCAGCTAATGCATTTCCTAAACCGAGAACAAGAGGCGCTTATTTCAAAGAACTTTGCTCTTGGCTCTTAGGATGAAATGGTGGAACTCTTACCAACAAGAACGAGCTTTATGGCTGATATGATTCGATGATGATATGGAGGACTTGGGGCTAATGCGGCGAGATGTTGATGGCATAAATGCAAGCACTACACATGAGTGATCTGAGGCCGATGTATGACGATGGCTTGTCTCGAATACTGAACAAACAATTATCATCAATGATCGATATCTCCGCCACTTTCTCTATGCGACAGGATCGAGTGTTCAACATGAGTCTTCCACATCTCATTCCGATGATTATCAAATAGATCCCGTAGTTATATTTGATGATCAAAATGACCATATGTTATATTGATAATCAAGTTGACTTCGGTGGTTATATTTGAGGATCTAAACAATGATCATGTTGACAACACGTTGAACAAGATGAGCTTACATGCGACAGAGCCGAGCTCTTGACCTTAATTAAAGAGCGAACATCTCGTTTGGAAACACGAAATTAAAAGAGAAAAATGCACTGCCTGTGATAATGAATGTTTAATTGGACAACTAAATTTTTCAAAACTTCGAGAAAACCATGAAAAAGGTTTTGAAGCCGCTTTTGCCAAATCACACCAAAATGAAAAATATTTGGAATGTCATATTTGTGATCTAGCAGCTTGAAGAATGCTTTCTTGTCTCAAATAGAACAAATGAAACATGAACATAAACAACGACTTAGCGCTCACTGGACACTTTGGAAACTCAAAACCAAGGCCGAGTTGTTAACTTGTCAAAAACAATTCTCACGAGTACAAAAAAGCATTCAACAAGCGAATAGATGACTATCTTGAGGAAATTGTCGACTGACAAACCAAAATCAAAGAGTTTAAAACTGTTGTTTATAAACATGGTGAATCAATCACAACGATTCAAAAGTTTCTTTCAAACCAAATCCAAATGGATATGGACCAGAATCTTTAGCGATTATAAACCTAAGTTTTCACGAGCATTCAAATCAAATCACGAAGTTTGATGCGAGAACATAAATTGATGATTCAATTATGATTTGTTGAATATAATCGGATGGAGGAATTAGATCGTGTGAAATTGGTCAAAATGGAAAATGTCATTTATAACAAACCATTTAACTATTCAGAAGCCGTAACTTTTGTCACACAACAAGATACTTCAAACACACCTTTGGTTATCACTAGTTTAAGATGGGTCCTCAACCAAAGGTGCACAAATTAATGGTCCTTTATCTTCACTTAGTGAAGTAAAACTAATGCCGAAAGTTGTCGCGTTATCAAATACTTTGACACTTTCTTATATGACCTCAAAATTTTGGGCGTGAGATTGAATTTCATTCACGAAATAAAAGTTCAACATTTTACCTAAGCCATGCAACGAGAACATAGAGATATTCTTTAGAAAAGAATTTTACCCCATGTCAAAAATTTGAAAATTGTGCACTATATTGGGAAAAGGATTTTCACAAGGAACTTGGTCTCATGAAAATAGTTTTCGAGAAAACAGAAACATCGATTTCAAATACTAAACGTAAAAGAAATTGTTGAGAAAAGATGTTGATCGACTCTTGGAAGATGTTATACGTGTTTGATATCCATAATGTTGTGTTATTACATTCTTTGCCATATGCATCGATGATATCTCTCGCGATTATGATTACGTTGATAATGTTGTGAATATTGATATGATGCATCGGATCGAGTCTTAACAGTTGAAAATAAAGCGATTGTCAAATGAGCTTTCAAATGCAATACGTCGTCTTAATTGGTGTCAAAAAAGATATTCACGATCAACAACTTGCTTTTCAACACAAAATGCATGCCCAGTGCAAAATCTTCTCGACCTAAAATTGAGCAACGGATGATCAAAGCGTGTCTTTTTATCAAATCTCAAAATATGAACAAGAACTTGCAAAAGTTAAAAGGAATATGGTGTCATATTTGATTTACTCAAACAGACTCGTGATGAAGCATCAAACAAACTTGATCATTATCTTGCACACACTAAAGAAGTCATGAATTTTTTTGGAAATATTCGTTAGAAAATCAAGATTTGGTGCACATTATCACTAGTTAAAGGAAATGTTAGGAAAGTATGAACAACTTCCGCCTACTGTGATTAAGAGAATAGCACTAGTAACACTTAGTAATAGTGAACCTAGAATCCCACTGCCAAATCACAAGTTGCTAGCGTGCTTCCTTCTATGAAAGCAGAATAGTTGCCTCTTTTCCAAGCGTCAGCTTCACGACCTAGAACAATACAAGGAAGAATCACGTGGATTACGACCTAAGAAAAGAACAATAAAGAATGCTAAAGTAGAAGAACACCCTAGGACTATGAATAAAACTCATGTTGGTTCCACTATAAATATTGCGTGGCAAATGTAATAGGAATAGTGATGTAGCGAATTCAAAACCTTTAAGTACTTTTGATATTGATCGATGCACCTTGTGTTATTTATCGTAAAAGTATGAATTCTGATTGTCATGACAAATGTGTTGCTAAAGCTATCATCTCTCGTTTATGGAATCCTTAGATTCAGAATACCTCTAGGCCCACTAATGCTTCTAAGTCAGTGCTTGGTAAACCGCCTTCTTTAGATTCTAAAAGCATTGATGTCCCCACGTAGTTCCAGTATCACCTCCAAGGATTGTTGTACCACCTAGCACATTCACTAAGACTAAAGCTAAGACTAGTTGGAGATGGTAGAAATGGTTACATAATACACTAGGATTTAAATGGATGCACGAAATCATTGATGTGTGTATTTCAACTATAGCTGGCAGGAACCCTCTAACACTTGGGTTCCACATCTACTTCTATTCCATTCCGTGTCGTCTGTGTCTAATCAGGTGTTACGATCATCCTCTGGATTGTTGATAGCGGATGTTCCCGACACATGACTATTTCGTCGATTGAGAATGATCACTTCGCAGCTATCATGGGCTACGAAGATTACATTAATGGCAACATCGAAATTAGCAGGGTTTATTATGTGGAAGGCCTCGGTCACAATCTATTCTCAGCTGGTCAATTTTGTGATGGAGACTTGGAAGTAGCTTTTAGGGAGAAAACTTGTTTCATTCGTGATCTACAAGGAAATGATCTTATGTAATGCGGCCATCATCAGTCTTTACACTATCTCCATGCAAGACATGATCGCTCCATCTCCCATTTGTTTACTCTCAAAGGCTACATCTACAAAATCTTGGCTATGCGCACCGTCTCTCACATCTAAACTTTCAAACCATCACCAATCTTGCATCGACACAACTTCGTTGAAGGTCTCCCACGATTCAGGTATTCTAAAGATCACCTATGCTCGACTTGTGAACAAGGGAAAAGCACTCGTGCTCATTTTCCTTCAAAGGTGGAACCGCACTCTTAACATGTGCTTCATCTTCTTCACATGGATTTGTGTGGCCCGATCTTGCGTCTGCGACGATAAATGGGCGCTACATCTTGGTAATTGTTGATGACTACTCAAGATGGACTTGGGTTTATTTTCTTCGAAGTAAAGATCAAGCTCCCAGATGATCATCACCTTTCTCCACGAAAATTCAAATTCAGCTCCGAACATTAGACAAATTGAGACAGACAAAGAGGAATCTGAATTTGTGAATCAAACTCTTCGGGAATACTATGAGAAAGTGGGAGTGAGCATCAAACATCTATTGCCGCACACGAACAAAAGCGGAGTTGTTGAAAGAGCGCGAATGCGTTAGTGGAAGCCGCCGAAGGATGTTAATCAATGCTAAACTTCCGTGATTACTTATGGGACTGCAGTCTCAAGCGCATGCTACACTCAAAACCGTTCAATGATTACAAAGCATACAACAAAACACCATTTGAGCTTCTCCATAACCATAAACCGAACCTCAAACACTTTCATGTCTTTGGATCTCTTTGTTATCCAAATAATGATCGTGATGACTTTGGAAAGCTCAAAGCTAAAGCTGACATTGGGGTCTTTATTGGATATTGTGAGAATTCTAAAGGTTACGGATGGAATCGTCCGGACAAGCGAGGTTATGGAAGCGATTCATGCTAATTTTGATGAACTCAGTTACCGAAATGGCTTCTAAGTATAGCGACTTGGAACCAGTCACAAGCTTAAACTTCCCCAAACCCCATCATCGGTGATCAAGCCCTCGGCTTACTCGTCAACAAATGGAAAGACTATTTGCTCCTCATTCGGTGGCGATATTGATGAGCGTGCTCCAGTGTATCCATTTGTTTCATTACTCAACCTAATAATACTCTAATACCGATATACACTGCTACAACAACCCGGTTGAAGATGCACCACCAGTTGACTCTACTACAACAGTTGAACAAACCGCTTCCAACAATGATGAACCGGTGATGATATTACGAATGAAGTACCCCACGCAGATTTTGATCCAAATGCGTTCTTTAACCAATTTGCTAATGATCTGCTGCACTGATGTCGCGAATCATCAACAAGTCATTTGAATCCTCAAAATGCACACGTATACCAACATCAACCCTCTACACATAGATGGACAAATAACCATCCTCTGGAAAATATTATTGGCAACCGAATCAAGCTGATCGTTACGAGACAACGTCTTCACACTGAGATGGTGAACATTGCATTTATGCACTCGTCATGCTGCCAATCACCGAGCCTAAAACATTAAGGATGCTATGACAAAATATAAGCGGATTGAATCCATGCAGAAGAACTCAACCAATTCGCGTCTTGAAGTATGAGGCGGTTGAAAGACCACAGGGTCTACGTCATTGGTCTAAAATGGATTTGGAAAAACAAATTGGATCTTGAAGGAGCGTCATCGAAACAAGTGCGTCTCGGTGGCTAAGGGTTATAACGGGAAGAGGGTATTGACTTTGAAGAATCATTTGCTCGGTTGCTTCGTCTTGAGAGTACTATTCGGATATTTACGGCTTCGACCCATATGAACATAACGATCTTTCGATGGACGTCAAAACTGCTTCGAATGGTCAATTGAAAGAAAGCAGTTTATGTCGGCCAGGCCGAAGGATTCGTTGATCCGGCGCTTCGCTCCCAACCATGTTTACAAACTGAACAAAGCTCACATGGTCTCAAACAAGCTCCTCGGGCATGGTATCATAAGCTATCATCTTTCCTCTTTGCCAATAATTTCACCAAAGGTTCGGTCGACCCAACTCTTTTCATACAATATCACGGGAACATATTTTAATTGTTCAAATTTATGTGGATGACATCATTTTTGGGTCAACTCATAAAAGTACTCAATCGCTTTTGCAAAACTAATGAAGAAACATTTTGAAATGTCCATGATGGGCTAACTTACGTTCTTTCTAGACCGACTGCTTTAAGTTCATCAATCACCATTAGTATTTTCTTGAGTCGTCCAAATATGCCCTTGAAATTGAACAAATTGAATGAATAATTGTGATACTTATGCCACCAAATGGCACATACCAAGAAGCCGGCCCGATTTGCATGGGAAATTGGTTGACCCTACCAAATAGCGTAGTATTATTGGGTCTCATGTATCTACTGACCAGCCGAGACTGATATTGTCTTTCCGTTTATCTTTGCTCCCGATATCGGTCGCGACCAAGCTAAACCCACTCTCGAGGCTAAAAGAATCATCCGATACATAAAGGGAACCATTAATTTGGGGATCGGTATCAGAAGGATCGGTTTTGAACTAATCGCTTTTGAGGCGTTGACCACGGGATGCTTAGACTCTCGGAAAAGTACTTGGAAGCACTACAATTTCTTGGTGACAAATTGGTATCTTGGCAATCGAAGAAGCGGGATTGTACATCGCCGTTGTCCTCAGCAAGCAGAATATGTAGCCAATATGTCGTGTTATGCTCAAGTCATTTGGATGAGAACGCAACTCAAAGACTATGGTTACATATTTGACAAAATACACCATGTCTGCGACAATCAGAGTGCTATTTGATCTCATGCAACTCGATTCGACATTCGAAATCATAGCACATCGATCTTAGATATCACTTCATCAAGGACCACATGGAACATGAGTACTTGCTGTTTGAATTATACTTGGGTAGTGCGTAATACCAATTGGCGGATCTTCTCACCGAAAGCCTTAGCTCACTCGCTAGGTTTAATGAGTTGGTCTACCGAATTGGTATGAGGTGTTTGACTCAAGAGGAACTGGATGAACTCTTAAAACATTCTTAAAACCGGTCAAACACCAAAACCTCTTTTGTAAATATTTTCAAAAACAAAATACAAAAATATAAAATCGGATAAAACAACAAAAATATTCTTCTATCTATATTTCTTTTCACATTGCAAGTACATCCCTTCCGTCAACACTCAAATCTTTCAAAATTCAGTATTTTTCTGATCAAGTGTTGAGGGAGAAAAATGAATATTTAGCTGTTTCAAAACAATGGCGTTGCATGTTATCCTATCCCGGTTATTTCTTTGAATAATGGTGGTCACATTTCGGTTCGCGACACTCCTCGGACTAAAATTTTCAACCTTTCTTTATTTATTAATTGGAGGGGGAGTTTCGTCAAGTTTCTTTCTTAAAATATATCATTTGGTAACCAAAATGGAAGTTAAAAGGCTTTGGATGAAATGAAAAAGGTGGAGGGACGTCAAAATCCAAGTTATATTAATAAAACTTCCCACCTAACTTTTCATCCTCAAATTTAATACATTCTAACTCATCCTAAGCCTAATAATCAAGCTTCAAATCCGTGTTTTTGATCATCATATTGTAAGTGTTTTAGTAATCTAAACGTTATTACAAGCAAGGGTTTTGATTTTTATGCAAATCCAACGACTAAAGCGAAGATATGAATGATTATGTGTTCTCGCGATAAGCGTATGAACACAAAATCATTGGTGTGTGTTTGTGGTTAAAATAAGAGTGTCAAAATGTTTCAATAATATCAATGATACTATGTTTATCCTCAAAATCCACCCGTAAAGAATTGATTGATTTTCAAAATTAGGGTTCATGAGTCGTTTTGGGTATTTTCAAATGAGAACTTTTTTGGCGATAAAGATTGTTGAATGAGGTTGTTTTCAAGTTGAATTGAGCTTATTTAAACCGAAATCACCAGAAACACTTTTATGATTCATAAATTGAAAATTAGGGTTCTAGTTTATAAATTGGGTATTTTGATTCATGGCTTATTTAATGTTAAAACTTGGATAAACATACTCTATATGCTTCTAGACCTCCAGAAACACTTACTGATGCAAATCTATGGCTAGATTTCATCGCGTAATTCTTGAACTATTAGGGTTTAGTCTACGCTGTAAGAATTTTCTTTACGCTGTTTGATGTAGTTTCATGCCATGATCTGTTTTAGAATAAATGTATGGGTCAAAATTGATGTTATGATGATTTTATTTCAGGCTTGCTACTCGTATAACTTAGAATCAAGGTTATTGAAACTCTACACATAAGGATCACCTTACGCGTAGAAAGTTATACGTAAGAGAAATCTTATCGCGTAACTAGTAAGGTTCTACAAAGGACTACGCTGGCGTATCTGTGAAGGATATCGTGGCAAATGACCTCTCGCATAAGGTCTCTCCCTACGAGTAAGCCTTAGCGTAAGGTTTTATATCGCCAACGTAAGCTTTACGCATAAGGTCCCCTTTTCCTAGTAACATTCCTTACAGCAGTAAGTAAGGATCCTACATAAGCTTGCGTCTCTGCGTATACTTCTCCCTGTTTACATAAGCTATCATTTCTACGCATAAGCCTTGAATATACCTTCATTATGAATTGTTACGCGTGCAAACTTGTAAATAAATAAATCATAGCGTCACGAAACCAATACTGTCACTAATAAGCTAAGCGTTCAATATGTTGTGTTAAATAAGTGATAACATAAACTTTAAAACTAAAAGTTAACTAGATCACGAAACTTATCGCGACATCATTGGACTATTGAACAAACAAGTGACTTTGGACTCGTAACTATCATTGACATTGCACATTCAATAATTAGAAAATAAAACCTTCTTTTGACTAACATTATGTCTTTCGATATGTTGGTTCTTTTGGCTAATGTTATTTGAGATCACGACATGGCTGCTCAAATGAATGTGGATGCACGAGGTTCTCAGATTGCCGATATCTTCCCTAATGTCTATCAGGAAGATTGGAAAAGAACAATCTCGAGTTGACTTTGAAACTCTCACCTGCCGAATCTTCATGTCTCATTCTTGTGGATGTTCTAAAGAATCATCCCTACGAACATGCTCTCACACTCTGCCACTATTCAGAGATCTACATACAACAATTAGGAATACAATGCAGATGGTCAAAGGTCAAAATCTTTGTGAGTGCGCTCAATCACAAGCAACTCACCATCACTCATGTACGACTTAGGGCTATTCTCCTCATTCCCGACATCATACCAGAATTCTCTGCGCACCTTGAAGAGGCGGTTCGCAATTCTTGATCAATATTAGGTATGACGAAGCTTCAAGGGTTATCATTAAGCATTCTCACGTGGATCTCAAGAACATCCTCGGACCTTGGAGAACCCTTTATATCATCATCACAAAATCCATTTACGGTCATGGCTGACTATGAGCATCCCAAGCTCATGGAACTGCAAATCTTTTGGGCTCTAATCAACATGAAGCACATCAAGTTGAAGCTCGATTTGGGATGACATGATGACATTCCTCAAAAATCTTGGCTCAAAGATTCCCTACATCGGATATACTAAGCTGTTGATCGAGCACTTGGGTACAACCCGACATCCCCAAAGAATCAATGACCCGACAATCATGACATGTTGGCCCGAACCCACTCTAACAGATTTAAGGAGTCAACGACTAAAACAAGGTCTGTGTTGCGGATCACCTTCTCTCGATGAACTCAAAGCACTCTATTCTTATAAAAGATATTTGGTTGCGGTGGAAGAGAACAAAGTTGGATTTCTTGATGAAAAATCTTACGGTACACCGCAGGAAAACCGAAGAGTGAAGTGAGAAGTCTTTGCAAACGAGAGTCGAAGGATGTTCCCCGGGAGGAATCCTCCAAGAAAGAGGATAGTTCCCGCCAAGGAAGCGGTTCCTATTCCGTACCTAAGCACGAACCGCAGAGAAAGCTAATTGTGAGGACTCGAGGGTATGCATCGGATGAAGAGACTTTCTACTCTGAGAAGCTGCTAAAGATGACACTACAACATTACCTAAACCTCCCAGTCCTCCAAATGACCAAGGAAAAGGGAAGACTCGATACTTGTTCCTTATGAAGAAAGCTCGGATGAAGAGTCACGGAAGCGACTAGGAAAAGTTCAAATTCCTTAGACTCCAACACGTTGCAAAAGAATTTGCTAAAGATCAAATGGGTGGCCCTGGAGGGTCAAGTGGTGGAGTTCAACCTACACCAAATCCTGATGCGGTTAATCGACCCGATAAGGGATGCGGTGCCACCACTTTGGAACAACAATAAACGCGTGTGGAGGACACTCTTGAGTATGACTTTGAAGAACCGTAAAAGGAAAAGGCGAAAAGACTTACGGTGATGAAACAAAGGCGGGATGAACAAGCTAAGTCTGAAATGAAGAAGATGTTGAGTATGATAAGTTTCTTCTAGATAGTCCTGCGGTCCAAAGGAAGAAACTTCGAGCCTAAAGGACCGGAGTCTCCTCACATCTCATCATCTTCAGATTCTTCTTCTCACTCTTCACCACCACCATCAAAAGAACAACCGGATCCACATCGGATGAAGAAGCCAACGCCTCTTGGATGTCTCATGCAAAGTCTCGAATCGTTAAAGGCTGTCAAGCAGGTCGAGAGAAAAATATTACAAAGAAGTAGTTAGATTTTCTTCTTTGAGCAGTCTGAGTATCTTCATGATGAGCAAGACAAGATGCAAGTTGAAAGGGAGTATGTCCAGAAGCTCATGAAAGATGATCTTCAAGGGAGCATGGGCGAGATGATCAAAGGATACTCTCACAAGTTCCTTATGGAGGTCGTTCCTAAACTGACAAAGGAGATGTATACCGGACAACTTTATCCGAATCTCTTACATCTAGCCAAGCAAGCCATGAAATCAACTTCAATGAATTTGAGCATCAATCCAGTTGAATCCACAATCTTCTCAGATGATGAATTGGTGAACCGACTCGTAGCTCAAATGTCGAAAGCGCAGCTTCGCAGCGTTTGCCTCCACGAAGCTAAATTATTTGAAGCATTGCGGAATACCAACTCAGGTCAGCATACGAGAGAAGAAGCTGTAAGGCCCAAAGCGTTCAAAGAGCAGCGAAGACAAAGATCGGGATAAGGATAATGAGCGAACGCACAAAGAAGTGCGGTGAATCATCCTCCATTCGAAGTACTCAATGCAACCTCCACCCCAAGGACTCCAGGCTCAACAAAGATCCCCTCCTCGCTCTTACAGATAAACCTCAGGATTTTGAGCTACCTGACTCAAAGCGGTGATCACTTTGAGTATACGGGAGGTGACGATGAAGAATACCATGAGCCCCAACAACAACCCGCCTCTCGAAAAGTACGAGAAACCCGGAAAAGAAGAAGAAAAGGCGGCGTCCTATCATGGCTAGATGAAGATAACAGGAGGAATTTGAATGGTTTTCTCGCTTGTTAATTACACTCCCTACCTGAAGGTCAAGATCCGGTAGACGGTAATACATTGGAGCATGCTAAGTTACCTGCAAGAAAAATTCGAATAAAGATGAGAAATCTGAGTTCGGCGAATCAAGAATGAAGCTTTTCAAGCTGTTAAAGATAGCTCGAGAAAGTGCCATCGAGGTAGAATATCACCTTGAAAACATTGCTCGAGCTATGTCTAACAACATGGATTGGTTCAACCCAGAAGCAAACATCGACTTCACAAAACGAGACAACCCTCCATATTAAACCGACTGGTCTAAACCTCTACCAACAATTGGCCAACCAAATGAGCCTAGAATTCCATTCCGATATTTCTTCAACAAAGACTTGGAATTTCTTCAACACGGTGGCGATGGATCAAGGAAATACGCTACATCTTTGACACTTCCATTCCCGTGACTATATACTCTAGCGCATAGCCATGAGGAAAGATCTACCACTTGTTCTCCAACAATGTGGAAGAGTATGACCGTGATGCAATGTATGGGATTCACTATTGGCGGGCAGCCAAATAATCTACTAGAGTAGGCGCCGGGTTCAAGAAATCTCAACATGAAGTGTTGATATTAAGAGTATCGTTGCCATCAAACACGTTGATCTTTTCGTCTAAATGGGACTACACTTTTTCAAGAAGATAGTGGTCAAATGGCAAGACGAAAGGATTATGCATTCTCTGAAGGCGACTTTGAGAATTTATCCATCAACGTCATTGAAGATATGTACCTTGCCAAAGTGCGGTAAAACGCAGAGACAATTTTCAACTGAAAGTACAACGTGAATTCATCAAGTCATTGCTCATCTTCATCAAGCGTAGTCATCAAGAACGTGTAGAAGATCTCGACTTGCGGCTTGAATCTTATCGGACCCGTGTCAACTTCACTCCACCAGCTGACTTGATCTTCCCGACATCAACCACTCTCACAATATACACTCATCGACAAACCATTGAGTTGTTTTCCGCAGTGAACTTCAAAGAAATTGCTTAATGGCGTGTAGAGATCTTCACAAGTTTGGGGATCACACTTTGAAGATGGTTAGGGACGGATTGGCTTATCGGTTGAAGGATATACATGAGAAGATTGGGTCTCCTAAGCAATGGAATTCTCGAGGATCGAAGGGATGTGAAGAGGATCATCACGATGATTGATGAACGGTTGTATCGAAGGGATCGGTTCAGAAGATTGGAAAGCTTTGTTGGTGGTCGACCCAGGATTAACATCACCGGCTTTCAAGCGCCGGTTCACACTCCCTGGCAACATCACCGGACTACACGGTACCCCTTGAGCTGGCTTCTTTCATTATAACTTTGGATGTTTGATTTATTATGTCAATGGCTTGTGCACACATTACAGTGTACAACCCGCTCTTGTAAATAAAGGACCACGTAGTGCGCTTGATTGCCACAATCCTTATAAAAGGAGCAAAAGCTTCTTACTTTTGAGTAAAACCTATCAAACCTTTCACTTTTCAAGGTTTTGCTCAAAAGAACAACTACTTCCCCTTATGATTTCCAAAACCTCAACCGTTTATATCACTTGTTGAGGGGGAGTATTTGACTTTATAACTTTGTTTACAAATTGTTCACAGTGATCATCTTCCCATAAAACTCAAAATGGTCATATTTATTCTTAAACATTTTGTCAAAAATAACATTGATATGCCATTTTTGAGGGGGAGAAAATTTATGTGATAAGAAATATGTTGTGTAACTGCAAATGAATCTTTGTGCTATAGACTTAACCAACGAATTGTCGAGATCTCAACTGTTAGTAACTTCGAAAAGACTTGTCACGGGCGGGTAATAATTTCAAGCTAGTTAGCTAGTGATGGAAGCGTGTCTCTATAAAGGACTTGTCCGAGTAGAATGTACCATTCGAGAAACTCTTGGTAGACATGATCTTTGGCGGGTTTGACAACCTTTCGAGGTTTGTCCACACCTTCAAGATAGTTATTAGAGCTAGTTATCACCTAAAAGCTGACAATGCAACTCTTTAACTATTCAGCGTAACCGTGTCTATGAGAATTGTCTATCTTGAGTCGATCAATTCAAAGTGCGCTCTTTTCTCCTATGGATTTCTGTCCAAAACTCTTAACCACATGTTGAGGGGAGTATTTATGCTAAAAGATAAAACTCTCACAAGATGGTACAAAATGTTTTTTCATTCACAAACACTACGAGAGATTTTTCTTGAAAATGGTTTTATGGCAATGGAGTTATAAGGTGATTAAGGTTAGGAATAAGTCCCTATGATCTACCAGAAGGAGGGATCTACCCAGGACACTACCAATAGTTAGATTTAGAAGTCCTTAGGTATGATTATAAAAAGGAGAAAATGAGAATCGGAGAAAGAAGGAGTTGAAGAATTAAAAGAAATGCAAAGAAAAGGGTGAAAAGAAATAGCCCTCTAGATTATTCAACTTAGAGGCGGAGACACCGCTTCAATTCATATACTCTTGGTTGTCACTTGATGCGCCCAGGTATTGAAGATTAAAAGTGGTCCATGGACCCAGGTGATGCATGCACTAAACCTTCTTAGCCACTCAAGTTTCTCTCAGCGAAGCTTGTTTCATTATCACAGGAACCCTCGTAAACTATCGGCTTTCTCTTGGAGATTCTTTGAGGTATTGAAGAAGAGACCCTCTCCTAGTCTCGCTCGGAAAACCAAATCGCACTATTGAGTCTAGAGCCACGAGATTCATCAAAAGATCTCTTAGGTACACTTGACATTTCATCACTTGTTGTTCAAACAATAAGAACATCGTCATGGTACTTTATCGAGTCCTTCACAGATCTTAGCAATCTGTCGAGAACATTGATGAGAGGTTCACAATTATGATCCTCAGTGATTGAATGAAACTCATGCGGGGTCAACATCAAAGCAGCCACGGCGTGGTCACTTCGGTAACTCCCGTGGATTGCGCTTAGTGTGTCTCAAGCGGTCTGATGTGAGGTGATGCTTGAGTGTACCTCGTGACTCATCTGACCGTAGATGTGCCGGTACATCGTGTTATCTCACTTGTGGGACTCCGGTTAGCGGCAACTGTAAGAATTAGAGTTGTGTTTTCACACTATGCTGTTAACACTCTCGAAGTTCAAACTTGTAAGTGGCGGAATCCGCTTATTACTAACCGTTTTCATGTTTTCTTCTTATGGAAGCTCACGGGAGCGAACGATCGTGCAATTCTTCACGCATACTCATGCCAACATCATCACTAATGGAAGTTCTCTCGAAGGCAACACAAAGTCGAGAATGATTCTCGTCAATCAAAGAATCTACAAAGTCTAAAGACTTAAAGAACTTCATCGATCTTGAATTCCAACGTTAAAGAGCGTGTGAGCATGTTGAAGAATGGCGTGGAGACACTAGAAGCGGAGCAGGCGAGAGCGAGAATTGATGCGCAACAACAACATACTATCACTACCATCACAAAGAACAATGATCAAAGAACAAAGATAAGATGACGTCAAAGCGAAGCTGTTTAAAAGCAATTTCTCTACCTGGGAGATTGTTCAAATCAAGGCAATTCTTCTCACAAGAAAGAAGAATGTCAGAAGGCGTCAAAGCTACTATTACATCAGCACTTTCACCGTCTGTATTCATCACCAACACTTGAGGGGAGATTTTTGGAATCACTCCTAAACCTTAATTCAAGTGTTATTAATTTATATGTAATAGTTAGCTTAATATGGCCTTTATGTTAGTAATTAGCCTTAGGCTTATGTAGAAGGCCCATAAGCCTAGGCCTAGTCCAATAAGGAAAAGGATGGGAACTAGGATTGTTGCCCTAGCTTCCCTCCTATAAATACCTCATGTAAACCCTCACTTGAGGGTTGGTTGTTCAATTTATTCTTTCACTCACATCTCTACGCATAACTGGTTTATTACTTTGTGTGTATGTGTTTGTTTATTGTTCAACCGACTCTATCTCCTCTCTATTTCTTGTGTTGTTACTTGTGTTGCATATTTGGGGACCTAACAAGAGTCCATGACAAGTTCTTCACCTGGACCTTCAACGACTCTAAGCTCTTCTTTGGGACATTCAAAAACTCCAAGTTCTTCTCTGGGACCTTCTGGATCTGAAAAGGCAGAGTACTAAAATTTCAAGCTCTTGGCTCTAAAGACTTGGTGTGGTGTAGTTTTCCATTTAGCCAAACCAATTTAGCATTCTGAACTGTCATTTAAATTTGTACTTAACTTTATGCCGTTTTTCAAATTAAATAAGCATGTTTAAATGTTTATCAATTTAGAATGGAACTCATAGGTTTTAGTTACTTTTTGTGGTTTAACATCGTTTAATTTAGTTAACTTTCAAGTATTTATTTAAGTTTTGGTTGGTGTGTATGTTTTGGCCATGAGAAACGTCTTTTGAATTACACAAGTTTAAATATTGAAATTATATACATAATTAAAAACCTTTACACTTAAACATATTTTAACTAACAAAATAATTTTTATAATTCAGTAAGATATTAATTTTGCAAATAAAATAATTTATATATTTTTTAAAATTAAATTTAACAACTATATATAAATAAAAAAATTAATTTAAAAACAAAAAAACATTTTTGAGCGACGACAATGTCGTCGCTAAAAGCAATTTCACAATATGTTTTTTTAATCATTTTATAATTAATTCATAAAAATGTTTCTAGTACTAAAATAAATATTATTAAATTCATATATAATTTTAGCGACGAAAAATAATGTCGCTAAGCTTTTAATGGGCTAAACTAATTTACGCAAGATAATTTTTTTTGTTTTAAATTTAAAACTTATTTAATATAAAAATATTATCTAATTATACAAAATTCGTCGCTAAAAGTGTGAATCCCACGGTCAATATTTTTAAAAACTGAGTTGAAAAGGGGGCCTCATGGCATCTTTAGCGACGACACATGGACCCCGTGGCCAAAATTGGTTTTTTGTTGTAGTGTATAGATTTGTACACGAATATAGACATGTCACGTCAAACTTGCACGCATAAAAGTTGTCGCTAGAGATACTGTATAGTTGACTTAAATGCTAGACGTCATTTACTACGGTTCATTGACTCAAATATTGCGCAAAAATGCTTATTCTAAATTGGCATACATAGAACATTGTCGTTATAAAGGGTAATTATACCACCATATCCAATTTAAAGCTAGAAGGTTTGTTAAATCTACTTAAGATCCGATTGAAAGACAAGAACTTAATGTTGTTATAAATGAGGTATTTGCTCAATTTAAAGCCAGATGGTTTTGTTACATCTACTTAAGATCCAATTGAAAGACAAGAGCTTAATGTTATTATAAATGAGGTCTTGGCCTTTTGATGTAAAATGTAACTTTACTTTTAAAAATCCATAAGGCATAAATCGTAGGTTGCACAACGACGTCAAAGAATCTTAAGTACTTGTATTTCAATGGGATATTGATCTGCCGTATGTATCAGATCATGAATATTAAGGAATGATATGTTAGAAATTTGCCACCACTTTAGAACATACTTCCAAGTAATAAACGTTATCATTGTTGAAAATTTATTTCAATTGAGGGTTTCAGGTGATACCCGATAACGGGTTTAGAGGTACGGAGTGTACACACATAAGTTTACTGAATCACCTTGACTCTGATAGTGGAAAAGTAGAATTCAAGTAGCTGATGAAGTTCAACGGGTTAACTCTTTAGTGAGTAACACTCTGAATAGTATTAAACAGTATGATGGGTTCAACTTCATACTCTTCGCTGAGTAGACTCTGAAGGACATTATCAGGGAGTAGTTCGATCAGAAGGTTCATCTCTTTAGTGAATGAACTCGACAGTGAGCATACTCAGGAACTGAACAGCTCTTTCAGGGAGCATATTCTTCAGTGAGTAAACACGCTGGAAATGAATTCAAACTAACTTTTAATGTCTTTGACCTATTCAAGGGAAACTTTAACTGCAACTTAATGACCACGTTTAATTGGTCGTGTAACTACTATTTTCTATAATGGAGGAATATTATGATGTAATTAATGAGGCCAATTGTGGAATCCAAAACTATGGATCGATTCTCTAGCTTGTTTAGAGTATGTTGCTTTGAATAAATTCAAGAAAACAAAGGTAGAAACTTTGTTGATGCTAATGAGTATGCGGAATCTACTCAATAACACTTAGAAGATTATGAAAAATGTAACAGTAATTATGATCAAACAACAATATCACCAAAATGCTTCAATATTATTAATCTTAATAGTACGAGTACTCTTTCTAGTACTAGGGTTTACAACCTTGAAGCTATATCAATGTTTATGCAATTCGTATGTAAAACGTATAACATAGGATCTCCTTTTATAGACTAAGGAGTCCTTTACAAGATAACTACGTATCTCCTATATTGTTACAAAATATACGTATCTTCAAAATACATAAGATAAACTCTAAATATCTTCACACATATCTCTTCACACATTCCTATCCACTGGCAGTCTCTATCTTCTTGCTATAAATATCTTCAGCAGTCTTAAGTTTAGTACTGGCAGTATTAGCATTGTTCTAGCAATACTAAATTCAGCTAGTACTGGTAGTGTAAATTAAATTTGTCTTGGCAGTACTAAGTGAGCATACCTTTAATTCCTAACAATCCTCCTCTAAACTTATGTTTTACCTCCAAATTAAAAGTTTCTAAATTATACCTTGAGAGGATTCTTCCAAACATTTATCTTCTAGGTCTATTTGCTTGCATGAAGATCTTCTGAAGTAAAGCTCTTGCCATTTCATTCTCTTCTTCAACATGAAGCTTATTACACATTATCAATAAAAGAGTTGTACAATCCAAAGGATAATCCTTCTCTACTAGCATGTAAATATCACCTCCATACATTGTAGACACATGGTGTACTCCACATGTTATACAATCTCTAGGTTAAAGTGTTTAGACCAGTTTTAAACTTCGATAATGTATCAATATCATCTGGTTCAAACAACCTCTTCAATTCAACCCACAACACCTTCTCCTTATCATCTGTAGGTTCTGCTATAGTAAATTTCTCTTTAACTAAGCTCCAAAGCTTCTCTAGGTCATCTCAGTCAAATGCCTTTAGCATGTCATCAAAGAGCTGATATGTTGTTGTGTCGTTGCCAACTCTAATGATCTTCCAATATTTCCTTGTATCTTCAGTGTAGACATCCCAATCTATAATATGATATTTAGTCTGCAAGGATTCCACATTCATACCTATTTCTAGAACCAAGATCATCATTTGTTGCAGTTCTTTAGTTGATAGATCATCGTCTCCTTCTTGTACTTCAGCTTCAACTATATTTTATTTCTTTGAACTCTTTGAAGATTCTGACTCTTCAATAGCTCTTTTTGAGCTCCCTTCAATCTGCTCAGTATGCTATCCAGGCTATGATTCTTTGACAATTCCTCCACCTCTTACTACCACATCTTTAGAATCCATAGGTACAAATCTGTTAACCCTGCTCAGCACCTTGTTAAAATCTTCTTTAACAACCTCAATGGTTAACTTCCTCACATTCTAAATCTGATAACCTCCCATGTTTCTTAAGTATTGACACATGAAGGTCTTTTGTTCAGTCTTTGTAGGTGGTTTTCTTATTCTTTCTACCAGTCTCTTATGAGCAAACGATATCCTTCTTTCTTCTATAAGCTCCATAAGCAATCTAGATCTTTCTTCAATAGTGAGTTGTGCTTGTTCTTCTTGAAGTAATCTTTGTGACAAAATCTCATCAGCAGTAACTCTGGATTGAATATCTTCCCAAGCTTCCCATTGAGCTATATTAGCTTGTTCCCTTTGTGCAACTCTTTGTTCCTTAATGCTTTCTTTCTCTGTAACATCAGCTTCAGCATTTTCCCTTTCTTTTCTAACCTCCTCATCAAGGTTCTCTTGCACAATTCTAGCTAATTCTGCATCTGCTTGAATCTGCTCTTTTCTTAACATTTTCTTTTTAATTAAAATGCCATTTCCTTTGTTTATAGGATCAATGGTAGGACCAGCTTAAGTAGTATAATGAACAATACTTGATTCTCTGATCACAACACCCATTTCTTTACGCTTTGAATACTTTCTTGAGTAGAGGATATGAACCTTTTCAATTGTAGGCTTAGCACTCTTCAAGCTTTGTAAACCAAGAACAACATTAGTAACATTTTCTTCTTCCTCAACTGGTTCTTCAACAGTTGTTGTTGTAACAATAGTAGCTTCAGTTGTGACAATTTGCTCTATTTGTGCAGCAACATCAAGAATTGGCTGTAAAAAACCAACTAGAACATTCTGAGTGGATCTCTAACCGTCCCTGTACCGAAAAAGTATGGGAAGGACTTTTACTAGTAGGCTGAATTGAGACACTGACACCAGTATTCACAGCAACAATACTAATTACTTTAGCGGTACTAACTACTGTTTCAGCACCAAAACCACCTATTTCAAAATCAAAGTCCATATCATCACTACCTCCATGCCTCCCCTCAAATCCAGTACTAGGGTGTACTAAAGAAATACTTGGATCTTCATCAATACTAGCAATTTTCCTCCCTTGTTGGGAAGAATCTGTAACACCCCAAATTTCATGATATGCAGCGGAATTCAAACTGAGTGTTACTTGATGGCACAACAGTCATAATAATAGAAAACGATCTCTAAAGGAGTCGTTAAAAAAGGATTTATCATTCCAATTATTGAAATATATCTGAGTTTACAACAATAGGTCCCAGTTGGTTCCAATGTTTACAAAATACATCAATATAAAGTATTTTGATGCCTTTATTGAATGATAAAATAATTATAGCCTTCTTGTTTTATTCCTTGCCCCTCCGTGCCAGCTTCCGACACCATGGACCTGAAATACATGCTTAAAACTGTCAACACAAAGGTTGAGTGAAATTCATAGAGTTTGTTTGATGGTTAAACACAGTATGATGGTGGTGTGGGTTAATTAGACTCACACCAATGGTTTGAAAACAAAACAGTTATTATTACACTAAGCATCATGCAACCAAGGCGTTAACGTGTTCCAACAATAATTGGTGAAATTGTTGGTACGTTTCTAATAGGTAAAATTTTCCATTTTACCTAATGTCACTCAAATATAGTGCGTTTGTTTGCCTTTAACGGCCCCAACACAAACGGGATTCGTCAATCCCAATAGATCTATTCATAATATTCGTGCTCACTCTCTCTAGTGATTAATGGTTCATGATTTATGGACTTATGTTTGGTAAATGCGGTAACTTAGTGCTAATAAAATAATCAGATAAGCATACAATTTTAAATGTTTGTTTGTTCATGTTTAAAAAAGAATGTATCTCACCCAAGGGTTTGTAAAACAATTAAGTAATTGAAAGTGGGGCTATGAACTCACCGTGAGTTTGATGATGTTTAGTGCTTTTACGAATATGATGGATAAGCCGGGAAACCTCTACGTGCAACCTAAAATGGAATGTTGTGACTTAGGTTTGGAATAATGTCTAGGAAAACATAAACAAGCCTATATACGTCTCTATGTTGATCATGATGTAGTCATTTATAGTTCGTTGCTTATAGTAAGAGTTTAGTATGTGAAAACGTATTAAGTTCATAGATATCGTACTACTTTGGGGCCATCATAATTCATAGGTCATGTAGTGGCGTTCGAGAGCTAGACACTTTAAATCGTAAATCCAATAACTCGTCGATACGTTTTACTCATATGAAACCCCTCACATGAAGCTCCCTAGTATTGTAGCACTTAGTTGATAAAACATATGTTTTGTTTATATGTATTATAAGTGTCAAAATATTCATATGTTTTTTAAACACAAGTTACAAGTTTATTTGGTTATGATTAGGAAATCATAATGGTTTCACAAGTGAAAATAGGGTTTTCACATGTGAAAACACAATCCCGAATGCTGAAAATAAGTGTAAGAAAGCTTAGTTTTGAATGAAGATTTTTATATCATAAAGTTTATCATGTCTTTAGTAAATATCTAGTTTTACAAGTTCTCGTCGATTACTAGTGACCATAACTTATTAAGACGGTCAAAAATGAAGTTTGGTTAAAATAGGCGGAAAATGGTAAAATGGTCATTTTTCCGTTACTTGCTAAAACACTATTCCAAAGGTTGAATGAAGTTTTTTAATTATTATGTAACTAGTTATGTTAATAACATGGTTTCTATATTCTTAACTTGTGAAAATCCAAACTTTTGACGATAAAAAATGTTTTACAAATTTTAGGTAGAAAATGCTATCGTTTGATCTTTTTAGGCCGAGTTTCTATGTGGTGGATGTAAAACATTATTCCGGACAACTTTCGTGCTTTAACTTTTTGATGATTCAGACCAAAAGTGCCTCTAATTTTTAATCAAATTCGACAGTAAGCAATTTTTGGCGTTTCTAGGTTTTGCTAACTTGTTTTTACCATAACTTTTGACTCGTTTGTCCGTTTCGGGTGATTCAAGTTGCTATGTTTTCCTTTTTATCTTGTCTACAATAATATGTAAATTATGAAGTCTATATTTGTTAGGATTTAGTAAATCCAGTTATTAAAGTGTCGGTCACCTCAAGTATATGTAATCGTTAGAAAGCTCGTAGTTGTAGTTATTTATAGTTAAGTAGTATTTAGTTAAGAAACATGTATTGGAGGACGGAAGGTCTTTACAATCTGTATTCCGATCCACGTAGGTGGCAATTTGTGTAAGACTATAAATACTCTCTACCTCCCAAGGTAGAGAGTTGGAGCTCATAATAATACTTTTACTTTCTCTCACTAAGTTCCCAAACCTCTAACTCTTTCTCTCTCTAAAACCTCATCTTGTATGCCTATTTGTGTTTGTGGTTTGATGTATTTGTGAAATCCAATATGTAACAAATGGTATCAAGAGCCATGGTTTGATCATCTCTCTTACATATCCTTGGATTTCTAGTGGTTTTAGATGGTTTTTGAGTTTGAAAAAGTTTAGTGGTTTTTGCATCATTTGGATCATTTCTACTGTCAAAGTTTGAAATTTGGGTGTACTTTTGTGTTTAGAATCATTGTAAGTGTTTGGGTTTTGATTTGGTAAGCTTGAATCACTGTGGTTGAGCTTGTTTTGGATTGAAAAGTGTGTTATTAAAGTTTTTCTTGCTATGACTTGGCTCTCCTTGGTGTTTTTTTCATGGCGACTTGCTTGATAAAGGTAGCGAGTTGTAGTGTTAATTGTTAGCGATTTGGTCCTAGCGACTTGTCTATTGAGACAAGCCGACAAACAGTACAACTTAGTGGACTCTCCACTACGGCTACCGACTTGGTGAGTTAGCGACTTGCTTTCAATTTTGTTGGCGACTTGCTTAGTATTCTTAGCGACTTGGTGTTAGCGACTTGGACCTTAGCGAGTTGCTCTTTAGCGACTTGATTGTGTAGCGACTTGGTGCTTTAGCGACTTGTGTCCAACGACTTGGGTCTTAGCGACTTGGTCTTAGCGACTTGGTTCACGGGAAATTGAGATCTTAGCGAGTTGCTACTTAGCGACTTGGTTCAAGAATTCTTAGCGATTTGGTTGATCTTTTGTTTGTATCGGTTTTCTTTGATTTATTAAAATCCGTGAAAGAATCTATTTCCCGGTTTAATCATAGAGTTATAAAATCCCGTGTAATCTGTAAACATGTACCAAGCATTACCTACAATCATCTCGATGTTCGCGAGGATGTTCAAGCATTTAGTTCATATAATCGTCCACCCAGCTGGAGGCTCTCCGACTCCAGGGCTCAACAATTGATTGAGATTATGTCTGTCTTGGAAAGGAAAATGGGGTCAACATTATCAAATCTATTGATGAAGGACCGTCGATTGAGACTACAAGAGACATAATGGATCTTGCGGCGGATGGAACAATGATCTTTGGAATGGGCGGACCAAAGATGTATGATGAGCTTCAGTGATAAGAGAAAAAGAGATTCGATGTCGATATCGGGGCTTCAAACATCATACTTGGTCTTAAAAGACATCTACAAGCTTATCAATCACAACCTGAAGCCAAGTGTTGGGATAATGTCAAATGCTTCTCTCGAGGGTTGAATTAACTAAGGAAGACAGAGAGTCACAGTTGTATGATGAATTTGAGCACTTTAAGATGAAACCAGAAGAGAGTATCTATGAATACTACGTGAGATTCCATAAGCTTGTAAATGATATGAGAAATATCAAAATGACCATGCCAAACATTGGTTGAATTCAAAGTTTGTGAACAACATGAATCCGAATGCACAAGTTTGTCACCTACGTGAAGTTAACCAAAGGATTGAAGAACACCAACTATGAGCAATGCATATGCCTTCCTTCTCCGAATGAGACATGCTATGTTTTGAAAAGGATTCTAGAACAGTTCAAAACCAACCGAGGAGAAACAAGTTCCTCAAATGACTCAATGACCTTTTACACAAATGTTGGTATTACTACCAGCTTCTCAAGTCATACCATGGGTAATGGTAATTACTAAACTCATCCACGATCCCATATAAGCCTCAGGACCATTTCATGGAAAACTTCATCAATGTCTCTCATGGTTCGGTCAAAACATGAACTCTCTTCACACACCAATAACCTCAGAGCGACATCCAATCCACACAATCAAACAAGCATGGGAGATGAAGGTTATTGACAAGGTTTTAAAATGTACCTTTTAGGGTCGTTTAAGCCTTATTTGATCACCTTGTATCGTTATTACTTAATATCGTTCCTTTTCACTTTTTAGGTCTCTTTGAAGGCAAATTACTGGAATGGCACTTATTTGGACGAAAAGGCGGATATCAAGAAAATGGCCAAAGTCAAGAATCGAAGCCCTTTGGGCTAAAATACAAGGGGCCGTTAGAGTGCGCAAAGTGGCGGCGTCAGGTGTTATGCTGATGCAGTCGCATAACTTTTGTGACGAGGCATGAAATTGCTTATTTTCAAGTGATGGTGTCGGGCTTTAAAAGTGGGTCGTCACAACTCAGGGCGGCCTAGATTTGATCAGGGCGGTCGAGTGAAGGGGACGGCGTCACAATCATAATTGGCATCATCATGACTAACGTGGCCAAACCAGAAACCCAATGAAGGCTACCGGTGGCGTCACAATTCATAAGGTGGCGTCGCGATTATAATCTTATATATAGAATCCGAATTTTTCAGTTTTAGTGTGTAGTCTTTTGGAGTAAAACCTAAAGAACCAAAGGCTTGTCTGCACGGTATTTTAGGGTTCCAAACCCTATCTTACACCAAGATAAGTGTTTTACTTCATTAATTCAATTATGTCTTCAATTATTTGTGTGTATGCTTGCATGTTCTCCATGTCCGGTAATTTACTTGTGTGTTTGCTTAGAGAATATGAAACAATTATTGAATATTGATTGGTTGTCTCTTATCTTAATTGTTAATGATCTAGTAATGCGATAGGTCATTCGTTGTGTTGTTAATGCTTGATTAATCTTTGTGAACCTTAGACTATAACACCTAGAGTAGTTGTAGGCTAAACCATCCAAAGAGTACCTTAGAGTTAGAGTCTATAATTCCTAGACATTTTGTAGACGAGACCCTTTGGTAGTTTCAAAGAGTTAGGGACAAGCGCATACGACTTTAGACACAGCGATTAGGAATAAGGACGTGACAATTCAACCATCAATAGGAGATAATTAAGGAGTAAGAAAACCTAAGTAAACACATCTTTAAACTATCATACGAGCACACAATAATTAGACATAGACTACAAACATCTTAGATTAGATAATTAGATAAGTAGAGTAATCGGTAGAAATACCAACCCCAAATCCAAACCCAGAGATTCGTACCTTTCCATTTCTAAAAACATAAAAAGCACAAAATAATCTTCCTCAACCCCAACCTTAGCGTAGTAACTTCTCACTAGCATTCCTATTCCCCTAGAGAGCGATATCAATACGTGGCTTACCTAATACTACACTACAGATTAGGTTCCTTTGCCTAGGGTGTTATAAACTTTCGAAGAAAAGGAAGTTCCTTTGACCCCGAACGTGGCGTGTAGCGTTATCAAGTTTTGGCGGTGCGGGAATAGAATAGCTAGTTAGTAGTCCACCTCGTTTAGGTTTCTTTGCTTGATTCCTATCAAGTAAATTTTTCTCATTTTAGCTTTCTCGTAGTCTATCCCCCTTCTTCGTGACCTTTGTTCGTAATCCATCACTTTTCATCTTGGAAGGTGATAACCACCCACCATTCATCAACCTACCACCAAATGACCGCCAAGAGCCGTACTCTTGGTGAATACTCGAGACCAAGCCACCTAGGTTATAGGAACACCATTGAGCTTCCCGACCAAGCCCAAACTACGGCCTGCGATCCGACACCATCCGGTTGGTGCAAAACGGATGTGCATTCCATGGACTTGGTTCGAAGATCCTAATCGGCATCTGGATTTCCTCAAAATTGTTGATTCCATCGACCTTGATGCTACTTTCGGGGAGACCACGCGTCTGCGTCTCTTCCAATTCTCTCACGGGACCAAGCTAGTAATTGTGGCGACTTCCCGCCGGCTCCATCTCAAGTTGGGATGATCTCACCTCTCGCTTCTTTGCTCAATTTTCCCCAGGAGAACCACTAAGCTTAGGAATGACATCTTGATGTTCCAACAACGTCAAGGTGAATCTCTCTTCGAAGCATGGACTCGATTCAAGGACTTACTTCATAAAGTCCCTCATCATGGCATTGATCTTTAGCTCCAAGTTCAAATCTTCTATGATCATGTCAACTTCCCCACTAAGCGATCCATTGACCAAGCGGCCGGTGGAAAACTTAGTGATCTCACCACGAAAGAATCGTGAGGTATAATAGATGACCTTGCTCTCTATGACAACGAAAGTTAGAATGACCCCCGTGAGTTGCCCAAAACCGTTAAGGCAATCTCCTTGCCTTCTCTTGACTCACAATCTTCCGACCGTAGGATGCTCAAGCTTGAAGATCAAGTTAAATTCCTAATGAGCTCATACGAAAATCCTAAGTCTTCACATCAAGTGAATAAAATCACTCTACCTTGTGAGTTATGTAGTGGTCCCATGACACTCGTGATTGCACAAGACTCCCCGAACAAGCTTTGCGGACTACGCCTCCCGCAGCGTCCGATGGAGCGGGAGAGAAGTGGTACACTTTCAAGCTCGAACAAAACAACTTAGGAAACTCTTACAATCCCTCATGGAGAAATCACCCTAACCTTAAGTGGAACCAAAACTCAAGCACACCCCAAAGCTCATCTAGTCCACCTAATAGGTTCAATTCTATAAATACCGTGAACCCACTAATAATCTTGAGGCAATTGCATCTAGATTCATGTCATCTCAAGAGACTCGATTGACTAAGCTTGAAGCCGATTTTAAGTAAAGACAAAGCGAGATGATGAAAACGATGCCCTCTTAAAAGCCTTTAATGACCAGGAAATTGGAGCACTCCCAAGTGATACTATAAAGAACCCAAGAGTGAATTCGATTTTGTCGACTTCATGTTCTTGTTCACCATGGGAGAGTGCATGTCCTCACACCCAACAGTTCACTCGGTAAATGCTATCAACAAGGGTTCCAAGCAATCCAAAATGAGATACCAAGGCCATGCACCTTTGGTAGAACCTACTCTTGAGAAACCCGTCAAACAAGAACCCAAACCTAATCTAGAGGAGGAACTCCATCAAGAAAAACCGGTTCTTGAAGTCTTAGCTCATGCACCTTGTTATAATGCTTTAAAAGAAAAATATGAGTTAGAACTTAAACTTGGAAAACATGGGTCCGCCTTTGTGAGAAATAATCTATCTAAAAAGTTAGACGATCCGGGCTATTTACTCTTTCGTGTAGACTTGGAACTTCCAAACCTCTCGATGCTCTAGCCGACTTAGGATCATTCATCAATCTTGTTCCGTTGTCCCTCCATAGAAGCCTTAACTTAGGTAAGATAGAACCAACGGAAACCATCTTAGGTCTAGCGGACGGTAGTGTTGCATATCCGGTAGGGATAATAAAATACATGGTAGTACCGTAGGAGAATTGACTCTTTGGGACTTCCATGTGCTAGACATGAATAAAGACCCGACATGCCCACTACTAGTAGGAAGAGGATTCTTAGCTACCGCTAGTTCCATCATCGATTGTAAATGTCCAAGATAGTGGTAGGAGAGGGGAGTGCTAGGTCAATTTACGATGTCAAAAAGCATACGTGCTACAAAGAAGGAAATCCCACATGAGATTAGGTTGGATAGAGCGCCTTCTAGATATGGACCTTGGATAGATAAGAACCTCATAGGTCCCCAGCGACCTTTCTACTTAGATGAAGCCTTTGCTAGTAAAGCAACTTTCCATGAAAAAAAGATGGCTAGGGACATGGAAGTGAACCCTTCGAGGGCGCCTTAGTATTTAGGAGATGACCGAGTTCCTAGGAAGCTTGCCCGTCAACCTTGTCATGAATAAGTGGAAAGTTGAGAAGCCTAAACATAAATGGGATTGGGATAGACCGCCTAGCGATGGTAATGGAGAGTGGCACATTAGGATAACAATCTATGATCTCGATGGAGAAAAGTTTGAAAAGGCATATCTTACCAAGCGTACTACTAGGAACTTAAATGATAAGTTTGATCCTTATGACATTGTTAAGGATTGGCTTACTTATATCGATGCGTAGGACGCACTCTGAGTCTAGCTACAAGACTCATAAATAAAAAAAGCTTAGTGGAGGCAACCCGTGCTTAATTGTTTGCTTCTTAGTGTCATATATCTTTTATTGATTGTTTATTCTCATGTTTAAATTTGTAAAAATGCTTTATTTTGTTTTTAACCTCGTCTTAATCACATATAAAGGTATTTTACATAAAGGATAAGGGTAGGGAGGATTACACCGTTTTCAAAGCGTGAACATGAAATTGCAATTAATTAAAGATGTATGTGTGTTTTTCGAGTCAAATGCTTGTATTGAGTCAAAATGGATGTTTTGCGGAATTCGATTCTAAAGATGTAAATTTTCGAGAATTTTTCAATCAAAGACCGTTTTTTGTCGGGATAACCGGCGGCGTCGAGGATCACTAACTGATGGCGTCGAGGAAGGAGTAAAACAACAGATTATTTTTTTCCGTTTTCGAGCTACTAATTTTTGGGATTTGGTCTTAATTTTCCAAGATTCAGTAAACATCCATTCCACAAGCATTATATCCTAGTTTAGTCGAGTCTTATATATATTATTACGCCGATTTTACCGCGAAGGTTTCGTTTTTCTTCAAGTGTGCAGGTTTAATTTACTAAGAAAAAGATACATAAGGTTGGAAGGAGCTTTTCACGCATACATTCTTCTTGAAAAGGATTTAACCACCACTTTACACGGATCCTACCGAGCTAATCAGGGAGTATTAGTTTCTTTCGTTTTTAATTACCTTCCATTATCATAACTTTGATACTTTCGGAGAACATTGGGGACAATGTTCAGTTTAAGTGTAGGGAGGGAAAATAAAACGGGAACTTTGAAACTATGCTTATCCTTGATTATTTGCTTTGTCCAATTGTATTTGTGTAATAAACCATGAGAAAATGACGGTTAGGGTAATTTTGGCACCAAATTTTTAATTTTTCATGACACGTCTTAATAAAGCGTCTCACGGATAGGAAGTTGCATGACTAGCACAAAAAACCCTTTACCACTTAAATTCCACCCAAAATGTGAGGATCACCCTTAGATTAGTAGGAATTAAAGCATTCATCTTTAATGCTTAGTGTGTGAACCGGTAGTATATTAGATTCTAGAACTTGTTTTGTGATGCATCCCGAGATTGCTAGTAAGACTACACTTGTGTAGTTAGGAATAACTAAATGATAAGAGGCATTAGGATAACCCTTGTTTGATACCTATAATATAATTACCTCTTCCACCTCGGTTGAGTAATTCCCCCTGCACCCTTGTGTTGTACTCACTTGCAGGCCTGCGATATAATTCTAGTAATATCAGATCAAATTATGGAGAGGCGTTAAATTCAAATTTACTTTATTTGCTTAATAATGTACTCCAAAGTGTTTTGATCTTTTTCAATTCGGGTCAAATTAGTGTTAAAGTAATAAAAACTCAAGTGTAGGGATGTGCCTATAAATCCCTATCATTTTGATGTTACATTAGATGATGGTAGAGTAAAAGTATAAAAAATGAAAAAATACAAAAAGAGAAAAAGAAAAAAAATAGAGTGTTGAAAAAAAAAAAAAAACATCTGAATTTCATACATCTATCCTTTAAATTTATGTTTGTGTGTTTCAGTTATCTAGAGTTTAGAGTGTCGAGTCATGGCTTAGCATCGCCATTCTTCGTATGGTTGTAACATAGAGATTTTGACTTGCCACCACTAAATAGCCTATCCCACCAAACCCTTTGTTTCCTACCATAAGCCTAACATTACAACCCTTTAAAGACCTCTTTGATAGTCTTTTCTAGGTGCTTACGCCAAAGCAATGGAGGTTTGATCTAGTCTCAAGCCTATGGTAATCTATGTACTAGGACCGGTTAATGAGTGTTTATTTTCCATTTCCACTTTGATATATTTCATATACACCGAGAGATGTGAGTATCCAAACACCCCATGTGAGGTGCTAGTATGTAATTCCGTGCTTGTTATGACTTTTGAGGGGCTTATATGTGTTGTGGATTGTTTTAAACCAATGCTTCATGACCCTAACTTATAAATTAATTGGCTAAAAGCACATTTGCTTGAGGACAAGCAAATACCAAGTGTAGGGATATTTGATAAGGTTTTAAAATGTACATTTTTGAGGGGTCGTTTAAGCCCTTATTTGATCACTTTTGTATCCGTTATTACTTAATATCGTTCCTTTTCACTTTTTAGGTCTCTTGAAGGCAAATTTATGTAATGGCACTTATTTGGGAAAAGGCGGATATCTGAAGAAAATGGCCAAAGTCAAGAATCGAGCCACTCAATTTCTTTGAAATACAAGGACGGCGTCGGGTTCTACAAGTGATGGCGTCGGTGTTATCTGTGATGCCGTCGCATAACTTTTGTGACTGGCGTAGCCAACTTGCTTATTTTCAAGTGGCGGTGTCGGGCTTTAAAGAGTAGGTCGTGCCTTCAGGGCGGCCTAGATTTGATCGAGGCAATCGTCGAGACTGAAGGGGATGGCGTCACAATCATAAGGTGACTCCGTCGCATGACTAACGTGGCCAAACGAAACCCTAATGGCGGCTACCGGCAGCGTCACAATTCATAAGGTGGCCCGTCAGCGTTAAATCTTATATATAGAATCGAATTTTTGAGTTTAGTATGTAGTCTTTTGGAGTAAAAACCTAAACCGAACCAAGGCTGTCTTGTACAATATTTTAGGGTTCCAAACCCTATCTTACACCAAGATAAGTGTTTTACTTCATTAATTCAATTATTTCTTCAATTATTTGCGTGTATGCTTGCATGTTCTCCATGTCCGGCTAATTTACTTGTGTGTTTGCTTAGGGAATATGAAACTTAATTATTGAATATTGATTGGTAGTCTCTTATCTTAATTGTTAATGATCTAGTAATGCGATAGGTCATTCGTTGTGTAGTTAATGCTTGATTAATCTTTGTGAACCTTAGACTATAACACCTAGAGTAGTTGTAGGCAAAACCATCCAAAGAGTACCTTAGAGTCTATAATTCCTAGAGATTTTGTAGAGCGATACTCTTTGGTAGTTCAAAGTTAGGGACAAGCATACCCGACTTTAGACACACACAGCGATTGGAATAAGGACATGACAATTCAACCATCAATAGGAGATAATTAAGGAGTAAGAAAACCTAAGTAAACACATCTTTAAACTATCATACGAGCACACAATAATTAGAGATAGACTACATACACCTTAGATTAGATAATTAGATAAGTAGAGTAATCGGTAGAAATACCAACCCCAAATTGAACCCGAGATTGTACCTTTCATTTCCTAAAAAGATAAAAAGCACAAAAATAATCTTCCTCAACCCCAACCTTAGCGTAGTAACTTCTTATTAGCATTCCTATTCCTAGAAGCGATATCAATACGTGGCTTACCCAATACTACACTACAACGATTAGGTTCATTGCCTAGGGTGTTATAAAACTTGCTCGGAGAAAATGAAGTTCCTTTGACCCCGAACGATGCGTGTAGCGTTATCAGTTATGGTGCAACCAGTTCATGAAAGGCAGTATGAACAGGGAAGAGGAAGAGCTGGTAGAGGATATGTAGTAAATCATAATAAGGGAAGGAATGGAAATCAAGGTCAAGCAAAAGATTAAGTGCTACAAGCTGTGGTGGTGAGGACATATTGCTAGGGCGCACATCTCCAAAGCGTCCACGAGAATGCGAGAATACCGGAGACAAGATGTTGCTTGCAAGCTCGAGGATAATGGAGCGACTTTGGATGAAGAGGTTGTTGTTTCTTGGAAATGCCCAAACTTATGATCTTGATGTTGATGCAGTAATTCGGGAGATAGGTCATAATCATCAAAATGCATTTCAAGTAGCTGACTGTGATGCATTTGTCTCTGATGTCGATGAACCTCTTGCCCAAACAATCTTCATGGCTAGCATCTCACCTATGGTCTCTCCAATGGTCTCATCACCACAACAAGCTGTCCATCCAAAGACAAAATCATTTGGTATTAAAACTATATGATGATGTTGATGAGCAAAAGATGCATAATAAAGTACAGTTTCTTGAAACTTATGATCGGATATTGATATTAATAGCAATATTGTCCCATATGATCAATATGTGAAGCAAAGTGAAAGTGAGGTTGTATCAAGTAATGCATCTTCCGATCAATGATGACTATGTTTTTGATGAATTGCATGTGCCACGATGATTGTTACCTCTGAACTTAATGCCTATAAAGAACAAGTTGCCATTTATGAACAACGTGCTAAGTTAGAGTTAACTACCCGTGAGCAGGATATGGATGACCAAATGCGTACAATTATTAGAAAAAGTAATTTTAGAGAAGAAGTATTAAAACAAGAGTTAAACTCCTTACAAGAAAAGCTTTCTAAAACTGCTAAGCAAAAACAAGAACTTCAACAAAATGTTAAAATGCTTAAGCAAGAATTCAATGCTAAGGAATCAAAACTTTTGAATGATTTTTCTAATCTAAAAACTTTGAAAAACAAGCTTGAAAATAAGTTGTACGAACAAGGGAATACCATTGATTTGCTCACTTGATCACTAAGCATAGAGTCTTAAGCGATAAGAATAGCATTCCCATTGTTGAAGAACCAAATCCAGAGGTCATTAAAAAGGCTAGAGCTACTAATAAGGTACTTTATGATGGTAATGAAATCCTTAAGCCTAGGCGAGAAACCTAGTTAGGTGAGGAAGATAAGAAATCAGATGAAGTCACTAGGGAGAAAATGAATAAGAAGCTAGAAGATCATGAGTGTAAAATGAATAAGATAACGATAAAACCCCATGATTACACTAAGGAAAATTGGATATCCTTAAACAAGTTTAAGCCTCAGACTCTATTAACCCCTGAACAAGTGTTCTGGAAAAAGGATATGGATATGCAAAAAGTTGAAAACCTTGTTGAAAAGAATCCCCCTTGTAGGAAATTGCCTCAAGCAACTGTATCCTCGACACACCAATGCACTTAGTTCCTAGATCTATTGCCACTAATAGCAAGACCTTAATCATCCTGTATGTTGTTTATCAGCTATTTGTTGATTTTGAGAAAACATGTAAGAAGAGAATCACACCTAGAGGGATAGCGAGGGAGAAAGGGGTTTTGAGCAAACTAAAGAATGTTATTTAACTTCATATGCCTTTCTTTAAACAATTAAAGGTCAATTTGAGAGTTTTGAAAAAGGGATAAATTAGATATTAAAGAAATGGAAAAGGAATTTGATGCAATGATAGTTGAGGTCAATGATTATGAGCAGGAACTCAAATGAAGTTGAAAGGAAGAACTTGCACATCTTAAATGAGAATTTGATTTCGAGGTTGTGCTCAAGATGTGTTTTATCTTGTTACTAAGCACTCTATTTTTGCTTCTCGATTTCATGAATTATCTATTGCATTGAAAGTTTCCCATGATTGTGTCATTGAGCTTGAAAACAAAAACTTAGAACTAAATGAGAAAATTGATCAGGATGATCACGATAATTTGCTAAAACATCTTTCTAAACTAGAAGTTGAACATTTTAATTTACAACTAAAATATCAACATCTTAAAGAAAATGTCAAAACCTCTAATATCAAGACATCCTGGATGTTCGGAGTTTGATACAGTTTTTAGATAAACAAGCGTGACGAACGATTCAAGCACATTGTAACATGATCAAAGTTGAAAGCCCAAATCTCAATTAAAGGGTGAAAAGAACAATGTACTTGCTCTAAATGCCTCCTCCTTTAGATTCTCAGTATTCTCAAAATTTTTATCTTCAAAACTTAGTTAATGCTTTACAAAAGCGAGAGTTTTCTAGAAGAAAATAAATTGACACTTTAAAAGAGTTATATGATTCAATGAAAGTTTTCGTGACAAAAACAACGAAAAATAACGTCTTTACAAAAGAAATTGAGAATCAGTCGAGGAAAAAGGAAACTACCACTTGTTTTTAATGAGAATGTTGCATCAAAGTCATCCTTGATTGCAAATATCTTTGTTTGTCAAATATATTCCTCCTCATCTTAGGAATAATGAACTTGCATTTCATAATTATCTTGCTCGTCTTAAGGATAGTCTTGAATGTCTTCGTGAGATTGTTGAAGAGATGTTAGGTTTGCTTGCATTCAGGCCAAACGATCTCAAGAGATGTTAGAATGTTTAATATCAACATGTCCTAAATCCTTAGTGCGAAAGAGATAAAGTTGTGATGCCTTGTTCCATGCCTAGTGCTAAGTATACAAACCATTCGATGCCCAGCATTAAGAAAGTGAATTTCAATATGCCTTCAAGTAGTTGGATCCCCGCATCTAGTTGAGGGAATGCAAAAGTAGCAAAACCAACTAATGTTCCAATTCCCTCTACAAGAGTAAGAAGTAACACCAAAGCAAGTGGGTCAAAGCCTCAAGGCAACACAAAGAATGATAGGACCTTGCGTGCTAGGAATGTTATTGGAAGAGTAGAAGATCACCTTAGGGAGAATTTGAATAAAACGAATCGTGTTGATTCTAGCGTTAGCTCTAAGCGTCTTATGATTAATGCAATTTCGCTACTTGGCAAAACATGTAATGATGATTTCGTGGTTTCTGTTACTAATCTTGAATGTGGTGTGAATGATTTGTCTAATTATGTTAAATGCCCAGATAAAACTGTTAATGTTAAAATTCAAGCTAAGAAGGCTAAAAGGCAAAGCGAAGAAAGTTAGAAAAATTGAAACCCGGGAAGGAAATTTAGTAATATAGGTTATCAATGGATACCTCTTGGCGTAAGATTAATATGCTTTGCCCTAAATTTTCTAAGTCAATGCCCACTAGAAAATGGATGCCTATTGGTAGAACTATTCCTTTAAGAAGTGAACATACTTTGAATAGGTCAAATCAGGACACTAGCAGCATCTATTTCTAATGAGTCCATTGTTTCTACCTCGATGTGGGTGTTCCAATCACTGTTACTAACCAAATGGAACCCATTCTTGCATGGGGATCTCAATTATCTAGTTATCCATTCTTGTCTCGTGTTCAAGCTGCAGATCGTTCAAATCGTTCTCACGGTACTTGGACTCAGCATTTCCAAGCATATATTTGGAGACGGTCGCGCTGACTCATGAACCGTCGATTCATCGAACTGTGAGATTCGAAAGCGATCATTTTGGTGCTATTATGGGTTATGGAGATTACGTGGTTGGAAATAGTGTGATTTACATGGTATATTATGTTGATGGTCTTGGACATAATCTATTCTATCGGACAATTTTGTGATTGATTTAGGTGGCCTTGAGAAAACATACTTGCTTTGTTAGAGAACTTGATGGTGTGGAACTTCTCGGAGGAACTCGTGGTTCAAACCTATACACCATCTCTATCGAAGATATGATGAAATCTTCACCCATCTGCTGGCTGTCAAAGGCTTCCAAAACTAAGTCATGGCTATTGCACCGTCGTCTCAATCACTTGAACTTTGGTACCATAAACAATCTTTCCAGAAAGGACTTAGTAAGAGGATTACCCATATTAAAGTATGAAAAAGATCATCTTTGTTCAGCTTTCCAATTAGGAAAAAAGCAATATGCCCACAAACCAAAACCCACAAACTCAATAATGGAAGTTCTTCATACCCTTCATATGGATTTGTGCGGACCAATGAGAGTGCAAATGATAAATAGGAAGAAATACCTTTTAGTCTTTGTTGATGACTACTCTCATTGGGTAAAATTTTTGAGGACAAAGGCTCCAGATGTCATCATCAAACTTATCAAACAGCTACAAGTTTGACTCAACAATCTTGTTAGAATTGTTCGAGCAATAACAAAGTTTGGTAAAGACTTAATTCATTTTATGAAAGTGTTGGAATCAGTCATCAAAGAAGTGTTCCACGAACTCCTCAACCGAATGGTGTAGTTGAAAGACCAAATCGAACTCTTGTGGAATCCGCAAGAACAATGCTAATTTATTCAAAGGTTCCAATGTTTCTATGAAAGATTTGCCCTTGCTTGCTACACTCAAAATCGTTCCCTATACCTCTCATGGAAAACTCCATATGAACTTGTTCATAAGCGAAAACCTCCCTCCTACCTTCGTGTGTTTGGTGCTTTGTGCTATCCAACGAATGACGGTCAAGATTTAGGAAAATTAATAGCAAAGCGGATATTGGAGTGTTTGTTGGTTATGCACCAAACAAGAAGGGTTACTGAATCTACAACAAGAACACCCGAATTATCATGGAAACAATTCATGTTACGTTCGATGAGTGACGGTCAAATGGCTCGGAACAATCGATTACGGACCTCATCTCAACTTTCATCAAGTAGTCCTATGGTTATACTCTCGTTTCAAATCCTCACGAACTCATTATGTACCTCCTTGAGAAGATGATTTGAAGAAATTATTTGATCTATGTTTGATGAACACTATGAATATGATGTCAATTCCATCATTAGAAATGCTCTATCCTCTGTCAATGAAGTTAACCTTAGGTTTCCATGTCACTAAGTCAAGAAGCCTTCTGCGTCACTCATCATCATCATGCCTCAATCATCAAGTGTACACAATGGAAATGTTCTTACATTCTGATGATGAAAATCCTTTTGCTCCTCCGAAGATTAACCTTTTGAAAATATATTTGCTCTGAATCATCATCGGAACCATCTTTATCGGAGAAATCGACTCGCTACTTTTGTTCCTCAACAACAACCACATGAACACCTTATAAAATGGACACATGATCACCCATTGGACAACATCATTTGAAACCCTTCTGTTCGATTATCCACTTTCATTCGACAACTTATGCAGCGTGCTTCAACTCTGTACTCTCAGATCGAACCAAAAGGCGTCAAAACTGCTATGAATGAAGACAGCTGGTTCAGTGCCATGCAAGAAGAAATTCATGAGTTTGATTGACTAGATGTATGGGAATTAGTACATGCTCCTGACTGTGCCATGATCATTGCTCTAAAGTGGATCTTCAAAGTAAAACTTGATGAGTATGGTGATGTTTTAAAGAACAAGGCTCGATTGGTTGCAAAAGGATACCATCAAGAAGAGGGTATTGACTTTGAAGAATCATTTGCTCCAGTTGCTCGCATCGAGGCAATTAGAATCTTTTTGGCTAATGCTGCAAGTAAGAACATGGTAGTCTATCAGATGGATGTAAAGCGACTTTTCTTAACGGAGATCGAAAGAAGTGGTATCATCGACCAACTTGAAGGCTTTGTGAATCTAGAGCATCCTACTCACGTCTATCGTTTGAAGAAAGCTCTTTACGGTTTGAAGCAAGCTCCAAGGGCATGGTATAATATGCTATCAAAGTTTCTATCTATTGGCTTAAAGAAGGAGCGATTGATCCGACATTGTTCACGAGAAAGTCGGCAAACATTTAGTTCACGTTCAAATCTATGTTGATGATATTATTTTTGCCTCGACTGACCCCGATGAATGTGACCGTTTTTCAAATGAAATGGGTTCCAAATTCAAAATGTCAATGATGGGACAAATGTCATTTTTCTTGGGATTACAAATTTCACAAAGTCCCGGAGGCATTTTTGTACATCAATCTAAATATGCAAATGAGATTTTAAAGAAATTTGGATTTGATTCTTGTGACCCTTTTGACACTCCCATGATAGAGCGTACCAAACTAGATGAGGACCACTCAGGGATCATGGTAGACCAAACAAATTTAAGTAGTATGATTGGATCCACGATGTACCTCACGGCTTTAGACCAAACATTCTATTTGCTATTTGCATGTGTGCTGATATCGAGGCTAAGCCTACCAAGATACCTTGAAGCGGTTAAACGGGTCTTTCGGTATCTTCAAGGAACCATCAATATGGGACTTTGGTATCCGAAGGACACCGGTATGTCACTAACGACTTATGCGGATCTGATCATGCAGGGATGTCAAGATACACGTCGAAATGCGTTTGGAGGTTCTCGGTTTACGGGTGATAAGCTTGTGAGCTTGTATTCAAAGAAACAAATGAGTACTTCAATTTCCTCTACAGAGACTGAATACATAGCCATGTCATCTTGTTGTGCTCAAATCCTATGGATGAGATCCTAATTATCTGACTATGGCTTTTAATTCAACAAAATCCTGCTGTGATAATAAAAGTGCCATTGCTCTCTCATGCAACAACATACAACTCAAGAGCAAAGCATTGATATTTGACATCATTTCATCAGGAACAAGTAAGAACGATGTGGTGGAACTATATTTTGTGAGGATGAATATCAATTAGCGACATCTTCATCAAAGCTCTTCCTAGAGAGCGTTTTGAGTTTATCCTTCCACGACTTGGTCTAAAGAGTCTACAACCGGAAACACTCAAACGTCTTCAAGAGGAAGACGAGGAGTAAAGGTCTTTCGTCATCTATCTCTTGTAAATATTTATTCGAAAAGCAAAATACAAAATTACAAAACCCACAAAAAGAAAATAGAAAAATATAAAACTTTCAAAAATCCATAAAAATTTGAAAAATCTTGAAAAATCTCAAAAAAAAATATTGTCTTTTTGTCAAATTTTTCTCGATTCGATAAATATCTACGGTCTTTGTGATGTCGTTCAAAGAATGACACGGGTCTTTAGATGTTGTTCGAATGTTCTCGAAAAAAAAATCAAAAAATTATTTTTGGAAGAAAAGTGAAACAATGGTTTATAGTCATTTCAGTCTATAACCGTTTTTGAAAAACAGAGCATGCTTTATCGTATGTTTCATCTATGTCTGATTCTAAAAATTCTTTCACAAATATTTTTCCTTCTATAAATTCTTCTGAAAAGTATTTGCTATCTAATGAAAACATTGTTAAACAAAATAACTCGGACTAAATTTTTGAAAATCATCTGGACTTAACATTTGTCAAAAATATCTACCACTCAATCAACAACTTATGTCATTGATTGAGGGGGAGAAAGATTTTAATTAATTCAAAAGGTTACTTGTCATGTTTTCAAAAGATATTCATGCATGTTATTGGAGTTTAAAGTCTCATAAGTGATCCTTATCGGTTAAATGTTTTCAAAATCAAGTCACAATTCTCCTTAAATGCTCTCAAAAACAATTTAAATCTATAGAGATCACAAATCTCAAATATTTGAAAATTGTGATCGGGGGATAATTTGTGATTTAAATTGGATTTAAACTGATGATTTGATAAATGGTTTCACAAGTGTTTATCAAGCTTTCCACCCCACATGTGCCAAACGATTTCAAATTTTCCATGCACATGTTGAGGGAGCACCTTTTAAACCATAAAAATTGAAACGTGATTGATTTGTCTCTATGCGATTCCCTCTAGTATGTGCAAAATTCTTTCAAACCTCGAGGCACATATTGAGGGTTATGAAAACCTCATCCTTACCCAATATGCTTTATCTACTTGATATCTTTTAGAAAATGGTAATCAAAGAAGTTAATCCTTCCTCTTGCCTCCGTGTGCTAAAGCGATTTCAAATACATGATGCACATGTTGAGGGGAGATCTTTTTCTAAAAATATCAAAAACGATTCAGGTACAAAATGCTTTGATAATATATCACAAGTATCTGGATTGGGTTTTCAAATGGTTTTGATTGGTTCCAATGGCGGATGAACAATACCAAATAGTACCAAATTTACTTTGTATGATATAAGGATGATAAGGTTAGGTATTTGTTCCCATGATCCGCCGAGCAGGAGGGATCTACCGAGGACAATCCACTAGATAGTGTAGAGTTCTTAGGTATGATGATAAAAGGAGAGAAATGAGATATGGGAATAGTGCTTTGAGACTTGAGCTAATCTTGGAATAAACCCAACAAGGTTCTTGTTATGAAGTCTCATTGAAGAAGTTGAAGAATGAAAAAGAATTGAATGTGAAAAAGGGTGAAAAGAAATAGTCATTTATTCAGGACAGCGGGTTCAATTCATATGCTCTTGGGGTGGTTACCAAGGTAACATCGGTATTGAAGACAAGACATCATGGACCCGGTGGCGCGTACTTCAACTTCCCAAGCTACTCAAGTTCCTCTTAAAAGGGCTTGTTTCATTCTCACGGGAACCTACATAATCTATCGACTTTCTCTTAGAGATTGTTGATATTGAAGAAGGAAGCCCTCTCCCTAGTCTCCTTATAGGAACCAAATGTGCACTATTGAGTCTAGAGCCACGAGATCATCAAATAAATCTCTTTAGGACACAGTCATTGAAGACTCTCTGTTCCACACAATGTGGAAAGAGACTGTTACGATATCTTATGAGTCCTACGCATTATCCTTGTGGTATTTGCAGAACATCTGAGTGATATGCAAACATATTCACAATGAAGATGGAAAGCCTTCTCGAGCCAACATCAAACAAGCTCTTGGTGGGTGGCATGTGAGATCTATCCAATAGATAAACCATGTGACAAGCGAACGAGAAACAATGGGGCGAGTCATAATTATGATTCAATCACGGTTCGGGTTATGGTTTGACGGATACCTTTGAAAAACCAGTCGTTGTGCTTAAAAACTCTTTTCTTTTGCACATCAATTGTGTACTCATATTTCAAAATAAAAGGTGTTTATGATTGATAATTGATTTTCATTAAAACCTTCATTGTATTACTAAAACAATTTCTATTGGCGATACGATTGTTTTTCAAATCTCTTTTCATCAATCGGTGAATCTCAATTATTTGGTTTACTCACTCCGTGTTGTCTTCTTTGAGCGTTCGGTTTGAAACGACTAGGCACTGCGAAACCACAAGAAATTCTTGGAATATACACGATCACAGGAAGTACTGATCAGCGGGAACCGTGGGCGTGTACTCAATTCAACGAAGTGATCAAAGACACTTTCATGCGCTTTATTGCTAATTGTTGTATGTAGTGCGCCAGGCGTTTCACGGTTTGTCGAATGATGCGGTCAATCCATAACCGCATGCTCACACATCACATTCATTTAAAAAGAAGTCATGATTAGTGCATCAATACTTCGATATTTTCACTCATTCTTACGCTCTGTGCGCTACCAATATCATGAATCAACGAAAGCTTCGCTTTCGATGAGAAGAAAATCGATCCGAATGTGAGCATGTCGGTCCAAAAGTCACAATATCACATAATACCAACACCACAACGGATGAGTCGAGAGATTTATGATAGCTGACGATCTCAAATGGCTCAAAACTCATTATCGCGTGGATCAGTTAAAGACTCCACTAGAATTATCAAACATCACGGAACATGAAGAATCAAAGACTACGACTCTGACTGAGCAAAGAACTTAATCAAGAATCCAAGAACAATCTAATGTAATATCTGTTTTGTATTCATTGTAATTTGAGGTGACCTCCCTTAGGGGAGATTGTTAGGATTTAGTAAATCCAGTTATTAAAGTGCCGGTCACCTCAAGTATATGTAATCGTTAGAAAGCTTCGTAGTTGTAGTTATTTACGGATTAAGTAGTATTTAGTTAAGTACCATGGAGACGGGAGGGTCTTTACCCTGTATGCGATCCATAGCCGTAGGTGGCGTTTGTGTAAGACTATAAATACTCTCTACCTCCAAGGTAGAGAGTTGGAGCTCTAATAATACTTTCTCTCACTAAGTTCCCAAACCTCTAACTCTTTCTCTTTCTAAAACCTCATCTTGTACGCCTATTTGTGTTTGTGGTTTGATGTATTTGTGAAATCTAATATGTAACAATATTTAGTTGGTTTTAATGGCTTCAAATACGTAGAATATGACTAGTTTATAGTTTGTTACTTTAAGACAATATGCAAATTACAACATGTGATTAAGTATGTGTACATCATGAATAAACATAGTGATCTATATATATATATATATATATATATATATATATATATATATATATGGGAATATATTAGCTACAATATTTTGTAGCTAATTGGCTACAACATTGTGCTTCAAACTGTGGGTCCAATTCATTTTGTGGGTCTGAGTTATTTTACTTGGTCCGATTAATTTATTGTGTATTTTAGTGGATGATTGTAGCGTTGGCTACAAAATTATGTAGCCAAGATATACCCATATATATATATATATATATATATATATATATATATATATATATATATATATATATATATATATTTATATATATATATATCATGTAGTTGACAAAATTAGGAAATAATAAACATGAGATAATAGAGTGGTGGTGGTGATTAGTTGCTTACAACTTTTGGCCTAACAAAATGGAATTCAAGAATCAAGAGCTAGTACAAGGACTTTGAGCTTTCCTCTTCTTGGATCCCTCCTTTCTTTGTATGTGCAAGGTTGTGCTATGGCTTGAACAAGAGCTTTGATTATATCTTGGTAACTTGAGTGGATTCAAACTCAAGAGAAATTACCAAGTGTTTTGCAAGGGAGTAGATGGAAGTACTTGTGCCTTTACTTTGGAAGTAATACTTGAGGGGAGGGGTGAGGGGTTTTTTTTGGCTTTGAGGAGGTTAGAACCCTTGACTTGTCAAAGCTTCTATGGCAAGATTCAACACATGTAATCATCTAGGACTTCAAGGCATGAGATTAAGACACACACAAGGTGACTCACCCCCTCCTTAGGGGCGGTCACAATGTGATAGAGTGATTAGATGATGAGTCTTGGTATTATCTTTGTTTTAGAGTGTGTTTTGGTTCTGTTAAATGCCAACCGTAAGTTGTTAAGCCATAAAATGTAAAGCCGGGTATCGTAAAAATATGAAGCGTGTAGGAATGATGAAACTCATCATTATATAATCCATATAAAACTATAAAATGAGTGATAAGTCTCACTGGGTGCTAAGACGCTATTTAAAGCTGGAAACGCTGGTAAGAAACACGTAAAACGCAGAACTGGAAAACGTAAAATATTAAAAATTGTGGAATTGCCGTAAAATGGTAGAAAGACATATTTCTAATGTTTACAGTGTTTTATGGACATATCAGGATGCCTGAATGATGTTTAAACCCTAAAGTAATTCTTAGACATGGTTTTGTGAAATCGGTTATGTATGGATTCAACGTACGTTATTAGGACGACTTTTCGAGTTTCATTTATCTTGTCATGATAGTAAAATAAAAAAAATTATAGGCTGAATAGTGAAAGTGAATAGTAAGAGTGAATGGTAAATTTTAAAAAATGAAAAGTAACACGAAAATGCGGGTTTATTCTGATCTTCCTGTTAGAGAAATCACGTCCTCGTGATTTAATTATTACTAGATGGTGATGTTCCTATCAAAAGGTGAGGGTACTTCTGACGCATTTGGTCTTCTCGTTCCCATGTATATTTTGGACCACGTTTGCAGTTCCAACGAACTTTGACAATTGGTATTCGACTCTGTTTAGTTGTTTGACCTCTCGGTCAATGATCTCCACAGGTTGTTCAATGAACTACTGGTCGTTCTTGAGTTTGAGTTCATCGAGTGGAATAACAAGCGATTCATATGATAAACATTTCTTTAGGTTAGATACATGAAAAGTGGGATGTACATTACTGAGTTCTGATGGAAGTTTAAGTTTGTACGCCACTGGACCAACCCTAGCTAGGATTTTGAATGGACGTATGTATCTTGGGTTTAGTTTTCTAGGTTTACCGAATCGTATGATACCTTTCCAAGGTGAGACTTTCAGCATAACCTTGTCTCTAACTTGGAATTCCAAAGGTTTGCATCGTATATCGGCATAACTTTTCTGTCTATCTCTTGTTTTTTGTAACTGATTCTTGACTTATATGATTTTCTATGTTGTTTCACGAATAAGTTCTAGACCAGTGAGTTGAACATCCCCCACTTCGGCTCATCAGACAGGCGATCGACACTTTTGACCGTAAAGTGCTTCAAATGGAGTTGTCTTGATACTAGCGTGATAACTGTTATTGTAGGAGAATTCGACCAATGGTAAATGATTATCCCATCCTTTTCCAAAGTAGATTATACAAGCTCGAAGCATGTCTTCCAGGGTTTGAATGGTTTGTTCACTCTGACCATCAGTTTGAGGATGATACGTTGTACTCATGTCTAGGTTTGCTCCGAAGGCGTCTTGGAGTGACTGCCAGAAGTTTGAGATAAATCTACCATCTCGGTAAGATATGATAGAGATTGGTACACCGTGTTTTGAGACTATTTCTTTGATGTAAAGTCAAGTCAACTGATCCAACTTGTAAGTCTCTATGATTGGTATAAAGTGTGCGGATTTTGTGAGACGATCAACTATGACCCATATGGAGTCATAACCGTTGGATGTATTTGGGAGTTTAGTGATAAAATCCATTGTGATTCATTCCCATTTCCATATCGAAATCTCTGGTTGTTGTAAGAGACCGGATGGGTTTTGGTGTTCAGCCTTCACTTTGGAACAAGTAAGGCATTTACTGACGTAGGTGGCAAATGCAAACTTTCATGTTTGGCCACCAGTAGAGTAGTTTTAGATCATAATACATCTTCGGATCCGGATGTACGGAATATTTAGATTTGTGGGATTCATGCATGATTAAGTCTCGTAGGCCACCATAAAATGGTAACCAACTTCGTCCTTGGAAGCATAAAGTTACAGTCGGCGGGTGTCAAATTTCTTCTGTATCATGCCGTCCAATTTCTCCTTCTCAATGTCTTGTTGTTTCACGCCCGGCTTGAGGCGTTGAGTATTTGAGCAAGAAATTTGAATTGATGGTTAGCACTAAAGCTTCGAACTTCGTAGAAGTTTAACCCTTTCCTTCGGCTAGGGCATCCGCTACTACGTTGGCTTTTTGGCTGATAGCGAATGTGCGCATAATCATAATCACTTTCGGCAATTCCAACCATCTTCGTTGCCTCATTTTAATTCCTTTTGATCGAGAATGTATTGGAACTCTTATGGTCGGTATACATACGGTACATCTAGTACCGTATAGATAGTGTCTCCAGATTTTAAGTGCAAAGACTACTGCTCCTAACTCTAAGTCATGAGTAGTGTAGTTTTCTTCATGTTTCTTGAGTTGTCGTGAAGCATAAGCCATGACCTTTTCTCGTTGCATGGGTACAACTCCTAAACCTTGGTATGAAGCATCGCAATAGGCCAGAAAATCTTCAATCCCATCTAGCAATGCTAGAATAGGGTCACTAAAAAGTTTTTGTTTTAGGATTTGGAAAGCTTCTTCTTCATCTTCGTTCCAAATGTACTTTTTGTTTTTCTGAGTTAGCGTAGTCAAAGGTTTGTCTATTGAGGAAAACCCCTCAATAAACCCGATAATAATAGGCCAAACCTAGAAATTGACAAATTTTGTAGGTGTTGGCCAATCATGATACCGATTTTATTTGGATCAACAAGTAACCAAGTATTGTTGATAATATGCCTAGAAATTGTCTTGTGAATCCGAGAATTCACATTTAGAGAATTTTTACAACTTCTCTTTCTTGAGTAAATCTAAAATCGAGTCCTCGGATGATCTTTATGTTCTTCTTCACTTTTGGAGTATATGAGAATATTGCTTGATGAATACGATCACGAATTTGTCCAAGTATGGCACATACCCGATTCATGAGATCCATGAATCTTCTTTGGTGCATTTGTCAAGCCAAACGGCATTACTTGGAACTCGTGATGACCATAGCGAGTCCGGAATGCCGTTTTTGGAATGTCTTCCTCTCGAACCTTAAGTTGATGATATCCTGACCATAGATCGATCTTTGAATAGTGTTTTCAACCTTGTAATTGATCGAGTAAATCGTCAATTCTTGACAAAGGGTATCGGTTCTTTATGGTTAACTTGTTTAGTTCACGATAGTCGATACACTAAATGGCGATCCATCCTTCTTTTTCACAAACAAGGCGGGAGCTCCCGGGGTGAGGAACTAGGTCGGATAAACCCCTTGTCGAAAGTTCACGTAGTTGATTGGCGGTTCTTGCATCTTGGATGGTGCTAGTCAGTAGGGTCTTTGCGGGCCATTGGGCGCTCACGGCACTAAATCAATTTGAAACTCTACTTGGCATGATGGTGGGAGTCGGGTAAATCTTGGGAAAACTTCGAGGAAATTCCGCGGCGATAAGGCGTCTTCAAGGCGTTTTTCTTGATTTCTTCTCGGTAACATCCTTTCTCAATGTACTATATGGTTTTCATACATGAGATGATGTTTAAGCGAGTCCCACTTCGATCACCAGGGATGACCAAAGTTTCACTATTACAAGGAAGGTGAACAACTCTTTCGCCAGAGATGATGTTGGCTTGATGTTTTGACAACCGATCCATGCCAATGACAACATCGAAGCTTCTAAGTTCGATTGGCATGAGATTGATGCTGAATGGATTATCTAAAAGGTTGAGGGTACAGTTTAGGAGTATAGTATTGGTGTTTACTAATTTTCCGTTAGCTAATTCCATACTATAGTGGGTATCCATAGTGGTTGGTGTAATATTAAGTAAAGGTACAATTGTGAAAGATATAAAGCTAATATCAGCACCGAAATCGAATAAGACCTTTACAAAACGGTTATTGAGTGAAAACGTACCAGTGACTACGTTTGGGTCTTGTTGAGGTTCACTGTTGCCCATAACATAGGCTCTGCCACGAGCACCTCCACCTTGTTGGCCACGGTTTTGAGGACAATTGCTCTTGATATGTCCCTTTTCCCCACACCTGTAACATGTAGTCATTGGTTAGAGGTTAACTCCAGTAGCCCGCGACATTGCTTCTACGGTATTTAGCAAGATGTCTTGGTTTTGACACTTTGCTGCACTTGGTGGGCATGGACCGATATGATGATAGTTGCATTTATTGCCTTTGTGGATAGGTTCTACCATAATTGCCTCAAGTTGGTCTTTTCGCAACATAAAGCGTTGTGGCTTCTTGTCTTTTGTTTTGTTGCTAATGGTGATGGGTGTTTCTTTAGTTGTTATCCTATTATCATTTTTGTTGTTGTTTATGTTGTTATTGTTGTTGTTATTACAGTAGTTGGTGTTGTTGGTGGTAGTGTTGTTGTTGAGATTTTGTCTTTGGGTAGCTCTTGTTCGCACTACTTGATCCATGAGATTTTGAGACATTCGCATAGCATCATCAAGTGACTTTGGATCAAATGAAGTCACGTTTCCTTGTATGATAGGCGTAAGTCCCCAGATATATCTTTCTAACAGCTTTTTAGTTGTCGGAACCATTGATAGACATAGTATAGCCAATTCTTGAAATCGGAGATTGTAAGTTGCGATGTCAACACCTTTGAGAACATGGTTCCAGAATTCTACTTCCAACTTATGTATCACAACGAGGGCAATACTCCTTGATCATTAAATCCTTTAGATCAATCCAAGAAATCTTATAAGCATTCTCGATGCCTATTGGTTGAGCAACTGCATTCCACCATGATAATGCCTGATCCAGCAATATACAAGTGGCATATTGAACTTTGTCACTTTCAGCGCATTTGCTGATCGAGAACACAGACTCCGTTCTTTCAAACCAGCTAGTCAAACCCATGGCTCCTTCTAAACGCTTTAAATTTGTAGGTTTGCAACTCATAAATTCTTTATATGAGCAACGTTTAGTTGCTGGATCAATAGTTATCACTGGCGGGCCAGTTGGTCCTTCACCAGTTGCGGCAAGTCTAGCATCTTCGGCGTGGCGGTTTCGGCGGTGGCGGTTTTTCGATTTGGCTGCGATTGCTTCGATGGCTATGGCTTTGCGTTCGTTCAGCGAAGCCTTTGCATTTACTCGATTAGTAATCATTCTCTCAATGTCAGTTGGAGTCATTGGTTGAGGTGCTTTTGCTTTCTTTGGCGCCATGATTCTATCAATTATATAAAAGATATATCATGAGTCATAAAACGATCATGATTTTTGGTGGGAAAAGTTAGAAATAATAACGTTAATGCTTTACAAAAAGAAAACGAGAGTTTTCTAGAAGATGATGTTGATGAGCAAAAGATGCATAATAAAGTACAAACTCTTGAAACTTATGAATCAGATATTGATGATGAGGGTAATAGCAATATTGTCCCATATGATCAATATGTGAAGCAAAGTGAAAGTGAGGTTGTACCAAGTAATGCATCTTCCGCAGTCAATGATGACTATGTTTTTGATGAATACACTGCATGTGCCCCTGATGATTCTGTTACCTCTGAACTTAATGCCTATAAAGAACAAGTTGCCATTTATGAACAACGTGCTAAGTTAGAGTTAACTACCCGTGAGCAGGATATGGATGACCAAATGCGTACAATTATTAGAAAAAGTAATTTTAGAGAAGAAGTATTAAAACAAGAGTTAAACTCCTTTCAAGAAAAGCTTTCTAAAAGCGCTAAGCAAAACAAGAACTTCAAGAAAATGTTAAAATGCTTAAGCAAGAATTCAATGCTAAGGAATCAAAACTTTTGAATGATTTTTCTAATCTAAAAACTTTGATAAACAAGCTTGAAAATGAGTCATGCATTATAAGGGAATACCATTCAGACTGCTCACTTGATCACTAAGCATAGAGTCTTAAGCGATAAGAATAGCATTCCCATTGTTGAAGAACCAAATCCAGAGGTCATTAAAAAGGCTAGAGCTGCTAATAAGGTACTTTATGATGGTAATGAAATCCTTAAGCCAAGGCAGAAACCTAGTTGCTTATTGAGTGCGAGGAAGATAAGAAGTCGAGATGAAGTCACTAGGGAGAAAATGAATAAGAAGCTAGAAGATACGAGTGTAAAATGAATAAGATAACGATAAAACCCCATGATTACACTAAGGAAAATTGGATATCCTTAAACAAGTTTAAGCCTCGGACTCTATTAACCCCTGAACAAGTGTTCTGGAAAAAGGATATGGATATGCAAAAGGCTGAAAACCTTGTTGAAAAGAATCCCCTTGTAGGAAATTGCCTCAAGCAAGCGTGTATCCTCCTGACACACCAATGCACTTAGTTCCTAGATCTATTGCCACTAATAGCAAGACCTTAATCAGCCTGTATGTTGTTTATCAGCTATTTGTTGATTTTGAGAAAACGTGTAAGAAGAGAATCACACCTAGAGGGATAACTGAGGGGGAAAGGGGTTTTGAGCAAACTAAAGAATGTTATTTAACTGAGGCCATGCCTTTCTTTAAACAATTAAAAGGTCAATTTGAGAGTTTTGAAAAAGGGATAAATTCAGATATTAAAGAAATGGAAAAGGAATTTGATGCAATGATAGTTGAGATCAATGATTATGAACAGGAACTCAAATATAATGAAGTTGAAAGGAAGAACTTGCACATCTTAAATGAGAATTTGATTTCGAGTTGTGTTGCTCAAGATGTGTTTTATATTGTTACTAAGCACTCTATTACCGCTTCTCGATTTCATGAATTATCTATTGCATTGAAAGTTTCCCATGATCGTGTCATTGAGCTTGAAAACAAAAACTCAGAACTAAATGAGAAATTGATCAGGATGATCACGATAATTTGGTAAAACATCTTTCTAAACTAGAAGTTGAACATTTATAATTTACAACTAAAATACCAACATCTTAAAGAAAATGTCAAAACCTCAAATATCAAGACATCCTCGATGTTCCGAGTTTGATCTGATTCTTGAATAAACAAGCGTGTGAACAGATTCAAGAACATTGTAACACGATCAGAAAGTTGAAAGCCCAAATCTCTCAATTAAAGGGTGAAAAGAACAATGTGACTGGCTCCTAAATGCCTCCTCCTTTAGATTCTCAGTATTCTCAAAATTTTCATCTTCAAAACTTGGTTAATGCTTTACAAAAGCGAGAGTTTTCTAGAAGAAAATGAAAAAGTTAAACGACACTTTAAAGAGTTATATGATTCAATGAAAGTCACTCGTGACAAAAACAACGAAAAAATAACGTCTTTACAAAAAGAAATTGAGAATCTGAGGAGTCGGGAAAAGGAAACTACCACTTGTTTTTAATGAGAATGTTGCATCAAAGTCATCCTCGAATTTGCAAATATCTTGTGGTATCAAATATATTCCTCCTCATCTTAGGAATAACGAACTTGCATTTCATAATTATCTTGCTCGTCTTAAGGATAGTCTTGAATGTCTTCGTGAGATTGTTGAAGAAGACTTCATAAACAAGCCACTTGATAGTGAAATTAGGTTTGCTTGCATTCAGGCCAAACGATCTCAAGAGATGTTAGAATGTTTAATATCAACATGTCCTAAATCCTTAGGTGCGGAAGATAAAGCTGTGATGCCTTGTTCCATGCCTAGTGCTAAGTATACAAACCATTCGATGCCCAACATTAAGAAATTGAATTTCAATGTGCCTTCAAGTAGTTGGATCCCTGCACTTCTAGTTCAGGAATGAAAAAAGTAGCAAAACCAAATAATGTTCCAATTCCCTCTGGGAGTAAGAAGTAACACCAAAGCAAGTGGGTCAAAGCCTCAAGGCAACACAAAGAATGATAGGACCTTGCGTGCTAGGAATGTTCAGTGGAAGAGAGTAGAAGATCACCTTAGGGAGAATTTGAATAAAGCGAATCGTGTTGATTCTAGTGTTAGCTCTAAGCGTCTGTAATTAATCACGAATTCGCTACTTTTGGCAAAACATGTAATGATGATTGCGTGGTTTCTGTTACTAATCTTGAATGTGGTGTGAATGATTTGTCTAATTATGTTAAATGCCGATAAAAGCTGTTAATGTTAAAATTCAAGCTAAGAAAGCTAAAAGCAAAGGCGAAAGAAAGTTAGAAAACGATTGGAAACCCACGGGAAGGAAATTTAGTAATATAGGTTATCAATGGATACCTCTTGGCGTAAGATTAATATGCTTTGACCTAAATTTTCTAAGTCAATGCCCACTAGAAAATGGATGCCTCTTGGTAGAACTATTCCCTTAAGAAGCGAACATACTTTGAATAGGTCAAATCTGGACACTAGCCTTTGCATCTATTTCTAATGAGTCCATTGTTTCTACCTCGATGTGGGTGTTCCAATCCGTTTACTAACCAAATGGAACCCATTCTTGCATGGGATCCCAATTATCAGTTATCCATTCTTGTCGTGTTCAATTGCAGATCGTTCAAATCGTTCTCACGGTACTTGGACTCAGTTATTTCCAAGCATATGATGGAGACCGGTCGAAGCTCATGAACGTCGATAAATTCATCGAAGCTGTGAGATTCGGAAACGATCATTTTGGTGCTATTATGGGTTATGGAGATTACGTGGTTGGAAATAGTGTGATTTCCAGGGTATATTATGTTGATGGTCTTGGACATAATCTATTCTCTATCGGACAATTTTGTGATTCAGATTTAGAAGTGGCCTTCAGAAAACATACTTGCTTTGTTAGAGAACTTGATGGTGTGGAACTTCTCAGAGGAACTCGTGGTTCAAACCTATACACCATCTCTATCGAAGATATGATGAAATCTTCACCCATCTGCTTGCTGTCAAAGGCTTCCAAAACTAAGTCATGGCTATGGCACCGTCGTCTCAATCACTTGAACTTTGGTACCATAAACAATCTTTCCAGAAAGGACTTAGTAAGAGGATTACCCATATTAAAGTATGAAAAAGATCATCTTTGTTCAGCTTTCCAATTGGGAAAAAGCACGAAATATGCCCACAAACCAAAACCCACAAACTCAGTAATGGAAGTTCTTCATACCCTTCATATGGATTTGTGCGGACCAATGAGAGTGCAAACGATAAATAGGAAGAAATACCTTTTAGTCTTTGTTGATGACTACTCTCGATTTACTTGGGTAAAGTTTTTTAGGACAAAGGATGAAACTCCAGATGTCATCATCAAACTTATCAAACAGCTACAAGTTCGACTCAACAATACTGTTAGAATTGTTCGAACAGACAATGGCACAAAGTTTGCTAACAAAGACTTAATTCAGTTTTATGAAAGTGTTGGAATCAGTCATCAAAGAAGTGTTCCACGAACTCCTCAACAGAACGGTGTAGTTGAAAGACGAAATCGAACTCTTGTGGAAGCCGCAAGGACAATGCTAATTTATTCAAAGGTTCCAATGTTTCTATGGGCTGAAGCCATTGCCCTTTGCTTGCTACACTCAAAATCGTTCCCTTATTCATACCTCTCATGGAAAAACTCCATATGAACTTGTTCATAAATGAAAACCTGATCCCTCCTACCTTAGTGTGTTTGGTGCTTTGTGCTATCCAACGAATGACGGTCAAGATTTAGGCAAATTAATAGCAAAGGCAGATATTGGAGTGTTTGTTGGTTATGCACCAAACAAGAAGGGTTACTGAATCTACAACAAGAACACCCGAATTATCATGGAAACAATTCATGTTACGTTCGATGAGCTGACCGGTCAAATGGCTCCAGGACAATCTAGTTCTGGACCCTCATCTCAACTTTCATCAAGTAGTCCTATCAGTTATACTCTCGTTTCAAATCCTCACCAGGGAACTCATTATGTACCTCCTTCAGAAGATGATTTGAAGAAATTATTTGATCCTATGTTTGATGAATACTATCAGCCAAGGGCTAATGATCAGTCAATTCCATCATCAGAGGCTGCTCCTATCCCTATCAATGAAGTTAACCCTTCGGTTTCTATGTCACTAAGTCAAGAAGCGCCTGGCGATCACTTTCGGTATCATCATCAATGCCTCAATCATCAAGTGTACATAATGGAAATGTTGCTGCATTACGGATGATGAAAATCATTTTGCTCCTCCGAAGATGAACCTTTTGAAAATATATTTGCTCTGAATCATCATCGAGAACCATCTTTATCGGAGAAATCGACTCTGCTACTTACGTTCCTCAACAACAACTACATGAACACCTTAGAAAGTGGACACATGATCACCCATTGGACAACATCATTGGAAAGCCTTCTCGTTCGGTATCCACTCGTCGACAACTTGCAACCGATGCCTTATGGTGCTTCTTCAACTCTGTACTCTCTAAGATCGAACCAAAAGACGTCAAAACTGCTATGAATGAAGGCAATGGTTCATGCCATGCAAGAAGAAATTCATGAGTTTGATTGACTAGATGTATGGGAATTAGTACATGCTCGATTGCCATGATCATTGCTCTAAAGTGGATCTTCAAAGTAAAACTTGATGAGTATGGTGATGTTTTAAAGAACAAGGCTCGATTGGTTGCAAAAGGATACCATCAAGAAGAGGGTATTGACTTTGAAGAATCATTTGCTCCAGTTGCTCGCATCGAGGCAATTAGAATCTTTTTGGCTAATGCTGCAAGTAAGAACATGGTAGTCTATCAGATGGATGTAAAGACAGCTTTTCTTAATAGAGATCTGAAAGAAGTGGTATACGTCAACCAACTTGAAGGCTTTGTGAATCCAGAGCATCCTACTCACGGCTATCGTTTGAAGAAAGCTCTTTACGGTTTGAAGCAAGCTCCAAGGGCATGGTATGATACACTATAAAAGTTTCTTCTATCTCTTGCTTGACAAAGGAAGCGATTGATTCGACATTGTTCACCAGAAAGTTAGGCAAACATTTAGTTCACGTTCAAATCTATGTTGATGATATTATTTTTGCCTCGACTGACCCCGATGAATGTGACCGTTTTTCAAATGAAATGGGTTCCAAATTCCAAATGTCAATGATGGGACAATTGTCATTTTTCTTGGGATTACAAATTTCACAAAGTCCCGGAGGTATTTTTGTACATCAATCTAAATATGCAAATGAGATTTTAAAGAAATTTGGATTTGATTCTTGTGACCCTTTTGACACTCCCATGATAGAGCGTACCAAACTAGATGAGGACCACTCAGGGATCATGGTAGACCAAACAAAATTTCGTAGTATGATTTGATCCATGATGTACCTCACAGCCTGTAGACCAAACATTCTATTTGCTATTTGCATGTGTGCTAGATATCAGGCTAAGCCTACCAAGATGCACCTTGAAGCGGTTAAACGGGTCTTTCGGTATCTTCAAGGAACCATCAATATGGAACTTTGGTATCCGAAGGAGACCGGTATGTCATTAACAGCTTATGCAGATGCTGATCATGCAGGATGTCTAGATACACGTCGAAGTACGTCTAGAGGTTCTCTGTTTCTGGGTGATAAGCTTGTGAGCTTGTCTTCAAAGAAACAAATGAGTACTTCAATTTCCTCTACAGAGACTGAATACATAGCCATGTCATCTTGTTGTGCTCAAATCCTATGGATGAGATCCTAATTATCTGACTATGGCTTTGAATTCAACAAAATCCCTCTGTACTGTGATAATAAAAGTTCCATTGCTCTCTCATGCAACAACGTACAACACTCAAGAGCAAAGCACATTGATATTCGACATCATTTCATCAGGGAACAAGTAGAGAACGGTATGGTGGAACTATATTTTGTGAGGACAGAATATCAATTAGCAGACATCTTCATCAAAGCTCTTCCTAGAGAACGTTTTGAGTTTATCCTTCCACGACTTGGTCTAAAGAGTCTACAACCGGAAACACTCAAACGTCTTCAAGAGGAAGACGAGGAGTAAAGGTCTTTCGTCATCTATCTCTTGTAAATATTTATTCGAAAAGCAAAATGCAAAATTACAAAACCCACAAAAAGAAAATAGAAAAATATAAAACTTTCAAAAATCCATAAAAATTTGAAAAATCTTGAAAAATCTCAAAAAAAAATATTGTCTTTTTGTCATATTTTTCTTGATTCGATAAATATCTACGGTCTTTGTGATGTCGTTCAAAGAATGACACGGGTCTTTAGATGTTGTTCAAATGTTCTCGAAAAAAAAAATCAAAAAATTATTTTTGGGAGAAAAGTGAAACAATGGTTTATAGTCATTTCAGTCTATAACCCGTTTTTTAAAGAAAGAACAGAGCCATGCTTTATCGTATGTTTTAAATCTCATGCTCTGATTCTAAAAATTCTTTCACAAATATTTTTCCTTCTATAAATTCTTCTGAAAAGTATTTGCTATCTAATGAAAACATTGTTAAACAAAATAACTCGGACTAAATTTTTGAAAATCATCTGGACTTAACATTTGTCAAAAGTATCTACCACTCAATCAACAACTTATGTCATTGATTGAGGGGGAGAAAGATTTCAATTAATTCAAAAGGTTACTTGTCATGTTTTCAAAAGATATTCATGCATGTTATTGGAGTTTAAAGTCTCATAAGTGATCCTTATCGGTTAAATGTTTTCAAAATCAAGTTACAATTCTCCTTAAATGATCTCAAAAACAATTTAAATCTATAGAGATCACAAATCTCAAATATTTGAAAATTGTGATCGAGGGATAATTTGTGATTTAAATTGGATTTAAACTGATGATTTGATAAATGGTTTCACAAGTGTTTATCAAGCTTTCCACCCCACATGTGCCAAACGATTTCAAATTTTCCATGCACATGTTGAGGGGGAGCACCTTTTTAAACCATAAAGAATTGAAACATGATTGATTTGTCTCTAAGTGCAGATTCCCTCTAGTATGTGCAAAATTCTTTCAAACCTCGAGGCACATATTGAGGGGGAGCAAAATTATGAAAACCTCATCCTTCCCCAATATGCTTTATCTACTTGATTTAATCAGGGAAGCGATGTTGATATCTTTTAGAAAATGGTAATCAAAGAAGTTAATCCTTCCTCTTGCCTCTGTGTGCTAAAACGATTTCAAATACATGATGCACATGTTGAGGGGGAGCTGTTTTTCTAAAAATATCAAAAACAATTCAGGTACAAAATGCTTTGATAATATATCACAAGTATCTGGATTGGGTTTTCAAATGGTTTTCGATTGGTTCCAATGGCAGATGAACAATACCAAATAGACTGACCAAATTTACTTTATGTATGGTGATATAAGGATGATAAGGTTAGGTATTTGTTCCCATGATCCGCCAGAACCGGAGGGATCTACCCAGGGACAATCCACTAGATAGTGTAGAGTTCTTAGATATGATGATAAAAGGAGAAAAATGAGATATGGGAATAGTACGGACTGAGACTGAGCTAATACTGGAATAAACCCAACAAGGTTCTTGTTATGAAGTCTCGGTAAGCACTGAAGAGGTTGAAGAATGAAAAAGAATTGAATGTGAAAAAGGGTAAAAAGAAATAGTCCTCCATTTATTCAACCTTAGGACATAAACCGGGTTCAATTCATATGCTACTGGTGGTTACCAAGGTAACATCGGTATTGAAGACAAGACATCCTGGACCCAGTGACGCACTGTACTTCAACTTCCCAAGCTACTAAAGTTCCTCTTAAAAGGGCTTGTTTCATTCTCACGGGGAACCTACATAATCTATCGACTTTCTCTTAGAGATTGTTGATATTGAAGAAGGAGACCCTCTCCCTAGTCTCCGGCATAGGAACCAAATGTGCACTATTAAGTCTAGATCCACGAGATCATCAAATAAATCTCTTTAGGACAATGTCATTGAAGACTCTCTGTTTCACACAATGTGGAAAGAGATTATATCTTATGAGTCCTACGCATTATCCTTGTGGTATTGCGGAACATCGAGTGATATGCAAACATATTCACAATGAAGATGGAAAGCCTTCTGGAGCCAACATCAAACAAGCTCATGGTGGGTGGCATGTGAGATCTATCAAATAGATCAACCATGTGACAAGCTGAGCGAAACAATGGGGAGTCATAATTATGATTCAATCCTGGTTCAGGTTATGGTTTGACGGATACCTTTGAAAAACCTGTCGTTGTGCTTTAAAACTCTTTTCTTTAGTACATCGACTGTGTACTCATATTTCAAAATAAAAGGTGTTTATGATTGATAATTGATTTTCATTAAAACCTTCGTTGTATTGCAAAAACAATTTCTATTGAGCGATACTCGATTGTTTCTCAAATCTCTTTTCATCAATCGGTGAATCTCAATTATTTGGTTTACTCACTCCGTGTTGTCTTCTTTGAGGCGTTCGGTTTGAGAACGGCTAGAGCACTGCGAAACCACTGTCAAGGAAATTCTTGAATAATACGATCACGGAAGTACTTGTAATGATCAGCGAGGGAACCGTGGGCGTGTACCTCAATTCAATGAAAGTGATCAAAGACACTTTCATGCGCTTTATTGCTAATGTTGTATGCACTACGCCGCGGCGTTTGCGGTGATCGAATGATGCGGTCAATCCATAGCGCATGCTCACACATCACATTCATTTAAAAGAAATCATGATTAGTGCATCAATGACTCGATATTTTCACTCCATTCTTACGCTTACGCTGCTACCAATATCATGAATCAACGAAAGCTTCGCTACTCATGAGAAGAAATCCTGATCCAGAATGTGAGCATGTCGGTCCAAAAGTCACAACATCACATAATAACCACACCACAATGGATGAGTCAGAGATTTATGATAGCTGATGATCTCAAAGCTGGCTCAAAACTCATTATTACGTGGATCAGTTAAAGATCTCCACTAGAATTATCCAAACATGCGGAACATGAAGAATCAAAGACTACGAGCTACTGAGCAAAGAACTTAATCAAGAATCTAAGAACAATCTAATGTAATATCTGTTTGTATTCATTATTATTTGAGGTGACCTCCCTTAGGGGGAGATTGTTAGGATTTAGTAAATCCAGTTATTAAAGTGTCGGTCACCTCAAGTATATGTAATCGTTAGAAAGCTCGTAGTTGTAGTTATTTACAGTTAAGTAGTATTTAGTTAAGAAACACCGTGGAGGACGGACGGGTCTTTACCCACTGTATGTCTGATCCACAGCTCGTAGGTGGCAATTTGTGTAAGACTATAAATACTCTCTACCTCCCAAGGTAGAGAGTTGGAGCTCATAATAATACTTTTACTTTCTGTCACTAAGTTCCCAAACCTCTAACTCTTTCTCTTTCTAAAACCTCATCTTGTACACCTATTTGTGTTTGTGGTTTGATGTATTTGTGAAATCTAATATGTAACAATATTTAGTTGGTTTTAATGGCTTCAAATACGTAGAATATGACTAGTTTTACTAGTTTGTTACTTTAAGACAATATGCAAATTACAACATGTGATTAAGTATGTGTACATCATGAATAAACATAGTGATCATATATATATCATGTAGTTGACAAAATTAGGAAATAATAAACATGAGATAATAGAGTGGTGGTGGTGATTAGTTGCTTACAACTTTTGGCCTAACAAAATGGAATTCAAGAATCAAGAGCTAGTACAAGGACTTTGAGCTTTCCTCTTCTTGGATCCCTCCTTTTCTTTTGTATGTGCAAGGTTGTGCTATGGCTTGAACAAGAGCTTTGATTATATCTTGGTAACTTGAGTGGATTCAAACTCAAGAGAAATTACCAAGTGTTTTGCAAGGGAGTAGATGGAAGTACTTGTGCCTTTACTTTGGAAGTAATACTTGAGGGGAGGGGTGAGGGGTTTTTTTATGGCTTTGAGGAGGTTAGAACCCTTGACTTGTCAAAGCTTCTATGGCAAGATTCAACACATGTAATCATGTAATACCCTAAAATCTGGATTCGCAATTTACTTAACAATTTGAATTATAACCTAAGTTTTGTTAAATGATGAGTAGTAATTGAACTATATGTAATATATATTGACATACTCGTAAAATATCTTAAGTTAATTGATTTGAACTTACCAAATTTACTCCTAGCCTATCATAAATACAATACACGGCACACTAGTTACCCAAATTGACTCCACACGTTTTTTTTATGATGGTGATAAAGTCAAGCAATTTTGAAAGTAAAAGATCACACCCTCCCTTAAATCACTCCATCAAATCAGTACTTCCTTTATTTATCCCTACTTCACAAGTTTTATTTTTATATAACCGTATATTTTTATTTATTTTCCATACAAACCTTAACACCATCAAAAGGGAATTCTCCTTCTCCCAAGAAAATCAAGGTACAAAGGCAGTAAAGATTTTTGATCGTTGGTTTCTAGCCAGGAGGTGTAAACAGATTATGTGGTGTACGAGTGTGGTAAATTGGTGTTCTAGTTTTGGCTATCGTTGTGACTGATTCGTGTGCTCGTTCTTTCTTTTCGATCCATGCTGTCCTCAACTCAGGTGCAATTCGTTAGCATCCCTTGTTGTTCCTATAATACGCTAGATTATATATATACGACCTATATAAATCATTACAAGAAACCCTAAACTAATTATGTATCATTAAAATCATATCCAGCCATTATACGAGCATGTCGAAAAGATATTGGTACGTGAAATTAATAAGGAGTCTTGTCAATAATAGGGTCGAGCATCATTATCATTCTTGTCGATCCTCTCTTGTTCCAATTTAGGTTGTTATTCGTTAATCTCGTTTGGCAGTCACAAATCATACACAAAGCGTGTCATTTTAATTTTTTTTGGAAACCTTAATAAGCAATAATGAAAGTCGAATATGGATCAATGGGATTTTGAGTTTTATGATTTTCCTCACAAATAGTGGTATTGAGTTGTGTCGTGTTATGTGTTTTGATGGTCCTATTATGGAACTAGAATATAAAGGTGATTTCATGTTCAAGTTTTTGCATGCTTTAGGCGTGTAATATTAAACTAGTAAACGAATTTTAAGATGAGCATAGTACATGCATATAAGGTGTCTTAAGGGCCATGTTTAAGGGCGTCGGGGAAAATGAGTAAACCGTTTTGTAATTTTGAAAGAGTGTCGGGAAGGTGAGTCGGGGGTTAGTCCGTTGGTGTGTTTACTTGGTCGTAAAAGTAAGTATCTTGGACCGCGAGCAAGCTCGATGTTAGACCAATATTGTACATAGAAATGTTATAAATCATATGTTCTTCCATTTCATTTTAACATGAACGTGCATAAGAATGGTTTTAGCAAGTGCATGAGATTTTGACAAATACTATAAGCCTTTTAAGTTTAATTACACTTGTAACCCTACATTTTGATATATTTAGCATGTAAACCCTATACTTTGAATCATAATCTAATAAAACACTAAAATAGGATCATTGTCATAATAAACCTTTAAGTTTACCAATTATTATTTATAACCCCTAAGTTTGGCTAATTAATGATTAATACCCTAAAGTACTTTAATTCGGTCCGTTACTAAAAATGAGAATACGCTTAATAACTCTAAATACGGTTTATATAAGCAATAAATCTGTTATGATTTAAATAAACTAATAAGTATTATACGAACCGTAATCCTTGTAGATCCGTTGAAGAGGACGTGGCATTGTTTTCGTTCATTTGTTTGCTTTCCTTTCATTGGCGATAAGGGAGATATTCTACCCCTTTTCAGTAGGGATTTCTCCTGAATTTTCAATCTTTGACTTTGCTTCACTCATGATATTCCTTTGCTATGATTTCCTTATGCTATGATCCTTTTGATATGATTCCGACAGAATCCTTTGATATGATTACATTCGCTATAATATTAGTTTGTTATGATTGAACTTCGATTATGAACCTTATGATTATGAACCTCTGATTATGAACTTGATATGAAACTTCGATATGAACCTTTGATATGAACCTTTGATATGAACTTTGATATGAACTTTGATATGAACCTTGATATGAACTTTGATATGAACCCTTATGATATGATATGTTTATGCTTTGACCTGTCAGTTTGATACCCGAGCCAAATATGTTTCCTAGTCATGAAGGTAACATGACCGTGTCATTGATGCACCAATGGCATGACTCCAGTGTGCACGAGTGATGTTGCACACCGTCCCCATTATGATATGATTATGAGCTCACTATATGTATATGCTTTGGCCATTATGTTCAGAGTATGAATGCATCCTAGATATGATATGTTTCTAGGGATTTGATCTGTTTGGAGATATATATGGTGAATGATGTCGGGTGCAATCAGCGTCTTCACATTCGGAAGCTAGCTACTCCATTTGTTACTGAGGTCTCCCCTCCTATGATATATGGTATTTCGAGGTCACCCCTCCGAATACAATGGTTACTTATGATATGATATGATATGATATGTTCCTGGCTCGTGGTAGATTTCCGACAACCCTTACACCTTTGATATGCTATATTGTACCTTTTGTATTTCCCCAACGCACTATATACTCGTTAATTGTTCATTACTCGGTAACTTTATATGACTCACTCTACTACCAAGATATATATATTCCATTGCTTTGATCTGTCACACTCTCATTCCATTACTTCAGACTATCGTTCCATTCACGTACCCGGTTATTATATGCTTATTGAATTTGATTATGCTATTCATGTTTTATGTGACTACTGATTATCCTGCTATGATGTGATTACTATGCGGTTATCCGAGTTACCTATCTTCATATGATGATATGTGATCTCACTGTTATGTGACTCTCTGAATTGTCTGGTGACCATACTAAGGTGAAATAGATAGTTTTGTCGGTTTATTATGTGTGCTTTGTTCGGTATCTCGTGGACTATGACTATTCCGTTGTATTCTCATTTGTTTATTGTTGACCTGTCATGTTTACATTTCTGCCTATGCTACGGTTTGATTGGGTAAATGGGTCATCTTATGACGTCTGGCTTGTTAATTTGTTTAGTTGCCCTGCTATGTCTTTAATTCATTTAATTATATCGTTTATATTGTATTCCTACTTATTACGTGTGACTGCCATGTGTTGACTGTTGTTAGTACTTCCGCATTGTTATGATCTTGGTTATGTTTTCAACTAAGGGTTTTGACACGTGTAAATTGCTATGCTCACTCATTAATTAATTGCTTCCGCTTTCCTGTAGATATCTGTTTGGCTTGTATGCCTTGATTTCTGAATTGATTGTATGACATATATGTTGTGTGGATACGACGCCTGCTATGCTTGCTTATGTTTCAGTTCTTGTATGTCGGGTTTGTATGTGCTTGTTTATATGTCATCGATGCTTTGCTTTGCTTCGTTCTCCTTGTTATCTTTTCGTTTTGGATATCTGTATAATTGTGTTCTGCAGGATCCTCATTGACTCATTGTTCTCATTTCGCTGCGACTTTGTTATCCGTCCCCTTTGTTTCATTTTGCATTTTTGATTTTATTTAGCTTTCGTTTTGTTATATCTGTTCACTGGGCTTTTTAAGCTCAGCCGCATTTCTTTTCTTGCGGCAGGTTTTAGGATTGAAGATGGGCTTTGATGGGCTGAGAGTTGGATTATCTGTGTGGTGACCTAGTTACCTTATTATTTAGACCTTTGTACATTTGTTTTGAGATTCCATTTTATTTTAGACATTTTGGATTAAGCAAAAAAAAGTTCCTTGTAAGTCGATTATTTATATGATTTGATACTTCATTTTAAGGTTTCCGTTTGTAAAGATTTTAATTGTATGTTCTGATATGACACGAGAATGTGACACTTCTACCCTTGTCGGGTTGGGGTGTTACAATTATGGTATCGAGACGAGTCGTCTTGTTGACCTTAGGATTGACTGTGAGGATTTGGGTAGACACTAGGCTTCCGTGCGTTCGATCTTCTCCGATTCGTTTGATTGTCGTTCAGATTTAACTTTGATATTCGTTTGTCTTCAGCGATTTGGCCTTCCTCTTTTCGCATCGAATTTTGTTATTTTGTCGTCGCACATCCGTTTGTCGATCATTAGATGGAGACTACCCGTGGAGCCGAAGAAGATAGTGCCGACCCTGCGTTCTTGCAACATTTGGAGAGGTTAGGTGAAGCAGAAGCCACTGATTCTTGCGTGTTCTTGGAGACATCGGGATCTTTGCTAAAGAAGTTGGACGGATCAACCAAAGATGCAAGACCGAGACAAGATTCAACTGGTGGCTGAGGAGATTCAATTACTTCATATGATTTGGGCGCGACTTATGTTACTCCGATTTGTTTGTCATGCGTTTTGAGGCGGTTTGATATTTTGTTAAGTGATTCTGATCGGTATTGCTTTTCTTGATTTGTTCGGAACTCGGTATTGAATCGTGAAGTTTTATCGTTTGGCATTTTGTTAATATCTCAGCTTTTCTTTTGGATCGTCAGTAATGAGTCATGAGGAACCGTTTCGAGCAAGTTGGTGGCCTTCTTCTTTGGTGATATGGTAAGTTGTTTGAAGTAGTATATGTTGTATGTATGTGATCTGGTCTACTTTGGTATGTTACTTGGTATCTGTATATGATATGTTTTGTTGTGATATTGGTTATGTGATTTGTCATGACCCGGGACAGAATATGATGACAATAAGGACTTGTTATGTGATGCAAGTATTATGACGCCTGATCAACGTGATAATATCGAGATCATATAATCTGACCTTATTGAAATCATACGACGTTTTGGAAATGCACAGGGGTTGATGCGTGAATGGACTAGGACTTATATCCGTTATCCTTTGATCCTCATATTCGTTTGAAATTCTGTACCTCCTTGCGAGATCCTCACCGTCATCAGTTACGTATAAGTTTTGTATGCTTTGGACCCGAAAACCGTTATGATTTGTGTGAAACTATGGATTGCTACGTCTGCCCTAAACTGGTAAGTCTCACGGTTTACTGACTTTAATTTCGAGGCGAAATTTTCTTTTTAGAGGGGAATAATTGTAATACCCTAAAATCGGATTCAATTTACTTAACAATTTGAATTATAACCTAAGTTTTGTTAAATGATGAGTAGTAATTGAACTATATGTAATATATATTGACATACTCGTAAAATATCTTAAGTTAATTGATTTGAACTTACCAAATTTACTCCTAGCCTATCATAAATACAATACACGGCACACTAGTTACCCAAATTGACTCCACACGTTTTTTTTATGATGGTGATAAAGTCAAGCAATTTTGAAAGTAAAAGATCACACCCTCCCTTAAATCACTCCATCAAATCAGTACTTCCTTTATTTATCCCTACTTCACAAGTTTTATTTTTATATAACCGTATATTTTTATTTATTTTCCATACAAACCTTAACACCATCAAAAGGGAATTCTCCTTCTCCCAAGAAAATCAAGGTACAAAGGCAGTAAAGATTTTTGATCGTTGGTTTCTAGCCAGGAGGTGTAAACAGATTATGTGGTGTACGAGTGTGGTAAATTGGTGTTCTAGTTTTGGCTATCGTTGTGACTGATTCGTGTGCTCGTTCTTTCTTTTCGATCCATGCTGTCCTCAACTCAGGTGCAATTCGTTAGCATCCCTTGTTGTTCCTATAATACGCTAGATTATATATATACGACCTATATAAATCATTACAAGAAACCCTAAACTAATTATGTATCATTAAAATCATATCCAGCCATTATACGAGCATGTCGAAAAGATATTGGTACGTGAAATTAATAAGGAGTCTTGTCAATAATAGGGTCGAGCATCGTATCATTCTTGTCGATCCTCTCTTGTTCCAATTTAGGTTGTTATTCGTTAATCTCGTTTGGCAGTCACAAATCATACACAAAGCGTGTCATTATAATTTTTTGGAAACCTTAATAAGCAATAATGAAAGCCGAATATGGATCAATGGGATTTTGAGTTTTATGATTTTCCTCACAAATAGTGGTATTGAGTTGTGTCCTGTTATGTGTTTTGATGGTCCTACGTATGGAACTAGAATATAAAGGTGATTTCATTTTCAAGTTTTTGCATGCTTTAGGCGTGTAATATTAAACTAGTAAACGAATTTTAAGATGAGCATAGTACATGCATATAAGGTGTCTTAAGGGCCATGTTTAAGGGCGATCGCGGGGAAAATGAGTAAACCGTTTTGTAATTTTGAAAGAGTGTCGAGGAAGGTGAGTGGGGTTAGTCCGTTGGTGTGTTTACTTGGTCGTAAAAGTAAGTATCTTGGACCGCGAGCAAGCTCGATGTTAGACCAATATTGTACATAGAAATGTTATAAATCATATGTTCTTCCATTTCATTTTAACATGAACGTGCATGAGAATGGTTTTAGCAAGTGCATGAGATTTTGACAAATACTATAAGCCTTTTAAGTTTAATTACACTTGTAACCCTATATTTTGATATATTTAGCATGTAAACCCTATACTTTGAATCATAATCTAATAAAACACTAAAATAGGATCATTGTCATAATAAACCTTTAAGTTTACCAATTATTATTTATAACCCCTAAGTTTGGCTAATTAATGATTAATACCCTAAAGTACTTTAATTCGGTCCGTTACTAAAAATGAGAATACGCTTAATAACTCTAAATACGGTTTATATAAGCAATAAATCTGTTATGATTTAAATAAACTAATAAGTATTATACGAACCGTAATCCTTGTAGATCCGTTGAAGAGGACGTGGCATTGTTTTCGTTCATTTGTTTGCTTTCCTTTCATTGGCGATAAGGTACAGATATTCTACCCCTTTTCAGTAGGGATTTCTCCTGAATTTTCAATCTTTGACTTTGCTTCACTCATGATATTCCTTTGCTATGATTTCCTTATGCTATGATCCTTTTGATATGATTCCGACATAATCCTTTGATATGATTATGTTCGCTATGATATTCGTTTGTTATGATTCTGAACTTCTGATTATGAACCTTATGATTATGAACCTCTGATTATGAACTTGATATGAAACTTCGATATGAACCTTTGATATGAACCTTTGATATGAACTTTGATATGAACTTTGATATGAACCTTGATATGAACTTTGATATGAACCCTTATGATATGATATGTTTATGCTTTGACCTGTCAGTTTGATACCCGAGCCAAATATGTTTCCTAGTCATGAAGGTAACATGACCGTGTCATTGATGCACCAATGGCATGACTCCAGTGTGCACGAGTGATGTTGCACACCGTCCCCATTATGATATGATTATGAGCTCACTATATGTATATGATTTGGCCATTATGTTCCGAGGGGCGTATGAATGCATCCTAGATATGATATGTTTCGAGGATTTGATCTGTTTGGAGATATATATGGTGAATGATGTCGGGTGCAATCCGCGTCTTCACATTCCGGAAGCTAGCTACTCCATTTGTTACTGAGGTCTCCCCTCCTATGATATATGGTATTCCGAGGTCACCCCTCCGAATACAATGGTTACTTATGATATGATATGATATGATATGTTTCGGGCTCGTGGTAGATTTCTGACAACCCTTACACCTTTGATATGCTATATTGTAACTTTTGTATTCCCCAACGCACTATATGCTACGTTAATTGTTCATTACTCAGTAACTTTATATGACTCACTCTACTACCAAGATATATATATTCCATTGCTTTGATCTGTCACACTCTCATTCCGTTACTTCAGACTATTGTTCCATTCACGTACAGGGTTATTATATGCTTATTGAATTTGATTATGCTATTCATGTTTTATGTGACTACTGATTATCCTGCTATGATGTAATTACTATGCGGTTATCTAAGTTACCTATCTTCATATGATGATATGTGATCTCACTGTTATGTGACTCTCTCGAATTGTCGGTGACCATACTAAGGTGAAATAGATAGTTTTGTCGGTTTATTATGTGTGCTTTGTTCGGTATCTCGTGGACTATGACTATTCCGTTGTATTCTCATTTGTTTATTGTTGACCTGTCATGTTTACATTTCTGCCTATGCTACGGTTTGATTGAGTAAATGGGTCATCTTATGACGTCGGCTTGTTAATTTGTTTAGTTGCCCTGCTATGTCTTTAATTCATTTAATTATATCGTTTATATTGTATTCCTACTTATTACGTGCGACTGCCATGTGTTGACTATTTGTTAGTACTTCCGCATTTGTTATGATCTTGGTTATGTTTTCAACTAAGGGTTTTGACCTGTGTAAATTGCTATGCTCACTCATTAATTAATTGCTTCCGCTTTCCTGTAGATATCTGTTTGGCTTGTATGCCTTTGATTTCTGAATTGATTGTATGACATATATGTTGTGTGGATCACGCGCTGCTATGCTTGCTTATGTTTCAATTCTTGTATGTCGGGTTTGTATGTGCTTGTTTATATGTCATCGATGCTTTGCTTTGCTTCGTTCTCCTTGTTATCTGTTCGTTTTGGATATCTGTATAATTGTGTTCTGCAGGATCCTCATTGACTCATTGTTCTCATTTCGCTGCGACTTTGTTATCCGTCCCCTTTGTTTCATTTTGCATTTCAGATTTTATTTAGCTTTCGTTTTGTTATATCTGTTCACTGGGCTTTTTAAGCTCAGCCGCATTTCTTTTCATGCGGCAGGTTTTAGGATTGAAGATGGGCTTTGATGGGCTGAGAGTTGGATTATCTGTGTGGACTGACCCTAGTTACCTTATTATTTGGACCTTTGTCGGGCTGTTGTTTTGAGATTCCATTTTATTTTAGACATTTTGGATTAAGCAAAAAAAAGTTCCTTGTAAGTCGATTATTTATATGATTTGATACTTCATTTTAAGGTTTCCGTTTGTAAAGATTTTAATTGTATGTTCTGATATGACACCAGAATGTGACACTTCTACCCTTGTCGGGTTGGGGTGTTACAATTATGGTATCAGAGACAGGTTTCGTCTTGTTGACCTTAGGATTGACCTGTGAGGATTTGGGTAGACACTAGGCTTCCGTCTGTTCTGATCTTCTCCGATTCGTTTGATTGTCGTTCAGATTTAACTTTGATATTCGTTTGTCTTCACTGATTTGGCCTTCCTCTTTTCGCATCGAATTTTGTTATTTTGTCGTCGCACATCCGTTTGTCGATCATTAGATGGAGACTACCGTGGAGCCGAAGAAGATGGTGCCGACCCTGCGTTACTGCAACATCCACTGGAGAGGTTCGTGAAGCGAAGCCACACCGATTGCCGTGTTCTTTGGAGACATCGGGATCTTTAGAGGAAGCTGGACGGATCAACCAAAGATGCAAGACCGAGACAAGATTCAACTGGTGGCTGAGGAGATTCAATTACTTAATATGATTTGGGCGCGACTTATGTTACTCCGATTTGTTTGTCATGCGTTTTGAGGCGGTTTGATATTTTGTTAAGTGATTCTGATCGGTATTGCTTTTCTTGATTTGTTCGGAACTCGGTATTGAATCGTGAAGTTTTATCGTTTGGCATTTTGTTAATATCTCAACTTTTCTTTTGGATCGTCAATAATGAGTCATGAGGAACCGTTTCGAGCAAGTTGGTGGCCTTCTTCTTTGGTGATATGGTAAGTTGTTTGAAGTAGTATATGTTGTATGTATGTGATCTGGTCTGCTTTGGTATGTTACTTGGTATCTGTATATGATATGTTTTGTTGTGATATTGGTTATGTGATTTGTCATGACCCGGGACAGAATATGATGACAATAAGGACTTGTTATGTGATGCAAGTATTATGACGCCTGATCAACGTGATAATATCGAGATCATATAATCTGACCTTATTGAAATCATACGACGTTTTGGGAAATGCCTGGGGTTGGTACGTGAATGGACTAGGACTTATATCCGTTATCCTTTGATCCTCATATTCGTTTGAAATTCTGTACCTCCTTGCGAGATCCTCACCGTCATCAGTTACGTATAATTTTTGTAAGCTTTGGACCCAAAAACCGTTATGATTTGTGTGAAACTATGGATTGCTACGTCTGCCCTAAACTGGTAAGTCTCTGGTTACTTCTGCGACTTCAATTTCGAGGACGAAATTTTCTTTTTAGAGGGGAATAATTGTAATACCCTAAAATCTGGATTCGCAATTTACTTAACAATTTGAATTATAACCTAAGTTTTGTTAAATGATGAGTAGTAATTGAACTATATGTAATATATATTGACATACTCGTAAAATATCTTAAGTTAATTGATTTGAACTTACCAAATTTACTCCTAGCCTATCATAAATACAATACACGGCACACTAGTTACCCAAATTGACTCCACACGTTTTTTTTATGATGTTGATAAAGTCAAACAATTTTGAAAGTAAAAGATCACACCCTCCCTTAAATCACTCCATCAAATAAGTACTTCCTTTATTTATCCCTACTTCACAAGTTTTATTTTTATATAACCGTATATTTTTATTTATTTTCCATACAAACCTTAACACCATCAAAAGGGAATTCTCCTTCTCCCAAGAAAATCAAGGTACAAAGGCAGTAAAGATTTTTGATCGTTGGTTTCTAGCCAGGAGGTGTAAACAGATTATGTGGTGTACGAGTGTGGTAAATTGGTGTTCTAGTTTTGGCTATCGTTGTGACTGATTCGTGTGCTCGTTCTTTCTTTTCGATCCATGCTGTCCTCAACTCAGGTGCAATTCGTTAGCATCCCTTGTTGTTCCTATAATACGCTAGATTATATATATTCGACCTATATAAATCATTACAAGAAACCCTAAACTAATTATGTATCATTAAAATCATATCCAGCCATTATACGAGCATGTCGAAAAGATATTGGTACGTGAAATTAATAAGGAGTCTTGTCAATAATAGGGTCGAGCATCGTATCATTCTTGTCGATCCTCTCTTGTTCAATTTAGGTTGTTATTCGTTAATCTCGTTTGGCAGTCACAAATCATACACAAAGCGTGTCATTTTAATTTTTTTTGGAAACCTTAATAAGCAATAATGAAAGTCGAATATGGATCAATGGGATTTTGAGTTTTATAATTTTCCTCACAAATAGTGGTATTGAGTTGTGTCCTGTTATGTGTTTTGATGGTCCTACGTATGGAACTAGAATATAAAGGTGATTTCATGTTCAAGTTTTTGCATGCTTTAGGCGTGTAATATTAAACTAGTAAACGAATTTTAAGATGAGCATAGTACATGCATATAAGGTGTCTTAAGGGCCATGTTTAAGGGCGATCGCGGGGAAAATGAGTAAACCGTTTTGTAATTTTGAAAGAGTGTCAGGAAGGTGAGTCGGGGGTTAGTCCGTTGGTGTGTTTACTTGGTCGTAAAAGTAAGTATCTTGGACCGCGAGCAAGCTCGATGTTAGACCAATATTGTACATAGAAATGTTATAAATCATATGTTCTTCCATTTCATTTTAACATGAACGTGCATGAGAATGGTTTTAGCAAGTGCATGAGATTTTGACAAATACCATAAGCCTTTTAAGTTTAATTACACTTGTAACCCTACATTTTGATATATTTAGCATGTAAACCCTATACTTTGAATCATAATCTAATAAAACACTAAAATAGGATCATTGTCATAATAAACCTTTAAGTTTACCAATTATTATTTATAACCCCTAAGTTTGGGTAATTAATGATTAATACCCTAAAGTACTTTAATTCGGTCCGTTACTAAAAATGAGAATACGCTTAATAACTCTAAATACGGTTTATATAAGCAATAAATCTGTTATGATTTAAATAAACTAATAAGTATTATACGAACCGTAATCCTTGTAGATCCGTTGAAGAGGACGTGGCATTGTTTTCGTTCATTTGTTTGCTTTCCTTTCATTGGCGATAAGGTACAGATATTCTACCCCTTTTCAGTAGGGATTTCTCCTGAATTTTCAATCTTTGACTTTGCTTCACTCATGATATTCCTTTGCTATGATTTCCTTATGCTATGATCCTTTTGATATGATTCCGACATAATCCTTTGATATGATTCTGTTCGCTATGATATTCGTTTGTTATGATTCTGAACTTCTGATTATGAACCTTATGATTATGAACCTCTGATTATGAACTTGATATGAAATTTTGATATGAACCTTTGATATGAACCTTTGATATGAACTTTGATATGAACTTTGATATGAACCTTGATATGAACTTTGATATGAACCCTTATGATATGATATGTTTATGCTTTGACCTGTCAGTTTGATACCCGAGCCAAATATGTTTCCTAGTCATGAAGGTAACATGACCGTGTCATTGATGCACCAATGGCATGACTCCAGTGTGCACGAGTGATGTTGCACACCGTCCCCATTATAATATGATTATGAGCTCACTATATGTATATGATTTGGCCATTATGTTCCGGGGGGCGTATGGATGCATCCTAGATATGATATGTTTCGAGGGATTTGATCTGTTTGGAGATATATATGGTGAATGATGTCGGGTGCAATCCGCGTCTTCACATTCCGGAAGCTAGCTACTCCATTTGTTATTGAGGTCTCCCCTCCTATGATATATGGTATTTCGAGGTCACCCCTCCGAATACAATGGTTACTTATGATATGATATGATATGATATGTTCCGGGCTCGTGGTAGATTTCCGACAACCCTTACACCTTTGATATGCTATATTGTACCTTTTGTATTCCCCAACGCACTATATGCTACGTTAATTGTTCATTACTCGGTAACTTTATATGACTCACTCTACTACCAAGATATATATATTCCATTGCTTTGATCTGTCACACTCTCATTCCATTACTTCAGAATATCGTTCCATTCCGCGTACCGGGTTATTATATGCTTATTGAATTTGATTATGCTATTCATGTTTTATGTGACTACTGATTATCCTGCTATGATGTGATTACTATGCGGTTATCTGAGTTACCTATCTTCATATGATGATATGTGATCTCTCTGTTATGTGACTCTCTGGGTAATGCGGTGACCATACTAAGGTGAAATAGATAGTTTTGTCGGTTTATTATGTGTGCTTTGTTCGGTATCTCGTGGACTATGACTATTCCGTTGTATTCTCATTTGTTTATTGTTGACCTGTCATGTTTACATTTATGCCTATGCTACGGTTTGATTGGGTAAATGGGTCATCTTGTGACGTCGGCTTGTTAATTTGTTTAGTTGCCCTGCTATGTCTTTAATTCATTTAATTATATCGTTTATATTGTATTCCTACTTATTACGTGTGACTGCCATTTGTTGACTGCTGTTAGTACTTCCGCTGTTATGATACTGGTTATGTTTTCAACTAAGGGTTTTGACCTGTGTAAATTGCTATGCTCACTCATTAATTAATTTCTTCCGCTTTCCTGTAGATATCTGTTTGGCTTGTATGCCTTCTGATTTCCTGAATTGATTGTATGATATATATATGTTGTGTGGATCGCGCTGCTATGCTTGCTTATGTTTCAGTTCTTGTATGTCGGGTTTGTATGTGCTTGTTTATATGTCATCGATGCTTTGCTTTGCTTCGTTCTCCTTGTTATCTGTTCGTTTTGGATATCTGTATAATTGTGTTCTGCAGGATCCTCATTGACTCATTGTTCTCATTTCGCTGCGACTTTGTTATCCGTCCCCTTTGTTTCATTTTGCATTTCAGATTTTATTTAGCTTTCGTTTTGTTATATCTGTTCACTGGGCTTTTTAAGCTCAGCCGCATTTCTTTTCATTCGGCAGGTTTTAGGATTGAAGATGGGCTTTGATGGGCTGAGAGTTGGATTATCTGTGTGGACTGACCCTAGTTACCTTATTATTTTGACCTTTGTCGGGCTGTTGTTTTGAGATTCCATTTTATTTTAGACATTTTGGATTAAGCAAAAAAAAGTTCCTTGTAAGTCGATTATTTATATGATTTGATACTTCATTTTAAGGTTTCTGTTTGTAAAGATTTTAATTGTATGTTCTGATATGACACCAGAATGTGACACTTCTACCCTTGTCGGGTTGGGGTTTTACAATTATGGTATCGAGACAGTTTCGTCTTGTTGACCTTAGGATTGACCTGTGAGGATTTGGGTAGACACTAGGCTTCCGTCATTACGATCTTCTCCGATTCGTTTGATTGTCGTTCAGATTGCTTTGATATTCGTTTGTCTTCACTGATTTGGCCTTCCTCTTTTCGCATCGAATTTTGTTATTTTGTCGTCGCACATCCGTTTGTCGATCATTAGATGGAGACTACCGTGGAGCCGAAGAAGATGGTGCCGACCCTGCGTTACTGCAACAGTCCCTGAGCTGGAGAGGTTCGTGAAGCAGAAGCCACACCTGATTGCCGTGCTGCTGGAGACATCAGGATGCTGCTAGAGGAAGCTGGACGGATCAACCAAAGATGCAAGACCGAGACAAGATTCAACTGGTGGCTGAGGAGATTCAATTACTTCATATGATTTGGGCGCGACTTATGTTACTCCGATTTGTTTGTCATGCGTTTTGAGGCGGTTTGATATTCTGTTAAGTGATTCTGATCGGTATTACTTTTCTTGATTTGTTGAACTTCGGTATTGAATCGTGAAGTTTTATCGTTTGGCATTTTGTTAATATCTCAGCTTTTCTTTTGGATCGCCAGTAATGAGTCATGAGGAACCGTTTCGAGCAAGTTGGTGGCCTTCTTCTTTGGTGATATGGTAAGTTGTTTTGATGTGGTATATGCTGTATGTATGTGATCTGGTCTGCTTTGGTATGTTACTTGGTATCTGTATATGATATGTTTTGTTGTGATATTGGTTATGTGATTTGTCATGACCCGGAACAGAATATGATGACAATAAGGACTTGTTATGTGATGCAAGTATTATGACGCCTGATCAACGTGATAATATCGAGATCATATAATCTGACCTTATTGAAATCATACGACGTTTTGGGAAATGCCTGGGGTTGGTACGTGAATGGACTAGGACTTATATCCGTTATCCTTTGATCCTCATATTCGTTTGAAATTTTGTACCTCCTTGCGAGATCCTCACCGTTGTCACACCCCCAAATTACCTGTTTTGCAGCGGAATTGAATACCTTGGGGGAGGACTGTCATAGCATCACAATCACAGTTATATTGAACGACCTAAAGTGTCGTTTGAAAAGAATATCGTTTGATTTAATAAAATAATCAGAGTTTACAAAGTAGGTCCCAAATGAAAATCAACTTGTGCGGAAATAAGTTTGTTACAATTCAACGATGTTTTAAAGTATGTAAAACCCAAGTGAGACGCGTCGTCACCACGACTCCATGATGTGTCCAAATGCATGCCATGAAGTGAATGCCTTAGATACCTGAGATAAAACATGCTAAAAGTGTCAACACAAAGGTTGAGTGAGTTCATAGAGTTTGAGTTGAAATGTAAAGCCTTTCAAAATCGTTTATGCAGCAAAGGCATTGTAAATCGTTGAAATGTAAAGACTTTAAAAATCATTTATGTAGCAAAGGCATTGTAAATCCACTCAGTTCCAAGTCCCGCCCATACAAAACTTGCAACCTGTGTGTTCACAACCCACTGCCGGAATATGTAGAGTTAATGTTCAAGTGCATGATGTCAAATGAATTCACATAATAGTGCATGGCTCAATGTATCGAAATCGTTTATGCAGCAAAGGCATTGTAAATCCACTCAGTTCCAAGTCCCGCCCATACAAAACTTGCAACCTGTGTGTTCACAACCCACTGCCAGAATGTGTATAGTTTATGTTCAAGCCCACATCGTCAAATGAATTCACAATAGTACCTAACTCGACGTAGAACAATAGCACATAATCAATAGTACTTAACTCGACGTAGAACAATAGCACGCAAACAACAACAATTGATATAGTATAACCTTTGATTTAGAAACAATGGTAATTATGGTAGCATTTAGCCTTTAAAATCTAAAGTACTTATGAAAAATAGTTAAGCATGTATCTCCCCCAAAAAGGTTATGAAAACAAGTAAAAGCAGGGGCCATGAAACTCACGGTAATTCATATAAGTTAAAGTACTTGTGAAAGTAAATGAAAACAGTTTGAGCATGTATCTCCCCCAAAAGTAGTATAAAAACAATTAAAAGAGTAGGGGCTATGACTCACGGTAATTCATATAAGTTAAAGTACTTGTGAAAGTAAATGAAAACAGTTTGAGCATGTATCTCCCCCAAAAGTAGTATAAAAACAATTAAAAGAGTAGGGGCTATGACTCACGGTAATTCATATAAGTTAAAGTACTTGTGAAAGTAAATGAAAACAGTTTGAGCATGTATCTCCCCCAAAAGTAGTATAAAAACAATTAAAAGTGGGGCTATGAAAACTCACTTGGTGGAATGATGCGAAGACAAAAGTGAGTACACCGAGATGTAGTGTGATACGTAATTCTTGACCTATGATGAATGATATGACATGTAATGAGTTGCAATGTAATGTTATGCATGCATTACGTATGTTATTTATACCATTTGCGAGTTTTGAAAATAGTACTTTTCGTCGAAAAATACTCGTTTGACGTCTTGACCAATCAAAAATCACTTTACAAGTATTTACGTCAAAATGTCATCCTACAATGGTTTTATAATGATTTATGGTGAAATTTTCACTTTTCGTCGCAAAACAATGTCGTCGGAATAATTCATGAAATTAACAAAAATGGCTTCGGAAAACTAGTCGTAAAATAGTGTACGTCGATCGTTAGAGAAACGAACTTCGACTGTTTTGGAAAGTTTGTATCGATATCTAGAAGTTTCAGTTCAGGTGTTTTCGTCATCGAGGTCTCGAACATAAAGATAATAGGGGTTAAATATGGTGATTTTAGTTACCGTAACACTTATCTCGTAAAATAATATAGTTTTTCTAAAAATAATAGTTACGGCAAGTTTATGAAAAGGTGTATATCTTAGTCGTTTCAAATCCGTTTTCTATTATTATCGTCCTTAGCTTCGTATCAAAGTATACTATTATATTTTTGACAAGTCGAAATAATTTATGAAGCTTAAGGCTCGTTTTTGACTCGAATAAATCAATAATAGTTTGCTGAAATTTCAGAAAATATATATTTCGTCGTCAAACTTGAAAAATTCATAACTTCTTCGTTATAACGCCGTTTTAATCCGTTCAGCGCCACGGATTCGTTTAAAGTATATTTTCTAAATATCAATGTCAAAAATTTGTGCCCACTGTCGGATTTTTCAGAAAAACAAAATAAGGACAGATCACTTTTTATACTTATTGAAAATAGTTTTTATCGTACTAAACCTATTCCAATCCCTTCAAATCAACTCCAAAGCTAATCTAATCCTACCATACACCTTCTTAGGGTGTCATGGGTTCCTAGACATCATCAAGACCAACCAATACCAAGGGGATAATTATAGGATGACCAAATATATATATATACTCTAAAATCATGAAAAATGGTATAAATCACATATGTCTTGCATGTTGCTCCAAAAATAAAAAGATACATATGAAATGATAAGGAAACATGAAAATGAAAGAATCATGCTTACAAGTTAATGTGATGAGGTGCAAGTAACAAGGATTAGCCTAAACACTCTTGGTTTTTATTTCAAAACCTAATAAAGAGTATTAACTAGATTGTTATATAACTTGAACTTGAAAAACTTTGTGATCCCTTGTAGCTTTGATGAGAACCGGTTTTGGTGAAGAAACAAAGAGGAAGAAGACTTTTGTGAACTTGTGAATTATTTGAGTGAAGAAGTGAATGAATGAGATTGAAATATTTGGAGTATATATCTATCCTTTCAAAGAAAAATGAGACCAAAACATTTAATGCATACACTCCCCCCCCTTAGAACCGGTTATGGGGGGGATGTATCTCACCAATACATTTTTTTTTTCTTCTTTTATATATTGTAAAAATTATTACAAAGTGTAAGTAAATTTGTAGGAAATTGTAACTTGTAGGATAAATGGTAACTTTTAGGTACAAGTAAATTTTTAATAGATCAAAATAAAATGTAATGAGATAATAAAAATTGTAAAAATACATTCCTTGTAAAATTTGAGTGATAAAATAATTACCGAGTAGTTTTTAAGAAAAACGTCGTAATAATATAAATTTAACGATTTATATTCAAAATAAATTCCAAACACTAGTTAAACTCAAAATATAGTTTTTATCAACTAACTGTAAGTATAAAAATATGTCGGGATCATTTTTGAAATTAACGGATTAAATATTAAAAATAATAACTCACGCGATAACGTTTATTGAATATAAAAATTACGCGATGAATGTGAAATAAAATGTCATGAATGAATTATCATGATGCAAATGATGTCAATGAAATGTAGACTAATCTTAGTCCATATGAAATGTTCGTGATGTTATGATCATGAATTCGCCGCTAAACCTTTAAGGTTACGCGAATTTGGAACAAGTAAACCAAGTTTACGATAAATGTTGAAATAGTGACATAAATTGTTTCGAGAAATGACCTGAAAGTTCGGGTTGTCACATTAAGCCCATCCAAAAAGGAATTCAATCCCTGAATTCAGTTCGTGTTGGTCTCTCGGGTTTAGGGTTTGATGTGGCAAACTTTCCCATTCTCGAGCAAAATTTCCAAAAGACTTTTAGGTAACCGATTTTTGCTTAATCCCACAACTCATCAAACAAGAACTGTCATACGATTAGGCTACATCGGTTTAGGTAACAACTTGTTTCTAGCTCGATCTTTGCAACTCATCAAACAAGAACTGTCACGCGGATCAAACTGGAAACAAGTGGTTTGAAGAAAATCTTTTGAAAATTTGGTTCGATTACGGAATTGCTTACACATATAAGCCTAATACTCCCTTCATTGCATGATTCTTCCTGAATTAGACATAGGTGATCAGGCTATGTATAATTTAGGAGTAACTATGCAATGCTTGGACTAATCGACTCATATGATGTTTGGTGTTAAGTCAACCGGTGTAAAAATTGTGATAGGGAATGACAGGGCATCCGTGTGACAATCGTTATGAAATGAAAGTAAATAACTCGAAAAATGTACGTATAAATCGTATGCAAAGTGAACATGCACTTATGATGAAATGATGAGATGCTATGATGATGTAGTTATAGTCTAGGGTCAATGATGCAACCTAGTTCTCTATAACCGAAGCTCTGATGCCAATCTGTCACACCCCCAAATTACCTGTTTTGCAGCGGAATTGAATACCTTGGGGGAGGACTGTCATAGCATCACAATCACAGTTATATTGAACGACCTAAAGTGTCGTTTGAAAAGAACATCGTTTGATTTAATAAAATAATCCGAGTTTACAAAGTAGGTCCCAAATGAAAATCAACTTGTGCGGAAATAAGTTTGTTACAATTCAACGATGTTTTAAAGTATGTAAAACCCAAGTGAGACGCGTCGTCACCACGACTCCATGATGTGTCCAAATGCATGCCATGAAGTGAATGCCTTAGATACCTGAGATAAAACATGCTAAAAGTGTCAACACAAAGGTTGAGTGAGTTCATAGAGTTTGAGTTGAAATGTAAAGCCTTTCAAAATCGTTTATGCAGCAAAGGCATTGTAAATCGTTGAAATGTAAAGACTTTAAAAATCATTTATGTAGCAAAGGCATTGTAAATCCACTCAGTTCCAAGTCCCGCCCATACAAAACTTGCAACCTGTGTGTTCACAACCCACTGCCGGAATATGTAGAGTTAATGTTCAAGTGCATGATGTCAAATGAATTCACATAATAGTGCATGGCTCAATGTATCGAAATCGTTTATGCAGCAAAGGCATTGTGAATCCACTCAGTTCCAAGTCCCGCCCATACAAACCTTGCAACCTGTGTGTTCACAACCCACTGCCAGAATGTGTATAGTTTATGTTCAAGCCCACATCGTCAAATGAATTCACAATAGTACCTAACTCGACGTAGAACAATAGCACATAATCAATAGTACTTAACTCGACGTAGAACAATAGCACGCAAACAAGAACAATTGATATAGTATAACCTTTGATTTAGAAACAATGGTAATCATGGTAGCATTTAGCCTTTAAAATCTAAAGTACTTATGAAAAATAGTTAAGCATGTATCTCCCCCAAAAAGGTTATGAAAACAAGTAAAAGCAGGGGCCATGAAACTCACGGTAATTCATATAAGTTAAAGTACTTGTGAAAGTAAATGAAAACAGTTTGAGCATGTATCTCCCCCAAAAGTAGTATAAAAACAATTAAAAGAGTAGGGGCTATGACTCACGGTAATTCATATAAGTTAAAGTACTTGTGAAAGTAAATGAAAACAGTTTGAGCATGTATCTCCCCCAAAAGTAGTATAAAAACAATTAAAAGAGTAGGGGCTATGACTCACGGTAATTCATATAAGTTAAAGTACTTGTGAAAGTAAATGAAAACAGTTTGAGCATGTATCTCCCCCAAAAGTAGTATAAAAACAATTAAAAGTGGGGCTATGAAAACTCACTTGGTGGAATGATGCGAAGACAAAAGTGAGTACACCGAGATGTAGTGTGATACGTAATTCTTGACCTATGATGAATGATATGACATGTAATGAGTTGCAATGTAATGTTATGCATGCATTACGTATGTTATTTATACCATTTTCGAGTTTTGAAAATATTACTTATCGTCGAAAAATACTCGTTTGACGTCTTGACCAATCAAAATCACTTTACAAGTATTTACGTCAAAATGTCATCCTACAATGGTTTTATAATGATTTATGGTGAAATTTTCACTTTTCGTCGCAAAACAATGTCGTCGGAATAATTCATGAAATTAACAAAAATGGCTTCGGAAAACTAGTCGTAAAATAGTGTACGTCGATCGTTAGAGAACGAACTCGACTGTTTTGGAAAGTTTGTTTCAATATCTAGAAGTTTCGATTCAGGTGTTTTCGTCATCGAGGTCTCGAACATAAAGATAATAGGGGTTAAATATGGTGATTTTAGTTACCGTAACACTTATCTCGTAAAAATAATATAGTTTTTCTAAAAATAATAGTTACGGCAAGTTTATGAAAACGTGTATATCTTAGTCGTTTAAAATCCGTTTTCTACATTATTATCGTCCTTAGCCGTATCAAAGTATACTATTATATTTTTGACAAGTCGAAATAATTTATGAAGCTTAAGGCTCGTTTTTGACTCGAATAAATCAATAATAGTTTGCTGAAATTTCGAAAATATATATTTCGTCGTCAAACTTGAAAAATTCATAACTTCTTCGTTATAACTCCGTTTTAATCCGTTCAAGCGGCCACGGATTCGTTTTAAAGTATATTTTCTAAATATCAATGCCAAAAATTTGTGCCCACTGTCGGATTTTCCAGAAAAACAAAATAAGGACAGATCACTTTTTATACTTATTGAAAATAGTTTTTATCGTACTAAACCTATTCCAATCCCTTCAAATCAACTCCAAAGCTAATATAATCCTACCATACACCTTCTTAGGGTGTCATGGGTTCCTAGAAATCATCAAGACCAACCAATACCAAGGGGATAATTATAGGATGACCATATATATATATATACTCTAAAATCATGAAAAATGGTATAAATCACATATGTCTTGCATGTTGCTCCAAAAATAAAAAGATACATATGAAATGATAAGGAAACATGAAAATGAAAGAATCATGCTTACAAGTTAATGTGATGAGGTGCAAGTAACAAGGATTTGCCTAAACACTCTTGGTTTTTATTTCAAAACCTAATAAAGAGTATTAACTAGATTGTTATATAACTTGAACTTAAAAAACTTTGTGATCCCTTGTAGCTTTGATGAGAACCGGTTTTGGTGAAGAAACAAAGAGGAAGAAGACTTTTGTGAACTTGTGAATTATTTGAGTGAAGAAGTGAATGAATGAGATTGAAATATTTGGAGTATATATCTATCCTTTCAAAGAAAAATGAGACCAAAACATTTAATGCATACACTCCCCCCCCCTTAGAACCGGTTATGGGGGGGATGTATCTCACCAATACATTTTTTTTTTCTTCTTTTATATATTGTAAAAATTATTACAAAGTGTAAGTAAATTTGTAGGAAATTGTAACTTGTAGGATAAATGGTAACTTTTAGGTACAAGTAAATTTTTAATAGATCAAAATAAAATGTAATGAGATAATAAAAATTGTAAAAATACATTCCTTGTAAAATTTGAGTGATAAAATAATTACCGAGTAGTTTTTAAGAAAAACGTCGTAATAATATAAATTTAACGATTTATATTCAAAATAAATTCCAAACACTAGTTAAACTCAAAATATATTTTTTATCAACTAACTGTAAGTATAAAAATATGTCGGGATCATTTTTGAAATTAACGGATTAAATATTAAAAATAATAACTCACGCGATAACGTTTATTGAATATAAAAATTACGCGATGAATGTGAAATAAAATGTCATGAATGAATTATCATGATGCAAATGATGTCAATGAAATGTAGACTAATCTTAGTCCATATGAAATGTTCGTGATGTTATGATCATGAATTCGCCGCTAAACCTTTAAGGTTACGCGAATTTGGAACAAGTAAACCAAGTTTACGGTAAATGTTGAAATAATGAAGCAAGAATTGTTTCGAGAAATGACCTGAAAGTACGGGTTGTCACAACCGTCATCAGTTACGTATAAGTTTTGTATGCTTTGGACCCGAAAACCGTTATGATTTGTGTGAAACTATGGATTGCTACGTCTGCCCTAAACTGGTAAGTCTCTGGTTACTTCTGCGACTTTAATTTCGAGGACGAAATTTTCTTTTTAAAGGGGAATAATTGTAATACCCAAAAATCTGGATTCGCAATTTACTTAACAATTTGAATTATAACCTAAGTTTTGTTAAATGATGAGTAGTAATTGAACTATATGTAATATATATTGACATACTCGTAAAATATCTTAAGTTAATTGATTTGAACTTACCAAATTTACTCCTAGCCTATCATAAATACAATACACGGCACACTAGTTACCCAAATTGACTCCACACGTTTTTTTTATGATGGTGATAAAGTCAAGCAATTTTGAAAGTAAAAGATCACACCCTCCCTTAAATCACTCCATCAAATCAGTACTTCCTTTATTTATCCCTACTTCACAAGTTTTATTTTTATATAACCGTATATTTTTATTTATTTTCCATACAAACCTTAACACCATCAAAAGGGAATTCTCCTTCTCCCAAGAAAATCAAGGTACAAAGGCAGTAAAGATTTTTGATCGTTGGTTTCTAGCCAGGAGGTGTAAACAGATTATGTGGTGTACGAGTGTGGTAAATTGGTGTTCTAGTTTTGGCTATCGTTGTGACTGATTCGTGTGCTCGTTCTTTCTTTTCGATCCATGCTGTCCTCAACTCAGGTGCAATTCATTAGCATCCCTTGTTGTTCATATAATACGCTAGATTATATATATTCGACCTATATAAATCATTACAAGAAACCCTAAACTAATTATGTATCATTAAAATCATATCCAGCCATTATACGAGCATGTCGAAAAGATATTGGTACGTGCAATTAATAAGGAGTCTTGTCAATAATAGGGTCGAGCATCGTATCATTCTTGTCGATCCTCTCTTGTTCCAATTTAGGTTGTTATTCGTTAATCTCGTTTGGCAGTCACAAATCATACACAAAGCGTGTCATTATAATTTTTTTGGAAACCTTAATAAGCAATAATGAAAGCCGAATATGGATCAATGGGATTTTGAGTTTTATGATTTTCCTCACAAATAGTGGTATTGAGTTGTGTCCTGTTATGTGTTTTGATGGTCCTACGTATGGAACTAGAATATAAAGGTGATTTCATGTTCAAGTTTTTGCATGCTTTAGGCGTGTAATATTAAACTAGTAAACGAATTTTAAGATGAGCATAGTACATGCATATAAGGTGTATTAAGGGCCATGTTTAAGGCGTGCGGGGAAAATGAGTAAACCGTTTTGTAATTTTGAAAGAGTGTCGAAAGGTGAGTCGGGGGTTAGTCCGTTGGTGTGTTTACTTGGTCGTAAAAGTAAGTATCTTGGACCGCGAGCAAGCTCGATGTTAGACCAATATTGTACATAGAAATGTTATAAATCATATGTTCTTCCATTTCATTTTAACATGAACGTGCATAAGAATGGTTTTAGCAAGTGCATGAGATTTTGACAAATACTATAAGCCTTTTAAGTTTAATTACACTTGTAACCCTACATTTTGATATATTTAGCATGTAAACCCTATACTTTTAATCATAATCTAATAAAACACTAAAATAGGATCATTGTCATAATAAACCTTTAAGTTTACCAATTATTATTTATAACCCCTAAGTTTGGCTAATTAATGATTAATACCCTAAAGTACTTTAATTCGGTCCGTTACTAAAAATGAGAATACGCTTAATAACTCTAAATACGGTTTATATAAGCAATAAATCTGTTATGATTTAAATAAACTAATAAGTATTATACGAACCGTAATCCTTGTAGATCCGTTGAAGAGGACGTGGCATTGTTTTCGTTCATTTGTTTGCTTTCCTTTCATTGGCGATAAGGTACGATATTCTACACCCTTTTCAGTAGGGATTTCTCCTGAATTTTCAATCTTTGACTTTGCTTCACTCATGATATTCCTTTGCTATGATTTCCTTATGCTATGATCCTTTTGATATGATTCCGAAATAATCCTTTGATATGATTATGTTCGCTATGATATTCGTTTGTTATGATTCGAACTTCGATTATGAACCTTATGATTATGAACCTCTGATTATGAACCTGATATGAAACTTCGATATGAACCTTTGATATGAACCTTTGATATGAACTTTGATATGAACTTTGATATGAACCTTCATATGAACTTTGATATGAACCCTTATGATATGATATGTTTATGCTTTGACCTGTCAGTTTGATACCCGAGCCAAATATGTTTCCTAGTCATGAAGGTAACATGACCGTGTCACTGATGCACCAATGGCATGACTCCGTGTGCACAGTGATGTTGCACACCGTCCCCATTATGATATGATTATGAGCTCACTATATGTATATGATTTGGCCATTATGTTCCGAGGGGCGTATGGATGCATCCTAGATATGATATGTTTCGAGGGATTTGATTTGTTTGGAGATATATATGGTGAATGATGTCGGGTGCAATCCGCGTCTTCACAATTCCCGGAGCTAGCTACTCCATTTGTTACTGAGGTCTCCCCTCCTATGATATATGGTATTCCGAGGTCACCCCTCTGAATACAATGGTTACTTATGATATGATATGATATGTTCCGGGCTCGTGGTAGATTTCTGACAACCCTTACACCTTTGATATGCTATATTGTACCTTTTGTATTCCCCACGCACTATATGCTACGTTAATTGTTCATTACTCAAGAATTTATATGACTCACTCTACTACCAAGATATATATATTCCATTGCTTTGATCTGTCACATTCTCATTCCGTTACTTTAGAATATCGTTCCATTCACGTCAGGGTTATTATATGCTTATTGAATTTGATTATGCTATTCATGTTTTATGTGACTACTGATTATCCTGCTATGATGTGATTACTATGCGGTTATCTGAGTTACCTATCTTCATATGATGATATGTGATCTCACTGTTATGTGACTCTCTGAATTGTCTGGTGACCATACTAAGGTGAAATAGATAGTTTTGTCGGTTTATTATGTGTGCTTTGTTCGGTATCTCGTGGACTATGACTATTCCGTTGTATTCTCATTTGTTTATTGTTGACCTGTCATGTTTACATTTCGGCCTATGCTACGGTTTGATTGGGTAAATGGGTCATCTTGTGACGTCTGGCTTGTTAATTTGTTTAGTTGCCCTGCTATGTCTTTAATTCATTTAATTATATCGTTTATATTGTATTCCTACTTATTACGTGTGACTGCCATGTGTTGACTGTTGTTAGTACTTCCGCTGTTATGATACTGGTTATGTTTTCAACTAAGGGTTTTGACCTGTGTAAATTGCTATGCTCACTCATTAATTAATTGCTTCCGCTTTCCTGTAGATATCTGTTTGGCTTGTATGCCTTCGATTTCTGAATTGATTGTATGATATATATGTTGTGTGGATGCTACGCCTGCTATGCTTGCTTATGTTTCAGATTCTTATGTCGGGTTTGTATGTGCTTGTTTATATGTCATCGATGCTTTGCTTTGCTTCGTTCTCCTTGTTATCTGTTCGTTTTGGATATCTGTATAATTGTGTTCTGCAGGATCCTCATTGACACATTGTTCTCATTTCGCTGCAACTTTGTTATCCGTCCCCTTTGTTTCATTTTGCATTTCAGATTTTATTTAGCTTTCGTTTTGTTATATCTCGTTCATGAGCTTTTAAGCTCACCGCATTTCTTTTCATGCGGCAGGTTTTAGGATTGAAGATGGGCTTTGATGGGCTGAGAGTTGGATTATCTTGTGGGAATGACCCTAGTTACCTTATTATTTGGACCTTTGTCGGGCTGTTGTTTTGAGATTCCATTTTATTTTAGACATTTTGGATTAAGCAAAAAAAATTCCTTGTAAGTCGATTATTTATATGATTTGATACTTCATTTTAAGGTTTCCGTTTGTAAAGATTTTAATTGTATGTTCTGATATGACACCAAAATGTGACACTTCTACCCTTGTCGGGTTGGGGTGTTACAAATCATCTAGGACTTCAAGGCATGAGATTAAGACACACACAAGGTGACACACCCCCTCCTTAGGGGCAGTCACAATGTGATAGAGTGACTAGATGATGAGTCTTGGTATTATCTTTGTTTTAGAGTGTGTTTTGGTTCTGTTAAATGCCAACCGTAAGTTGTTAAGCCATAAAATGTAAAGCCGGGTATCGTAAAAATATGAAGCGTGCAGGAATGATGAAACTCATCATTATATAATCCATATAAAACTATAAAATGAGTGATAAGTCTCATTGGGTGCTAAGACGCTGTTTAAAGCTGGAAACGCTGGTAAGAAACGCGTAATTCGCGTAAAACGCAGAACTGGAAAACATAAAATTTTAAAAATTATGGAATTGTCATAAAATGGTAGAAAGACATATTTCTAATGTTTACAGTGTTTTATGGACATATCAGGATGCCTGAATGATGTTTAAACCCTAAAGTAATTCTCAGACATGGTTTTGTGAAATCGGTTATGTATGGATTCAACGTACGTTGTTAGGACGACTTTTCGAGTTTCATTTATCTTGTCATGATAGTAAAATAAAAAAAATTATAGGCTGAATAGTGAAAGTGAATAGTAAGAGTGAATGGTAAATTTTCAAAAATGAAAAGTAACCTAAAAATGCGGGTTGTTACAGTCTTCCCCTGTTAGAGAAATCACGTCCTCGTGATTTAATTATTACTAGATGGTGATGTTCCTATCAAAAGGTGAGGGTACTTCTGACGCATTTGGTCTTCTCGTTCCATGTATATTTTGGACCACGTTTGGAGTTCCAACGAACTTTGACAATTGGTATTCGACTCTGTTTAGTTGTTTGACCTCTCGGTCCATGATCTCCACAGGTTGTTCAATGAACTGCAGATCGTTGCTGAGTTTGAGTTCATCGAGTGGAATAACAAGCGATTCATATGATAAACATTTCTTTAGGTTAGATACATGAAAAGTGGGATGTACATTACTGAGTTCTGATGGAAGCTTAAGTTTGTACGCCACTGGACCAACCCTAGCTAGGATTTTGAATGGACCTATGTATTTTGGGTTTACTTTTCTAGGTTTACCGAATCGTATGATACCTTTCCAAGGTGAGACTTTCAGCATAACCTTGTCTCTAACTTGGAATTCCAAAGGTTTGCATCGTATATCGGCATAACTTTTCTGTCTATCTCTTGTTTTTTGTAACTGATTCTTGACTTATATGATTTTCTCTGTTGTTTCACGAATATGTTCTAGACCAGTGAGTTGAACATCCCCCACTTCGGCCCATCAGACAGGCGATCGACACTTTTGACCGTAAAGTGCTTCAAATGGAGTTGTCTTGATACTAGCATGATAACTGTTATTGTAGGAGAATTCGACCAATGGTAAATGATTATCCCATCCTTTTCCAAAGTAGATTATACAAGCTCGAAGCATGTCTTCCAGGGTTTGAATGGTTTGTTCACTCGACCATCGGTTTGAGGATGATACTTGTACTCATGTCTAGGTTTGCTCCGAAGGCGTCTTGGAGTGACTGCCAGAAGTTTGAGATAAATCTACCATCTCGGTAAGATATGATAGAGATTGGTACACCGTGTTTTGAGACTATTTCTTTGATGTAAAGTCAAGTCAACTGATCCAACTTGTAAGTCTCTATGATTGGTATAAAGTGTGCGGATTTTGTGAGACGATCAACTATGACCCATATGGAGTCATAACCGTTGGATGTATTTGGGAGTTTAGCGATAAAATCCATTGTGATTCATTCCCATTTCCATATCAAAATCTCTGGTTGTTGTAAGAGACCGGATGGTTTTTGTTGTTCAGCCTTCACTTTGGAACAAGTAAGGCATTTACTGACGTAGGTGGCAATGTCGGCTTTCATGTTTGGCCACCAGTAGAGTAGTTTTAGATCATAATGCATCTTCTCAGATCCTGGATGTACGGAATATTTAGATTTGTGGGATTCTTGAATGATTAAGTCTCGTAGGCCACCATAAAATGGTAACCAACTTCGTCCTTGGAAGCATAAAGTTCTGTCGGAACGGGTGTCAAATTTCTTCTGTATCATGCCGTCCAATTTCTCCTACTCAATGTCTTGTTGTTTCACCGCTTTAGCTTGAGCGTTGAGTATTTGAGCAGGGAAATTTGAATTGATGGTTAGGAATAAAGCTCGAACTCGTAGAGGTTTAACCCTTTCCTTCCGGCTTAGGGCATCTGCTACTACGTTGGCTTTTCCTGGCTGATAGCGAATGTCGCAATCATAATCACTCAGCAATTCCAACCATCTTCGTTGCCTCATTTTTAATTCCTTTTGATCGAGAATGTATTGGAGACTCTTATGGTCCGTATACACAGTACATCTAGTACCGTATAGATAGTGTCTCCAGATTTTAAGTGCAAAGACTACTGCTCCTAACTCTAAGTCATGAGTAGTGTAGTTTTCTTCATGTTTCTTGAGTTGTCGTGAAGCATAAGCCATGACCTTTTCTCGTTGCATGGGTACAACTCCTAAACGTTTGTACGAAGCATCGCAATAGACCAGAAAATCTTCAATCCCATCTAGCAATGCTAGAATAGGGGCACTAAAAAGTTTTTGTTTTAGGATTTGGAAAGCTTCTTCTTCATCTTCGCTCCAAATGTACTTTTTGTTTTTCTGAGTTAGCGTAGTCAAAGGTTTGGCTATTGAGGAAAACCCCTCAATAAACCTTCGATAATAACCGGCCAAACCTAGAAATTGACAAATTTCTGTAGGTGTTGGCCAATCATGATAGCAGATTTTATATTTGGATCAACAAGTAACCAAGTATTGTTGATAATATGGCCAAGAAATTATGCTTGGATGAATCCAGAATTCACATTTAGAGAATTTTGCGTACAACTTCTCTTTCTTGAGTAAAACTAAAATCGTCCTCAGATGATCTTTATGTTCTTCTTCACTTTTGGAGTATATGAGAATATTGTCGATGAATACGATCACGAATTTTTCCAAGTATGGCTTACATACCCGATTCATGAGATCCATGAATACTGCTGGTGCATTTGTCAAGCCAAACGGCATTACTTGGAACTCGTGATGACCATAGCGAGTCCGGAATGCCGTTTTTGGTATGTCTTCCTCTCGAACCTTAAGTTGATGATATCCTGACCGTAGATCGATCTTTGAATAGTGTTTTCAACCTTGTAATTGATCGAATAAATCGTCAATTCTTGGCAAAGGGTATCGGTTCTTTATGGTTAACTTGTTTAGTTCACGATAGTCGATACACATTCGTAACAATCCATCCTTCTTTTTCACAAACAAGACGGGAGCTCCCCATGGTGAGGAACTAGGTTGGATAAACCCCTTGTCCGAAAGTTCCTGTAGTTGATTGGCCAGTTGTTGCATCTTGGATGGTGCTAGTCTGTAGGGTGCGCGGGCCATTGGCGCCGCTCCTGGCACTAAATCAATTTGAAACTCTACTTGGCATGATGGTGGGAGTCCGGGTAAGTCTTTAGGGAAAACTTCAGGAAATTCACGAGCGATAGGAACGTCTTCAATACGTTTTTCTTCGGATTTCTTCTCAGTAACATCCTTTCTCAATGTACTATATGGTTTTCATACATGAGATGATGTTTAAGCGAGTCCCACTTCGATCACCAGGGATGACCAAAGTTTCACTATTACAAGGAATGTGAACAACTCTTTCGCCAGAGATGATGTTGGCTTGATGTTTTGACAACCGATCCATGCCAATGACAACATCGAAGCTTCTAAGTTCGATTGGCATGAGATTGATGCTGAATGGATGATCTAAAAGGTTGAGGGTATAGTTTAGGAGTATAGTATTGGTGTTTACTAAGTTTCCGTTAGCTAATTCCATACTATAGTGGGTATCCATAGTGGTTGGTGTAATATTAAGTAAAGGTACAATTGTGAAAGATATAAAGCTAACATCAGCACCGAAATCGAATAAGACCTTTACAAAACGGTTATTGAGTGAAAACGTACCAGTGACTACGTTTGGGTCTTGTTGAGGTTCACTGTTGCCCATAACATAGGCTCTGCCACGAGCACCTCCACCTTGTTGGCCACGGTTTTGAGGACAATTGCTCTTGATATGTCCCTTTTCCCCACACCTATAACATGTAGTCATTGGTTAGAGGTTAACTCCAGTAGCCACGACATTGCTTCTACAGTATTTAGCAAGATGTCTTGGTTTTTGACACTTGCGGCACTTGGCTGGGCATGGACCCGTATGATGATAGTTGCATTTATTGCACTGTGGATAGGTTCTACCATAATTGCCTCAAGTTGGTGCTGCAACATAAGCCGTTGTGGCTTCTTGTCTTTTGTTTTGTTGCTAATGGTGATGGGTGTTTCTTTAGTTGTTATCCCATTATCATTTGCTGTTGTTATTTATGTTGTTATTGTTGTTGTTATTACAGTAGTTGGTGTTGTTGGTGGTAGTGTTGTTGTTGAGATTTTGTCTTTGGGTAGCTCTTGTTCGCACTACTTGATCCATGAGATTTTGAGACATTTGCATAGCATCATCAATTGACTTTGGATCAAATGAAGTCAAGTTTCCCTGTACGATAGGCGTAAGTCCCCAGATATATCTTTCTAATAGCTTTTCAGTTGTCGGAACCATTGACAGACATAGTATCGCCAATTCTTGAAATCGGCGATTGTAAGTTGTGATGTCAACACCTTTGAGAACATGGTTCCAGAATTCTACTTCCAACTTCTGTATCACAAGGAGGGCAATACTCCTTGATCATTAAACCCTTTAGATCAATCCAAGAAATCTTATAAGCATTATCGATGCCTATTGGTTGAGCAACTGCATTCCACCATGATAATGCCTGATCCAGCAATATACAAGTGGCATATTGAACTTTGTCACTTTCAGCGCGTTTGCTGATCGAGAACACAGACTCCGTTCTTTCAAACCTGCGAGTCAAACCCACGGCTCCTTCTGAACGCTTTAAATTTGTAGGTTTGCAACTCATAAATTCTTTATATGAGAAACTTTTAGTTGCTGGATCAGTAGTTATCACTGGCGGGCCAGTTGGTCCTTCACCAGTTGCGGCAAGTCTAGCATCTTCAGCGGCTGTGGCAGTTTCGGCGGCTGTGGCAGTTTCAGTGGCTTACGATGGCTTTAGTGGCTATGGCTGCTCGTTCCGCGAGAAGCGCTGCATTTACTCGATTAGTAATCATTCTCTCAATGTCAGTTGGAGTCATTGGTTGAGGTGCTTTCGCTTTCTTTGGCGCCATGATTCTATCAATTATATAAAATATATATCATGAGTCATAAAACGATCATGATTTTTGGTGGGAAAAGTTAGAAATAATAACGTTGGAGTTTTAGACCATAACACATGATAGCATAAAACAAGAGTTTTCTTCATATAACGTTGATTGATTTACAAAATCAAAACCTATTACAAGCTTCTTCAAAATTTACTTACTGATACTTTCAGTTTAGTAACTACAATGCTTTACTACTGCTAACTATTTCATGGATTACATAGAGTTTTCTAACTGAATCTAATCAGTTTAGTAGTACAAAAGATAACTAGTATTATCACACTAGTCTAATGTTGGTTGGGGGGTTTGGACGAATCGATGTTTCCATAGTTGGCTAGTACATCAATGCTATCATTTGAGTTGTTTTCTTCGACTTCCCTTTGATATAACTTTTGTTGCATGGCATACATATAAGATTGCATATTATAAAACTCGTTCTGAAGACGATATCGGTCAAAGTTAGCAACGTCCAATCAGATCTCTACTGTGTTTAAGCGATATCGTAGCTCTTAAATTTGTGTCCTGTCTTGGTCTTGGATTCTTTCCACCCTTGACAGTCTACTTTTGATGTCCTCCCATCCAGTTAGTGGATCCAAGACTGTATCTTCAACATGAGTCAAGTTTTCCTTCACATAACTCATATCTAAGATGAACAAATCAAGGCATTGGCGAGCGTGAATGGCCTCGATTTTGGCTGAAATAACAAGGGATTCATGTTTATCCATTTTCCATGCCATACTTTGAACTTTACGCTGAGTTAGGTCAAGGTGTTGTTTCAAGCGATATAATTCGTATTTAGCAGAATTTATGAAAGCAGGTATTATTGTAGATGATCCGCCGACTTCATAAGTGGAATTTGGATTTCGGGTTGGAGTAGTATGATTTTATTCGGGAGAGGTTACTGCGTTAGGAAGTGGTGATGTTACTGGAAATGATGGTGGTGGAGAAAAAGCGGGTTCCAGATCATCTTCCGGTTCAACCCAATCTTGTACAAAGTAATTGGGAGAGTCTGGTATACCATCGGCTGGTATTGGTTCCTCCTCTTCCTCATCCTCTAAATCCTCTTGGTCACTGACCATATCCTCATAAGGTTCTTCTTTATCATCATAGTCAAGTTCTTCAAGATAGGGATCATCGAACCCAGGAAGAATTGGTAAGTAAGCGGACATAGCGGGAAGGTGAACAGGAGATGAAGGTATCGACGTGTGTCTATAATAAGAAACTATGATGTTAAAACAATTCTAATGTTTATGGGGGATGCTCAAATATTTCAAGTTTATATATCAATATACTAATATATTCATGCTATTATAAAATGACTTAAAAGGCCATAATCGTCTGGAGGATGGAAGGCACAAAGAACGAAAGGCTATAAAATGGTTTTGTTTGTAAAAGTAGTTATAGTTTCGGTCTTAATTTAGACCCGTTTATCTATAACCATGGCTCTGGTACCAATCTGTAACACCCCTAATTTCATGATATGTATCGGAATTCAAACTGGTTGTTACTTGATGGCACAACAGTCATAATAATAGAAAACGATTTCTAAAGGAGTCGTTTAAAAAGGATTTATCATTGAAATTATTGAAATATATCATAGTTTACAACAATAGATCCCAGTTGGTTCCATTGTTTACAAAATACATCAATATAAAGTCTTTTGATGTCTTTATTGAATGATAGAATAATTATAGCCTTCTTGTTTTAGTCCTTGCCCCTTCGTGCCTGCTTCCGACATCAAGGACCTGAAATACATGCTTAAAACTGTCAACACAAAGGTTGAATGAAATTCATAGAGTTTGTTTGATGGTTGAACACAGTATGTTGGTAGTGTGAGTTAATTAGACTCATACCAATGGTTTGAAAACAAAATAGTTATTATTACACTAAGCATCATGCAACCAAGGCGATAACGTGTTCCAATAATAATTGGTGAAATTGTTGGTAACAACCCTAATAGGTAAAATTTACCGTTTTACCTAATGTTACTCAAATATAATGCGTTTGTTAGCCTTTAACGGGGCCAACACAAACGAGATTCGTCAATCCCAATAGATCTATTCACAATATTCGTGGTCATTCTCTCTAGTGATTAATGGTTCATGATTTAGGGACTTATGTTTGGAAAATGCGGTAACTTAGTGCTAATAAAACAATAAGATAAGCATACAGTTTCAAATGTTTGTGTGTTCATGTTTAAAATAGCATGTATCTCCCCCAAGGGTTTGTAAAACAATTAAGTAATAGAAAGTGGGGCTATGAACTCACCGTGAGTTTGATGATGTTTAGTGCTTTTACGAATATGATGGATAAGCCAGGAAACCTCTACGTGTAACCTAAAATGGAATGTTGCGACTTAGGTTTGGAATAATGTCTAGGAAAACATAAACAAGCCTATATACATCTCTACGTTGATAATGATGTAGTCATTTATAGTTCGTTGCTTATAGTAAAAGTTTAGTATGTGGAAACGTATTTAGTTCATAGATATCGTACTACTGTTCAGGCCATCATAATTCAGAGGTCATGTAGTAAACGTTCGAGGAGCTAGGAAACTTTAAATCGTAAATCCAGCAACTCATCGATACGTTTTACTCAAATGAAACCCCTCACATGAAGCTCTTTAGTATTGTAGCACTTAGTAGATAAAACATATATTTTTTTATATGTATTATAAGTGTCAAAATATTTATATGTTTTGTAAACACAAGTTACAAGTTTATTTTGTTATGATTAGGAAATCATAATGGTTTCATAAATGAAAATAAGGTTTTCACATGTGCAAACACAATCCTGAAGGTTGAAAATAAGTGTAAGAAAGCTTAGTTTTGAATGAAGATTGTTATATCATAAAGTTTAGCATGTCTTTAGTAAATATCTAGTTTTTACAAGTTCTCGTCGATTACTAGTGATCATAACTTATTAATATGGTCAAAAATGAAGTTTGGTTAGAATCGGCAGAAAAGGGTAAAATGGTCATTTTTCCGTTACTTGTGAAAACACTATTCCGAAGGTTGAATGAAGTTTGTTAATTTAATATGTAACTAGTTATGATAATAACATGCTTTCTATATTCTTAACTTGTGAAAATCCAAACTTTTGACGATAAAAACTGTTTTACGAAATTTAGGCAGAAAATGCTATCGTTTTGTCTTTTTAGGCTGAGTTTCCATCAAATAGATGTAAAACATCCTTCCGGAAAACTTTCATGTTTTAACTTTTTGATGATTCGGACCAGAAGTGCCTCTAGTTTTTAATCAGATTCGACAGTAAGCAATTTTGACGTTTATAGGTTTTGCTAACTTCTTTTTACCATAAATTTTGACTCGTTTGTCAGTTTTGGGTGATTAAAGTTGCTATGTTTTCCTTTTTATATTTTCAAAAATAATATGCAATTTACCAAGTGTATTCATAGTTGGTTTTAATGGCTTCAAATACGTAGAATATGACTAGGTTTATTAGTTTGTTACTTTAAGACAATATGTGAATTACAACATGTGATTAAGTATGTGTACATCATGAATCAACATAGTGACCATATATATATAATGTAGTTGACAAAATTAGGAAATAATAAAAATGAGATAATAGAGTGATGGTGGTGATTAGTTGCTTACAACTTTTGGCCTAACAAAAGGGAATTCAAGAATCAAGAGCTAGTACAAGGACTTTGAGCTTTACTCTTCTTGGATCCCTCCTTTTCTTTCGTATGATAAAGGTTGTGATATTCCTTGAACAAGAGCTTTGATGATGTCTTGGTAACTTGAGTGGATTCAAACTCAAGAGAAATTACCAAGTGTTTTGAAAGGGAGTAGATGGAAGTAGTTGTGCCTTTCTTTGGAAGTAATACTTGGAATAGAAAAAACAAACTATGAAGGTGTATATCTATGTGAGTAAGGAAGACATAAGGAGGGGATGGTAGTGTTTGTATGCCTTTGAGGAGGTTAGAACCCTTGACTTGTCAAAGCTTCTTTGGTAAGATTCAACACATGTAATAATCTAGGACTTCAAGGCATGAGATTAAGACACACACAAGGTGACTCATACCCCCCAAAAGGTGGTCACAATGTGATAGAGTGACTAGATGATGATTCTTGGTATTATCTTGGTTTTAGAGTGTGTGTTGGTTCCGTTAAATGCCAACCGTAAGTTGTTAAGCCATAAAACGTAAAACCAGGTATCGTAAAAATATGAAGCTTGCAGGAATGATGAAACTCATCATTATACTCCATATAAAAATATAAAATGAGTGATAAGTCTCATTGTGTGAATTCCCAAACCTTGGATCTAGAACACTTAGCTTGTAAACATGTTAGTTGCCTTGGATGGTTCCAAAACAACAATTAGAAACTTTGTTGTAGATACACACAAGTATGTGGAATCTACTTGAATGCCCTTAGAAGATTAATGTAAACACAAGAATAACACCAACAACTTCAATATTATTGATGAATAATACGAGTACTCTCCTAGTGCTAAGGTTTACAACATTGAAGCTTTTCTTAATACAGCTAGAGTATTGGTATATGCTTAACCTTGCTAGGATCTCCTTTTATACACTAAGGAGATCCCTTACAGAGATAAATATGCATTAATTATATCATATCTTCTATTGATATAGAAGATATGTTGTTACAAACCTTACACGACATACTTAATATAGACCAGTACAATCTGTAACACTATCAGTACTAATATTTGCACTATCAGTACTAACTAGTTAATACTCTTCAAATAATACTATCAGTACTAACTTTAACATAATAAGTATTAACTCCCAAAAGCGAATTTCCCAATAATCCTCCCCTAAACTTGTGATTGGGTTTCTGAATCTCAAGTTTCTTGAGTCCTGAGGATTCTTCAAACTCACTTTCCTCTGCTAGGTCTTCCAGCTTGGTCCAAGATCTTTATCAGCAACTCCTTAGCCATTTCAACTGCATTTCCCATCCTTAGCCCTGCTGTCAGCATTTGTAGAAGAGTTCCTAATGCAAGTGGATATGTTCTTTCAACTAACATATAAATATCATTTCCATTGCATGTAGTAACCAAGTGCAGTCCACAGGAATCAATCAAAGTCCAGCTGAGAGCTTCATCACCAGGTTGAAACTTCCATTGCTCTCCTGATTGAGATGCGGTTCCAAAGATATTCGAAGTTCATAAAGTAGCTCCATCCCTTATCATTATCTAGATCTCGTTCTTGAACCTATCTTTGACTAACCCCGTGGCTTGAGTAGATCCTCCCTGTCAATGAATACAAATAAATCTACCAAGTACAAATAGGTACTTGTCTTTCCACCAGCTCTGTGAATCCTCCAATGCCTCTTTCTGTTGTTCCCCGTTCACTATCGTTTAAAACAGTTTAAGTTTATAAAACAAGTTAATAGTGAACTATGACTGAAATTAACATAAGGAAAACACACCAAGTAATTTTCAACATCATATTCTTATTAGAAATAAATCAACAAAGAATACGTTACCCAAGTACTTGCGGAATAGTACTTGGGATTGAAATGACAAAGTTGGGTGACTCCTCTCTAAGCTCAGGCTAAGTCGAGCACAACTCTTAGAGCTCACTGAGCTATCTCAGGAACTAAGTTGTATTTGGAGGAGAAAATGAAACTGCGTGTGTGTGTTTTTACAATTCCAAGCTTACCTTTTCATTATGCTATTTATACATGTATGAGTTTTAACTCTTTCCTAAGTGACAAATCTGACATCATCAGAAGACAAAATCTTATGTATTTTGTCTCTCTTTTACAAGACTATTCTAAGTAAAAGACAAGGTTGCTTTCCATAACTTCAGTATGACACTGAGCTTGTAAGTTAGCCATTCAAGGAAAGTTGACTTATGTTGATAAGGACTTCTTTATCTGATTCAAACTTCTCCCGCCTTGTCCTGCTCTTTCTTCAGTCTATTTATCCTTCGTCTTTTCCTTCTTTCGGTTTGTCTTCATGTAAGTATTTTGAGAGGAGTCTTAGGGATTCAGTGAGTTATTGTCATCAATCCCACTGAATTCCTCATCTCTTCTTTCTTGACTCAGTCTTCACACCTTGAAAAGTTCCGCCTTACTGAGTGGCGTAGACTTCGCCCCTCTACGCCTCGATACTAAGTGTCTCCCCAGATGACTCAAGTGAGAGGCATGG